>CM046875.1:302332323-303035034 GCA_025667525.1 Glebionis coronaria
ATCTTATAAGCAACCATTTTTACATTCAATCTACTAAAAATAATTACTATAACAACTCCATCTCATAAACAATCATTTTTACATTCACTCTACTAAAAATAATTACTTAAACAACTTGTACGTAAGCATAAAGGTGATACATCACCAGTAAAAACTCGTACATCTCGAATCTAAGTAACTATAAGCATAAAGGTGATACATCGCCTGTGGAGCTCGTACACCTCGAATCTAAGTAACTGATGAAGAAACTCACCGATACATCGAAATATAAGAAACACGAGTCTTGGATTGGATTGGATTCCGAGTGTATTTACATGATACACTAAAATCAGCTTGTAGCTCTTGCTAAGGACAAACCCCAAGAACAATCTGACGGTTGCGTCTGAAAAACGATACGCGGATCTGAAATAACACGCTTTATTTTTCTGGTTTGATTTAGCGGCGGTTTTTATTTTTTATATAATATATAAAAATTATACCAACCTATTTTAGAAACCGACTGATACATCAGTATCTTTCGAACTAACTTACCGTTACACTTTTTCATCAACAAACTCAAACATCAGAATACATCATAATTAACCGAATCGGAATCGCGGCGATGAATCTTGTGATGAAAAGGTGATAGCATCGCTCGTCAGAAAGGGAAATGGGGACAAAAAGATATCCACGGCGACGGATCTTCTAATATTTTTATTTTTGTGGGGCAAACCGATTTGACATATACGATTTGAGTTGTGAAAGAAAGGCAGGGACTTACGGTGGCTCAAATAGTCATCTAAAAAGATGAGATCTAAAAAAGTGAGATGAGTGACTTATATTGTTTTTAGATGGATAGGAGAAAACAATGAGATCCAAAAGATGATGAATGGACGGTTTTATTTTTTTTTTGTAAATGAGATTGTGTTAAAAAACCTAAATTGCCATTTTAGTTTGATTAATAAATTTTAAAGTTTATTTAATTAATTTCATTATATCTTATAACAATTAAGAAATCCAGTGGCCTAAAACCCTTTTCATTTTAACAATTTTAACAAGGTACACCATTTTAACTAAATTATATATATATATATATATATATATATATATATATATATATATATATATATATATATATATATATATATATATATATATATATATATATATATATATATATATATATATATATATATATATATATATATATATATATATATATATATATATATATATATATATATTATATATAGGTATAATTATGATTTGAAAACACACATTTTAATCCACTCATATCCTAGTCACATCTTTAAACCAATGGGATTTGAGATTTTCCTAAAAAATCTCAAAACTTTCCAAAAATGTTGTCACTTTTGGCTGAATACGTTTTCTAAAAACGCTCTTTTGTAAAAATCACGTTTTCAAAACGTGGGTATATATAATACTAAAAACCTCTCTTTTTTTCATTTTCCCCCACAACCACGGGGTGAAAAAACACACACAAACCAGCCATTGTTCTCTACACAACTACATGTAAACCCTAATCCTAAAAACAAAAAAAAATCAATCGATCTTTTCATCATTGTTGTTTGATTCATATAAGCTTATCCAAACACCCCTTTAACCTTAAAATCATCAAAAACCCACGATCTCCATTCCATCATCATTGACCCCACATCCATGATAAACCCTACAATCCTTTATCAAATAAATCATCCATCATCGGATCCCCAAATCCATGATAACTTTTTAGCCATGTGTTTTTTGATTCTGATGTGTATTGAATGCAATATTTTTTGAAAGAAATTATGTGTTTTGGATTTACAGGAAATTATAAGCAGAAGCACCAAACCCTTGATATCATTGGTAACCCTAAAATCAACCATACTCTATACAATCGACTTCTTCTTCTGTACAGGTAACCCTAAAACCATTCATATTCAATCCAAAACAATAAAAAACGCATATCACGATTTTAATTTTATATACACATAATTGTTAGTATATTAATTCCATTTTCTTTTAATTTTCATTATTTATCTCATCCCTGTGATCATTGATAGGATTGATAATAGGTTTTTATTTTAGGTTTTCACAACCATCAATTCCTTTATCATCTTTGTGCTGCATCAACCGAGGTGTTTAATTCAAGACCTTCCATTCAAAAGATACTGGATTTTATCACGATTTGATGGTGAAAATTAGGGCAAGTATGGCTTATCTATGGGTTATATCTTAGATTACTCACAGAATGTCATTTCTTTGTCTAGAGGCGCAGAGAAATCTATTGAAGTGAAAAGGCTTGCTATCATTCCACCGCTGTTTTTTATACTTGGGAGTCCTTGCTCGCTACAACGGTTTGTATGGAGCCTTAAATCCACGCGATTTTGCTAGTGCAGCAAGCTACTATAAGCAAGTTGCTACCCTTTGGCCTTCGGGTGGCAATCCTCATCATCAGGTCTGTGAATATTTTTGTATTTTGAAACTACCTTCTGTTTGTTTTAGCTATATATTTGGCTTAACCTTCTAAATTTAAATTATAAGTTGGGTTTTATTATTTACTGTTTCTGGACATATGCAATGAAGTGGAGATAAAATACTGATTAAGTGGACATATGCAAAAAGCATTATCGGATGAAAAGTGGAAGAAAATTCAGTAGTGCAATCATGAATTAGTGAGCAATTTCACTTTATTTTATATGAATAAACCATTAAACTCCGTTTTTATTTGTATTGTTAGACATTACATTCGTTTCAAAGTTCCGGTCACTATAATTTGGGTTGATTTTTTTCAGTTTGATCCTACTAAAACGAGAAAGCTTTGGACATATTTTAAGGAGAATGGTGGTAGTGTCATTGCTTGAAGTTCTTCTGGTATAAATAACGGTGCTGTTGCACTTGTGTTGGTTAGTGGGGAAGCTTTGGTAGGGGTTCAGGTGGAAAAGGAGATTAAAGGATGTACAATAATGGCAGCAGTAGTAGTGCAGGAAGCGGCAGCAGTGGCGGTGGAAGGTTTCAGCATATAGGAAATCAGACTAATAGCTAGATGAATTATCAAAGTTGAACTTTAAAGTTTTTTGTTATGCATTTAGATCAATGGGTGAATTTATTGCAAAATGTCTACTGCTGCTTTAATTTCAACTCCAAATCCGTCTTTCAAAATTGGTCGATTGATTCAGAGAATAACAATCCCGATGACTTATAACAGGTTCAACTTTTGTATTGGACATTTAGAGTCAGAAATCAAAATGCATATATTAGAGTGATACACTAATATTTTGACCACAATGCCTTTTTATGTTACAATCGTTTAGTATACTAAATGGTCTGCATACCAGCCTTGTGCAGGCCTTACACAATCTCACAAGACGTATTTTGGTCCTAAGAAATCAGAAGGTGGAGGGCTTATGAGGAGAGTGATAGGTTTTGATTTTGCTGTGAAAATTCCAAGTGGTGCTGACATCCTAAGCGACGTTACAGTGGTGACATTGGTGGCCGAACCATGTATTCAGATGGTGCAACAAATAACCCACCGCTGTAATTATTCAAGGTATCCGCAAGAGGTCATGTTCTCTTTTTACACACCAAAAAACACGTTTTTGCTTCTAGGTACGTCATAAACAGTACCCCGCTCATGTAATGATTCAAGGTATTCGCAAGAGGTTGATTATTACTTTGACCTCTTACGTAAACATCAGGGACGTGGTCTTTTTTGGAGCATATAAGGTTAGTAGAATGAGCATGTGCCTTCACATCAGCAAAAAGAAAACGTCAATTTTTGGCAGTGGGGTCAAGGGAGCCTGTAGACTTTATGCTACAAGCTGAAATGAAGAATACACTATGAGCAAAAAACGTGACAAGTTAATACATTATGAGCTGCTCACACACAGTCTAACATGCATAAAGAATATAAATCGCTAAAGAACATCGCAAATTCAGTAATAACATTACTAATCAGAAATAAATATTAAATTTTAGGCGCATAATCCATTTTGATATATGAGCGGTTGGGGCTGCGATTGGTTTTCAGAATGAACGATCTGATTTGAATGACATAAATCTGCAGAGGATTTTATCACATTGTGGTCAGTCAAAAGGCATATTGCTGCTGCTGGTGTGCCAAAGACCAATCTTAATTATGGGTGTTTGAGATTCGCATATCTAACTAAATTTTGAATGATTAAGGGTGTTTGGATTAGTTACAGATCCTTCAATACGACCTCTCTTTTGTGTTTTTGAACCTGTTCTTGCAATCAACTATGGTCTCACACATTTCAAGAAGGTATAGAGAGCAGGGAACATGTTTATCAAGTATGATACACACTATTCATACTGAATGCTGACCTTCCACGAACATAGTTGTTCAACCAGCAAGTCTGATAAAGTTTGAACTTTTATGTCTCTATATTCAAAAAGTTATCAAGAGGATAGAGAAATGCTTAAGATGGTATAAAGAACTACATTGATAAGTAAGGTTTTTTTTAGTTACTCTGTATTTTTTCTAAAGTATTGTTGGTTGCTTAAAGGCAGGTTCTATTATTTTGTATATAATGTTATTTGATATTGTTATGCATCTATATCTGATGCTATAGATAGTATCTGATGTTTTTTTATGATCTGTAGGAGGTTCTCGTTAACAAATCAGAGACCATGTTATGTAATACGCACCATAAAATCATATCTTACAAAAACATAGAGACGAATTGATTATTAATGTTGAGATGGCAATGTAAATAAAAGCTGAGAACCTACTTAACAATGACAGTAATTTAATACCTTGCTCCAAGTAACTGCTCGAATGCCTTTGGAATGTAAGGAAATACAAACGATCATAATGTCTCTACCACTCGGTGAATAAATGAAGTGACCCGACAGAGAAGTAAAATGATTTAACTAAAATAAGACAAATGAAGGAATGCATATAATAAATTTCTTGCAGAATGAGCGTGACACACAAGTTAAAATGCAATGCCATCCTTATCCTCAGGAATATGTCGATCCATGGAAACAGTGCTCACACAATGCTTTCTTTATGAGATTACAAATAAAACAAGGTGACATAGTTGAAGAAGGTCACAGTTTGATATATGTGGGACAGTCGATGAGTTTAGGCGTTTGGTATGTACATGTTCTGGAAACCAGGGATAGAGATCTATGTTTCCCATGTTTGTAGGAAACAAATCCCGCTATATTTGTTTTCAAAGGGTTATGAAGAGTCTCGGGCATCTAGAAACATGAATCAGCATCCTGTTGGTGGTGTGTCGGCTGAGTAACCAATTAGAAAAAGGAAAGATGAAAGAGGTTACGAGGAGCGAGATAGCCCACTAAGAAGGCAATCTATAAGTCCAGGCCTGACTCTGAGCCCGACCACAAGATCCCTGAGCCATGGTTCAGTGTCTCCATACATGTTAAGGAGGGAAGTCAGTCCATTAGAAGGAGAACTTGAAAGTGTTGTTAAAAATGAGGTCTTTTTGCTCCTCAGCCTTCACAACTGAATCCGCCTGTAAAATATGGCGTCTCTCCAGCAAAGGTTGCACAAATTGAACGGAAAAGCTCAACAGATAGTGAAAACTCGTTTTCGAGTGAGGAAGGTCAACCATCTGCTGAAAGAAGCAGAACAATTACAAGATTTTCAATGCCTAGAAGGTCAGCATCTCTAATGGGGGTGTTTAGTTTTTTTTATTTGCATAGAAAAAATTGAAGTGCCTATAACTAGCAGATAAGTAGTTTTATCCAAACCCTTAAAACTACTTATATAACTTCTATTCGATTTAGGTTTCGCCATTATTGCTAGAGACCGTGAGCATTACCAAGTGAAATAAAATGTTTTCTGTTTGCAGTGAATACCGTGGTAAATTTTCATATAACTAATACGTAGTCGTAAAAAAGTGATAGTTAAAGTGCTAAGTTTTCTTGATCTGTCATTGCTTACTTAATGGATTCTATCATTACACATTGGAAACACAGCGCTAACAGATCTGTGACACAAATTACTTTTTCACAACAATTTTACAAGACTAATGGTGACATGTTACTTTTTCAGTTCTTGTGAAATTGGTGAGTGTGAAGCCTGTTGAATATATGGAATTCCTCAAGATAGAATTCATGGAAGTTTTCTTCGCCGTGGAAGTTTTCTTCGCCTTCTTGTGAAATTGGTGAGTGTGAAGCCTATACGCCATCAGAAGTCATCAAACTACCTGGCTTCAGAATGAATAAATTCCTTCAAGTTAAAAAATAAATTATTATTGAATATAACGCGATATGGGAATTTTCCCCTTAACTACAAAGATCCTTGTGTGGCAAAAGTTCAAGGAAAAGTTACTTTTTTTGTTATTTGTCATCACTAAAATTTGTGACAGATTTATTCCTCAAATTTTGCTTTAGTAGATTATTTTTAATTGGCATTTGACATTGATTTTAACTCTTACGCTACAGTGTATAGGTACTGTTATGCATCAAGTGCTTGCATTTACCCTTAGTTTAAATAGTTGGAGACCAATGTGAGCTTGAAGGAAGCTGAAGCATCTTGCTAAAGTAATTAGCTTATGATAGATCATAAACTCTTTACTCCAATATATACATCCTGATACTTTATTATTTCCCCCTTATTAATTTGGCCCCAAGATGCTTACTGTCTAGAGAAACTAGCAACCGAGGAGTTGTGCAGGAACTATACCAAAGAGTTTGGAATCGAGTGCAAAATTGGTCGTTTTCAAACATCTATGGACCTTTTGGCACATGGAAAGGTACAGTCAGTATCGTAGCACAACTAATACATTTTGTCTTTATTTTATTTGATATTTAGACCAGAAACTACTGTGATATTTTTGTTTTTTACAATCTTTAGGTGATCAAATAACCTGAGTGCGAAGATCTTCATGTCCAAGTTTAGTCTGCAGTAAAAATTCTTATTACAAAAGTATTTGTGAGTTTATTATGTTATTACAAGTATTTATCATTACGGTCTACTATAGAATACGAGACACATATTGACTTTAGGTGTTGATACTTGATGTAACAGGAAGTGGAATCTAATGTGACGGTCTAATGGAGTGGAAGTAGCTACTGATTGTGTTTCACATATTTATGATTGAGGGATGTTCTTGGTTTCTCGTGGAGTCACTCATAGTGTACCGTTTATGTGAATTGGGTGCAGGGGTTAAGTGCTCAGAATACCCAAATCTGACAGTCTTATGATTGTAAATGCCTGCAACACGTTCTACACGATAAACATCTACAAGCACATGCAAGTATTCCACTCTGTAATTCTTATTCTTTCACTTTCATAATTGAGTTCTGAATTGAGGTTGACCCTTTATCCAGTATGGGGATTTAAATAGGTGTGAAAGAATCCTATGTTTTTCTAGATTTTCCGATATATGAAGAAGCTTTGCAAAGCAATGGACAGATGGTAGATGAAGATACAGCTAGAAAGGAATGAACGAGATTGATAAGTTTCACAGTTAGAGGAATGACAAGAAGATGAATAATCTAATAATGATAAGGAAGATTAATTTTTTATCTGTACTCATACGTTTAGTTTAATAATCTAATAATGATTTTCTGTTTCGCCAGTCAGGAAGCACTCGAACATACGGTATGCAAAATTTCTACTACTTTTTTTTTGTCTGTTTTGTTGTTTGTGTCATGCATCGTTTTAAATCCATACCTATTACGTTGCAAGTCAGTCTTTCGTAGTCAATAACCATAAGGGAAAAGATGCCCTTAAGGTTGGTTTCGTTAGTGAGATGGAGTTATCAAACGGCTGACAGACATGCTTTTAAGAGGACAAGGGCCTTACGACTACGGTTGGCATGGTAGGGATTGTCATTTTCATTGCTGAAAGTTCATCCTTGAAAACCATAAAAGTTAACTTCTGTGTAACCAACTGCTGAAACAGATTTTTATATGTGCAGCTGTTATATACAATCGTGCTTTTAACTAATAATTTTTATCTTATATAATTCTGCATATTGATTGTCAATTACTTTTAAATGTGTGGAATTGCAGATGACACCATTGTTTAATGTATCATTGAGCAGTGTAGGCTTTAGTCTTCACCAAAGGCTTGATTACTTGAACTCCACTATTAGCTTCTCATTGGCTCCTAGATCATACAATGATGAACTTGAAGCTTGGGAGCCTCTTGTTGAACCCGTGGAGGCGTGGATGTTGTTCTAAGGTCATCCTCGCCTTCTCCCCTTCTTTTTCCTCTACAAGGGATCTGAACATTAATATAAGTGTGTCTAATGCTAACATGCTTATTCAAGCTTATGCAAGTTGGAGTCATCAGAGCCAAGTTCATGAACCCTCAAGTGTTAGGGTAATTTTCTGGATGCCTTTATACCAATTTAGTATCCAACATTTTTTCATTATTTGGTCCCTATAACACGAGGCAGTCTCTCCATCTGGTGGAACACCTATCATTGACATTCATCACAGGGAAAATTATTTCGTTATTCCTAATAAACTTGGGCAAGATATGCTTAAGGAAGCAGGGTAAGTATTAGACAATGAAGATGTCACACAAAGAAAAAGGATCTACTTATGCACTTGAACAAGGAGTGCTGTAATTGAAAAATGCTAGAGGAAACCTGTCTGGTGAGCTGTTGATAACCAAATTTGAAGTTTGGCAATTAGTCTATATACTTGATACATTCACATAAACACTATTTTTGGAACTTCTCTCCTTATCAATAGTACTTAGATACAATAACATATTAATTCTATTTTCAATCTTATCAAGGTGAGAACTTAGCGATAAATGCATCTTTTTGAAGTTCTTAACAGATATCGTGCCATATTCACAGGAAGTGGAGAAAAATATGATGGCGGACTTCTCTTTAGTTGAGTCACACATCAGATTGCAGCTCACCTTAAAAGTCTCAAGACTATGCTACCCAAAAGACAACTGAAGCCAAGTCGTTGTCCAATATTTTGGACCAGTCATGGTATTTGCCAGACTTTATATATGTTTTCTTAGAAAGAAACACAGAAGAACAGATCACAGGAAACAAAAATAATAACCTTAATCTTTTTTAATCACATTTGATATTTCATTTTATTACTAGAAATATCAAATATGTTGTATAATATTCTGCATGATCACACATCTCATAGGCAACATATCTCATTTACTCTTTGACATTTGATTCTTTCTCAAATCACTCTTGTAAAATAACAGTCAACACTTAATGTTTTGCACCGGTAAAAGGTTTTATGTTCTTCTATAAATATATGAGGCGATGCACTAGATTAGCTTGCATTATGTTTCATCGCGTATGGTCGGTCATCTATACCAATCGTATAGTTGTTAGACCGTAAAGTCTGCAAAAGTACAACTGTGCATTTTTACATCTTTATTTGATAAGACGTATTTGACACTACATAGATCGACACTTTTTACAATAGATTACTTAACACAAAACTTGTTTTTAATAGCTAGGAAAATAATATTTATATATTTTACAATCTTCATTTTAAGAGTCAAAGTTGATTAAACTATGTAAACTCATCCTCCAAAGTTTTATTATCTTTTAATTAAGAATTCTTCTTGGTTTGTTTAACTTGACTATGAGCAAATCTCTAACGATGGAGTACAGTGAACATAATATTGTCTCATCAGTCATCACTCATGTAACACCACCTTTGTACATGATTTTTTCTACATATAGATTGAAAAATCAAAACCATAACTGAGATAACTAAACAGTAAAAAAAATCCTACGACGCGAGACAATAATGCGACGCGAGGTATAGTGTAGTTCTCGCGTCGTAAACTAGTGTTAAACCCACTATTTTGGGCTAACAAATACGACGCCAAATCCTATGGCGCGGGAGAGGATGTGGTTTTTGGCGTTATGAATGTCGTGTTATACCCACGGATTGAACCATAGGTTCATACCCTGACCTTTTATAGAATAGGTAGATATGATGATAATAAAAAGATATGCATTGAATTTAAAAGTAGCAATATTAATGCATTATATCATTCACGACTTTTTATACACTAAACATTAGGAATTTTTTAATCTAACAATTGTTACTAAATATAATCAGAACAACTATTAAACATATAATATTCCCACTAAAAATATATTTTTTTACTAAAAGTTTTGCTTATAATAAACAATTAATTAAGTTATGAATATTATTTTTCCTTTTTAAAACATATTAAATATAAAAATAAGAAAAATAAACTTACATTTTTACTTACTAAAAAAATTATTAAAAAAATTTATTTAATATTGAGTAAGAATTTACTTTTATTACTCCTGTTTATTACTTACTGTTTTAATAAAAGCTAATAAAAATAACTTTTATTGATTATTTTTAGTAGAAATTGATAAGATGTATTTTTAGTGTCTCCTCTTATTATTTACTTTTTCCCATTTAATTTAGTTAGAAAATATAATAAATGTTTTAGTAAAGTAATTGGTGAATTCAATAAAACGTATATAAGCAAATGAAAATTAAGATAACTATTACCATGACAATGACGATGATTAAAAGCCAATGCCAAACACAATCCAATGTTCGCTTGCTTTAATCAAAGATTATGCTCACATGGACCGGAGATTAATTGTTATGACAAACATGAAAACCATTACAACTGAGCGACAAACGTTATTTCAAACCAAAGTTTCACATAAGTAAAAATACTTCTGTTGAGTGGGATAAGGACTAAAAATATCAAAGAGTGGCCTTCTTTTAACAAAAATAGGTCTTATTGTCAACATATATACAAAAATAGGTCTTATTGTCAACTAGTATATATATATATATATATATATATATATATATATATATATATATATATATATATATATATATATATATATATATATATATATATATATATATATATATATATATATATATATATATATATATATATATATATATATATATATATATATATATATATATATATATATATATATATATATATATATATATATATATATATATATAAACGGCCATTTATACATTATAACTTACTTTATATCCGGATATATATCACAATTTAAAAAAACTTGGTTACTATATATCTAGATATAAATTAACAATTTCTCAAAACCTTGATATAAAAACTGTGAGTTTCTTTATATATAGATATAAATCACAATTTATGGCGGAATTAGTATATATCTAGATAAAAATAGGACTTTATAAATTATGGCTTACTTTATATCTGGATATATATATATCACAATTTAAAAAAAATTGGTTACTTGATATCTAGATATAAATCATCAAATTCTCAAACCCTTGATATAAAATCTATTAGTTGCTTTATATTTAGATATAAATCACAATTTTTGAATGAGTTACTTTATATATAAATATAAAGGGCAATTTAGACATTATGACTAAATTTATATCTGGATATATATCATAATTTAAAAAAACTTGGTTACTTTATATCTAGATATAAATGATCAAATTCTCCAAACCTTGATATAATGAGTTGCTTTATAACAAGATATAAATCACAATTCATGGCTGAGTTACTTTATATCTAGATATAAAGGGCAATTTAGATATAATGACTTACTTTGTATCTAGATATAAGTTATCAAATTCTCAAAAACTTGATATAAAAATTGTGTTTATGGCTGAGTTACTTCATATATATATATATATATATATATATATATATATATATAAATAAACGGCCATTTATACATTATGACTTACTTTATATCCGGATATATATCACTGTTGGAAATATGTTTTACGTATTAAGATGGATCGGTCACTCCAACAATAGTCCATGTAATATATATATATATATATATATATATATATATATATATATATATATATATATATATATATATATATATATATATATATATATATATATATATATATATATATATATATATATATATATATATATATATATATATATATATATATATAAACGGCCATTTATACATTATGACTTACTTTATATCCGGATATATATCACTGTTGGAAATATGTTTTACGTATTAAGATGGATCGGTCACTCCAACAATAGTCCATGTAATAGCTCGTAGTTTAGTTGTTTACACTTATTAAACAAAGCCCAAACCGAGCCCATAAGTTTTATGGGCAGGCGGCCAAATGTAAGCCCAAGCCCATGACATGGGCTTGGGTATATAAACCCTCTCCTTAGTTGGAGAGGGTGGTGGTTTTGATAATTTACATATAGTAATCTTTCATTTTCTCTCTCTAGAAGTGTGTGAACTCCATCATCTCTCTATCTCTTTCTCTCTCTAAATCATAAGCAAGATTTACATATCCTACAAATGGTATCAAGAGCCATGGGATGATTGTTTGGTTTTTGTGTTTGTGTTCTTGATCAATTCGCCTATTTTGATCCTATTTCACGCGTACCAATTTTTTTTTGTGTTTTTATGCTTTAATCTTGATATACATTATCTAGTTACTTGTTATAGTGATTTGGTATTGGTGTTTTGGGTTAAAAACACAAATTTTTAGGTGTTTGATTCGTTTTTAGGCTTAAAATTCCGAATTTGTTGTGTACTATCCGAGAAAAGTGGTAATTTTGTCTCCATCGCAAAGTTGTCAAAGTGAGCACGGTTCTTCATTCCGATCGCAAAAACCTAGGGTTTCTACATTACAATCGAAGGGTATTCCGACACTTACTCCGATCGTGCATTGCAATAGCTCCTTGCATCGTACATTGCGATCGGGTATAAGGCTATATTGAAACGTTACTCTGCCAAAATTTTATTAGCCACATTCCAACAGGTATTGCGATCACACATTCCGACAGGTATTGCGATCAAACATTCCGACAGGTATTGCGATCAAACATTCCGACAGGTATTGCGATCAAACATTCCGACAGGTATTGGGATCAAACATTCCGACAGGTATTGCGATCAAACATTCCGACAGGTATTGCGATCAAGCATTCCGACAGATATTCAGATAGACATTGCGACAGAACTTGTTTTGTGCATTCCAAGAGAGTGACAAGATTTCCAAGATTTTTCAAAAACGTGTTTTTGAAAATTTTTAAATCGTGTATAATTTAGTCTTGGAATTTTTGGTTTATCGAGAACATAATTTAGGGGATTTCGACATTATTTCTCGGCTTTAACACACAACAAGAAACACATTAACTTTCTCTCATTGTTCGATTAACGTTTGTAAATCTTTACTTATCGACATGGAGTACACATCTCTTACGAATAAGTCCATCCTCTCGGGTACGGATAATCGTCCACCTATGTTGGAGAAGTCTATGTACGAGGATTGGACTTCCCGAATGGAACTTTACATGTTGAACAAAGAGAATGGACATCTCATTTGGGCATCGGTGCTCAATGGACCATTAGATTATGGTACAGTGACGGAAGGTACGACTACTCGTCCTCGCACAACGGGTGAATTGACTGGAGATATGAAGATTCAATACAAATGTGATAAGTATGCTAAAAACATCATTCTCCAAGCCTTTCCTCCAGATGTCTACAAACTCGTCAGCAAACATAAAGTTGCCAAAGAGTTATGGGATAAAACTCGTGTTCTAATGCAAGGCACCTCGTTAACTAAACAAGAACGAGAGTGTAAGCTTTGTGATACTTTTGATAAGGTTGCCTATGTGCCAGGGGAGACTCTCAATGATTACTATCTGAGATTTACCCTATTGTTGAATGAGCTTAATATATATGGCATGACAATTCCTACGTTTCAATTGAACACCAAGTATTTGAACACTCTTCCTTCAGAATGGAAAAAATACGTGACGGATGTTAAATTGGCTAAGGACTTGCATAACACCAATGTGGATCAACTTCAAGCTTTTCTTCAACAACACGAATGCCATGTGATCGAGGCTCGGTTGTCTACACCTCAAGTTCATGATCCACTTGCCATGTATGCTTCTCAACACAACATGGCTTATACTTATCAACAACCATCATACTTGCAGCAGCCACCACCACACACCTATCAGCAACCATCTTATCAACCACCAATGATGCCACAGCAAGCATTTTAACAAAGTGTTTATCAACAATCTTTTCCACAGCAACCACCATATCAGACATCACCATCACAAGCCAACACTTCTCCAATGGGCTATACTCCTCAGCAAGGATATTTTCCAATAGAAGCACAACCAGCATAAGCTTTCTACTCTAATGAACTTCCACCAATCCAAGCACCGGTCTTTACTCCAAATGATACGCCAGCTGATGTTCTAAAACATCTCACTGCCTACTTGTCAAAACTTATAGCAACTAGAGGATTTCCACCAACAAACAATCATGTAGCTAAATCTAAAGGCTCTGCGGTTGTGTAGCGTTCTTAGCCTACTGTGAATTCTAATTTGAAATGTTGGAATTGAAATGAATGTATGTTTTCTAGTCGTCATGATTCTTGCCTTATTGACCATGTGAATGTGATGAATGCTCGGAAAAACGGATTAGAATGGAAACCGACTGGGAAAGTGTTAACCCAAGTTGGTTGGTTGTGGCGCCCCACTGGTAGAACTTTCACTATAGTAGGAAATATATGCCCTTTAACTAGGATCACTCCTACTAAAGCGAAGAAAGCGTGCCCTTTAACTAGGAGTACCAAGGCTACCAAAACACAAACGTGTCCTTTAACTAGGAACACCGACACTATTGTAGGAACCAAGTGCCCTTTAAATAGGTCTACTCCCACTGTAGTGTCCGCAAATAATCCAAAACCTAAGAAATTTGGAACAGTAAAACCGGTTAGTGCTAAAACTCACATTAGAAAACGCAGGAAATCTAAGGGTCACAACAATGTTAGCAATTCTGATAATCTTATATCTGTATCTGCTAACACTCTGGAACCAATAGTTTCCAATACATTGTCTATTGTTGTTATTGAAAATAGGTGGTCCAAATTATTCTCTGGTATTTGGACTCTGGTTGCTCCAAGCATATGACCGGAGATCGCTCTCAGCATAGAAATTTCGTCAGCAAGTTTCTTGGTACGGTTCGATTTGGAAATGATCATATTGCAAAGATAATGGGTTATGGTGAATATCATATTGGGAATGTTATAATTTCAAGAGTGTATTATGTGGAAGGTCTCGGTCACAACTTATTTTCTGTGGGACAATTTTGTGATGCAAACCTATAAGTTGCTTTTCGTGAGCATACCTGCTTCATTCGTAATTTGGAAGGGGTTGATTTATTGAAAGGTACTCGAGAGAATAATTTGTATACTTTGTCTCTACAAGACATGATGGCCGCTTCTCCCATATGTCTTCTCTCCAAAGCATCGAAGACTAAGTCATGGTTATGGCATCGACGGTTATCTCATCTTAACTTTGACGCTATTAATCATTTGGAGAAAAAGGAACTTGTTCGTGGTCTTCCTAAACTTTCATTTCACAAGGATCATTTGTGTTCCGCGTGTACAATGGGGAAAAGCACTAAGAAATCATACAAACCCAAGACTGAAGACACCAACCAAGAGAAACTTTATTTGTTGCATATGGATCTTTGTGGGCCAATGCGTGTTGAATGTCTTAGTGGTAAAAATTACATCCTCGTCATTGTCGATGATTACTCTCGGTTTACATGGGTGAAATTTCTTACAACAAAAAATGAGGCACCTAAATTCATCATCGGATTTCTCAAGATGATTCAAGTGCGTCTCAACACTACTGTCTGACGCATTCGTACAGATAATGGAACCGAATTTGTGAATCAAATTTTGCGTGATTATTATGAAGAACTCCTCCATATACACCACAACACAATGGTGTGTCTGAGAGGAGAAATAGAACCCTACTTGATATGGTTCGTTCCATGATGGCCCAAACAACTCTTCCTAAATCCTTTTGGGATTATGCTCTTGAGTCTGCTGCTCGCATACTCAATATGGTTCCAACTAAGAAGGTTGAAAAGACTCCATACGAAGTATGGTATGGGCAAGCCCCTAAGCTGTCTTACTTAAAGGTCTGGGGATGTGAGGCTCTTGTTAAGCGTGACACGCTTATCAAACCTGACAAACTAGAGCCCCGATCTGTTAAGTGTATATTTGTAGGTTACCCAATGGAAACGATGGGTTACTCCTTCTACTACCCACCCGAGAACAAAGTATTTGTTGCTCGTAATGCTGAATTCCTAGAGAGAAATCTTATGAATCAAGAAGCAAGTGGGAGTATAGAGGATCTTGAAGTAATTCAAGATGAAGATATACATCCTTCTGAAAACACTAGCAATCATGAAGAGGATGATCAAGAAATTGATGAACCTATAAGTGATATAGCTCCCATTCGAAAGTCTATGAGGACTAGGCGTGCTCCTGACCGTATGTGTTTATACATTGACGTTGAGGAACATGAGTTGAGGGATCATAATGAACCCACTAACTTCAAAGCTGCATTAGCAGATCCTGAATCTGACAAATGGCTGGATGCTATGAATGTGGAGATGCAATCCATGAAAGACAATGACATCTGGATCTTAGTAGACCTTCCCCCTAACGCTAGAACTGTTAGTGGCAAGTGGTTGTACAAGAAGAAGACCGACATGGATGGCAATGTACACACCTTTAAAGCTCGATATGTAGCGAGGGGCTTCACTCAAACCTTCGGGGTTGATTATGAAGAGACCTTCTCTCCTGTTGCGGATATCAAAGCTATAAGGATTCTTTTAGCCATAGCTGCGTTCTATGACTATGAGATTTGGCAAATGGATGTTAAAACCGCCTTCCTCAATGGACTGCTTTACGAAGAAGTCTATATGAAGCAACCTGAGGGTTTTGTAGATCCAAAGTATCCAAACCGTGTATGCAAGCTTCAAAGATCCATTTATGGACTTAAGCAAGCATCAAGGCAATGGAACAAGAGGTTTGATGATGAAATCAAGAAATTTGGTTTCAGTCAAAATCCCGATGAGCCATGTGTATATATCAAAGCTAGTGGGAGTAGCGTAGTGTTTCTTGTCCTGTATGTTGATGACATATTGTTGATGGGAAAAGACATTCCAATGTTGCAAAGTGTAAAAGCTTACCTTGGAAGGTGTTTTTCCATGAAGGATTTGGGAGATGCTGCGTATATTCTTGGAATCAAGATCATACGTGATAGACCTAGACGGTTAATTGGTTTATGTCAAAGTGCTTACATAGATAAGATTTTGAAGAAGTATAACATGGACAATTCCAAACGTGGCTTTGTTCCCATGCAAACTAAATCAAAATTATCTAAGACTCAAGGAGCATCAACACCTGATGAGGTGAGACGCATGCAGAGAATTCCTTATGCTTCGGCAATAGGATCAATCATGTATGCTGTTAGATGTACGAGACCTGATGTTGCGTTCTCTCAGAACATGACTAGCCGATTTCAGCAGAATCCTGGTGATTCTCACTGGACCGCTGTTAAGAACATTCTGAGGTATCTTAGGCATACCAAAGACATGTTTCTTGTTTATGGAGGAGGTATGAAAAGAGAGCTCAGGGTTGCTTGCTACACTGATGCTGGATATCTTACAGATGCTGATGACACGAAGTCTCAGACGGGATATGTTTTCATGCTGAATGGAGGTGCTGTAAGCTGGAAAAGCGCAAAGCAGACCATCCATGCAAACTCATCTACAGAGGCTGAGTATATAGCCGCTTCGGAAGCTGCTAAAGAGGCAGTTTAGATTAGGAAGTTTATTTCTGGGCTTGGTGTTGTTCCCACAAATAATGAACCTATGACGATGTATTGTGACAATACCGGAGCCATTACTATAGCTAATGAACCAGGAATCACTAAAGGTGCGAAACATTATCGTTCCAAAGTTCACTACCTCAGAGAAGTGATTGAACTTGGTGATGTTAGTCTGGAGAAAGTTCACACAGACGACAATTTAGCTGACCCCTTCACAAAGGCGTTAGACCTCAAAAAGAATTCCATGTTAACTCATGGAATTGGTTTGCTTCCAGCTAATAGTCTCATGTAATCTGTGTTAATCGAAGTATTTGGATAATTTGGGATTGTAAGACAATTTAATTATTTTCTGATAAATAAAGATATTTGATGTTTGTTATCTTCATATAATTGTTGTTGCCCTATGTTTGTATGTTTAAATCCTTGAATAATTTAATTATTCTAAACATGTCCATTGTCGGTTAAACAATATGGGAATATTGTATACATTAAGACAAATATGAGTGTTGGTAATATACTGGTATATATGGTGGACGGTTTCCAACCAAACTCATATGTTATTCATTGATATGAATATTGGACACCCCGAACTTTCGAATGGTTACTTTTGGATCCGTTGTCATGAGTAAATTCGAATACATAAATGGTGAGGATTAGGTCATCCTTAGACTTGAGATGCAAACAAGTTGTGCATGTGTGGATATCGCTTCTTGATTTTATGTCCAACGCTAGTTCGGAAGATCTAGCTATAACGACTCTAATTGGAAGTGTTGTGAAGCAGCATCCACAGACACTTGCAGTCAATATAGAATTCGTTCCTCCACTCTGATATAGTGCAGTGAAGTACCCTGGATCCCCTCTAGAATTAATTAGGTAATTGTATGGCCGTACCCAAAATGTAATCAAGATGATGCTTGTTACAATTTGGACTATCTAAATTAATTTGTAAACGAGGAATTAAAGTTAAACTATATGGAATGAGTTAGGATCCATATCCATGGTTTAACCGGTACATTGTAACGAAGGGATGATTATCAGCAAGCTCAAATAATCGTACACCATTACTAGTCTTTAAGATCTTATTCTTGAAACTATTTAACTCAACATTTTCCGGTTATAATGAAGTGTTGCTAGATGCTTCATTATGGACGCTGTATGTCTAAACTCTCACAAGTGGGAGCTGTTGAGATATGTGATCGTTTAGCCATCGGTAAATGCGTGAGCCTATCGGGGGCACACACTCAATACGGAGAACACACGTTTATTTATATTTTATTATTTATAATTAAACGTATAATAAAAACTTTACGTTTTATTTAATTAACGGTGGTTTAATTAATTACGGGATTTAATTAATTAAAGGCGAGTGCGTTATTTAAATTTAAGGAAAGGAAATCAACTTCTAGAACCTCCCGGTACCCCTTAGGCGGCCGAATACCATAGAGGGTCTAGAAGATCTTTGTTTGTTGATCAAGTAATTAAGTTACTTAATTTAGGTGTTGGGTTGGGCCTAATTAATTTTGAGGAGGTTCAAGGATGTGTATAAATACAATCCCATACCCCTCATAATTTTTCATCCTCTCCCTCTTGTTTGTTTTGGCCGATCGAATCAAACACCACACCCAAACCCTTACAAACTTTTTCCTTAACCTAAAATCACACCTAAAGGTTTAACCTTTATAAGATCAATCCTTCTTGGTGGTTTTCTTATAAAGATTTAAGCTTTATAACTAAACCCTAGATCTCATAATCTAGGCTTTAGTATTCCCTTGTGGTCCGATTTATATAAACCCTTATTAGGGTTTATTGGTGATTTTTCAAGAATCTCGTTGCTATCTACAAACCGTATCCTTACGCTATCCCAATTAGGGTTTTGGATATTAGGGTTTCTAGTTGCAAAGATTATCGAAGTGAAGTTACCACTAGCATCGTGGTGTGTTCGTTTGACGTGTCGTGTGAGCAATCGCTAGAGGACGGTTACTTTACCGTTGTAGATTCAGGATCAAGATCCATTAATTGATTTATTCAATTAATTAAAAGGTTGGTTTTATTATTGTTTTATTATGTGTTAATCATGAATATTATACTAGATCCATTCCGCTGCGCACTCGTAGTTAATGGTTTAACTAGTTCTAAATCCCAACAGTGGTATCAGAGAGTCAAATCGTATGGCATTCATGGGTTACACATAGAATAAAACACGCTTGCTTCGCTTTAAAATCTCTTTTATTTATGTTTTTATGACAACTACATGCATACTTGTCATAAAATTTTAATCTTGATCTAGATCTATTAAAATTTGGTAGGTTAAAATTGAACCGGTTAATAATTACTTTTGTTTTTTATTATCCGTCAAAGACCCTTGCATCTCACTTTTGTGATACTTTGCACGTCATCAAGTACCTTGCTCGAAAACTTGATGAGGGTCTTTGGTCCTCAATTTGGGGAAGACTCATTCGAGACTTGGATCTTATATGATTTACCGCTTTCATATAGAGTCTGTCTTCTGCTTCTACCCCCTTCTGTCTGTTTTTATGTGCTTATTTGTTTTCCATTATGAATTGCTAAACGTAATAACTCAAGATTCTAGGAATCATAAAAACGGATGGTACTTATATCGAAACTAGCTTTAAAACTATGTCATATTAATACACCATATTTTCCTTGCGAATCAGCTATGTGTTTATTTGTTAAAATCTTGATTTTTTGAACAAATATTAATATTGACATAAGAACTATGAAACTTGGTTTTATTGTATTCTAATTGTTTTGCGAAATCATATTGTCACTCGAGTTGGGCTTACATACCGTAATGATGGCTTATAAACTATCTTCTCAACGACGTGATTTGCAAGATTAATTAGTTTACAATACTAAAAAATACAACACCGTTTTGTGTCTTTACTAATTATGGACTTGCTATTGCACCTCGTGCTCTAGTCGAGCTATCTAGGGTTTGAGAAATCTTTAATCTTCTCCCGTGTTTCATAGGTGTTTCGGCACTTATGGAATAATTATCCCAAGCACTTGCACCTTCGGGTGCATGAAGAGTAGGATATAGGGTTTGATCTCTCTTTAATGTTCTCCCGCGGTACAACACGACTAAACCAAAAAGTTAACAAATTGTTTTCTTAACTTGTGCTAAGAGAATGAATTGCATGCATTCTTTTACACACTTTGACATTTGTTTTTTCTAAAACTTATGTGATACCTATTTGAAATTTTTAAGTCTATGCCACCCAATTTAGAAGCACTTGTAGTTGTTTTTCGTCAACTGGTCAGACCTAGAGCGAATTACATACCCGAGGCGATCTTTGTCACTGGTCAGACCTTTGCCAATAATTGCTGCTTCAAATTGGTACGACTTAAAGTCGAGTTCCCGGTCAGATTCGGAACCCGAGGCATAAAGATGAGATGAAACATACTCATGACTTTATTATGTGTAGAACAAGTTTGTTTGAGATGTTCAAAGGTTCTCGAAAGAGATGAGAGAACATCCCATCCAAACACTCTACGACAAATAAACTTCATGAATCGTCTCATACAATCTAAGAGTTGCACTTGTAATGCAATTAACGCCCGTCGCTTACCTCTTGCCCCACTTGAATACTAGACGGTCGGACCTCTAATATTAAGTGGGAGTGCAAGCAAGGATCTTAGTCTCAACATGATTAATTGGGTAGTTAATTCTTTGAGAATGTAATTATCGAAAATACTAATCGTTGAACTTTTATTTTGTAGATGAATAATCAAAACTCTTGCTTAAACAGCACGGTTGTTAAGTCATTCCTTGAAAAGATGAAATTGACTGAGAATAACTTTGTTGATTGGTATCGTGCTCTTCGGATAGCGCTCGAAACTGATGACTTGGTTAAATACCTTGAGCAACCAATTCCTGGTCTACCTGCAATTCTGCCTCATGGTCATGAAGGACCAGAGCAAGACCCGGATTTACATCTAACTTGGGTCAGAAGGTCACGAGAAATCGCTGGCCTTATGCTCATGACTATGTCCCCTGAACTCCAGAAACTTTTGGAGGGTCACGGCGCATGGTCTATGATGGAAGAATTAAAGACCATGTTCACTGAACAAGCTGATCAAGAACTCCTTGATGTTGCACGTGCCTTTCACGCGTGTAAACATGAGGATGGACAATCTGTGAGCTCCTATGTCTTGAAGATGAAGGGTTTCATAGAGAATTTGGAACATTTGGGTCACCCCATGTCCTTGAAACTTTCGGTCAGCCTAATTTTAGCCTCACTGAATAAGGACTATGATAGGTTTGTGCAAGACTATAACATGCATGGCCTGGGGAAGACAATACCTGAATTGCATGCCATGCTTAAGTTGCATGAGAAAACGTTGCCAAAGAAGGTTGCACCTGCTACTCCTAATACCATTAATGCTATTAGGGCAGGAAGGGTTCAAAAGTCTAACAAGGCTAAACCGTCTAATGCTGCAAAGGGTAAGAATCATGGTAAAGGGAAGAAAGTAGCTAACTTTACTCCTAGAGCTAAGATTCCCCCTCCACCAAGAAGAGAGAATCCTGCTAAGGATGCCATTTGTCACCAATGTGGTGAAATTGGTCATTGGAAGAGAAACTGTCCAGAGTATCTCACTGAGTTGTGGAAGAGAAAGAAGTCCTCGCAAGGAGCTAGCACTTCAGGTATCTTCACGATAGAACTCTTTACTTTTCCTAATAAATCTTGGGTTTATGACACTGGTTGTGGTACTCACATCTGTAATACTACTCAGGGTCTAAGGATAAGTAAGAAGCTGAAGCCAGGAGCTTTGAATCTGTACGTAGGCAATGGTCATCGTGCAGCTGTTGAAGCCATTGGTGTTTTTCAATTATTTCTCCCTAGTGGACTCGTTGTTATGTTGAATAATTGTCATTACGCACCTTCTATTTCTAGAGGGATTGTTTCAGTTTCATGTTTGTATGACGATGGTTTTGTTAATCGTTTTGAGAATAATGCAAGTATTTCGGTTTCGAAAAATAATATGTTTTATTTTAATGCTATTCCTAGTAATGGTATTTATGAAATTGATATGTGTGATTCTAATGCAAACAATAGTTCTATGTATGCTGTAAGCAACAAAAGGGCCAAATCTAATTTGGACTCTACATTGCTATGGCATTGTCGCCTTGGCCACATAAGCAAAAAGCGCATTAAGCAATTACAATCTGATGGATTGCTCAAGTCAAACGATGATGATTCCTTTGACAAATGTGTTTCATGCTTATCTGGAAAGATGGCACGTAAACCTTATTCACATCAAGTGGAGAGGGCTAAAGATCTACTTGGACTAATCCACACCGATGTATGTGGTCCATTTAGAACCGTGTCAAGACAAGGTGCAAGTTACTTCGTCACTTTCACTGACGACTATAGTCGTTATGGTTATGTTTACTTGCTAAAGCATAAACATGAAGTGTTTGAAACATTTAAGGTGTTTCAAAAGGAAGTAGAAAATCAACTCGGTAAAACCATAAAAGCACTACGTTCGGATCGTGGAGGTGAATTTATGAGTTATGAATTTCTGGAGCATCTTAAGGAACATGGGATAGTTTCCCAAAGAACTCCTCCATATACACCACAACACAATGGTGTGTCTGAGAGGAGAAATAGAACCCTACTTGATATGGTTCGTTCAATGATGGCCCAAACAACTCTTCCTAAATCCTTTTGGGATTATGCTCTTGAGTCTGCTGCTCGCATACTCAATATGGTTCCAACTAAGAAGGTTGAAAAGACTCCATACGAAGTATGGTATGGGCAAGCCCCTAAGCTGTCTTACTTAAAGGTCTGGGGATGTGAGGCTCTTGTTAAGCGTGACACGCTTATCAAACCTGACAAACTAGAGCCCCGATCTGTTAAGTGTATATTTGTAGGTTACCCAAAGGAAACGATGGGTTACTCCTTCTACTACCCACCCGAGAACAAAGTATTTGTTGCTCGTAATGCTGAATTCCTAGAGAGAAATCTTATGAATCAAGAAGCAAGTGGGAGTATAGAGGATCTTGAAGTAATTCAAGATGAAGATATACATCCTTCTGAAAACACTAGCAATCATGAAGAGGATGATCAAGAAATTGATGAACCTATAAGTGATATAGCTCCCATTCGAAAGTCTATGAGGACTAGGCGTGCTCCTGACCGTATGTGTTTATACATTGACGTTGAGGAACATGAGTTGAGGGATCATAATGAACCCACTAACTTCAAAGCTGCATTAGCAGATCCTGAATCTGACAAATGGCTGGATGCTATGAATGTGGAGATGCAATCCATGAAAGACAATGACGTCTGGATCTTAGTAGACCTTCCCCCTAACGCTAGAACTGTTAGTGGCAAGTGGTTGTACAAGAAGAAGACCGACATGGATGGCAATGTACACACCTTTAAAGCTCGATATGTAGCGAGGGGCTTCACTCAAACCTTCGGGGTTGATTATGAAGAGACCTTCTCTCCTGTTGCGGATATCAAAGCTATAAGGATTCTTTTAGCCATAGCTGCGTTCTATGACTATGAGATTTGGCAAATGGATGTTAAAACCGCCTTCCTCAATGGACTGCTTTACGAAGAAGTCTATATAAAGCAACCTGAGGGTTTTGTAGATCCAAAGTATCCAAACCGTGTATGCAAGCTTCAAAGATCCATTTATGGACTTAAGCAAGCATCAAGGCAATGGAACAAGAGGTTTGATGATGAAATCAAGAAATTTGGTTTCAGTCAAAATCCTGATGAGCCATGTGTATATATCAAAGCTAGTGGGAGTAGCGTAGTGTTTCTTGTCCTGTATGTTGATGACATATTGTTGATGGGAAAAGACATTCCAATGTTGCAAAGTGTAAAAGCTTACCTTGGAAGGTGTTTTTCCATGAAGGATTTGGGAGATGCTGCGTATATTCTTGGAATCAAGATCATACGTGATAGACCTAGACGGTTAATTGGTTTATGTCAAAGTGCTTACATAGATAAGATTTTGAAGAAGTATAACATGGACAATTCCAAACGTGGCTTTGTTCCCATGCAAACTAAATCAAAATTATCTAAGACTCAAGGAGCATCAACACCTGATGAGGTGAGACGCATGCAGAGAATTCCTTATGCTTCGGCAATAGGATCAATCATGTATGCTGTTAGATGTACGAGACCTGATGTTGCGTTCTCTCAGAACATGACTAGCCGATTTCAGCAGAATCCTGGTGATTCTCACTGGACCGCTGTTAAGAACATTCTGAGGTATCTTAGGCATACCAAAGACATGTTTCTTGTTTATGGAGGAGGTATGAAAAGAGAGCTCAGGGTTGCTTGCTACACTGATGCTGGATATCTTACGGATGCTGATGACACGAAGTCTCAGACGGGATATGTTTTCATGCTGAATGGAGGTGCTGTAAGCTGGAAAAGCGCAAAGCAGACCATCCATGCAAACTCATCTACAGAGGCTGAGTATATAGCCGCTTCGGAAGCTGCTAAAGAGGCAGTTTAACCATGTGAATGTGATGAATGCTCGGAAAAACGGATTAGAATGGAAACCGACTGGGAAAGTGTTAACCCAAGTTGGTTGGTTGTGGCGCCCCACTGGTAGAACTTTCACTATAGTAGGAAATATATGCCCTTTAACTAGGATCACTCCTACTAAAGCGAAGAAAGCGTGCCCTTTAACTAGGAGTACCAAGGCTACCAAAACACAAACGTGTCCTTTAACTAGGAACACCGACACTACTGTAGGAACCAAGTGCCCTTTAAATAGGTCTACTCCCACTGTAGTGTCCGCAAATAATCCAAAACCTAAGAAATTTGGAACAGTAAACCGGTCAGTGCTAAAACTCACATTAGAAAACGCAGGAAATCTAAGGGTCACACAAATGTTAGCAATTCTGATAATCTTATATCTGTATCTGCTAACACTCTGGAACCAATAGTTTCCAATACATTGTCTATTGTTGTTATTGAAAATAGGTGGTCCAAATTATTCTCTGGTATTTGGACTCTGGTTGCTCCAAGCATATGACCGGAGATCGCTCTCAGCATAGAAATTTCGTCAGCAAGTTTCTTGGTACGGTTCGATTTGGAAATGATCATATTGCAAAGATAATGGGTTATGGTGAATATCATATTGGGAATGTTATAATTTCAAGAGTGTATTATGTGGAAGGTCTCGGTCACAACTTATTTTCTGTGGGACAATTTTGTGATGCAAACCTATAAGTTGCTTTTCGTGAGCATACCTGATTCATTCGTAATTTGGAAGGGGTTGATTTATTGAAAGGTACTCGAGAGAATAATTTGTATACTTTGTCTCTACAAGACATGATGGCCGCTTCTCCCATATGTCTTCTCTCCAAAGCATCGAAGACTAAGTCATGGTTATGGCATCGACGGTTATCTCATCTTAACTTTGACGCTATTAATCATTTGGAGAAAAAGGAACTTGTTCGTGGTCTTCCTAAACTTTCATTTCACAAGGATCATTTGTGTTCCGCGTGTACAATGGGGAAAAGCACTAAGAAATCATACAAACCCAAGACTGAAGACACCAACCAAGAGAAACTTTATTTGTTGCATATGGATCTTTGTGGGCCAATGCGTGTTGAATGTCTTAGTGGTAAAAATTACATCCTCGTCATTGTCGATGATTACTCTCGGTTTACAAGGGTGAAATTTCTTACAACAAAAAATGAGGCACCTAAATTCATCATCGGATTTCTCAAGATGATTCAAGTGCGTCTCAACACTACTGTCTGACGCATTCGTACAGATAATGGAACCGAATTTGTGAATCAAATTTTGCGTGATTATTATGAAGAACTCCTCCATATACACCACAACACAATGGTGTGTCTGAGAGGAGAAATAGAACCCTACTTGATATGGTTCGTTCCATGATGGCTCAAACAACTCTTCCTAAATCCTTTTGGGATTATGCTCTTGAGTCTGCTGCTCGCATACTCAATATGGTTCCAACTAAGAAGGTTGAAAAGACTCCATACGAAGTATGGTATGGGCAAGCCCCTAAGCTGTCTTACTTAAAGGTCTAGGGATGTGAGGCTCTTGTTAAGCGTGACACGCTTATCAAACCTGACAAACTAGAGCCCCGATCTGTTAAGTGTATATTTGTAGGTTACCCAATGGAAACGATGGGTTACTCCTTCTACTACCCACCCGAGAACAAAGTATTTGTTGCTCGTAATGCTGAATTCCTAGAGAGAAATCTTATGAATCAAGAAGCAAGTGGGAGTATAGAGGATTAGGAAGTTTATTTCTGGGCTTGGTGTTGTTCCCACAAATAATGAACCTATGACGATGTATTGTGACAATACCGGAGCCATTACTATAGCTAATGAACCAGGAATCACTAAAGGTGCGAAACATTATCGTTCCAAAGTTCACTACCTCAGAGAAGTGATTGAACTTGGTGATGTTAGTCTGGAGAAAGTTCACACAGACGACAATTTAGCTGACCCCTTCACAAAGGCGTTAGAACTCAAAAAGAATTCCATGTTAACTCATGGAATTGGTTTGCTTCCAGCTAATAGTCTCATGTAATCTGTGTTAATCGAAGTATTTGGATAATTTGGGATGGTAAGACAATTTAATTATTTTCTGATGAATAAAGATATTTGATGTTTGTTATCTTCATATAATTGTTGTTGCCCTATGTTTGTATGTTTAAATCCTTGAATAATTTAATTATTCTAAACATGTCCATTGTCGGTTAAACAATATGGGAATATTGTATACATTAAGACAAATATGAGTGTTGGTAATATACTGGTATATATGGTGGACGGTTTCCAACCAAACTCATATGTTATTCATTGATATGAATATTGGACACCCCGAACTTTCGAATGGTTACTTTTGGATCCGTTGTCATGAGTAAATTCGAATACATAAATAGTGAGGATTAGGTCATCCTTAGACTTGAGATGCAAACAAGTTGTGCATGTGTGGATATCGCTTCTTGATTTTATGTCCAACGCTAGTTCGGAAGATCTAGCTATAACGACTCTAATTGGAAGTGTTGTGAAGCAGCATCCACAGACACTTGCAGTCAATATAGAATTCGTTCCTCCACTCTGATATAGTGCAGTGAAGTACCCTGGATCCCCTCTAGAATTAATTAGGTAATTGTATGGCCGTACCCAAAATGTAATCAAGATGATGCTTGTTACAATTTGGACTATCTAAATTAATTTGTAAACGAGGAATTAAAGTTAAACTATATGGAATGAGTTAGGATCCATATCCATGGTTTAACCGGTACATTGTAACGAAGGGATGATTATCAGCAAGCTCAAATAATCGTACACCATTACTAGTCTTTAAGATCTTATTCTTGAAACTATTTAACTCAACATTTTCCGGTTATAATGAAGTGTTGCTAGATGCTTCATTATGGACGCTGTATGTCTAAACTCTCACAAGTGGGAGCTGTTGAGATATGCGATCGTTTAGCCATCGGTAAATGCGTGAGCCTATCGGGGGCACACACTCAATACGGAGAACACACGTTTATTTACATTTTATTATTTATAATTAAACGTATAATAAAAACTTTACGTTTTATTTAATTAACGGTGGTTTAATTAATTACGGGATTTAATTAATTAAAGGCGAGTGCGTTATTTAAATTTAAGGAAAGGAAATCAACTTCTAGAACCTCCCGGTACCCCTTAGGCGGCCGAATACCATAGAGGGTCTAGAAGATCTTTGTTTGTTGATCAAGTAATTAAGTTACTTAATTTAGGTGTTGGGTTGGGCCTAATTAATTTTGAGGAGGTTCAAGGATGTGTATAAATACAATCCCATACCCCTCATAATTTTTCATCCTCTCCCTCTTGTTTGTTTTGGCCGATCGAATCAAACACCACACCTAAACCCTTACGAACTTTTTCCTTAACCTAAAATCACACCTAAAGGTTTAACCTTTATAAGATCAATCCTTCTTGGTGGTTTTCTTATAAAGATTTAAGCTTTATAACTAAACCCTAGATCTCATAATCTAGGCTTTAGTATTCCCTTGTGGTCCGATTTATATAAACCCTTATTAGGGTTTATTGGTGATTTTTCAAGAATCTCGTTGCTATCTACAAACCGTATCCTTACGCTATCCCAATTAGGGTTTTGGATATTAGGGTTTCTAGTTGCAAAGATTATCGAAGTGAAGTTACCACTAGCATCATGGTGTGTTCGTTTGACGTGTCGTGTGAGCAATCGCTAGAGGACGGTTACTTTACCGTTGTAGATTCAGGATCAAGATCCATTAATTGATTTATTCAATTAATTAAAAGGTTGGTTTTATTATTGTTTTATTATGTGTTAATCATGAATATTATACTAGATCCATTCCGCTGCGCACTCGTAGTTAATGGTTTAACTAGTTCTAAATCCCAACAGTGGTATCAGAGAGTCAAATCGTATGGCATTCATGGGTTACACATAGAATAAAACACGCTTGCTTCGCTTTAAAATCTCTTTTATTTATGTTTTTATGACAACTACATGCATACTTGTCATAAAATTTTAATCTTGATCTAGATCTATTAAAATTTGGTAGGTTAAAATTGAACCGGTTAATAATTACTTTTGTTTTTTATTATCCGTCAAAGACCCTTGCATCTCACTTTTGTGATACTTTGCACGTCATCAAGTACCTTGCTCGAAAACTTGATGAGGGTCTTTGGTCCTCAATTTGGGGAAGACTCATTCGAGACTTGGATCTTATATGATTTACCGCTTTCATATAGAGTCCGTCTTCTGCTTCTACCCCCTTCTGTCTGTTTTTATGTGCTTATTTGTTTTCCATTATGAATTGCAAAACGTAATAACTCAAGATTCTAGGAATCATAAAAACGGATGGTACTTATATCGAAACTAGCTTTAAAACTATGTCATATTAATACACCATATTTTCCTTGCGAATCAGCTATGTGTTTATTTGTTAAAATCTTGATTTTTTGAACAAATATTAATATTGACATAAGAACTATGAAACTTGGTTTTATTGTATTCTAATTGTTTTGCGAAATCATATTGTCACTCGAGTTGGGCTTACATACCGTAATGATGGCTTATAAACTATCTTCTCAACGACGTGATTTGCAAGATTAATTAGTTTACAATACTAAAAAATACAACACCGTTTTGTGTCTTTACTAATTATGGACTTGCTATTGCACCTCGTGCTCTAGTCGAGCTATCTAGGGTTTGAGAAATCTTTAATCTTCTCCCGTGTTTCATAGGTGTTCCGGCACTTATGGAATAATTATCCCAAGCACTTGCACCTTCGGGTGCATGAAGAGTAGGATATAGGGTTTGATCTCTCTTTAATGTTCTCCCGCGGTACAACACGACTAAACCAAAAAGTTAACAAATTGTTTTCTTAACTTGTGCTAAGAGAATGAATTGCATGCATTCTTTTACACACTTTGACATTTGTTTTTCTAAAACTTATGTGATACCTATTTGAAATTAAGTCTATGCCACCCAATTTAGAAGCACTTGTAGTTGTTTTTCGTCAACTGGTCAGACCTAGGGCGAATTACATACCCGAGGCGATCTTTGTCACTGGTCAGACCTTTGCCAATAATTGCTGCTTCAAATTGGTACGACTTAAAGTCGAGTTCCCGGTAAGATTCGGAACCCGAGGCATAAAGATGAGATGAAACATACTCATGACTTTATTATGTGTAGAACAAGTTTGTTTGAGATGTTCAAAGGTTCTCGAAAGAGATGAGAGAACATCCCATCCAAACACTCTACGACAAATAAACTTCATGAATCGTCTCATACAATCTAAGAGTTGCACTTGTAATGCAATTAACGCCCGTCGCTTACCTCTTGCCCCACTTGAATACTAGACGGTCGGACCTCTAATATTAAGTGGGAGTGCAAGCAAGGATCTTAGTCTCAACATGATTAATTGGGTAGTTAATTCTTTGAGAATGTAATTATCGAAAATACTAATCGTTGAACTTTTATTTTGTAGATGAATAATCAAAACTCTTGCTTAAACAGCACGGTTGTTAAGTCATTCCTTGAAAAGATGAAATTGACTGAGAATAACTTTGTTGATTGGTATCGTGCTCTTCGGATAGCGCTCGAAACTGATGACTTGGTTAAATACCTTGAGCAACCAATTCCTGGTCTACCTGCAATTCTGCCTCATGGTCATGAAGGACCAGAGCAAGACCCGGATTTACATCCAACTTGGGTCAGAAGGTCACGAGAAATCGCTGGCCTTATGCTCATGACTATGTCCCCTGAACTCCAGAAACTTTTGGAGGGTCACGGCGCATGGTCTATGATGGAAGAATTAAAGACCATGTTCACTGAACAAGCTGATCAAGAACTCCTTGATGTTGCACGTGCCTTTCACGCGTGTAAACATGAGGATGGACAATCTGTGAGCTCCTATGTCTTGAAGATGAAGGGGTTCATAGAGAATTTGGAACGTTTGGGTCACCCCATGTCCTTGAAACTTTCGGTCAGCCTAATTTTAGCCTCACTGAATAAGGACTATGATAGGTTTGTGCAAGACTATAACATGCATGGCCTGGGGAAGACAATACCTGAATTGCATGCCATGCTTAAGTTGCATGAGAAAACGTTGCCAAAGAAGGTTGCACCTGCTACTCCTAATACCATTAATGCTATTAGGGCAGGAAGGGTTCAAAAGTCTAACAAGGCTAAACCGTCTAATGCTGCAAAGGGTAAGAATCATGGTAAAGGGAAGAAAGTAGCTAACTTTACTCCTAGAGCTAAGATTCCCCCTCCACCAAGAAGAGAGAATCCTGCTAAGGATGCCATTTGTCACCAATGTGGTGAAATTGGTCATTGGAAGAGAAACTGTCCAGAGTATCTCACTGAGTTGTGGAAGAGAAAGAAGTCCTCGCAAGGAGCTAGCACTTCAGGTATCTTCACGATAGAACTCTTTACTTTTCCTAATAAATCTTGGGTTTATGACACTGGTTGTGGTACTCACATCTGTAATACTACTCAGGGTCTAAGGATAAGTAAGAAGCTGAAGCCAGGAGCTTTGAATCTGTACGTAGGCAATGGTCATCGTGCAGCTGTTGAAGCCATTGGTGTTTTTCAATTATTTCTCCCTAGTGGACTCGTTGTTATGTTGAATAATTGTCATTACGCACCTTCTATTTCTAGAGGGATTGTTTCAGTTTCATGTTTGTATGACGATGGTTTTGTTAATCGTTTTGAGAATAATGCAAGTATTTCGGTTTCGAAAAATAATATGTTTTAATTTAATGCTATTCCTAGTAATGGTATTTATGAAATTGATATGTGTGATTCTAATGCAAACAATAGTTCTATGTATGATGTAAGCAACAAAAGGGCCAAATCTAATTTGGACTCTACATTGCTATGGCATTGTCGCCTTGGCCACATAAGCAAAAAGCGCATTAAGCAATTACAATCTGATGGATTGCTCAAGTCAAACGATGATGATTCCTTTGACAAATGTGTTTCATGCTTATCTGGAAAGATGGCACGTAAACCTTATTCACATCAAGTGGAGAGGGCTAAAGATCTACTTGGACTAATCCACACCGATGTATGTGGTCCATTTAGAACCGTGTCAAGACAAGGTGCAAGTTACTTCGTCACTTTCACTGACGACTATAGTCGTTATGGTTATGTTTACTTGCTAAAGCATAAACATGAAGTGTTTGAAACATTTAAGGTGTTTCAAAAGGAAGTAGAAAATCAACTCGGTAAAACCATAAAAGCACTACGTTCGGATCGTGGAGGTGAATTTATGAGTTATGAATTTCTGGAGCATCTTAAGGAACATGGGATAGTTTCCCAAAGAACTCCTCCATATACACCACAACACAATGGTGTGTCTGAGAGGAGAAATAGAACCCTACTTGATATGGTTCGTTCCATGATGGCCCAAACAACTCTTCCTAAATCCTTTTGGGATTATGCTCTTGAGTCTGCTGCTCGCATACTCAATATGGTTCCAACTAAGAAGGTTGAAAAGACTCCATACGAAGTATGGTATGGGCAAGCCCCTAAGCTGTCTTACTTAAAGGTCTGGGGATGTGAGGCTCTTGTTAAGCGTGACACGCTTATCAAACCTGACAAACTAGAGCCCCGATCTGTTAAGTGTATATTTGTAGGTTACCCAAAGGAAACGATGGGTTACTCCTTCTACTACCCACCCGAGAACAAAGTATTTGTTGCTCGTAATGCTGAATTCCTAGAGAGAAATCTTATGAATCAAGAAGCAAGTGGGAGTATAGAGGATCTTGAAGTAATTCAAGATGAAGATATACATCCTTCTGAAAACACTAGCAATCATGAAGAGGATGATCAAGAAATTGATGAACCTATAAGTGATATAGCTCCCATTCGAAAGTCTATGAGGACTAGGCGTGCTCCTGACCGTATGTGTTTATACATTGACGCTGAGGAACATGAGTTGAGGGATCATAATGAACCCACTAACTTCAAAGCTGCATTAGCAGATCCTGAATCTGACAAATGGCTGGATGCTATGAATGTGGAGATGCAATCCATGAAAGACAATGACGTCTGGATCTTAGTAGACCTTCCCCCTAACGCTAGAACTGTTAGTGGCAAGTGGTTGTACAAGAAGAAGACCGACATGGATGGCAATGTACACACCTTTAAAGCTCGATATGTAGCGAGGGGCTTCACTCAAACCTTCGGGGTTGATTATGAAGAGACCTTCTCTCCTGTTGCGGATATCAAAGCTATAAGGATTCTTTTAGCCATAGCTTCGTTCTATGACTATGAGATTTGGCAAATGGATGTTAAAACCGCCTTCCTCAATGGACTGCTTTACGAAGAAGTCTATATGAAGCAACCTGAGGGTTTTGTAGATCCAAAGTATCCAAACCGTGTATGCAAGCTTCAAAGATCCATTTATGGACTTAAGCAAGCATCAAGGCAATGGAACAAGAGGTTTGATGATGAAATCAAGAAATTTGGTTTCAGTCAAAATCCTGATGAGCCATGTGTATATATCAAAGCTAGTGGGAGTAGCGTAGTGTTTCTTGTCCTGTATGTTGATGACATATTGTTGATGGGAAAAGACATTCCAATGTTGCAAAGTGTAAAAGCTTACCTTGGAAGGTGTTTTTCCATGAAGGATTTGGGAGATGCTGCGTATATTCTTGGAATCAAGATCATACGTGATAGACCTAGACGGTTAATTGGTTTATGTCAAAGTGCTTACATAGATAAGATTTTGAAGAAGTATAACATGGACAATTCCAAATGTGGCTTTGTTCCCATGAAAACTAAATCAAAATTATCTAAGACTCAAGGAGCATCAACACCTGATGAGGTGAGACGCATGCAGAGAATTCCTTATGCTTCAGCAATAGGATCAATCATGTATGCTGTTAGATGTACGAGACCTGATGTTGCGTTCTCTCAGAACATGACTAGCTAATTTCAGCAGAATCCTGGTGATTCTCACTGGACCGCTGTTAAGAACATTCTGAGGTATCTTAGGCATACCAAAGACATGTTTCTTGTTTATGGAGGAGGTATGAAAAGAGAGCTCAGGGTTGCTTGCTACACTGATGCTGGATATCTTACGGATGCTGATGACACGAAGTCTCAGACGGGATATGTTTTCATGCTGAATGGAGGTGCTGTAAGCTGGAAAAGCGCAAAGCAGACCATCCATGCAAACTCATCTACAGAGGCTGAGTATATAGCCGCTTCGGAAGCTGCTAAAGAGGCAGTTTAGATTAGGAAGTTTATTTCTGGGCTTGGTGTTGTTCCCACAAATAATGAACCTATGACGATGTATTGTGACAATACCGGAGCCATTACTATAGCTAATGAACCAGGAATCACTAAAGGTGCGAAACATTATCGTTCCAAAGTTCACTACCTCAGAGAAGTGATTGAACTTGGTGATGTTAGTCTGGAGAAAGTTCACACAGACGACAATTTAGCTGACCCCTTCACAAAGGCGTTAGACCTCAAAAAGAATTCCATGTTAACTCATGGAATTGGTTTGCTTCCAGCTAATAGTCTCATGTAATCTGTGTTAATCGAAGTATTTGGATAATTTGGGATTGTAAGACAATTTAATTATTTTCTGATGAATAAAGATATTTGATGTTTGTTATCTTCATATAATTGTTGTTGCCCTATGTTTGTATGTTTAAATCCTTGAATAATTTAATTATTCTAAACATGTCCATTGTCGGTTAAACAATATGGGAATATTGTATACATTAAGACAAATATGAGTGTTGGTAATATACTGGTATATATGGTGGACGGTTTCCAACCAAACTCATATGTTATTCATTGATATGAATATTGGACACCCCGAACTTTCGAATGGTTACTTTTGGATCCGTTGTCATGAGTAAATTCGAATACATAAATGGTGAGGATTAGGTCATCCTTAGACTTGAGATGCAAACAAGTTGTGCATGTGTGGATATCGCTTCTTGATTTTATGTCCAACGCTAGTTCGGAAGATCTAGCTATAACGACTCTAATTGGAAGTGTTGTGAAGCAGCATCCACAGACACTTGCAGTCAATATAGAATTCGTTCCTCCACTCTGATATAGTGCAGTGAAGTACCCTGGATCCCCTCCAGAATTAATTAGGTAATTGTATGGCCGTACCCAAAATGTAATCAAGATGATGCTTGTTACAATTTTGACTATCTAAATTAATTTGTAAACGAGGAATTAAAGTTAAACTATATGGAATGAGTTAGGATCCATATCCATGGTTTAACCAGTACATTGTAACGAAGGGATGATTATCAGCAAGCTCAAATAATCGTACACCATTACTAGTCTTTAAGATCTTATTCTTGAAACTATTTAACTCAACATTTTCCGGTTATAATGAAGTGTTGCTAGATGCTTCATTATGGACGTTGTATGTCTAAACTCTCACAAGTGGGAGCTGTTGAGATATGCGATCGTTTAGCCATCGGTAAATGCGTGAGCCTATCGGGGGCACACACTCAATACGGAGAACACACGTTTATTTACATTTTATTATTTATAATTAAACGTATAATAAAAACTTTACGTTTTATTTAATTAACGGTGGTTTAATTAATTACGGGATTTAATTAATTAAAGGCGAGTGCGTTATTTAAATTTAAGGAAAGGAAATCAACTTCTAGAACCTCCCGGTACCCCTTAGGCGGCCGAATACCATAGAGGGTCTAGAAGATCTTTGTTTGTTGATCAAGTAATTAAGTTACTTAATTTAGGTGTTGGGTTGGGCCTAATTAATTTTGAGGAGGTTCAAGGATGTGTATAAATACAATCCCATACCCCTCATAATTTTTCATCCTCTCCCTCTTGTTTGTTTTGGCCGATCGAATCAAACACCACACCCAAACCCTTACGAACTTTTTCCTTAACCTAAAATCACACCTAAAGGTTTAACCTTTATAAGATCAATCCTTCTTGGTGGTTTTCTTATAAAGATTTAAGCTTTATAACTAAACCCTAGATCTCATAATCTAGGCTTTAGTATTCCCTTGTGGTCCGATTTATATAAACCCTTATTAGGGTTTATTGGTGATTTTTCAAGAATCTCGTTGCTATCTACAAACCGTATCCTTACGCTATCCCAATTAGGGTTTTGGATATTAGGGTTTCTAGTTGCAAAGATTATCGAAGTGAAGTTACCACTAGCATCGTGGTGTGTTCGTTTGACGTGTCGTGTGAGCAATCGCTAGAGGACGGTTACTTTACCGTTGTAGATTCAGGATCAAGATCCATTAATTGATTTATTCAATTAATTAAAAGGTTGGTTTTATTATTGTTTTATTATGTGTTAATCATGAATATTATACTAGATCCATTCCGCTGCGCACTCGTAGTTAATGGTTTAACTAGTTCTAAATCCCAACAAGTATTAGACAATGAAGATGTCACACAAAGAAAAAGGATCTACTTATGCACTTGAACAAGGAGTGCTGTAATTGAAAAATGCTAGAGGAAACCTGTCTGGTGAGCTGTTGATAACCAAATTTGAAGTTTGGCAATTAGTCTATATACTTGATACATTCACATAAACACTATTTTTGGAACTTCTCTCCTTATCAATAGTACTTAGATACAATAACATATTAATTCTATTTTCAATCTTATCAAGGTGAGAACTTAGCGATAAATGCATCTTTTTGAAGTTCTTAACAGATATCGTGCCATATTCACAGGAAGTGGAGAAAAATATGATGGCGGACTTCTCTTTAGTTGAGTCACATATCAGATTGCAGCTCACCTTAAAAGTCTCAAGACTATGCTACCCAAAAGACAACTAAAGCCAAGTCGTTGTCCAATATTTTGGACCAGTCATGGTATTTGCCAGACTTTATATATGTTTTCTTAGAAAGAAACACAGAAGAACAGATCACAGGAAACAAAAATAATAACCTTAATCTTTTTTAATCACATTTGATATTTCATTTTATTACTAGAAATATCAAATATGTTGTATAATATTCTGCATGATCACACATCTCATAGACAACATATCTCATTTACTCTTTGACATTTGATTCTTTCTCAAATCACTCTTGTAAAATAACAGTCAACACTTAATGTTTTGCACCGGTAAAAGGTTTTATGTTCTTCTATAAATATATGAGGCGATGCACTTGATTAGCTTGCATTATGTTTCATCGCGTATGGTCGGTCATCTATACCAATCGTATAGTTGTTAGACCGTAAAGTCTGCAAAAGTACAACTGTGCATTTTTACATCTTTATTTGATAAGACGTATTTGACACTACATAGATCGACACTTTTTACAATAGATTACTTAACATAAAACTTGTTTTTAATAGCTAGGAAAATAATATTTATATATTTTACAATCTTCATTTTAAGAGTCAAAGTTGATTAAACTATGTAAACTCATCCTCCAAAGTTTTATTATCTTTTAATTAAGAATTCTTCTTGGTTTGTTTAACTTGACTATGAGCAAATCTCTAACGATGGAGTACAGTGAACATAATATTGTCTCATCAGTCATCACTCATGTAACACCACCTTTGTACATGATTTTTTCTACATATAGATTGAAAAATCAAAACCATAACTGAGATAACTAAACAGTAAAAAAAATCCTACGGCGCGAGACAATAATGCGACGTGAGGTATAGTGTAGTTCTCGCGTCGTAAACTAGTGTTAAACCCACTATTTTGGGCTAACAAATACGACGCCAAATCCTATGGCGCGGGAGAGGATGTGGTTTTTGGCGTTATGAATGTCGCGTTATACCCACGGATTGAACCATAGGTTCATACCCTGACCTTTTATAGAATAGGTAGATATGATGATAATAAAAAGATATGCATTGAATTTAAAAGTAGCAATATTAATGCATTATATCATTCACGACTTTTTATACACTAAACATTAGGAATTTTTTAATCTAATAATTGTTACTAAATATAATCAGAACAACTATTAAACATATAATATTCCCACTAAAAATATATTTTTTTACTAAAAGTTTTGCTTATAATAAACAATTAATTAAGTTATGAATATTATTTTTCCTTTTTAAAACATATTAAATATAAAAATAAGAAAAATAAACTTACATTTTTACTTACTAAAAAGATTATTAAAAAAATTTATTTAATATTGAGTAAGAATATACTTTTATTACTCCTGTTTATTACTTACTGTTTTAATAAAAGCTAATAAAAATAACTTTTATTGATTATTTTTAGTAGAAATTGATAAGATGTATTTTTAGTGTCTCCTCTTATTATTTACTTTTTCCCATTTAATTTAGTTAGAAAATATAATAAATGTTTTAGTAAAGTAATTGGTGAATTCAATAAAACGTATATAAGCAAATGAAAATTAAGATAACTATTACCATGACAATGACGATGATTAAAAGCCAATGCCAAACACAATCCAATGTTCGCTTGCTTTAATCAAAGACATTATGCTCACATGGACCGGAGATTAATTGTTATGACAAACATGAAAACCATTACAACTGAGCGACAAACGTTATTTCAAACCAAAGTTTCACATAAGTAAAAATACTTCTGTTGAGTGGGATAAGGACTAAAAATATCAAAGAGTGGCCTCCTTTTAACAAAAATAGGTCTTATTGTCAACATATATACAAAACGTACTTTTAGAAAAAATATACGAAACGATCCCGCCCGTTGGGCGGGTTACGACGCTAGTATATATATATATATATATATATATATATATATATATATATATATATATATATATATATATATATATATATATATATATATATATATATATATATATATATATATATATATATATATATATATATATATATAAACGGCCATTTATACATTATAACTTACTTTATATCCGGATATATATCACAATTTAAAAAAACTTGGTTACTATATATCTAGATATAAATTAACAATTTCTCAAAACCTTGATATAAAAACTGTGAGTTTCTTTATATATAGATATAAATCACAATTTATGGCGGAATTAGTATATATCTAGATATAAATAGGACTTTATAAATTATGGCTTACTTTATATCTGGATATATATATATCACAATTTAAAAAAAATTGGTTACTTGATATCTAGATATAAATCATCAAATTCTCAAACCCTTGATATAAAATCTATTAGTTGCTTTATATTTAGATATAAATCACAATTTTTGAATGAGTTACTTTATATATAAATATAAAGGGCAATTTAGACATTATGACTAAATTTATATCTGGATATATATCATAATTTAAAAAAACTTGGTTACTTTATATCTAGATATAAATGATCAAATTCTCCAAACCTTGATATAATGAGTTGCTTTATAACAAGATATAAATCACAATTCATGGCTGAGTTACTTTATATCTAGATATAAAGGGCAATTTAGATATAATGACTTACTTTGTATCTAGATATAAGTTATCAAATTCTCAAAAACTTGATATAAAAATTGTGAGTTGCTTTGTATATATCATAATTTATGGCTGAGTTACTTCATATATATATATATATATATATATATATATATATATATATATATATATATATATATATATATATATATATATATATATATATATATATATATATATATATATATATATATATATATATATATATATATATATATATATATATATATATATATATATATATATATATATATATATATATATATATATATATATATATATATATATATATATATAAATAAACGGCCATTTATACATTATGACTTACTTTATATCCGGATATATATCACTGTTGGAAATATGTTTTACGTATTAAGATGGATCGGTCACTCCAACAATAGTCCATGTAATATATATATATATATATATATATATATATATATATATATATATATATACGGCCATTTATACATTATGACTTACTTTATATCCGGATATATATCACTGTTGGAAATATGTTTTACGTATTAAGATGGATCGGTCACTCCAACAATAGTCCATGTAATAGCTCGTAGTTTAGTTGTTTACACTTATTAAACAAAGCCCAAACCGAGCCCATAAGTTTTATGGGCAGGCGGCCAAATGTAAGCCCAAGCCCATGACATGGGCTTGGGTATATAAACCCTCTCCTTAGATGGAGAGGGTGGTGGTTTTGATAATTTACATATAGTAATCTTTCATTTTCTCTCTCTAGAAGTGTGTGAACTCCATCATCTCTCTATCTCTTTCTCTCTCTAAATCATAAGCAAGATTTACATATCCTACAAATGGTATCAAGAGCCATGGGATGATTGTTTGGTTTTTGTGTTTGTGTTCTTGATCAATTCGCCTATTTTGATCCTATTTCACGCGTACCAATTTTTTTTTGTGTTTTTATGCTTTAATCTTGATATACATTATCTAGTTACTTGTTATAGTGATTTGGTATTGGTGTTTTGGGTTAAAAACACAAATTTTTGGGTGTTTGATTCGTTTTTAGGCTTAAAATTCCGAATTTGTTGTGTACTATCCGAGAAAAGTGGTAATTTTGTCTCCATCGCAAAGTTGTCAAAGTGAGCACGGTTCTTCATTCCGATCGCAAAAACCTAGGGTTTCTACATTACAATCGAAGGGTATTCCGACACTTACTCCGATCGTGCATTGCAATAGCTCCTTGCATCGTACATTGCGATCGGGTATAAGGCTATATTGAAACGTTACTCTGCCAAAATTTCATTAGCCACATTCCAACAGGTATTGCGATCACACATTCCGACAGGTATTGCGATCAAACATTCCGACAAGTATTGCGATCAAACATTCCGACAGGTATTGCGATCAAACATTCCGACAGGTATTGGGATCAAACATTCCGACAGGTATTGCGATCAAACATTCCGACAGGTATTGCGATCAAGCATTCCGACAGATATTCAGATAGACATTGCGACAGAACTTGTTTTGTGCATTCCAATAGAGTGACAAGATTTCCAAGATTTTACAAAAACGTGTTTTTGAAAATTTTTAAATCGTGTATAATTTAGTCTTGGAATTTTTGGTTTATCGAGAACATAATTTAGGGGATTTCGACATTATTTCTCGGCTTTAACACACAACAAGAAACACATTAACTTTCTCTCATTGTTCGATTAACGTTTGTAAATCTTTACTTATCGACATGGAGTACACATCTCTTGCGAATAAGTCCATCCTCTCGGGTACGGATAATCGTCCACCTATGTTGGAGAAGTCTATGTACGAGGATTGGACTTCCCGAATGGAACTTTACATGTTGAACAAAGAGAATGGACATCTCATTTGGGCATCGGTGCTCAATGGACCATTAGATTATGGTACAGTGACGGAAGGTACGACTACTCGTCCTCGCACAACGGGTGAATTGACTGGAGATATGAAGATTCAATACAAATGTGATAAGTATGCTAAAAACATCATTCTCCAAGCCTTTCCTCCAGATGTCTACAAACTCGTCAGCAAACATAAAGTTGCCAAAGAGTTATGGGATAAAACTCGTGTTCTAATGCAAGGCACCTCGTTAACTAAACAAGAACGAGAGTGTAAGCTTTGTGATACTTTTGATAAGGTTGCCTATGTGCCAGGGGAGACTCTCAATGATTACTATCTGAGATTTACCCTATTGTTGAATGAGCTTAATATATATGGCATGACAATTCCTACGTTTCAATTGAACACCAAGTATTTGAACACTCTTCCTTCAGAATGGAAAAAATACGTGACGGATGTTAAATTGGCTAAGGACTTGCATAACACCAATGTGGATCAACTTCAAGCTTTTCTTCAACAACACGAATGCCATGTGATCGAGGCTCGGTTGTCTACACCTCAAGTTCATGATCCACTTGCCATGTATGCTTCTCAACACAACATTGCTTATACTTATCAACAACCATCATACTTGCAGCAGCCACCACCACACACCTATCAGCAACCATCTTATCAACCACCAATGATGCCACAGCAAGCATTTTAACAAAGTGTTTATCAACAATCTTTTCCACAGCAACCACCATATCAGACATCACCATCACAAGCCAACACTTCTCCAATGGGCTATACTCCTCAGCAAGGATATTTTCCAATAGAAGCACAACCAGCATAAGCTTTCTACTCTAATGAACTTCCACCAATCCAAGCACCGGTCTTTACTCCAAATGATACGCCAGCTGATGTTCTAAAACATCTCACTGCCTACTTGTCAAAACTTATAGCAACTAGAGGATTTCCACCAACAAACAATCATGTAGCTAAATCTAAAGGCTCTGCGGTTGTGTAGCGTTCTTAGCCTACTATGAATTCTAATATGAAATGTTGGAATTGAAATGAATGTATGTTTTCTAGTCGTCATGATTCTTGCCTTATTGACCATGTGAATGTGATGAATGCTCGGAAAAACGGATTAGAATGGAAACCGACTGGGAAAGTGTTAACCCAAGTTGGTTGGTTGTGGCGCCCCACTGGTAGAACTTTCACTATAGTAGGAAATATATGCCCTTTAACTAGGATCACTCCTACTAAAGCGAAGAAAGCGTGCCCTTTAACTAGGAGTACCAAGGCTACCAAAACACAAACGTGTCCTTTAACTAGGAACACCGACACTACTGTAGGAACCAAGTGCCCTTTAAATAGGTCTACTCCCACTGTAGTGTCCGCAAATAATCCAAAACCTAAGAAATTTGGAACAGTAAAACCGGTTAGTGCTAAAACTCACATTAGAAAACGCAGGAAATCTAAGGGTCACACAAATGTTAGCAATTCTGATAATCTTATATCTGTATCTGCTAACACTCTGGAACCAATAGTTTCCAATACATTTTCTATTGTTGTTATTGAAAATAGGTGGTCTAAATTATTCTCTGGTATTTGGACTCTGGTTGCTCCAAGCATATGACCGGAGATCGCTCTCAGCATAGAAATTTCGTCAGCAAGTTTCTTGGTACGGTTCGATTTGGAAATGATCATATTGCAAAGAAAATGGGTTATGGTGAATATCATATTGGGAATGTTATAATTTCAAGAGTGTATTATGTGGAAGGTCTCGGTCACAACTTATTTTCTGTGGGACAATTTTGTGATGCAAACCTATAAGTTGCTTTTCGTGAGCATACCTGCTTCATTCGTAATTTGGAAGGGGTTGATTTATTGAAAGGTACTCGAGAGAATAATTTGTATACTTTGTCTCTACAAGACATGATGGCCGCTTCTCCCATATGTCTTCTCTCCAAAGCATCGAAGACTAAGTCATGGTTATGGCATCGACGGTTATCTCATCTTAACTTTGACGCTATTAATCATTTGGAGAAAAAGGAACTTGTTCGTGGTCTTCCTAAACTTTCATTTCACAAGGATCATTTGTGTTCCGCGTGTACAATGGGGAAAAGCACTAAGAAATCATACAAACCCAAGACTGAAGACACCAACCAAGAGAAACTTTATTTGTTGCATATGGATCTTTGTGGGCCAATGCGTGTTGAATGTCTTAGTGGTAAAAATTACATCCTCGTCATTGTCGATGATTACTCTCGGTTTACATGGGTGAAATTTCTTACAACAAAAAATGAGGCACCTAAATTCATCATCGGATTTCTCAAGATGATTCAAGTGCGTCTCAACACTACTGTCTGACGCATTCGTACAGATAATGGAACCGAATTTGTGAATCAAATTTTGCGTGATTATTATGAAGAAGTTGGCATATCTCATGAAACATCCGTTGCTCGCACTCCACAACAAAACGGTGTCGTTGAAAGGCAAAATCGCACACTTATGGAAGCTGATCGAACGATGTTAATTTACGGCTCCATTGTTTTTGTAGGCAGAAGCAGTATCTACAGCAGTGTACACCCAAAGCTGGTCGCTAATTCGTAAACGCCATGGTAAAATACCTTATGAGCTTCTCCATGGAAAAGTACCAGATTTATCATATCTTCATGTATTTGGTTCTCTTTGCTATCCAAATAATAATGGTGACTAATACAAGGTTTTTAGCCAAGTATAAAAAGTTATCATCCGATCTTTTCGAATTGATTACAAGTATATAGTGCGACTCAGTCGTTTTAGTGGACAAATAGAATGGGTTGATTATCTATTTTAAACTATAAGCAAATATAAAAATGTCGTTGAGAAAAATAAAAGTTTTAAAAATTAAACTAAAAATTACTAGAAAAACACTTGGTAAAAACAGAGATTTCGGGAAGCGTGCAATTTTTGGAAATTAAAACGTAAATGAAAAGTAAGCTAAGACAAAAATTGTTTAAAAATAATACCAAGTAAAAATGCTGGAAAATTTAAATTTGAAAACTAAGATAAATAAAACAAAAACATAAGTCAGATCGTAACACGATCGTGACTCAATGTGGATCACAGTGGTTGATCGCACTATTGGATCGTGACCATCGATCGCAACACAGATCGTAGCCTACGATCGTAGCACTCGATCGCAGCCTAGATCGTAGTATAAGGGATCACACTCAATGCGATCATAACAAGTGATCGTGACACGACCACACCCACAGATCGCAACAAGTGGATCGTGGTGTGGATCGTAGTCAATGAAAGAAATTTGGATCGCAGTCAATGTGATCGTATCAAAGGGATCGTAACTATGGATTGAACCCAACAATGCTAACCACGATCGCACTATGGGATCGCAGCCAGTGATCGTGATGTGGATCGTACTTGGTGATCGAAGCAAAGGATCGCAAGTAGAAACCCTAGGGGTTTATGCGATCACACTTACTTGATCGTAACTGGTAAAACCCTTAGACACAATACGATGGGATTCAAAGGCAAATAAGCAGAACCGAATGAGCACAAATAAGCAAAGACAAATAAGCACTTATTTAAATCTTAACAAAATGAAAACAATAATAAATTTAAAAACTTTTAAAACACGAAATAAGCAAACTATATGAATCAAACTTTCAAAAGACTAAATGTTTAGGAAAACTTAAAATACAATAAGCTATATATACGAAATAAGCCAATAAGCACAACAAGCTTAAAGCTTAACCCTTATAAAAACTTAGTAAGGAATAAAAAGATAAACTTTTTAGTCACGAAAACATCAAAATCAAACACGTTTCATTAACTTTTCGGATCAAGGATAAATCAAACTCAAGAAAGGTAGAAGAAGATTAAAGATGAAAAGCTTAAACTTGAACTTTTGATTAATGAATTCCAAATACAAGGATGAAATAAAGCTTAAACTTGAGAGAAAAGATGAAGAAAAGATAAAAACTTAGTGAGAGAAAATTAAAACTTTCTCTCTCTAAAAACTAAAGAAAGGATAATAATCTAGCTAACACTAACTAACACCCTCCTAATGTCTCATTAGGAGGGTATTTATAGGAGATGGGGAGGTGCATGTGCTTCCTTCTTTCTTTCTTTCTTCTCGACTCGATTTTAATTCTTTGTCTTTCTCGACGTCGTCTCGGGATTTGTCGATGTAAATCAAACTCGTCTTCTAATTTTCTTCTATATTAGACTTGAGTTCTTCGACTTCATTAAACTTCCGTCTTTAGACTTTTTCCTCGATAAATCTTCAGAATAGGCCTTGGACTTCCGTTCTTTTTGCACTCTTGATCTTTTGACTTCGTCTTTTCTCGTTTTCTTCGATAAAAGCCCGTGATAGCCCATGTTTTCTTCCTTTTTCATCTTTTGGTCCTAAAACACAATAAAAACACAAACCACACATAATTCCGAATTTTACGACATAAAATATACGTTTTGGTCTTGTTATTATTGGAAATAAGTGGTAAAAGGATAAATGTTTTCACACTTATTAAATTCCCTACACTTGACCATTGCAATGCCCTCATGTAATGCATTAATTTCAAAGCACAGATTACATTTTTCATCATAAATAACCCATCTTGGCCTTTATTAAATATTAAACACTTAAGGAAACTTAAAAGATAGAAATATATACAAAACAAGAAATTAAAGACTTACATTGGGGTTTTGGCTGTCATGAATGTTTATCATCCTCAAGTTTCACGTTCCTTATACCAAGCTTAAAAACGAGATCATTGTTATTATAAGTTAGTAGACTAACACGAACTCATGTGGCCCAATTATTCACTTAGACTCCCTTATTCCTAGGTGTATCTATTATATTTTATTGTCGTCTTGAATGATCACGAGGATGCATTGTTGACTTATTTCGATAGTTATTTAGGCTGAAAATAAAGTGGGACGATTTAATCAATAGTTAGCTAAAGCACAAAATCTTTTAAAACTGCTTCTCGGGACCTCTTAAAGTTCACATCTTGGCATAACTTGCTTCACGATTTGAGACATTTCTCGGACCGATATTTGGCAGCGACTTCATACTTCAAATCTTGAGAGACGTTCTTGAAATTATGGTCTTCTCTTCATAACAGGAATTTCTTCACTTGAAGTTTTTGAGAGAATCTTCATATTTGGACCACGACTTCTTCATTTTTCTCCAATCTTTATTTTGAACTTTGATATACAACGATCCGCCTCCTTTTAGGACTTGGATCTATTTATCCTCATACCTTGTTAGGGCCTTTTCGGATAGACTTCTCCATGATTTTTAGGGAAGTTTTTGTTTTTCGTCGTGTGTCTCGATCCTTCATATTGATTTTCGATAAATGAATCTTCACATAACTTTTGGATTTTTAGCAACAAAATGTAGCCCTCATGCCTTGTTAGGGCCTTTTCGGACTCGCCAATCTTCGCATCCCGCTTCAATAAGTTATGCCTTGGCTATGAACTCTAATTAATACCGAGCAACTTTTAAACGATCTTGTGCTAGAAGCTAAGTAATTTTTCAAATCGTACAACCTAATTTATTGCAAATATATTTATTAACAAGCGATGGGAGAAAAAGCTTATAATCACCTCACATAAATTCATGAAAGAATACCAAACTTATAATTGGCTCTATCATCTCTCATTATCCACAATTTAAAATCTCAAGGAATGAGACTCGTGGATGCTTAGCCAATTAAATCAAAGTTTTGGGTTTTCAAGTCATCTATAGGATCTTGCAAACTCTTAGACTCTTTCAAGTTTAGAATTCGCATTTTGAAGTTCTCTTGATAAACGACTTTCTAGGATCAATTATAGGAACTTGCGAAAAGTTCTTGTTCTTAACCCGTAAGAGTTAAGACTTTCGCGTTTTAAAGTTCCCTATATAAAGCCTAGAAAAACTTGACTTAAACACGTTAAGGATACTAGCTAGAGTAAACTTAGATTAGTAAACTCGGGTTGAGTCAAAATATTCACGACTTAGAAAAATTTAAAACCACTTTATTAAAAATTTTATTTTAGCAAGGAAAGTAAATAATGATAACAAAGGAAAAACTACTAGGCCAAAATAGATTAAAAGTTTTGAAAAATGTCGAAAAATCGAATTTTCCGGTTAAAATGAGGACAAATTCATGGAAAAGCCCACTTACTTCGATAGAAGTCCCCCTTAGACTTGATATAAACATTGTCCTCAATGTTTAAGCATGTGGGAGTAAACTCCCCTACACTTAAGACATTGTGCACTTTGTTTAAATCTTGCTAAGGAAAGGACAACTAGAATGATTTCAATGTGAATATATAAGATACGAAATATTGAATCACGATAGTTTAGGATAGAACCAGGAAGACGGGTACACGGGATCACAGTCGTCAAATGTCATCAAGAGTGGATCTTTGAAGCTTTAATCCCTGCACATCATAAGAAACAAGACAACAAACACATACGGGGCTCCCCCTACACTTATTATGAAAACGGTAAAGGATAGATCAACGGGTTGCCTCCCGAGAAGCGCTTGTTTTTGTTAACCGAGTCACGAGCCTGACTCGACCCAGAACTAATTCAAGGGAAACATGGTGAGGGATGGAATCATCTCATGAGAGATGTACTCACCAAAGTACAGCTTCACGGGATGGCCATTCACTTTAAAATTTGGCCCATTTGGCTGAGAAAGCTCAACGGTGCCATATGGGAAAACTTTGGCGACGGTGAATGGACCAGACCAACGGCTCTTCAGCTTGCCCGAGAAGATCTTCAGTCGAGAGTTAAAAAGTAAAACTTGATCACCAACATGGAACTCTCGGTTCTTAATCCTTGCATCATGGATGATCTTGGTCTTCTCCTTGTAGATCAATAAGTTCTCATAAGCTTCATTCCTTAGTTCATTTAGCTCGTTGAGTTGAATCTTCCAAAGATCGCCGGCTTTGTTGATGTCGAAGTTAGCCCACTTCAAGGCCCAATACGCCTTATGTTCCAGCTCAATAGGGAGGTGGCATGCCTTCCCGTACACAAGACGATATGGAGTGCAACCAATAGGTGTCTTATGTGCGGTATGGAAAGCCCACAAAGCATCGTCTAACTTATCGGCCCACGAGGCACGATGCTCTCCCACAGTACGCTCAAGAATTCACTTCAATCCACGGTTAGATATCTCGGCTTGACCATTTGTTTGAGGATGATAAGCGGTGGAAAGACGATGATTGACACCGTACTTAGCCATGACTCGAGCAAATTGATCATTGCGAAAATGAGCCCCGCGGTCACTGATTATAGCACGAGGAACACCGAATCGAGCAAAAAGTTGATTCAGAAAGTTCACAACCACCCTCGCATCATTCGTAGGGAGAGCCTTAGCTTCAACCCATTTAGAGACGTAGTCAACGGCTACGAGGATGTACTTGTTCCCTTTAGATGATGGAAATGGCCTCATAAAGTCGATGCCCCATACATCAAAGATTTCACATTCTTGTATGAAATTTTGAGGCATCTCATCTTTATGTGTGATCTTACCTTGGCGTTGGCAAGCATCACAATTTTTAACCATCTCCTGAGCGTCACGATAACTGGTGGGCCAATAGAATCCCGAGTCAAACACTTTCTTAGCGGTGTAATTGGGATCAAAGTGACCACCGGTGGGTCCTTTATGGCAAGCTTCGAGAATGTCTAAAGCTGCAGGTCCATCAACACATCGACGAATAATCAGATCAACACATTGTTTGAAGAGATAAGGGTCATCCCAAAAGTAAGTCTTAACATCTTTAAAGAACTTCTTCTTTTGTTGGGATGTTAACCCTTCGATGAGAATACCACCCGCTAAGTAGTTTGCGATGTCCACAAACCACGGGGTGTCATCAAGATTGGAATTGATAGACATTAAGGCCTCAAGGGGAAAAGAGTCATTGATCTCTTGATTCGGATGATCCCCTTAATAAGGATCCTCAAGTCTACTTAGATGATCCGCGGCTAGATTTTCCGCTCCCTTTTTGTCACGAATTTCAATTTTAAATTCTTGAAGGAGCAAAACCCAACGAAGAAGTCTTGGCTTGGAATCTTGTTTAGTTAACAAGTACTTCAACGTGGAATGGTCGGTGTACACGATTGTGGTGGAAAGAACAAGATAGGGGCGGAACTTCTCAAAAGCATACACTACAGCTAAAAGTTCTTTTTCGGTAGTGGTATAATGCAATTGAGCCCCCGTCATTGTCTTGCTAGCATAATGGATTGGTTGGAAGTGTTTGTTCACTCTTTGGCCCAAAACTGCTCCAATGGCAAAGTCGCTAGCATCACACATTAATTCAAAGGGTAGCTCCCAGTTAGGGGTAACCAAGACCGGTGCCTTAGTTAGCTTGTCCTTAAGAAGATTGAAGGATTCAAGACACTCTTTAGAAAAGATAAAAGGAGTATCTTTTTCCAAGAGGTGGGTCATCGGGCGAGCGGTTTTGGAAAAATCTTGAATGAATCGACGATAGAAGCCCGCATGACCAAGGAAACTTCTCACACCCTTCACGGTTGAAGGTGGAGGTAATTTGGCTATGACATCAACTTTAGCATGGTCCACTTCAAGACCGAATTTAGAGATTTTATGTCCAAGCACAATGCCTTCTTTTACCATGAAATGCCATTTTTCCCAATTTAGAACAAGGCGAGTGTCTTCACACCGCTTAAGCATGCGTTCTAAATTGGCAAGGCAATGAGAGAAAGAATCACCATAGACCGAGAAATCATCCATGAAGACTTCCATAGTTTCTTCAACCATGTCATGGAAGATAGCCATCATACACCTTTGGAAAGTCCCAGAAGCATTGCATAAGCCGAAAGGCATTCGTTTGTAAGCAAATGTTCCATAAGGACAAGTGAATGTGGTTTTCTCTTGGTCTTTAGGATCGATGGGAATTTGAAAATAACCGGAGAAACCGTCTAAGAAGCAATAATAATCATTACCCGCTAGACGTTCAAGCATTTGGCCCATAAAAGGAAGGGGAAAATGATCCTTTCTCGTAGCATCATTGAGTTTGCGATAGTCTATACAAACTCTCCACCCTGTAACGAGACGAGTAGGAATCAACTCGTTGTTTTCATTGGGCACAACGGTGATTCTGCCTTTCTTAGGCACACAATGGACCGGACTAACCCATGGTGAATCCGAGATAGGGTAGATCATTCCCGCATCAAGAAGTTTGATAACCTCTTTTTTGATAACGTCATGGATCTTGGGATTCACCCTTCTTTGGTTTTGAATAGTGGGTTTAAAGTCGTCCTCCATGAGAATTTTATGTGTGCAAAAGTGAGGATCAATTCCACGAATATCGGAGATTTTCCAAGCAATCGCTTTCTTATGATTCTTCAGCACGGCGATAAGTCGGGATTTTTCGTCTTCTTTCAAATCCTTTGCGTTGATGACGGGTGACTTCTTATTGTCTTCAAGGAAAACATACTCGAGATGAGACGGTAGATCCTTAAGCTCTAAATCCGAAGGATTTTTGATGGACGGCGGAGTCAAAGTCGGATCATCGATAGAGATATCCTTAGGAGATGGTGGAGAAATATGGTCCTCATTGAGAAGTTTCTCAATGGTATGAATGTCTTCATACCAATCGGTGGGAGAATCGTCATATTTTAAGTCCACATCTCCCAAAGTGGCATCAAATTCTTTGAAAAGGAAATCACTTTCTCCAAATAGAGTTAGTGAAGGAGAAATGGCAACGGTTTCAACAATGGGTAGAGAATAAGAACCACTTTTACAAGCGTCTTTGAAATGTTCTTCACAAGCCTCATCAAGAACGTCAATGAAATTAACACTCTCGTTTTCAGAAGGCTGCTTAGAAAGTTTACCCATGTTGAAGACGATTTTATCGTCACCAATTCTCATGATTAATTCACTCGCGGCTACATCAATGAGAGTGCGACCGGTCCTCAAGAATGGACGTCCAACGATTAATGGAACACGGGGATCCATCTCGTAGTCAACGACAACAAAATCTGCCGGAAAGGTGAATTTGTCGACACCGACGAAGACGTCTTCGGCTATCCCCACCGGATAAGCAACCGTACGGTTGGCTAATTCCAAAGTCATTCGTGTGGGGACTAGCTCGGGTAGAGATAATTGTTTCCAAACACTTAAAGGCATTAAGTTTATACTAGCACCTAGATCGGCTAGGGCCATACAATTCTCTACCCCGGGGAAGTTGCAAGGAATTAGAAAGCGACCGGGATCTTCTAACTTAACTGGAAGTTTTCTCAAAAGAACGGCAGAACAATTCTCATTTAATTGGGTATTGGCGATGTCGAGCAATTTTTCTTTATCACTTAAAAGATCCTTAAACATCTTAGCATATTTTGGCATGTGAGAGAGAGCCTCAGCAAAGGAGATGTTGAAATTCAGTTGTTTAAACATTTTAAGAAAGTTAGAAACCTGAATATTATCCTTGTTTTTCAACTTCTCTTTCCTCAACCTTGAGGGATAAGGTATATTGGGTTGAGATGAAGGCTTTGGAATGGAATTCTCACTTACATCCTTGGGTGGTGGAGGGGTAGAAGTGGAAGGTGGAGGAACCGGTTTTGGAACCAAAGGTGTGGTATAAACTTGAGGTATCGGTGGGACATAAGGTGCAGACGAAGGCATAACAGGTGGTATAGCACAAGTATAAGGAATCTCGGGTCCTTGGTTAGTTAGTGAAGAAGAAGGTTCAATGATGATCTTACCGCTCCTAGTAGTGATGGCATTAACGTTGGCCCTAGGATTGGTCACGGTGTTAGAAGGGAGAGTACCTTGGGGTGGGCCTTGGGGTTAATGGCTTGAAACATTAGCATAAATTTCTTATCACTCGATTCTTGCATAGCAAACATGATTTTCTCATGTTCACTCAACTTATCAGACAACTTTTGAAGAACCAAGTCCATTGAAGGGGAATTCGTGTTTTGCCCTTGATTTTGAAAACCTTGGTTTGGATATTGTTGTTGATAAGCGTTGTTATTATTAAAACCTTGGTTAAAGTTGTTATTTTGAAACCCGTGGTTTTGTCCATTAAAAGCCCCTTGATTTTGATTATGAAAATTCCCTTGATTTGAGTTATAATTCCTTTGATTATTAGAAGAATTCCCTTGGTAGTTACTTCTTTGGCCTTGGTTCCTTGGTGGGTATTGTGTGTTGTTCAATGGAGGTGGTGGTGGTCTATTATGGGATTGAAAACCGGGTGGTGAAAGGAAATTGTTCGAACGATAACTAAGCAAATTGCGGTCACCTTGAGGACGTGCTTGATACCCTCCCATAGAAAAGTTACCGTTGGCGGCATACACATTTTCCGGATTGTCATGAGTATAAGGACAATCGGTGTAGGAATGAGAATCCCCGCAAATCTCGCAAGAAGTTGCTACAGCTTTAGCTTATTGTTGATTCGTAGCTATAAGTAGAATATTTTTGTTCATTTCGGCCATCATGTGAGTGATTTCGGTCATATCTAGGGTTGCTGAAGTAGAAGAAACATTGACTCTCGAGTTTGATCTTGAGGATGCGGATGAATCCCAATTTTTGTGGTGAGTAGTCATGTTCTCAATCAGCTCTCTACACTCCTCAGGTCTTCTCTTCATGAATGTACCACCGGCGGCAGCATTAGTCGTATCACGATCACGAAAAGTTAAACCATTGTAGAAGGTATCAATCAAAGTAACGGGGAGCATGTTATGGTTCGGACCACGATCGATCAAGACATTATAACGTTCCCAAGCATTGAAAAGCGACTCATCAGGTTCTTGAGTAAATCCACTGATTTCGTTGCGAAGACTAGTGACCATGGATGGCGGAAAGTAGCGCGACAAAAAGCGTTGAGTCATGTCATTCCATGTATGAATTGAGTTTTTGGGAAGACGATCAAACCATTTCTCGGCATGGTGGGATAAAGTGTGTGGGAAGAGATGTAGGCGAAGGAAATCCATAGTAACACCGGGAAGTTTCATGCTTTGGGTGACGGTAATGAATTTGTCGAGGTGTTTGTTGGCATCATCATCGGGTAATCCGCGAAAAGGAAAAGCGTTTTGAACTTGCTGGATCATGTTATGCTTCAACGAAAATTCAGGAGCCGTGATTTGCATCGGCACAATCGGTCCTCCGCGTCCGTTCATTGTTGGCTGACAAAACTCCTCCGTTGTTCGTAAGTCGGGAGGGGGAACTTTGTTATTGTTGTTATTATTATTTAAATTGGGTAGAGGTGGATTGTTATTGTTGTTGTGCACACCAGCCATATCTAAATCTTCACGAGTCTCGGGCTCTGGATAAGTTGAAGATCTAGTACGCATACACCTGCAAAAGAAAAAGAAAAAGATACAAAGAATATACATGTACTTGTAAAAATAAAATATTTTTGGTGCAAAACTTTGGAAAATAAATGCTTTTTATGATTTTTTTTAATGTTTTTGTATTTTTGAATTTTTTTTTTAATTTTTTATAGATTTTTGAAAATTTTTAAGCAAGGAAAATAACGTTCACGAATGAACGGATCCCAAAATCCAACACGTCTCTCACTAAAAACCGTTAATCTTAACGAAAAGAGCCGGCATCGGCGCCATTTAATACAAGGTTTTTAGCCAAGTATAAAAAGTTATCGTCCGATCTTTTCGAATTGATTACAAGTAATTAGTGCGACTCAGTCGTTCTTGGTGGACAAATAGAATGGGTTGATTATCTATTTTAAACTATAAGCAAATATAAAAATGTCGTTGAGAAAAATAAAAGTTTTAAAAATTAAACTAAAAATTACTAGAAAAACACTTGGTAAAAACAGAGATTTCGGGAAGCGTGTAATTTTTGTAAATTAAAACGTAAATGAAAAGTAAGCTAAGACAAAACTTGTTTAAAAATAATACTAAGTAAAAATACGGGAAAATTTAAATTTGAAAACTAAGATAAATAAAACAAAATCATAAGTCAAATCGTAACACGATAGTGACTCAATGTGGATGGCAGTGGTTGATCGCACTATTGGATCGTGACCACCGATCGCAACACAGATCGTAGCCTACGATCGTAGCACTCGATCGCAGCCTAGATCGTAGTATAAGGGATCGCACTCAATGCGATCGTAACAAGTGATCGTGACACGATCGCACCCACAGATCGCAACAAGTGGATCGTGGTGTGGATCGTAGTCAATGAAAGAAGTTTGGATCGCAGTCAATGCGATTGTATCCAAGGGATCGTAACTATGGATTGCACCCAACAATCCTAACAACGATCGCACTATGGGATCGCAGCCAGTGATCGTGATGTGGATCGTACTTGGTGATCGAAGCAAAGGATCGCAAGTAGAAACCCTAGGGGTTTATGCGATCACACTTACTTGATCGTAACTGGTAAAACCCTTAGACACAATACGATGGGATTCAAAGGCAAATAAGCAGAACCGAATAAGCACAAATAAGCAAAGACAAATAAGCACTTATTTAAATCTTAACAAAATGAAAACAGACATAAATTTTAAAACTTTAAAAACACGAAATAAGCAAACCTTATGAATCAAACTTTCAAAAGACTAAATTTTTAGGAAAACTTAAAAGACAATAAGCTATATATACGAAATAAGCCAATAAGCACAACAAGCTTAAAGCTTAACCCGTATAAAAACTTAGTAAGGAATAAAAAGATAAACTTTTTAGTCACGAAAACATCCAAATCAAACACGTTTCATTAACTTTTCGGATCAAGGATAAATCAAACTCAAGAAAGGTAGAAGAAGATTAAAGATGAAAAGCTTAAACTTGAACTTTTGATTAATGAATTCCAAATACAAGGATGAAATAAAGCTTAAACTTGAGAGAAAAGATGAAGAAAAAAATAAAAACTTAGTGAGAGAAAGTTAAAACTTTCTCTCTCTAAAAACTAAAGAAAGGATAATAATCTAGCTAACACTAACTAACACCCTCCTAATGTGTCATTAGGAGGGTATTTATAGGAGATGGGGAGGTGGATGTGCTTCCTTCTTTCTTTCTTTCTTCTCGACTCGATTTTAATTCTTTGTCTTTCTCGACGTCGTCTCGGGATTTGTCGATGTAAATTGAACTCGTCTTCTAATTTTCTTCTATAATTAGACTTGAGTTCTTCGACTTCATTAAACTTCCGTCTTTAGACTTTTTCCTCGATAAATCTTCAGAATAGGCCTTGGACTTCCGTTCTTTTTGCACTCTTGATCTTTTGACTTCGTCTTTTCTCGTTTTCTTCGATAAAAGCCCGTGATAGCCCATGTTTTCATCCTTTTTCATTTTTTGGTCCTAAAACACAAAACACAAACCACGCATAGTTCCGACTTTTACGACATAAAATATACGTTCTGGTCTTGTTATTATTGGAAATAAGTGGTAAAAGGATAAGTGTTTTCACACTTATTAGTGACAAATTGGGAAAACTTCAACCTAAGGCTGATATTGGTATTTTTATTGGTTACGCACCCGCAAAGAAGGCATACCGAATCTATAACCGTAAGTCTCGTAAGATCCTCGAAACTATGAATGTTGATTTTGATGAGCTGACAGCAATGGCTTCTGAGCAAAGCTGCTCTAAACCCGCACTTCATGAAATGGGACCCAGTAACATTAGTTCTGGTCTTGTCCTAAACAACCCCACCTCATCATCATTTATACCACCCACTAGGAATGAATGGGATACGTTGTTTCAACCGTTCTTTGATGTATTCTTTACTCCTCCAAGTATTGTTGCTCCAGAACCTGAGGTGATAGCTCCGTTAGCTGAAGTTGTAGCTCCAGCAATCGAAGCACAATCAGATACGTCTGCACCTACAATTGGTAAAGATATACCATCAACGAGTAATTCTCAACCAACACCCGAACCAACTACCCATGTCATGCCTATTAATGATGAAGAGGATGATGATGATCACGATTTGGAATTCGCTCAAATACGTGAACTTCCATTCTTTGGTGTACCTATTCCCGGCCCTAATCAAGCTGGGTCATCCACCTCAGAGGAAGCTCCTAATACGGTCTACTCCAATCCACGGATTCGTGAACATGGCAACAAGTGGACAAAGGATCATCCTATAGATTCTATCATTGGTGACCCTAATCGTCTGGTATCCACACGAAGTCAGCTACAAGAAAATGCAATGTTTTATCATTTTGATGCTTTTCTCACTGATGTTGAACCTAAGACATGGCAAGAAGCTTTTACTCAATCCTGTTGGATAGAAGCTATGCAAGAAGAACTCAATGAATTTATACGTCTTGAAGTATGGGAACTTGTCCCATGCCCGGATCAAGTGCAATTACTCACTTTGAAATGGGTTTACAAGGTGAAACTCGACGAGTTAGGCGGAATATTGAAGAACAAAGCTCGACTAGTAGCTCGTGGATACAATCAATTATTGGGCATCGACTTTATGGAATCCTTTGCACTTGTTGCCCGTTTGGAAGCTATTAGACTATTCCTTGCATATGCAACACACATGAATATGATCGTCTATCAGATGGATGTGAAGACGGCATTTCTCAATGGTGAAATCAAGGAAGAGGTCTATGTTCAACAGCCGGATGGTTTTGTGAATCCTAATTATCCTAATCATGTGTACAAGCTTAAGAAGGCTCTCTATGGGTTGAAGCAAGCTCCATGTGCATGGTATGATATATTGTCACAATTTCTCATTACACAAGGCTTCGCTAAAGGCAAGGTGGATCCCGCGCTGTTCATTCAGAAACGAGGTTAAAGATATGATTATGGTACAAATATATGTTGATGAATTATATTTGCAGCCTCGACCCAAACCTTATCCGACGAATTTGGGAAACTCATGTCTTCCAAGTTTAAGATGTCCATGATGGGCAAGGTATCATTCTTCTTAGGTCTTCAGATATCTTAGAGTCCTAGAGGCATCTTTATCAATCCAAGTATGCCCTTGAATCGCTTAAGAAATATAAGATGGAATCTTGTGATCCCGTGGATACTCCAATGGTGGAACGAACAAAGCTTGATGCAGATCCACATGGAGTTGCCGTTAATCCGACACTTTATCATGAAATTATCGGTACCCTTCTGTATATCACAGCTAGTCGACCTGATCTTTAGTTTGCTATATGTATGTGTGCTCGGTATCAAACTCGACCTACTGAGTTACACTTGGCTACTGTGAAACGGATCTTTCGATATCTTAAAGGAACCGTTAATCGGGGACTTTGGTATTCAAAGGACTCTTCGATTCAACTTATGGCATATGCAGATGCGGATCACGCGGGTTGTCAAGATACAAGGCATAGCACGAGTGGAACTTTGCAACTACTAGGAGATCGACTAATCATTTGGGCATCGAAAAGGCAGAAAAGCGCTGCAATTTCAAGTACGGAAGCAGAATACATAGCTATGTCCGGTTGCTGTGCTCAAATTCTTTGGATGAGATCGCAATTAACCGACTATGGTCTAGGTTTTAACAAAAATCCGATGTACTGCGGCAATAAAAGTGCAATTGCCTTATGCTGCAACAATGTTCAGTTCTCCCGGTCGAAGCATATTGACATTCGCTACCATTTCATCAAGGAGCAAGTGAAAAATGGAGTAATCGAGCTTTACTTTGTCCGATATGAGTATCAATTGGCGGATATTTTCACGAAGGCTTTAGATCGCGCTCGAATGGAATTTTTGGCCGACAAGCTATGAATGAGAACTTTCTCGCCTGAGACTCTAAAGGAACTGGCAGATGAAGCGAAAGAATAGTGGTGGTAAACTATTCTCCGTATCCTTGGTAATCATCTGTATATATTGTTTATATTTTTATCCACAAAAGCAAAATACAAAAATATAAAACCATATAAAAACCATAAAAATTGAAAAATCTAGAAAAATCTAGAAAAATCCAAAAATATTTTTACTTTATTTTTCAAAGGCATGTCTTTTGGTACGATAATATTTACGGCCTTAGAAATGTTGACTAATATTGACACGGCGCCATAAATAGAGTTCGTACAAAAGTTGTAAATATTTCATAAAACATGCCTATATGGCTTGTAGTTATTTCAGACTGCAACCCGGTTTTCACATTAAAGCCAAGTATTTCTTATGAAAGCTTTGGCTCACAACGGGAATTAATTTTCTCGGGCAAGGTTTACTTTAAAACCTTGTAAGGGATCAAGTTTACTTTATAACTTGGTCTAACACGGATATATGTACGCTTCAGTGCATTTATTTGTTAAAACAAGAGAAGTCTTGTTTTTTATGAAGTTATCATCTCCACAAACCATAGCAATCTAAAATTGGTATCTACATACTCGACGATGCGACTACTCAGCCGACGACTACAGCTCTTTCAGTAGAACACGGGTCAACAATTGAGGGGAGCAATTGTCAAGCATTCAGAATCTTCGATGCCAAAAGTGCCAAGCTCACTAATTGGTGTCAAGACAAAAATACCAATCGTACACGTGGTGTCAAGAGATGACTTCAGACGTGACGAGGCGACCAAGATTCGTGAACAAGAACCATTTCATCTTATCATATGATGTTCTCATCAATCAGGTCCAACCTTGTCAATTTTTTCTAATATGGTGAATATGTGATCATGTTACAAGTCGGTATCATATCTCATACATTTGGTATCATGAAGATAAAACGGACTTTCATTTTTCTTCCCAAAACCTTTGTTAAAACTTCATTAAATCAATTGATATTAAAAATATCGATTGGGTTAATATTTTTAATATGGGGGAGAAAATGTGATTTAATATGGGAAATTATCAAAAATGGTTTGACTTAACGTGATGGCTCATCCCGAGATGTGCAAAATGTTTTCGAATATCGTGGCATATGTTAATGGGGAGCAAAACGGATTTGCAATTCAAAATGGATTTCATGGTGATTTATACTTAACCAAAACCCATTTATTTCACGACGATGAAGATTGTGGTGACATAAGGATGGTAGGATAGGTTAAGTCCTATGATTCTTCCAAAACCGGATGAATCTTCCCAAGGACATTCCATAGCTAGAAATAGTAGTCCTTAGGAAAGTTGGAGAAAGATTGTGAACGTAGCTGAATGCCGACCAAGTAATTAAGTGAGCACTGGAACAATCACAACAAGGTGCTAGTGATGACGTATTGGTAAGCATTGAAGGGGTTGAAGAATGAAAAAGAATTGTAAAGATAAATGGTATAAAGAAAGAAGCCCTCCTTACACCTTAGGCAGAAACCAGGTCAATACATATGCTATTGAGATCATTTTTAATGATTCTTGATATTGAAGATAGACATCATGGACCCAGTGATGCAATGCACAACCCATCCCAGCTAACTCAGATATCTCTTAAAAGATATTTGTTTTAATCACACGGAGACAACATGTTATCTATCGATTTATTCACTCCGAATAAATTGGTATTGAAATGGTGGCACTCCTCTCCAGCCTCCGATCACTAAAATCCAAAATACACGATCGAGTCTAGAGCCATTTGAGATCATCAAATATCTCATTAGGACACACTTTCATAATTCCTTGCTTCTTCACACACTGTGAAAAGTAAGAAAGATATTAAGAGTCCTACACAAAATCTTCATGATCTTGCCTGAACATCCGAGTAATACAAAAGTATTTACAATGAAGATGGAAATCCTTCTTGAGCGAATATCAAAAAGCTCATGGTAGGTGACTTGTGCGATTCTTTATGAATCAAACTTGTGATAACTGGAAAGCAACAGTGGGTTAATTCTTAGCTGAACTTAAACACGTTCCAGGCCTCTACGCAATATCTAAGCGATCTTGCCAGAACACTCAGAGTGATACCTTAGTGTTCACAGTGATGAGTGGAAATCCTTCTAGTGTTAACCTTAAACAGCACTTGGTAGGTAACTTGAAGGATTCAATATGAATCAAGCTCGTGAAAACTGGAAAGCAACGATGGTGCGATTCTTTAATGAATCAAACTTGTTCCAGGAATCAGAATTGACGGCTTCAATCATGCGGATAATTTTATCCAAATGATTCACTCTTTACGTCCGCAGTCAGCTTTGGACGGTCAAGTAAAGAGAACGGGTATACCCGCGAAATCTTGTCAATGGTATTTTTAATTAAATCTACCTGCCACAAGTACGATATTTTATATCGTCCAACGGTCTTCACCGACCGGAGGTAAAATTCTACCGAATTAGAATGAAATGTTCAAAGCCATTTCGTTCGTGTCTACTTATGTTGCGGCATTTGAAGACGGTGGCGTTGTGGAATCCGAGAAGAATTCTTCCCCGCATGCTTATACTTTATGCACTTAATACCTCATCTAATTCAAGAAGGCCTAAAAGTTAAGTCTTCCGCTGTATCGAACTCTAAAGCTTTCAAGAATTACGAAGGTATAAGTATGTGGGACATGAAGTCACGAAGAGGTGAAGATCACAAGTGATGGATGCACAAGATCAAGGCAAGAGATTAATGCTCAAGATTGATATCAATGATCACATCAGCATGTTCACCAGAAAAGAAAAAGAAAAGAAAGACGAAGACTACGAGCTCAAGACAAGCATAGTATGCTAGGTTTATTTTATTATTGTAACTTGGGTAACGCCCTTGTTTGGAGTGACCTCCCTTAGGGGGAGATTGTTGGAAATACGTTTTACGTATTAAGAAGGATCGGTCACTCCAACAATAGTCCATGTAATAGCTCGTAATTTAGTTATTTACACTTATTAAACAAAGCCCAAACCGAGCCCATAAGTTGTATGGGCCGGCGGCCAAATGTAAGCCCAAGCCCATGACATGGGCTTGGGTATATAAACCCTCTCCTTATATGGAGAGGGTGGTGGTTTTCATAATTTACACATAGTAATCTTTCATTTTCTCTCTCTAGAAGTGTGTGAACTCCGTCATCTCTCTATCTCTTTCTCTCTCTAAAACATAAGCAAGATTTATATATCCTACAATCACAATTTAAAAAAACTTGGTTACTATATATCTAGATATAAATTAACAATTTCTCAAAACCTTGATATAAAAACTATGAGTTTCTTTATATATAGATATAAATCACAATTTATGGCCGAATTAGTATATATCTAGATATAAATAGGACTTTATAAATTATGGCTTACTTTATATCTAGATATATATATATCACAATTTAAAAAAACTTGGTTAATTGATATCTAGATATAAATCATCAAATTCTCAAACCCTTGATATAAAATCTATTAGTTGCTTTATATTTAGATATAAATCACAATTTTTGAATGAGTTACTTTATATCTAAATATAAAGGGAAATTTAGACATTATGACTAACTTTATATCTGGATATATATCATAATTTAAAAAAACTTGGTTACTTTATATCTTGATATAAATGATAAAATTCTCCAAACCTTGATATAATGAGTTGCTTTATAAAAAGATATAAATCACAATTCATGCCTGAGTTACTTTATATCCAGATATAAAGGGCAATTTTAGAAATTATGACTTACTTTATATGGGGATATACATCACAATTTAAAAAACTTGGTTACTTTATATCTAGATATAAATTATTAAATTATCAAACCTTGATATAATGAGTTTCTTTATAACTAGATATAAATCATAATTTATGGCTGAGTTATATCTAGACATAAAGGACAATTTAGAAATTATGTCTTACTTTATATCTGGATATATATCACAATTTTTAAAAACTAGGTTATTTTATATCAAGATATAAATTAACAAAATTTTAAAATCATGATATAAAAATTGTGAGTTGCTTTATATCTAGATAAAAATCATAATATGTGTTTTTGTTACTTTATATCAAGATATAAAGGGCAATTTAGACATTATGACTTACTTTATATTCAGATATAAATGATCATATTCTCAAAAACTTGATATAAAAATTGTGAGTTGTTATGTATATATCACAATTTATGGCTGAGTTACTTCATATTTATATATAAACGGCCATTTAGACATTATGACTTACTTTATATCTGGATATATATATCACAATTTAAAAAACTTGGTTACTATATATCTAGATATAAATTAACAATTTCTCAAAACCTTGATATAAAAACCGCGAGTTGCTTTATATCTAGATATAAATCACAATTTATAGCCGAGTTAGTTTATATCTAAATATAAATGGCACTTTATAAATTATGACTTACTTTATATCTGGAAATATATATCACAAATTAAAAAAACTTGGTTACTTTATATCTAGGTATAAATCATCAAATTCTCAAACCCTTCATATAAATCTATTAGTTGTTTTATATTTAGATATAAATCATAATTTATTAATGAGTTACTTTATATCTAAATGTAAAGGGCAATTTAGACATTATGACTAACTTTATATATGGATATATATCATAATTTAAAAAAACTTGGTTAGTTTATATCTAGATATAAATGATCAAATTCTCCAAACCTTGATATAATGAGTTGCTTTATAACTAGATATAAATCACAATTTATGGCTGAGTTACTTTATATCTAGATATAAATGACAATTTAGGAATTATGACTTACTTTATATCGGGATATATACACAATTTAAAAAAACTTGGTTACTTTATATCTAGATATAAATTTTTAAATTCTCAAACCTTGATATAATGAGTTGCTTTATAATTAGATATAAATCACAATTTATGACTGAGTTATATCTAGACATAAAGGATAATTTAGAAATTATGGCTTACTTTATATCTGAATATATATTACAATTTTAAAAAACTTGGTTATTTTATATTAAGATATAAATTAACAAAATCTTAAAATCTTGATCTAAAAATTATGAGTTGCTTTATATCTAGATATAAATCATATTTTGTGTCTGAGTTACTTTATATCTATATATAAAGGGAAATTTAGACATTATGACTTACTTTATATCTAGATATAAATTATCAAATTCTCAAAAACTTGATATAAAAATTGTGAGTTGCTTTGTATATATCACAATTTATGGTTGAGTTACTTCATATCTATATATAAACGGCCATTTATACATTATGACTTACTTTATATCCGGATATGTATCACAATTTAAAAAAACTTGGTTACTATATATTTAGATATAAATTAACAATTTCTCAAAACCTTGATATAAAAAGTGTGAGTTGCTTTATATCTAGATATAAATCATAATTTATGACCGAGTTAGTTTATATCTAGATATAAATGGCACTTTATAAATTATGGCTTACTCTATATCTGAATTTATATATCAAAAATTAAAAAAACTTGGTTACTTGATATCTAGATATAAATCATCAAATTCTCAAACCCTTGATATAAAATCTATTAGTTGCTTTATGTTTAGATATAAATCGCAATTTATGAACGAGTTACTTTATATCTAAATATAAAGGACAATTTAGACATTATGACTAACTTTATATCTGGATATATATCATAATTTAAAAAAACTTGGTTACTTTATATCTAGATATAACCCGGATGTTTATATCTAGATATAAAACAAGAACTCCTTACTTGTTTATATTCAAATATAAAACAAATAAGTTTTTTATATCTTGATATAAAACAAATAGGCTGTTTATATCTAGATGTAAAACAAGTATATCTAGGTATAACACAAATATTATATTTATATCTAGGTATAAAACAAGGAGGTTTAGATATAAAACAAGTATATCTAGATATAAAACAAATAATCTGATTATATCTAGATATAAAACAAGGAGGTTTAGATTTTACAGAAAACAAGTTTACCTTACTTGTTTATATCTTGATATAAAAAAATAAGCTTTTTATATCTAGATATTAAACTAGAAGATTTAGAGATTGGAGAAGAACAAGTTTACTTTTTTATATCTAGATATAAAACAAGTATATCTAGATATACAACAAGTATATCCAGATATAGAACAAGAATACCTTATGTGTATAGGAGAGTGTAATTAAACAAGTAAAAGTGTAACAGTATTTTATATCTAGATATAACCAGGATGTTTATATCTAGATATAAAACAAGAATTCTTTACTTATTAAACAAATAGGTTCTTTATATCTTGATATAAAACAAATAGGTTGTTTATATATAGATATAAAACAAGTATATCTAGATATAAAACAAATAAGCTGTTTATATCTAGATATAAAACAAGGAGGTTTAGATATAAAACAAATATATCTAGATATAAAAAAATCTCTTTATATCTAGATATAAAACAAACAAAAAACAAGTTTACTTTACTTGTTTATATCTAGATATAAAAAATAAACTTTTTATATCTAGATATTAAACTAGGAGATTTAGAGATTGGAAAAGAAGAACTTTACTTTTTTATATCTAAATATAAAACAAGTATATTTAGATATAAAACAAGTATATCTAGATATAAAACAATTATATCTAGATATACAACAAGTATATCTAGATATAGAACACGAATACCTTAATTGTATAGGAGAGTGTAATTAAACAAGTAACAGTGTAACAATATTTTATATCTAGATATAACCATGATGTTTATGTCTAGATATAAAACAAGAATTCTTTACTTATTTATATCCAAATATAAAACAAATAGGTTTTTTATATCTTGATATATAACAAATAGGCTGTTTATATCTAGATATAAAACACGTATATCTAGATATAACACAAATATTCTGTTTATATCTAGGTATAACATAAATTAACAAATTCTCAGAACTTTTATATAAAAACTGTGCGTTGGTTTTTATCTAGATATAAATTATAATTTATGGTTGAGTTAGTTTATATATAAATATAAAGCAATTTATAAATTATGACTTATTTTATGTTTGGCTTTATATCACAATTAAAAAAAAACAGAGTTACTTTATATTTATAAATTAACATGTTCTATATATCTAGATATAAATCATGATTATTACTGAGTTAATTTATATCTATATATAAGGGGAAATTTAGAAATTATAGCTTATTTTCAATAAAAAAAAATTGAGTTACTTTATATTTAAATATAAATTAACAAATTCTTAGAACTTAGATATAAAAACTATGAGTCATATATCTATATATTGGAACTTAGACTTTGTCTTGGTAATTCTTCTTTACAATTGATTGTGTGATCATATACTCCATTGATTCTTATGACCATTTTAAGTAAGACGTGGCCATTTGGCCTTTGTGTAATGTAAAAGGCTTGAAGTTAATAACGTTATAAAAAAACTAAGTTGATCTACTGATTTTTTTTTTCCGACCAAATAATAGTAAACTACAATTGTTGATTGCTACATAATAAACCTATTCTACAAACACAATACGAATTATCTATAATTCTGCAAACGAAACCTCAAATAAAAGAGCCACATTTCCTCTTTCTTTCATTACAAAAGTAATTAACGTCCAACTCTCGACATAATAATCTATACAAACAACATAACCTAAGATAAAGATTGCCTCATGCTCCTTGATGCTTGTGATGAAGGCTTGGTTTCGTCAAACATGTCAGAAATCGACTATCACTATTATCACTGCAACTGTCCTAAAAACTGGTTTGCAGGACCATGCCGATGATCCAAATATTTGCACCCGAAAAGGTATCAACCGAAAGGATCACTTTTACAGTAGATAGATGTACATGCAGCAAACATACCTTTACGCAATTTGCCTTCTTTTTTTAACCCACATCTTTGCTTCTGCGACAGCCTTTTCTCGTTCAAGGTATTTAATAAGCATCTTTGCGGTTTCTTTAGGCGACTCTTCTTTTATGATCCTTCCAAATTCTATCTGCTACGACCTGATCCTAAACCAGATCCACCCTTCATCATGTCTTGTAATTTTTCTATTGATTCGTTCTAGTTTTGGGTGTGTGTTCATATTCGCAGGAGCCAGTGATGGAGCTAGGATTGTTCAACCGGGTAGGCCAAAAAGAAGAAAAAAAAGGATACCAAAAATTACCATAAAAATTTAAAGAATCATACAATAAGTGCTTTTCATTTGAACCGAAAACGACGTTTTTTTTAGCAAAAAACTATCTAATACGCTATCTAAACTAAAGGATTCTGCATTGATGTATAGTTAGTAAATTCGCACAACAAAGCACAACTATTATTGAACTTTCTATGAGAATAGACTACCTAAGTCATAAGTCATTGTCATAGTGATACTAGATGATCTAATATCTTTAACCAAAATGCTAAAATATTTAACCACTAAAATTAGAAAAACATTTATCCACTAATCATAGTATCATGTATAGTAATTAAGTTCTAAACATAAAAAAACATGCGTATCTAGTAAAAGTTAATTAATAAAGAAATTGGTAAAAGTAAAACACCAAATGCATAAACCAGGAAACGAGCCCCAATTAATGTACATATTTGGTAAAAGTAAATTGATAAAGAAATTGTGAAAGAGTTTAAAGCTACATACCTGATTAGTTATACTATGATCAATATGAATGAGTTTGAAGTCTTGAATGTTACGAATGGAGGTGGATGTAAAATACTAAAGATGTGATCAAACTTTTCATATTCCCCTGTTTTCCTAGGGGTCATCCTAAATGTGATTATGTATTTGACTGAGTTTTTTACTTTGGGTGGGCCATTGAATATTTTATGCATAATTTGCATAGCAACACATATTCTATCACTAGTACTCATAGAAAACTTGGGGTTGGTTTTGGCCCACCCACATACACACGTACCTCCTTGGTTTGAAAGATAAGACAATGCAGTGATGACGTCTTCAATGAGAGGCCGAGCAGCAGCCTGGTCTTGAATACACATGGATGCTACGACTAAAGCTTGGTACAGCCGCCTCATCGGACAATGATATGAATTTTCAGAATTGAATTTTCTGACAAAGATAGCAGTTACCAGCTCTTATGAAAGAAATCTTCATTGGTTTCGGCTTTAATGGTTGCCACTTTTTCTTCCACAAAACATGTACTCTATTTCAGGCTCCTTTTCACACACTAAGTAGATTAGTAGAGACCTTCGGTGCACTTAATTGGTTATATATAGCTAAAGCTTGGTCGATGATCCACCAATGATATAAATTTTCTTCTGTCGTTGAACACCTGTCGTGCCTACAATCACATTACATCATTATAATTCACCAGTTCATCACTACAGAACCAGAACTGTTCATGTAACCTAACTCAGCTGACCTGCACATCGGCTCTTCCTAATATGATATTCATTTAACATGACATTTTTTTATGGGAATAGGCTAAATTAAAAAAATGTGAACTTATTATATTTTTTACCCGATAGTATTTTGGTACTACACAAAATTTTCAAGGTATGCACCACAGACCATGTAGGCTCCTTGTCCCATTGTTTCCCCAATCGAATCCAAAAACAATTTCTATACATATACATAAGTCTATAACTAAATCTGACCAAGTAAAAGAATAAAGCAATAAACATCACTAATAAAGTAAACCATACCTTGTAACACTTTTTTCCATCTTTTTTTCAGAATCAGAATACACAAACAAAACCTCTTTTTTCTCCTTAATTATTCATTGCCATTGAAAGATTGAAGTTTACTGCTTTTTCCTATAAAAAAATATAGGGTATTATGTAGAATTAATACATTATGTCAAAGAATTTTAATTACATACCTCGATTGATCTAGGAGACCTAATATAATCAGAAGATGCGAGTGGTTTGTTGTAGGTAAACGATGGAGACTATAGCCGTAGAACAATTGGGGTTGTGATGCCAATATGAGATGAGAGACATGAGAGATACTGAGATTAATTCTCATATGAGGGAGAGATGAGTTAGACGCATTTAAGTTACAGAGAGAAATATGATTGTGGGTTTCAACTTTTCGATGAAAATGATGGAGGGATTATTCCCGCTTGTATTTTCAGGAGGGGAACCAATTTTTGGGTAAATTATAAAAAAAATTTTAAAATTTAAAAAATCGAGACTGGTTTTATTTGCACCAGTGTCTTATATCGCGTAAAAAGATCATTTTTCACGCAGAAAACCAGTTTTTATGTATTTTTTATTAAGAACACTGGGTTTTTAAAGAAAACCGATCTCATTTAGTTTCATTCTTACTAGTTTTTCATTATAGGAATAGCTTTTTATGTAACCGGTCTTTATTTAGGAGTGTTTATAGCCTTTTGTGTAGTAGTGAGATGGTCCCACCCCTGCTTATTATCATAAGCTGTTTAGGAAAAGAAACAATCTTCCTCCAGTATACAGAGTAATTACTAAGCATGGTTAAGGATTATCATACCAGTATGTATGCCACTAGCAGGGATAGGGACCCAAGTGGGAATTATGATGTATATATAAATTATCAGTCTATCACTAACAAAAGGGATTGTCCAATGGCTTTTATTATTAAAGAAGCTTAAGCACCACAAGAATTCAGCAAACGTAGTTCTTATCGAGAATCCCATGCCAAACACTATGTTCTTACGTTTATAAATACAATTATATACTTTTAAAGCCTAAACAGCATACATATCCAGAGGATATTTATGCCAAACACTAGTTCTATTATTTAAGCCGAAGTGCAGGGGTTTTTTGCAGGCATAAAAAAGGTACTCTAACCCCCCACTTTTGGATATCACGGCTAACAGAATACGATGACTATTATGTCGTGGCCGCCAAAGCTCACCACAAAATCCATTCAACCACCAGTTAAAGCTATCTCTACTACCCCTACTTCTGCTCCTCTTCTTCATTCTAATATCGACATACATCTTATCATCAAACGGAACTTCAGAAACACATAATCAAAACATTAATTCGCATAAAATCAGCAAATAAAATTAAGTTATCCGACCTTTAATCAACACAATTTCATACAACAAACAATCGTTCAAATCCTGCTTATAGTAACCTAATCGTGGAATCCTTCAAATCAACTAATCTTCAACTCGCCTAAAAATGAATTACTAAAAACCTAATGAATTTAGCGATGAACGAATGTATAACTCCTATAAATGAATTATCGATGAATAAAATGAGGTGAATTTACTGGAAACCTAGCGAATGATGACGATTACCTGATTCATTTTTTTGTGGTGGCAGCGGTTATGGCGGTAGTTCGATTGAAAGCTGGTGGTGGTGGTTGAAAATCCGCCGTGATTAAGGAGAATTTGGGCGGGGATTTAAAGGGTGAAAATCAGATGTGTATAAATGAATTATGGATCGGAGGAGAATAAAAGAATTTGAGGAAAATGAAAAGCATGAGCGAAACAAAGGGAGAATAAAAAGACACAAAATTCAGATGAGGGGCAAAAGAAATGAAAAAAAACAAGTTTGCAAAATAACTTTTGTAATAATAAAAAGTTAAAAAGTGTATAAAATTCTATCCCCATCTTGTTCCCCCTTTCACCGGAAGAAGAATGTCCCTGTTAACTTTCCAAACCACAACCTTATTTTCCCACCAATCAACTCCTGTTAACCCATCATCATCCAAAACCTTCTTCTTCTTCCATAAACCCACCACCTCATTTACCAAAATTAACTCATACAACAAAAACAACAACAACAACAACAACAACATTAACCAACATGCAGATGAAGAAGAAGAAGAACATGTCATTGGTGACTGTTTGGTTTTCGAACAAGGCATTTTCGACGACCCTTTTCTCCAAACCCAATTACAACCCACCCCACCAAAACCCACTACCAAACCCAGCCGAAGAATCCAAATAAAATCCCAAGATTTAATCCCAGAAAACTGGAAAAACGTCCAAGCAGAAATAAATATAACCAAAAAAGAAAGGAGAAAAATGGCTCAGGAAATGGAATTTGGCACTAAGCTGCAGAAAAGGAAAGACGGGCTGAAGCCCATACCCTTGGGGTACGCCACTGCCAAAGAGTATAAGGCTGCCAAGTTACGCCAGTTGAAGCCGCTTGTGTTGGATAATCCTACTGAGTTTTTGGAGAAAAATGACGAGACAGATGGCGAGGAGGGGGAAGAGCAAGGGGATAGGAGTAGAGGGGTAAGAGTTGCGCCCAGGAATCCCAAAATGGCTGTCTATGGAAGGAGTTTGGATGACATTCCACGCTTTTTGAATTCCGGGAGGTATGATCCTGATGCTGCCAAGGATCCACAAGGTCAGTTCTATTATATTCTTTGCCTTATTACTACTTGATATTATTAGTATGCATATGATTTGTGTGTTTCTAATTATGAAAAACTATTCATGTTCTATTAGACGTGTTTGTAAATTTGTAATGTAGGTATTACATAATACTGTCACCTGGTGTTTGGTTATGTTGATGTTGTATTTGCTAGGAACATTAATAGTTTTATGCGAGAAATGGGATTTATTATTATTACTGTAATGTTATACAAGCTACAATGATATGCTCGTTTAGGTCTTCATGGATAGGTGTTACCTGGCATGATTTTAGTCAATATATAATTTGGTAGCTTGCACTGTTCTTATTACATTTATGGTTTTGTTACTTTTGGCTTGATATATGTGTGTTATTATAACATTGGGTAGGTGCTCGTAAGCTGTTTACAAAGGAGGAGAAGGTGCTTATGAATAGGCGGATTCCAGATTTGGCAGTTGCCACATCAGTAAGTTTCTTATTCAATGCTATCTAGAAAACTAGTTCATCTGGCTAGTAATGTTTTTAACATGTTTCTTCACCAACTATATTTGAAATAGAGAAGAATGAGGGATGTTATCAATACAATTCAATTCCATTAATCTAAGACTAGGGGGAGTGGTATAAAACCCACTCACCTCCACGTCAGCGCTTTTTAACAAACAAACTCACTACAACTCACTCACACTCACTTTTGGAGGGTAATGACACTCACTACAACTTACTCACTCCCACTTTTTTATTAAATATTTTTTATTCATAAAATAAAAACTTTTTTTCATACATTTTATTCAAACACGGTACACGCGGGGTAAATAAAATAGGTAAACATAAAAAAACATAATAATTTAAGAATTGTTAAACAAGTGCTCGACCAAATCTGCTCGAAGATTGTGATGTTCTTGCGTTGAGTTGAGTTGCTGCATAACTTGTAGCACGCGTTCTTGGGGTCGTAACACGTCTTCCAGTTGAATTTCTTCTTCCGGGAACCATGTAGGACATATTGCTATTTTTCAGAACTTTCGAATCATATTATGTAATATGATGCATGTGTACATCATATTCATGATTCTTTCTTTCCGGAATGCTCGTGCAGTATTGGCTAATATGACCCATTTCTTCTTCAAAACACCAAAAGATCTTTCCACATCTTTTCTTGCGGATTCTTGTTTAGTCTTATAAAAAATCCTCTTGTGGTCACCATCGGTCACCATCTGCTGGTTCGGGAATTGTTTTAACAAGTGTTGCCAATTCCGGATATATCCCGTCAACAAGAAGATAGTATCCCCATGGATAGTGTACACCGTTAGCCACAAAATCAACCTCGGTGCTCGTCCGGCTTTTAAATCGTTAAATAAAGGGGACTGATATAAAACGTTGATGTCGTTGTTCGACCCATAAACACAGAAAAATGCATGCCATATCCATGAGTCCTGCGACGCCACAGCTATTCGGTCCATGATCTCGTCTAACATATTAACATATTGCGCTTTAAAGCCAACTGGACAACCAAACCACTCCCAGTCCGTACAATCAAGACTTCCTAGCATCCCTGGAAATCCGTGCGTTGCTTCATGATGCGCATAAAGTTTCTGAACATTAGTATACGTGGGTTTCCTCAGATACTCGGGCCCGAAAATTTCCATAACGGCACTACAGAAATGATCAAGTGATTCTCGAGAAGTTCTTGGGCTCATTTGTAGATACTTATCTAGGAAACCAGGAACAATGCCGTATGCCAATTGACGAATTGCCGAGGTGCACTTTAACAACGGCAAAATACCTTCTTTTCCGGTACAATCAACATTATTACGAAAGTATGCAGAATGGATAGTCACTTCATTAACTATCCAGTTCCTTCGGAAAACCCTCTTGAACTCTTTCGCATCGTATCTTGGGTTCGCAGTAAAAAAAGACGTAACTAACCGACCATGAGCACCTATTCGGTCCCGATTTATGACGTTTCTTGGTATTCGATTAGCGTTACGTCTTCTCTTAATAAACGCCAACGCTTTTCTAATAAAACTCAATTTGCGTTTCATTACAACTTCGACGTTTTCAGTGGCAATGAATAACTCGTATTCGTCGATATTATCCATTTTAGTGTTTTAGGGAGAATGTGTATGAAATGTGATTGTGTTTCAGTGGCAAAGAATAACTCGTATTTACCAGCTGGTCTTTTAGACCCAGTGGGTCCACCCATAACCCGCATTAAATTGAACTTCGTCACCTGCCTTGACCCGTGATACCCTCAGGTTCGTATCATTACTTCCCCCTCGGTAAAACGCCTTGTCCTCAAGGCGAAAATGTTGGAATTGCTCAGCTATAAAGGCGGGCCGGACACCAATTTCTCAATCCTTTGTTATCGGCAATGAAGTCGGGTCATGTACTCCAATCTGATGGTAACAAGAACGCAGATCAGGCTTTGAAAATTCTGTGGCTCCATATAACTCATCCAATAGTTCATCTATATTTGGGATTGGGTATTTGTCGGCTATCATTATTTTGTTGAGAGGTTGATATTCCACACACATCTTCTTATCTTTTTTCTTAACGAGTAGAATCGGGCTTGAGAAAGGGCTATTGCTAGGCTTAATAAATCCTGCTGATAACAATTCTTCCATCTGTTCTTCTATTTCAGCCTCTTGAGAATGGGGATATTGGTATGGTCTGATTGTGGGTGGTGTTGAGTTTGGCAGTAGTGGAATCGAGTGATTTTGTGCACGGTTGGGAGGCAGAGTCATGGGTTCTTCGAAAACTGGGCTGTATTGATGTATCACTGGTTGGAGAACATCGGGAATTTCTGGTTGAATGCCTGGTTCAACAGCCAAATATTGAAAACTGGATGACCCTTGCGAACCAGTTGTAATACCCTGCCATTTATAACGTTTGCCATCTACATTAAAAATCATGAACATCTCTTTCCAATTCGCTTGTACCGTATCAAGTGTTTCTAACCATTGAATACCCAAAACGAGATCCGCTCCACCTAACGCATAGGGATAGAAATCCTGAACAATTTTAAGTTCATCGATATGTATTGGGAGGTTTTTGCATATGTGGCCACACCTAATAAAATCTCCATTCCCAATTTGAACACAAAAAGGTGCCACTGCTTGAGTTAAAAGATGCAGGTCCTTTACCAATACATCAGAAACAAATTTATGTGTAGATCCCCCATCAATTAGAATAGTTACTTCCCTAGAATAAAGCATACCTTGGACCTTCATGGTTTTGGGGTGGAGTTTTCGAAGTATGGCATGTAGACTTATCTCAGCAACGCCATTAGTATCCCCTGCTATATATTCAACTTCATTGGTAGAATGCTCTTCAGGCTCTTCCTCCACTTCCAACACCTTAAAATTACCCGTTTTACACCTATGACCAGGCCCGTATTTTTCCCCACACCGATAACATTCACCCTTAAGATAACGAGATTGTCTGTCAACGTCAGAAATTCGTAGGGGTGGTTTGCAGTTGTTAGATGAATTTGATGTAGCGGTTGTTAGGATTTAAGGTTACACACACAATAGTAAAACCGAAAAACAGAATGAAGAACACAAGAGATTTACGTGGTTCAGTTAATATTGCTATTAACCTACGTCCACGGGTAGCAACTAGGGTATTTTATTATATTCTGGTGGTCTCACAAATACAGAATTACAGCAGCCTATATTTATAGGCTAAACATAATTAGGAAAAAACCTCCTAATTATAGAAACTGTGATCTTCGCCTAAAATAAGATGATGACATTCTGCCACCAATCAGAAGCCTACACCTCAACAATCTCCCACTTGGAGGCTTCGAAACACGTTCACCTGCACTCCGTTGTAATTCTATAAGTATCAACGAATCTTAAGCTCCCCTAGTTACCACCTGCCTTCTCAACTATTTCCGAAGGCCAGCTGAAGTTACACACAACTTCAGCTTGTCTAGCGTCACAGACTTAGTGAACATATCTGCTGGATTCTTCGCACCTGAGATGTTCTTTAAGTTCACCGTGCCATCACTAATCAGCCCTCTGACAAAATGATACCGCATCCCTATGTGCTTTGTTTTGGCATGATAGACCGGATTCTTGGCAAGTTTCACAGCACTTTCATTATCACAGTACAATGAGTAATCAGCTTGCGTCTTGTCTAGCTCTTCAAGAAAAGTCTTCAACCATACTAGCTCTTTACTGGCTTCAGCAACTGCCATGTATTCTGCTTCTGTTGTAGATAGAGCCACACTTTTCTGAAGTCTCGACATCCAACTAACTGCTGTTCCTCCCACTGTAAAAATGTACCCGGTAGTGCTTTTGAATGTCTGTTTACATCCACCCAAATCAGCATCACTATATCCTCTGAGAACTACATCTTTACCTCTGAAACATAATCCCAACTTTGAAGTACCCTTCAAGTATCTAAGTAACCATTTAACAGCTTCCCAATGTTCTCTCCCCGGATGTGACATAAAGCGACTAACAACCCCGACGACATGAGCGATATCTGGTCTCGTGCTAACCATAGCATACATGAGACTACCAACTGCAGACGCATAAGGAACTTTAGCCATATATGCTTTATCTTCTTCTGATCTAGGAGACTGATGTTTGGTAAGCTTGAAATGACTTCCTAAAGGTGTGTTTCTAGGTTTAGTCTTCTCATTATTCATCCTGAATCTCTCTAACACTTTCCCGATGTATTTCTCCTGGGATAGTGTCAAAGAGCCTTCTTTCTTGTTTCTGACAATACTCATTCCGAGTATCTGTTTGGCTGGACCCAAGTCTTTCATCTCGAATTCTTCAGACATCTGTTTCTTTAACTTGCTAATCTCTTTCATATCTGCACCTGCAATTAACATATCATCTACATAGAGAAGTAGAATGATATAGGAGCCCTTGAATTTCTTCACATAGCAACAATGGTCCATCTCACATTTTCTGTACCCGGTTCTCTCCATGAAGTTATCAAACTTCATGTACCGGTGCTTGTTTTAGACCATACAAGCTCCTCTTAAGTTTGCAGACCCAATTTTCCTTGCCCGCAACCTGAAACCCCTCAGGTTGTGCCATGTAGATATCTTCATCAAGATCACCGTGTAGAAATGCTGTCTTAACATCTAGTTGCTCTAGATGTAAGCCCTCTGCAGCTACAATACTTAAGACCAATCTGATGGTGGTCATTTTCACCACTGGAGAAAATATCTCATTATAATCGATCCCCTTTTTCTGTTGAAAACCTTTGACCACTAAACGAGCTTTGTATCGTTTAGACCCATCATGCTCTTCCTTGATCCTGAATACCCATTTATTCTGTAAGGCTCTTTTATCTCGCGGAAGCTTAGTTAAGACCCATGTTCTGTTCTTGTTTAAAGAGCCCATTTCTTCTTTCATTGCGTGCTCCCACTGAAGCGAATCTATCTGATTAACTAGCCTCAAAGTAGCTTTCTGGTTCACCATTTTTAGTCAAAAGAAGATAATTGACGGATGGGTTATACTTCATAGGTGGTTTAGAGACTCTAGTAGATCTCCTAACCCAATGTGATGCAACTGGCTGAGAAGGTGATCCTTCTTCGTCATCGTCCTCTGAGCTTTCACTGCTGGAAATGTCTTCTTGATCATTTTGAGACTCGTCAGCCTCTAATGATTCATGTTAAAAATCAGCCTCATTACTCCCACTATCCTGAGTATCTGCTGACTCTCTGATTCTAATGACATCACTTTCGAACTCAACGTGTTCTTTCTGACCCTTTGAGTTTACTCTGCTCCAGTCTTTATAAAGCTCTGCCTCGTTGAAAGTTGCATGTTTACTTCTGACTACCTTTCTGCTTTCAAAATCCCAAAGCCTGTAGCCCATACTATCTGCCCCATATCCAATGAAAGTATATTTCTTGGCTTTTGCATCTAGCTTGTCACCATTTTTCATTAGATCATAAGCACTGCACCCGAACACCTTTAAATGTTCATACTTAACTGCTTCCTCTTTCCACTCTTCTTCTGGTATCTTGAAGCCTAATGGTACTGATAGCCCCCGGTTGATAAGATAAGCTGCAGTGTTAACTGCATCAGCCCAGAATGTCTTTGGAAGCCCAGCATTAAGTCTCATACTTCTGGCTCTTTCATTCAAGGTTCTGTTCATCCTTTCTGCCACTCCGTTCTGTTGAGGAGTGCCTGGAACTGTCTTTATCATCCGAATGCCATGTTCAGCACAATAGTTGATGAACTCTGTGCTAATGTATTCCCCACCATTATCCGACTTCAAGCATTTTACCTTCAAGTTGGTTTCCAGTTCAACAGCAGTTTTCCATTTTTTAAAAGTATTAAAAACTTCAAACTTATTTTTAAGAAAGTAAACCCATACCTTACGTGTTGAATCATCGATGAAGGTCACGTAGTAGTTTGACCCTCCCAAAGAAGAGACCGGTGTTGGTCCATAGACGTCTGTGTGAACAAGCTCTAGTTTCTGAGCTTTCGGTGTCTGCCCTATCTTCACAAAAGCTACCTTCTTTTTCTTGCCAAGCACACATGGTTCACAGAACTCGGAATCAACCTTTTTCAGATCTGGAAGCTTTCCCTTAGCAACGAGCATTTTCATACCCTTTTCACTCATGTGACCAAGTCGTTGATGCCACAACCTGGATGATTTTATCCCGTTTGTCACTGCATTTATCCTATTTTCAGGGACTTCAACCATGTATAGAGTACCTCGCTTTTTGCCCCTGGCGATTACAAGATTACCTCTGACAACTCTCCATTGTCCCCTACCAAAATTGACATCAAACCCCTCGTTGTCCAACTGCCCAATAGAAATCAACATTTTCTTTAGGCCAGGAATAACACGAACGTTCTTCAATGTCCATGTGGAGCCCAATGAAGTTTTCAAGTCTATGTCGCCCATACCTGTGATGTCAAGAGTGTGATTATTAGCTAAACGAACTTTACCAAAGTTACCTGTTTGTAGATTCTTCATCATCTTCGTGCTGTAAGTGGCATGAAACGATGCACCAGAATCCATAATCCACGACTCTGTTGAATTCTCAACACAACAGATAAGAGCATCTTCTAAATCGTCAGTTGTTGCATTCACCTCTTTCTTATCATCTGATGGTTTAGGGCATTGATTTCTAAAATGCCCCATTTCTTTGCAGTTCCAGCACTGGATATCCTTCCTAGGTTTGGACTGACCTCTTTTCCTGGATTTTGATCGGCCTCTGCCATTACCTCTTTCTTTCTTTCTACCTCTCCCCTCGGTGCTAAGCAAAGCACTCGATGATTCTCCAGAACTCCGTCTTCTTATATCCTCTCCTAGGATGAAATCACGAATGCCCTCAAAAGTGAGTTTAGAGGTTCCAGCTGAACCACTAATAGCTGTGACTGTTCCTGACCAACTTTCCGGTAACGAGGATAATAAAAGTAAAGCTTGGACTTCATCTTCAAACTTGATATCAACAGATAGCAAACGGGAAATAATGGTATTAAAGTCATTAACGTGAGAGGTAATAGACGCACCTTCCTTCATCTTTGTGTTTACTAGCTGTCTTATCAGAAATACCTTATTCGATGCAGAAGGTTTCTCGTACATGTTTGACAAAGCTTTCATCAAACCATATGCAGTAGTCTCCTTCACGATGTTAAACGCCACACTCTTGGCTAGTGAAAATCTGATAACAGCTAGGGCTTTTCTATCAAGAACAACCCATTCTTCATCTTTCAGCTTCTCGGGTTTATTTTCGTTCAAGGCTTGATCTAGGTCTTTCTGACACAACAAGTCCTCGATCTGCATCTTCCACCATCCAAAATCTTGCCCATCGAACTTCTCAATTCTGAATTTTCCTTCCTCTGCCATTATACCAATCTGTCCGAGATGGATCAGATCTGGCACAAAACCAAACTGTCGGCTTTGTTGGCGGTCTGAAAAAACAAAGAACACACAGATCTGACTAACAGAGATCTGTAGTCACTTTCTGTTGGCGCGATCTCAGAAAACAAAGAACAGATCTGAGATCTGATTAACACAGATGTGACCAGATCTGACTGCTGTCCCTTCCTGGTGATCTGAAAACAGATCTGACTGCTGAGAAAAGATCTGATCTGACTAAGAGAACGGATCTCTGACTACACAACGGCTGTTTTGGCGATCTACAGAACTGACTGTTTTGGCGATGGCTGGCTGTTTTTGGCGATGGTGACTGGTGTAACGGATCAAGAGCCTAAGCTCTGATACCACTTGTTAGGATTTAAGGTTACACACACAATAGTAAAACCGAAAAACAGAATGAAGAACACAAGAGATTTACGTGGTTCAGTTAATATTGCTATTAACCTACGCCCACGGGTAGCAACTAGGGTATTTTATTATATTCTGGTGGTCTCACAAATACAGAATTACAGCAGCCTATATTTATAGGCTAAACATAATTAGGAAAAAACCTCCTAATTATAGAAACTGTGATCTTCGCCTAAAATAAGATGATGACATTCTGCCACCAATCAGAAGCCTACACCTCAACAGCGGTTGTAGCCTCGGACTCAGGTTGGGTTGACTTTGAAGGTGCTGTCCAAGTCGGCTCTCTCCCGGAACGGGTATGGTTAATTTTTGACTCGAATTCTAAAGCGATACTCACCGCTTTATACACCGTTCTCGGTTTCTGAATTCTCACATCCGCTTTTAGTTCTTCTTTGAGGCCATTGAGGAACACCCCTAAGAGGCAATGCTCAGGCCAGTTAGAAACTCGAGAAGAACGTTTAGCGAATTCCTGTCGGTACTCGGTACTCTTGCACTGTTCCTGTTTGTTTTAAACTGCACAAGTATTCGTCCGGATTTTGGAACTCAGTAGGCCCGAAATTTCTTTGCAGGGCTCGTACTAAGTCCTCCCAATCTTCTATTGTTTGATTGGTCGATATCCAAGAATAAAAGTCTAGCGCGTCTCCCTCCAAGTGCATCGATGCAACATCGACCTTTTCTTCTTCTGGAATGTTGTAGTAACGAAAATATTTCTCTGCCTTAAGAATCCAACCCCGTGGGTCTCCATCACTAAAGGTGGAAAACGCAATCTTATTATGTGGGCGATACCTTTGATGATGCCAGGATGAGTCCCCTTCGTCTTGCTTTCCAGAACCATTACCCGATCTGCCCCCCTGTTCTGTGATTGAGATTTAAGGGCTGCTACATCTTTCTGCAACGCATCTACGGACTCCAATTTCTTAGCTATGGTGGCTAACTGGACTGCTGTGGGATCTGGTGGTTGTTGAGTGCCTGTGTCTGAGTTGCTCCGGGTCTGTACCATCTTTTCGTTTCTCGGCAATGGAACCAAATGATAAATACTAGAAAATTAAGTAGTCAATTGACTTGGATTAAGGCCAAGCCAAATTCGAGATGACAAGTCTCCTTTACAAAGGGAGTTACAATAACTTTATTCTTCACTAACTGCTAAAGAAAACCAAAGACTGCTAATATATTAGAAAGACACAAAATGATAACTGCTCCTGAAATGAAGGATCCAAACTGCTCCTTAGACCCAGTGGGTCCACCCATAACCCGCACTAAATTGAACTTCGTCACCTGCCTTGACCCGTGATACCCTCAGGTTCGTATCACTCGCGCTAGGTGAGTTTGGCCAGGTTTTTTGTGAAAAAAAAGTCGTGCGTGAGTGGGTTTATGGAGGGACGGTAAGTCGCGCGCGACTTCTTAAAGTCACCGGTGACTTTACCTCCACTCCCATCAGCCTAATCTTCAACTAATATTAATGAGCAAATAAACAAATTTACAAGAAAAGTTTCTACAAAAGCAATCGCAATTCTTACAAGACATCCCAAAGGAAATTGAAGTAATCAGAGGTGTCAACTTTAAACGATTTACTTGTCACTTTGGGTTGTATTCATCTCACACGGGTCAATTGTTTCACATTAAAAAAGATTGCTCCAAAGGGGTGATGGGTCAAATGGGGCAGAATCGGTGAAACAGGTTGGAACTTCCCAAAAGTCTATTCTAGAGGCATATAAACCTTCCAATCATTTTATTCAAAGCTATATATTAATATTTGGTGATTGTAACTTTGTAAGTTGCAACTGGCAGATTATTTCTTTTTAAAATTATAGAAATGTTTCTGCCGGTCAAGTGAACTCCACATATTTCAACCCCTTCTAAAAATGACATGCTTGAGACGAACATGTTTTAATCACTCATTCAACTAACCTTTTCTTGCCACTTTCACTTGCAATGTTCATGGAATGGATGGCAAATTATTTCTGTGACTTGGTGTTAATGACTGTTTAAAACAGGGCAAATGGCAACCTTTACACACTCTTGCTGCATCAGGAGAATTCTACCTTGTTGACACATTGATGAAATACAATGTAGATATTAATGTCCCTAACCAGGTATATAGCTCATTCCTCTATCTATATCTATACTTCTATATCTATACTATCATACTATATTATAAAGCATTTGGGACTTTTTATTTTTAGAAAGTCTGAAAAATTCAGACAAATACAGTTACTTCAAATAGAAAATTAGTTTACAATCTGGAAACAGTTAAGTAACTCCTCATACGCACACCAACATAACACCACCGGGATCCTTCGTTTCAAACACTGTAACCATTGACGAACCACCACCGTCGCCGGGACCACCACCACCTTCGCCGGGACCACCACCACCTTCGCCCGGACCACCACCACCTTCGCCGGAACCACCACCGTCGCCGGAACCACAATTGAACCCGTCGAAGTCGGACAAATCTGTATTTTTCGACGAGATCTGATTTTCAGGTACCAGGGTCTAATTTTTCTGGTAACGGGTCGAATTTTTCCGGTATATCTGAAGGATTTTTTTATGATAAAGTGATTTAATGGAGGCATGGATTGAACGTGACATCATCTTTGATGAAACGTATTGAGGAAACAGAAGCCATGATAATCTAATCTAACTCCCTTATAAAAGAGATTAGTATCTCTCTCCTATTAATGCAAAAAAAATAAGTACCACTAAATTAACATGATGTACCTCCTTTTAAAGCACAAAATAAAATATTGTTTAAAGAATACAATTTAATAAACCAATTGTACAAGTATCTCACCATACAATAATTATAAAGTTTTTAATGAGTAATTAATACTTTTAATAAAACACCCCATTATAAAAATATATAATATTATATGCACATTGTACAAACATTAAAGAACATATATAGTATACTAATGCATCAAATAAAAAATCTAATTGAATTTATTGCATTTAGTTTTTTTTCCTTTAATCATTTACTTAACTTACTTGAATTTTCATTTATATATTACATATAATGCTAAAAGTAATAATATCCCTCGATTGAAATCACGTTTTTAAGACACGTTTTTAGATGAAAACTATTGATTCAAAATTTATAATTAAATAAATACGAATTATAACACCGAAGAATTTAGTCACAAGGTACCCGCCGCCACATCGCGCGGGTACCCTGCTAGTACTATAACAATTAAGTTTTTGATTTTGTGTAGTTGTTGTTGGCACTTGTTCTTTTATTTGGTAGTTTACGAAGCAAAGAAGAATAAGAAGACCAGTAAATGAGAAGTAAATGAGAAGTGTGGCTGCGTGTAGTATTTGTAACACATGATGAAACCCCTAAATGAATATACAACATAACCTATCTAATACACAAGCCCAACTTTATATTGTTTGGGTAACATATAAGCCCAATTTAAAAAAAATATTCGGATGTTTATATAAGGTTTAAAACTTTTAACCAAGTATATTTTAGTTATTTAAAAAAATATATATATATTGTAAATAAAAAAAGTTGCATAAAAATAATTAAGTAATAACTTTTACTTACTACGTATTATTTATATTTTCATTAAACCACATATAACATTCTACTAACAGTTTGTAATGGCTCATTTATAACACGTTACACACTTTTTTTATAACTTTTATTTTAAAAGACGCGTTAAATTTGAGACGTGACGTCCACGCTACGCAATACATTGAAGCGTCAATTTAAAGCATGGTGTGAGTTGAGACGTGAAAAGGCACGCTAAGACACGAAGTGTAACGAGTTTTTTTAATTCAACTTCAATAAATTAATACTATTACTTGTACGAAAATTTCTACCTTTCATTATTTGGTACAACGCTTATTTTGAATTCAATATATATTAAATGTTGAAATACGATAAGAACAAATAAATTTTATATGTTGTGCCGCCTTAAATCACGCCTTAAAAATGTTAACGTTTCATCTTACCACTAAAGCGTGAGGTTTGGATATGCTGTCACGTCACGTCTCACGCTATTTATAACCTTGCTTATAACACACATATCCCTAACTATTATGGAACTGAAAATTGTACCATAAAAAATACTTTGAAAAAGTTTTTATTAAAAAATATGGTTATGGTACCCGCCGCCGCATTGCGCGGGTATCCGACTAGTACTATATAAAGCATTTGGGACCTTCTTAAAATAGCAAGGCTGAAAATTCAGACTTTTTTTCCTACTAAATAAAACAAGTTGTGATATTTTCATTAACATTATATATTATAACCCTTTGTAACAACCTTTTGTAACAACCTACTTAAATAACATTTTTTCTTTTAAATTGAAAAATCTTTTTATTTATTTGTTATCTTTATAATCTAATTTCACCATATTTTCTAAAATTTTATGCTTTTTAATTCAATATCCATTTTGCTATACATTTATTAACTATTATTTTTTTTTAAAATTTAGAGTTTTTTTCAGGTTTTTTACAATTTCAACAATACAAACTTAATGATAAGAGATTAATATTTGTTAGTCTAAAAAATGATTATGAGTACTCGCCGCCGCATCGCGCGGGTCTATGCTAGTATCTATTTATTGTCGTATTTCTGAAATAGGACATAAGGCATGTTCATAGACCATAGTTTACAGCATCCTGCTTTTGGTCTTCAGCTTTCTTCTGTGATTAATTTGCAGGAGGGACTGACAGCAATTCACAAAGCAATACTTGGCAAAAAGCATGCCATCTGTAATTATCTACTAAGAAATTCCGCCAATCCATTTGTTCGTGATAGAGTAAGCATGAACTTATTTTCCAAAAACTTAATCCTGAAGAATGCATTTTGAGAATACTACGTAGTATATTATTATATTATGTTGAACATAAAACTGTGAGTAACAGTAAAAGTGTTGTGTATTTTGCTTTTCCTATTTTTTGATGAAAACAGGACGGGGCTACTCTCATGCATTACGCTGTACGCACAGCATCGACTCAAATGATTAAAGTCCTTCTACTATATAATGTAGATATAAACCTTCAGGACAATGTATGTTGAAGTATTTATGCTCTGTGTTGCTTTGTATCATCAGGTCGACTCATTTGTTATCCAGTTGAAATATCCTTGCGTTATTTTTACAGGATGGGTGGACCCCACTGCATCTAGCCATCCAAGCTCGTAGAACTGATGTCGTGAGGCTTTTGTTGATCAAGAAAGCCGACTTAACCTTAAAAAATCATGTACTGTTTCTCTCTATCTTAAAAGTTATTATGACATTTGTGGAACTGTGGAAGGTAGCAATTTCAACCCATTTACTTTTGCCTGGGTCGATTCCGAGTATATATATTATGTTTAACCTATGAATGGATTGAACAGTTTGAATCTCACCTAAAGTGTATATTAAATACATAAAACCTCCAAAATCATTTTATCTGGAAACAAATATATAATTGTCCAAAGTAAATCGAAGTTGTTGGTTAAAAAGTGTTGCTGGTCAACAGTGACCTGTGTACCAAAGCTACTTTTTTTGAAGCGTGGCCTGAGCTTTTCAGTTTGCCATCTCTACTTATGTGCGTGTGTATGCAAGATTTTATCCAACCAGATTCTCATTTTAGACTGAAATGTACCATTTGTATTGTGCCAATAGGATGGGTTGACCCCACTGGAGCTTTGCCTTTATAGTGGAAGAGACGCACGGACATATGAGCTGATCAGGCTGCTAAAACTGCCACCCAAACCACGCAAGTATGCTCAACTTACAGAATAGCAGTTTTCCTCGTGTTGTTTGGTTTGTAATATCCCATCACGCAAAAGTTCAATTGGTTGACAAATGGCCAGAATCAATCGCTCATGCTACCATATTGATAATGGGTAATGTGCTGTAAAGATCAGACCGCGTGAAGCAAGTGTAGGCTAGTTATATACGGGATCAGTATGTATTTTGCACTTGGCATTGTTTGTAAGTTAGTGAATAGTTAAATATGTCAGTTAATAGTTTTAATCTATGAATCAAATTGCAATTGGATTATCATAGGTAGTTTTTTCAGTTTATTCTTCCCCAGGTTACGTTCTGTTATATCTGAATCATTACTTGACGTCAAATTATTGTAGAACACTCAAAAGCCTTACAGTTAAAAGCTTGTAAATGTTGCCTGCAAATCAACACGATTTAGACTTATTGATTAAATTTCAAAGATTTTGGTCCGCCTTCGTTTTACTATGGTACTCTATTCCTATTATTGTTAACTAGATTCTGTACATTTGTAATGATCAACTTGTTTATCATATGAGCATTGGATTTTTTTTTAAATTTTCTGTGCAACTATGAACAGTGAATAATCACGTATGTGGACTCAAGAAGCTCATAATATTTTGTCTAGGGATTTGACATAGGCTGTGGAGACTTGGGAGGGCTCCGGCCCTCCAAAAGATCGTGACGAGTAGTGTAATATTATACATTCCGTTTTAAAGTTATTATCCATTTTTTTTATTTCGGTACTCTTGGTAAGAAATTTGGATTCCGCCAGACCTTGGATCAGCAATGAGAGAAAATGCTTCAGTAGCCACATCAAGATCACCTTTGCAACCGGGAGGTGGGCAGAAGTCGGTGATCATTACAGTCACTGTTGGGGTGTCTGTACAAGGGTGCGGTGTACCGAGATTCGTTGGACCAGTACAAGTCACTTGAAAATACTTCCCGCAAACAGCCCCACCATCCCATAAATCTTCATTCGCAGCTGCTATCATAACCCCTTTATCTTGAAACCCGAAGCACGCAGAAGCTGTTATAATAAACGAACATGCACACACATTATCAGTTAGAAAAAGAATTTATAACAATCATGCAAAAATAGTATATGTGTTGGTGCATCTTAATTACGCAAGTATGGAGCAACATTGACGGTTCCAATCCCTTTATCAGATGATGCTTGAAACACAAAACTGAGAAGGCTCATGACCATGAGTATGCTGGCGTATCTCTGCATCAACGCCATTGAACTTACTGATGGTGCAAGAATGTGAGTAAAATGGTCAGTTATTTATACTAAAGTTTTGCATGCATTGTTGCAGGAAGTGGACTTAGTAATGTGCAAAGAATTATAAATCATGTAACGTTGTGATTGGCAAATAATTGGAATGTTGCTACACATTGTACCAGTGTCATTATCAATAGGAAAAAGACGAGGAGAAAAACATATCTTAGTTGGATATAAACAGCATATCCAATCACACAATGTTGTGCTGTTCTTATTTCTCAAATAGGAGGAAGTGTACGCTTTTTTTTTTTATCAGTCTCAACATTCTTCTTTATGACAAAGTTCATTTGCAATTTTCACGGACTTCAAGTTTGAGTTCATCGGCTCGGTCACTTAAATAGGTCCCATGCTTTCCAGCGTATATCAATAGTGAAATGAAAACACAAGGGCTGGATGGGGGATCCTTTCGTACTAAATCCAATACCAATCCTGATCCTTATAATTTTAAATATCTAGCCTAAAGTTCACAACTGCATGTGTATAAACAATCAAACTATTTAGTTTAGGTACGCGTGTGTTATAGGCAAAGTTTTGCACCAACGGCTTTGTTATAAGTATGATTTAAGTTCATTTAGATACCAAACTTATCTAAGATATGGGGACTCATCCCCACCCTCCATCTCCCTCTCATCATATTAAATCCCCATTTTACACTGGAGGGGTATTTTCGTCATTTCACCCGCTCACTATATAAGCATTTTTCTCACTTCTTTCTCATAAAACACACACACACATCGGCTTTCTGTTTCTCTCTCTACCTGATCTAGTTTCTCTCTCTACAATTGATAAATCAAAGCTTTTAATCAGGAATCCTTCACGAAACATCATCAAGATTCCATCACGAATCGATTAATTAGATCAATTAATCAATACGAATTCATGATTAGGCACGAATTGAATCATCAGGTTTGTATAAAATCTATTCTTATATTTAGCTTATTTGATTTTGAATAAGCTTATTAATTTATTATCATGTTAATTATAAGCTTTGAATTAGCTTATTTTGAACAAATTATTTTGATTGATTGTTCTTACTTATAAGCTAACTTCTTAGGTGATTTATGTGAATGAGCTTATTTGTTTAAATAAGCTTTTGAATTAGATGAGAGTTATGAATAAGCTTGTGAGTTAGATGATTTGGATTTATTTTGTTGAAATATAAGCTAGCTTATTAGCTTATTTTAACGAATTATAAGGTTTTATGAATAAGAGAGTTACGAATAAGCTTATTTTCGTTTGAATAAGCTGTATTATTAGGATTTTTTTATTAGCTGATGTATGCTGAATTAAGCTTGATGTATCATATATGATACAACATTTACCATATATGATAGATATATCATATATGATATATGATAGGCGCGTATCATATATGATACATGGGTATCATATATGATGTTTCTGAATAAGCTTAAGTTAGCGTGAATTAGCTGTATTATTATATATTTTTAACTATATTGCTGATGTAAGCTTATTAGGTTGGATCTATCATATATGATATCTCATTTATCATAGTTATATGATAAATATATCATATATGATATATGAGGTATCATATATGATGTATCTAACAGGCCATATAAAAAACCAGACATTGATATTGTACATGATTTTTTTACAGTTTTGACCTATTGTGCATTTTGATATAGTCTGCTAGGTAATTTACTTGTTGATAAAATGGTGCCTAATATGTTTTTTCATCTTTTTTATTAATGCAGACTGTGTGAACACAACAACGAGCAGATATAGATGTGACAATTACATGGTTGGAGCAAAGCATGATGACGTGCACGCATATATGTAATGATAAGATGAAGGTGTCTCGAGGCCAAAGAAGATTTACAAGAGAAAAGTAATTTGGTAGAAGATGAAGAAGAACTGATTGAAAATGAAGAATAGTAGTTCCAATAATAAGAATGTTATGATTTTAGTTATGAATTGATTAGACTCTTTTGTTCTTGTATCTTTTTTATTATGAATAAGTGTTTTAATCATGATTGGTTACATTCTATTTGAACAAGTGTTTAATCATCAATTGTATGCTCTTAGAAACTACTTTTTTTTATTTTATGAACAAATGTTTAATCATTGATTCAGCAGGCTCTTTGTTTTAGTCTGAAGTCAGCAAACCTTTTGTTGAATTTGTCAAAAATATTTGAGTATCATATATGATAATGCATCATCATATATGTTACCCATAAAAAAAATACTCTTTTTATTTTCTAGAAAAGTGAATCCACCACACTCCTTGTTTTAATCATGAATTCGACACTATACTTGATGTTTAAAAAATGATAACATGTTTCCTATTCTAATGACCATCACTAATTTATCAAAACCATCATGAAATAATACCAAGAAAGTTAAACCATATTAACAAGACGTTGTACTAGATACCAATGTTTTACAAAATCCTCTATATACGTCAAAACTCCATTAGGAGATTACAAGAAAAATACAAAGAATACATTTTAAACTTAAAATAAAAATTTATGAGCTTTTATTAACCTTCTTGGCCGTTTGGATGCTTGTAATGTTCAACATTCCTTGAGAACAAAATTCTACACAAAAAAGAAGATTTAATTCAATTTTCAAGCACATAATCATATATGATATATTTTATCATATATGATATTTTAGCTTATATCATATATGATATTTCACTAACAGGTCATACTAAATCTGCTCAACGAGATTAAGCCATAAAAAATAAGATTTAATTCAATTTTCAAGCACATAATCATATATGATATATTTTATCATATATGATATTTCAGCTTATATCATATATGATATTGTATATCATATATGATACTTCACTAATAGGTCATACTAAATATGTTCAGCGAGATTAAGCCATAAAATCTTATAATTCATGAAAATAAGCTAATAAGTTAGTTTATTATTCATGATAATAAAGATGATGATAAGTTATAAGCTTATTCACATTAATCATCTAATAAGTTACCTTATCATTCGTTAAATTCATGTAAAATCTCAAATAAGCTATAAAAGAATAAGATGAATTATAAGCTTATTCACATAGAATAAGCTAAAAAAAGATGAATCAAAACAAATCGAATGAATTTTACCTTATTTATGAAGGTGATGATCGGTTTACGAATGTGATTATCGATGGATTTGATGTATTTGATGATAGACTAAGATTTGCATATGTGTATGTGTGTGTGTTTTTGTGTGTGTTTTAGAGAGAAGAAAAAAAACATCGACTGTTAGATCTGGGATGTGGGAGAGTGGTAGGTGGTGTTAGGTGGGAGGGGTAAAATGATGAAAATACCCCTTCGTTTTTTTAATTAAAAAATAAGGATTAATCTGGGCCTTTGATTAATATTAGATGGAAGGTGGGGATTGGTCCCCTTGTATCCAAAGGATACAAGGTATCTAAAATAACCGGACTCTATAAGTATACACTTATATACTTGTTATATCCCAACTCTTGTACACAGGGACTTATTTTGCCTTATATCCTATCTCCAAGGTAACTAAGGTAAGTTTCTATTATACTTTATGTATTTGCAATTTGTTATTATTTGCGGGGACTCAAGTGTGCAATTATGAGGGACTAAAGAGTGCAATAATAAGGGAATTCAAGGACTGATGGTCAAGTTATATATATAGAATAGTTTAGCTGTTAGGTAGATTCATTCATTCATTCGTCTCATTTGTATACACACAGTTGACTCGTTTTCTCTGGTTGTATTGGTTTGGTATTGATCTCAATCTGTGAGATCTTATTACTTTTTCTTTCAATTGTATTCGTATGCTCACAAATCTAGATATTATAATTGAAGTAATAGTCTGAGGCTGTTAATAAGAAAAAGGGGTGGTTGGTTGAATTAGTTTGGTTTTAATCTTGATCTTTGTATAATTTTTCACATGGTATTAGAGACAGGTTGGCTTTGATACAAAGATCTTGATTGTTTTTCAAAATCAAGGTTTTTCAAAATTGGGGGTTTTTCTCAATTAAGTGTTTTCTGGGGTTCTTATTGATAGAATCATAAGATTCTTGAGTTTAATTAGACGGATTCATGTTTAATTGGGTTTTCCCTAAAAATTAGGGTTTACTTTTTTTGGGTATCTTGTTTTCTACGTTGTTTAATCACCTAATCATTGATTAATTAGGTGATTGAGTTGTTTTTATTGAAAAACCCCAAGATCAGAAGTTGGGGTTATTCAATCTTGGTAAGATTGATATTGATTTTATTATTTGTCTTTCTTCTTGCGCTAATCCTACAGGTTTTGGTTTCGTTGTTGTTTCTGCTGCATTCTTGGTTAAAGATCTTCTTGATCTTGGTTGTTGGTAGCTAGTTGCTGCGCGTGATAGTATCATCTCACGCTCTCTCTCTCTCTTATTTTACTCGTGTTTAGTGGGATTAGGTTTCGATGGGATATTGTTGTTGATTTGTGGTTGTTGTGGAGATTAAGGTGGTTTCTGTTTGCTATTTAGTCTTATTTGTTGTGTTCTTGTTTTATTATTCTTGTTGCCATTTGTTATGGCTCCTGAGGATAAGAGTAAGGGTGAAATAGGGGGAGGGTCAAATAACAATGAGATTGATTTGTTTGACCCTCTTTATCTACATAGCTATGATACTAGTGGGGTTCCTCTAATTGGGTTTAAATTAGAAGGAACAGATAATTAAAAAATCTTGAAAGTTGCTATGACTAGGGCTATACACACTAAAAATAAACTTGGGTTAATTGATGGTAAAATTGATAGACCCGAGGCACAAGGTTTTTTGCAAGATCAATAGGACAGATGTAATGTTGTTGTTTTAAATTGGATTCTTTGTTGTGTTTCACAAGATGGTTATATGGGTCAAGTTTTTCTGAAAATGCTAAAACTGTGTGGGATGAATTGGAAGAAACTTATAGTAAACAAGATGCTTTTGTTATATTCAATATGCATTATAAAATACATTCATTAACATAATCTGGAATGGTTTTGTTTGAGTATTATCACAAGTTTAACGCTCTGTGGAGGCAATATGACTCTCTTGTCAATTTTTTAGAGTGTACTTAATAAGTGTGAAAATACTTATCCTTTTACCACTTATTTCCAATAATAACCAAGCCAAAACGTGTATTTTATGTCGTAAATGTCGGAATTATGCGTGGTTTGTGTTTTTATTGTGTTTTAGGACCAAAAGATGAAAAAGGGAGAAAGCACGGGCTATCACGGGCTTTTATCGAATAAAACGAGAAAAGACGAAGTCAAAAGATCAAGAGTGTAAAAAGAACGGAAGTCCAAGGCCTATTCTGAAGATTTATCGAAGAAAAAGTCTAAAGACGGAAGTTTAATGAAGTCGAAGAACTCAAGTCTAATAGAAGAAGAAAATTATAAGACAAGTTCAATTGATATCGACAAATCCCGAGACGACGTCGAGAAAGACAAAGAATTTAAATCGAGTCGAGACGAGAAGAAAGAAGGAAGCAACACATGCACTCCCCACCTCCTATATATACCCTCCTAATGACACATTAGGAGGGTGTTAGTTGTTAGTTAATTTAGCTAGTTCATTTTTCTTTCTTTAGTTTTATTTTTAGAGAGATAAAGTGTTTAACTTTCTCTCACTAGAACTTCATCTTTTCTTTCTTTTCATGTTTAAGCTTTGATTTGTGGAATCATTAATCTATAAGTTCAAGTTAAGCTTTTCATCTTTAATCTTATTCTACCTTTCTTGTTTTTTTTTGATTAGTGATAATATTTGATTTTGTTCATCTTGATGCTTATATGATTAAAAGGTTTATCTTTTTATTCATCTCTAAGTTTTAATACGGATTAAGTTTTGAGCTTTTCATGCTTATTGGCTTAGTTTGTGTTTAGCTTATTTACTTTTTAGTTTTCTTAAAAAGTTTTTGTCTTTTTAAAGTTTGATTTAAAAATTGCTTATTTAGTGTTTGAAAAGGTTCTTGGTCGTGCTTATTAACTCCTTTCATTAAAAATTTGATAAAGTTTTGGATTGTGCTTTTCAAAATGGAGCTTATTAAGTTTGCTTATTACGATTTGAACACCATCAGAAAGGGGTTTCCCCATTCCGACCAGCATTCCGATCAGGCCCTTTTTCATTCCGATTGCATTCCGATACTGGGTATCGGAAAAGGGTTTTGCATTCCGACGGGGATTCCGATCAGGATTCCGACGGGTGTGTTTTCGATTCCGATTGCTATTCCCATCTGGATTCTGACGAGGGTATTTAACTGATCATTCTGATAGCTTTGAGTCACCAGTATTCCGATCTTTTCTTTCTCAGACATTCCGATAGGAATGATTCTGACAGGGTTACTTTTGACACATTCCGACGGATTATTCCGACGGGTACATTCCGATAGTATTCCAACGGGATTCCGACCAGGCATTCCGACGGGGTTAATTGTTTATTTTTATTAACTTTTAAGTTTCAAAAATTACACGCTTCCTGAAATCTCTGTTTTTACCAAGTGTTTTTTCTATTTTTAGAGAGAAAAAGTGAAAGTTTTTCTAGATTTGCTTTTAGCTTATTTTAATTACGTTTCGCACTTACCCTTCTAGTAGAATAGAAAATCAACTTCCCCTTTTAGTGACCATTACCGACTATTCCATCATTAACCGTGATCAATTCGATTAGATACCGAGAACGATATCGAGTACACAAATGCTAAGAAAAAGTCATATATTAGTACTTGTGCTGACTCAACACAACTTAAAGCTCATAATCAACTTATTAAACTGATGCAATTTCTTATGGGGTTAGATGAGGTTTATGCTCCTATCAGGAGTATAATTCTTACTAGTGACCCTATTCCTGATGTTAAGGGTGCTTTTGCCACTCTCTCTAGAGATGAATCAGATAGGGGATCCCATTCCCAAGGTGATTCTAGAGGAAGTGGAACTAGTGTTGCATTTGTTGCTAGACCTAGCAATGTTAGACCTAATTATGCTAGGCCTAATAATACTTCTTGGAATAATAATTCTTTTAATAGTTTTGCTAAAATATTTAACAAGCCATCTTTAGTTTATACTCATGCAACATGAATGGTCATACAGTTGACAAATGTTTTGGACTTGTTGGATGATGAGACTGCTTTTATACATAGTCTCATCGCCCAAAAAGGGCTTTAAATGCATTAAATATCATGAAAATGGCCAAATATATGCTTGTGTTTGTTACTTGTGTATTTTAGGTACGGATATTGAGAAAATGACAAAAGATCACACAAATCATGCAAAAACGAACACGGGAAACGAAGTCGCACAATGAACCAAGCTCTAATGAAGATTTTCCAAGACAAACCCTTGAAGATTTGAAGATTATGCAAGAAGGGTCCTCCAATATTGAAGAATTGACACTTTAAACCCTTGTATCTTCATAATTACAAGATTGGTCCCTAACGTTTGTCAATATTACAAAAAGGGCCCTCCACTTTGAAGAATTGGCAATTTTAGTCCCTCAACAAAACTAAATTGTCAATATTAGTCCTCCTCAAAGTCAAACATACCATGAAGGACTTCAAGTTACAAGAAATTACAAGTTTGGTCCTTTAAAAGAATGTCAAATTACCAAAAGGACCCTTGACTTTGAAGAAATGGCAAAAATGGTCCCTCATAAATCATGATTTGTCAAAATCAATCCTCCAAGAAGTCAACAAGACAAGTCAAGACCATTATCAATGAAGAAAATGCCAAAACAGCCCTTCAAGAATCAACAAATGGCAAGAAATACCCCTGAAAATACTTTAGAAAAGTATTTGGGGCAAAAGTGTGAAAACCAAAACTTCAATAACAAAGGAAATCCGGATTTGGCTGTTTTATTTGCAAGTGAAAAGAGGAAGGAAGTTAAGGGGCTATTTCTGGGCGACAACAAAACTAACCTAGACCAATGAGTGGGCGACACGTGCCCCACTCACTCTCTCCACCAATCACAACTCACCAATCATCCATGTCACACCCCACTAGTAACCGTTTATAACTAGTTTAATTAATTAGTTTATAAATACGCGCCTAACACTAATTCAAATCCTAAACTAGATCAAAACATGCACTATTCATGTTCTTATCAAAATTGGGTTTTATTAACCTACTTGTAATTAAACCCTAATATGCTCCATATTTATGATTAAGGGTTTTCTAAACACAACCCAACCTTTAAACTGGCCACTCACCACTCACATGTCTACATGGGACCTCCCCTGTTACACATTTGAACAAGACGCCAAAACTTTGACAGCAATTCAACCATCCACATTCCAGCTTACATTTTAAGCTTGTTATAAACCATTGGATGAAATTACACCTTGCCAGCTACAACAAAACGCCAAGATGAAGTCACATGATTCTCAAGAGTTCAAAACCCTCAAGGGCATATATGGAACTTCATTAGCTAGGGTTTTACATTTTTATGCATTCACTAGTTTACTTGTAGCCTATATAAGGCATAGGATGTGCAACATTTGCACTTTGCTCTTGAATTTTCCTAGTTCACAAATCTGTAAATCTCATTTTCAAGTAATGAAATGTGTTTGAATTTGGTGAAGAAAAGTCAAGTGCCAACCTTATTATCTGTTTGTCAATGTTACATGTTTACTAATCTTGAATCCTAAAACCTGTTTTCAAAGGAGTGTGCAAAAGTTTACATATTTTCCTTAAATCTTGATATTTTGCTAAGTCTTGTTCAAACTATGGAATTTTTGGGCTATAAGTTGATCATAGCACCCTGATATTGTGATATCAAGGTGTTGTGAGGCTTATAACTTGGGGATAATCAAGTGTGGGGAACAAAGGTTGCATTAATCAAGTTTACCTCTTTTTCTGATTTTGATAATTGTGCTTCTAACTTTGTTCCATCTTAGCAGGCTTGTTTGTGGAAGCTTGTGCTTGTTCTTGCTAGCACATAAGCTCAAAATTCGTGGGTGTGGATGTACATCTATGAGGTTTGAACCATTCTACCTTAAATCTGCTTAAAATCTTGATTTTTGGTGATTTTGTGTGTTACTTGTGTTCTTGTGGAATTTATGGTCTAATCTTGCTTAATACTGCATATTACATCTGTTTATGTGTTTGATTGGGCTTGGGTAGTCTTGGAATACACTTATACTTGTTTAAATTTGATTTGAAAAAGATAAGGGGTGTTTGGGATTATCTGTTTAAGATCATAGAGTGTTATTGTGTTTGTGGAAAGTGTTTTCTATGCTTTGTATCTGTTATTCACTTGGTTGAGTGCTAGTTCCTGCAAGTTTTTGGCTTTTAAACCTTGAATCCAAGATTGTGCTATATCTCATTGGTTTTGACTGTTTTTGACCTAAAATCTTGGTAATACTTAGAGTATATGCATGTTTAGGGATAAAAGCTGTTAAATCAAAGTTTACATAACCTATCTAAGAGATTTGAGTGTTTGAATTTGGGTTGTTGTTCAAGTATATCAGCAAAGTGTTCATAACTGCCTGCTAGTGTTCATCAGTAACTTTTTGGTGCTTGAATCTTGATCTAGACCTTGAACCATTGCATGAAACCTGTTTAAATCTATTCATTTGAATTTATTAAAGCTTGTGCATGCATTTGGTGCAATTTGGTTGGCTGATTTTTGCTAAAACTATTTATTGAGTGAAATCTGCTTATTGTTCATGTTTGTGGGATATCTGGTGATCTTTTGAATTAACTGTACTAATTGGCTGATTGTGATTGCATTTTTGTGATTGTTATTGACTCCTTATGGTTAACTGATCATTTGGGTGCCTTTGTGAAACTTGAATCCACAAAAAAGTCACTAAAGACAAAAAGTCAATTAAGTCAAGCAATGGGAAAAGTTCCCACTGCTCAATACCCAAAACTAGCCCCTGCTAGTGTAATTTTTGATCCAGCTTATTAATAAGCCATATTGGCTTACCCAGACTTGCAACAACTTACTTTTTGTGATCAATCTTCCTCATTTGACCCATTTATTTGAACTGGAGCTTATCAGACCTTGGCTTTGACTTTTTACTAGAAAACTCATAAAGTTGACTTTTAATTAAGTGCTTATCTGCTTATTCCAGCTTATTGAGTGTGCTTATTGAAAAACTTTTTGTTGATTAAGCTTAGTTAAGTCATTTAAAAGCTTTTGAAAGTTGAATTAGCTCTTGGGGTGGCCTAGAACTCGAAAACGACTATTCTGTCGTTTTGTGAAGATAGCTTATTGCTTATTCAGGCTTATTCCTTTTGCTTATTTCAAATTTCTTTTTTAAGAACTCTTAAGTAACTCAAAAAAAGCTTGTGTGTCTAATTTGAGCTTATGGCATCAACTTATAGCTTAATGGGCCAAAAAGCCCATTAAGAATAAGCTGCTTTGAAATAAGCTAGCTTATACACATTTTCAGCTTTTGGGCCTTCAGAGTTTTGTTCTTAAAATCAAATTTTGAGTCAGATAGGAGTTTTTGGGCTTATTTGGTTGACTTTTTCTTATTGGGCCCAAATTAAGCCCATTAAGGGACTGTTTTGTCTTTTAGCCCATTTCTAGGACCAATAGGGGTATTTTTGTAATTTCAACTTCATTTCTGTGTTTATTAGGTTAAAATAAGCTAGTTTGCAACTTTTTAGAAGTTTTTATAAATTTTGGATTTTTAATATTATTTTAATATTATTTTATTATTAAAAATTAAAATTTAGATTTTTCAAGTTTTTATATTTTTCTTAGGTTAAATACATTAAGTTAGGAATTTTATAATTTTTAGAATATTTACATTGTCATTATATTAATTTTTAGAATTATTTTAAATTCAAATAGTTTTTAATTATTTTTAAATAGTTTTAATTAAATTTAAAATTTTCAAAAATAGTTTTAAATTTAGTTAAGTCATTTTAGAGGTTTAAAAATGAGAAAATCTTATTTTGGGTTTTTGGTTATTTAAATTGATTTTTTGAGCTTTAATTAGCATTAAAAAATTATTATTTAATTAAATAAAAGGTTTGAGTGATTTTTGATTTTTTGTAAACTCTAATTACATTATTTAGGATTTATTTCAATTTTCTAGGAATTTTTACGGTAAATTTTTAATTTTGTCACTTTTTACGGTTTTACGTTTACGACTTTTCGTCTTAATGTAATTCACAATCGTAACAGTCATTCTCTTCTTATCTCATTTCTATTTTCTTTTCTCATAAATATAATCACAAACCATTAATCAATTCTTAACACAACGCACTTGCCTCCTTGGGAAACGAACTTGAACCACATTGGTCATTAGTGCTTGGTTTTCCTAAACCGACACTTAATACTTTCCCAATTTTGCTCTCTTTTCCTAAAGGGTAGTAAAAACTCTACATCATTTTGGTGCCGCTTCCGGGGAGGCGTGTTGTGTTTTGATTTTGCACTTATTGTTTTTATATATAGCCATAATATCTATTGTATTAGTAGCACTCTACTAATACGTATTATCGGTTTTTGTATTTTGTGTGAATATTATTAATATATTGTATACGAACAATAAATTCACAAGTACTCCAAAAGTGTGAAAACACAACCTTGATTGGGAGGTCATTACTCAATCATTGTATTTGAATCTCAAACAAGAAAGAAAAGGAAAAAATAGATAAATACTTTCGTGAAGCTCGATTTTGAAAAATACAAACTATAAGGTGGGTATAAGGCGGGTATTATAAAATATACCCTAAGTAAAAAGGCTCTTAAGTGCTTCGCGCCGCCTCTTTTCCCCGCTTGCTTATGAGTATTTTGAGATTGAAAGCTAATCGAGGGTTTTGCCGCCCAAAGTATTACTAAGTATCATATATATTTTCTTGGTTTCAATTGATTAAACCCTCTTGAACGTTTTGGTGTTCCACCAATGTTCTAAAGTCATCAAAGGCGTTCACTTCACGTGATCGTTTTCATTCCTTGAGGCTTCTTTAATCAAGAGATTTGATTAAGGAGGAGATTTGTAGATTTTTGTCTACTTAATACAATCACAAAAATCCAAAAAAAGTAAAAACAATCAAAAACCACAAAAAATTGGAAAAATACAAAACACCAAAAAGAATCTTCTTTGCTCATCCCCTCGTTGTACGTGACGTTTATGCAAACTCGCAACCAAGCAAGACGTGCACGTAAACGAAAAAACCAAAAGGAGTCAACACCTACTCCTAATCTTTCTAGTGAGGAGTCTCCTATTGAAGAACCTATTATAAGAGAGGAACCAACCATGGCGAATTGAACTATGATGGAGTTACTTCAAGCACCCACCGAGGGTTATGGAGAGGCTATTGTGATTCCCGCTATCCTTGCGGAGAATTTTGAAGTAAAAACGGGTTTGTTGTCGATGTTCCAAAACAACAAATTCCGTGGTGATGAATAGGACAACCCGCACAACCATATCCGCCAATTGAATCGTCTTACGGCCACTTGCAAATTTAAGGATGTTGCTAATGACTCGATTAAGATGATGCTTTTTCCGCATTCCTTAGCGGGGCCCGCTAAAATTTGGTTAGAGAAAGAGCCACCCAATTCTATATTGACGTGGAAGGATCTCGTTTCTAAGTTTGTGAACCAATTTTTTCCGCCCTCTAAGACTACGTATTTGAAAAACGAGATTTCAAAATTTTCACAAGAATTTAATGAGAGTTTTTCAACGACTTGGAATAGGTTTAAGGAAACGTTACATGAGTGTCCTCATCACGGTTTTTCCGACTTGCATCAAATTGACACGTTTTACAATGGACTTAATGATCATGAGAGGGATTATCTAAATGCCGCCGCGGGTGGTAATTTTTTTATGTAAAACGGTTGAGGAAGCGTTGTTGATAATTGAGAATAGATCTAAGGTGTATAGTCCTCGTAACAAATCGAGTGTTCGTAAGGCTTCGTCTTCGGCTTCATCTTCTTTGTCTAATACCATCGATGCTTGCCAAATTGAGGCGAACTTGGAAAACAAAACCTTTGATAAGCTTAAAGGACTTTTAATTGAATTCAAAGTTGGAGAACAAAGTGGTCCCGCTACGGCTAAAGCGGTTGAGGTTTCATGCATGTATTGTGGTGGAGGTCATGATTTCTCTGAGTGCATTACCAACGGTGGTAACACTTCGAGTGCCTACGCGGCCACGGGAACTTACAACCAAAACGGTCAAGTTATCCGCTCTAATCAATTGACTCCACCGGGTTTTGCTCCTAATCAAAATGCTAACAACAACTATCGAAACAATCAAGTTGGTTTTAAAAAAAATTACAAAGGAAACTATGGGAATCAAGGGGCTAATAATCAAGTTTCAAACAAAAATCAAAACAATGATTTTCAAAACAACAACAAGGGTTTGCAAACTTTGAAAGATCTTCCAAATGAATTTGTTGAATATGCTAATGGAAACGATGCTAGGTTTGACAACATTCAAAGAGAAATCATTTGCCTAAGATCCGAGTTTAAGAACGACTTGAAGAAGGAGTTGAAAAATGAGTTAGCAAATGAGCTTAAAATCCATACAAACAAAATGGAAGGAAATGTAACTAGGTTACAACAAAACGAACAAAAAATGGAACAAGGGCAACATGAAATAAAACAAGAAATGATTAAGGCCGAGAAGAGGCAATCCATGTTTGAGGAAAAAATTTCATCTATGTTTGAGGCTATTATGTGCAAACCGTCTTCGAGTAGTCTTCCTAGTAACACCATATCGAACCCTAAGGGAGAGATGAAAGTGATTATCACACTTAGTGGTAAGACACTTAAGGAACCGACTCCTCAACCAACTGATCCTACAGAGGAAGCAATTGAGGAAGAACCCGAGGTGGTGGTCGAAAAGGAGCATGTCCCAATCCCACAAAGTACTGCTCATGCCACACCTACGGTTGACCCATTACCACGTTTGGAACCCGAGATTCCAAAGGCTATGCCTATGCCTCAACCCACACCACCTTTGCCCTATCCATCTAGACTTAGAAAGAAAAAACGTCAAGAGCGCAATAATTATCAATTTGAGCTTTTTATGAAAATGTTTCGTGAAGTTCATTTTAATGTGAGTTTTGCCGATGCTTTGGTCATGATGCCTCGATTTGCCGCTAAATTTAAGAGTATGTTAACAACAAGGAGAAATTGCAACAATTGTCTAGTCGTTCATCAGTTTATCTTAATCGCATACCTCAAAAAGTCGGTGATCCCGGAAAATTCTGGATTCCATGTGCAATCCAAGATATGGAAGAATGCTATGCCTTGGCCGATCGTGGGGCTAGTATTAACTTGATACAACTTGCAATCTTCAAGTCTCTCAATCTTCCTAATCTTACTCCTTCACTAATGTCTATCAGTTGGCCGACCATTCCACGATTTCCGCATGTGGATTGGCGGAAGACGTTTTTGTGGAAGTGGGAAAGTTCTATTATCCGGTAGACTTTATCGTTGTCGATATTCCCACGGATCCTCAAGTTCCTATCATTTTAGGTCATTCGTTTTTAGATACGTCTATGGCTTTACTCGATGTGCATGCTAGAAAGATCACCTTACGTTTCAACGACGAGGAACTTGTTATAAACGCAACTCAAATTCTCAGATTTCTCATGTTTATTCCGTTGCTACCATAAACCTCGTTGATATGATTGACGTTGTTTGCTAGGAATTTTCACAAGAGGTTTTAGGTTTTGGTGATGATGAAAATAGTGGCAATCCCACTATGTTAGATCCCATTCTTGATAACTCGACACCAACCTTCACGCCATACGAAGGTGGTGGTTTTACGTTGGAAGAATTCGATGTTCCACGTACTTGTGACGAAGACCTCGACAATGATGAGGACTTCTCGATTATCAAGGATTTTCTTAACGATTTCCCATTTCCTCCACCCGAGGAGGTTATGAGTATCAAGCCCAAATCTTCAATTGAGGAACCACCTATCCTCGAGTTGAAAGATTTAACTCCTCATCTCGAATATGTCTTTTTGGAGGAGGGCGACAAGTTGCCGGTTACTATTTCGAAAGAACTTTCAAATGATGAAAAAACCGCACTTGTCGATGTTCTAAAGGATCGCAAAGGGGCAATTGCGTGGAAGTTATCCGACATTAAGGGGATCGATCCCAAATTTTGTACCCATAAAATCTTAATGGAGGAGGATTACAAACCCGCAATCCAATGTCAAAGGAGGGTGAACCCCAAAATTCACGACGTCATAAAAAAGGAGGTCCTAAAACTCCTTAACGCGGGAATGATTTACCCTATTTCCGATAGCCCTTGGGTGAGTCCTATTCATTGTGTCCCTAAAAAGGGAGGAATGACCGTTGTGCCAAACGATGCCAACGAATTAATTCCAACTAGACTCGTGACCGGATGAGAGTGTGCATTGACTATCGAAAGTTGAATGAAGCCACCCGAAAAGACCATTTTCCCTTGCCCTTCATGGACCAAATGTTGGAGCGTCTTGCGGGAAACGATTTCTATTGCTTTTTAGATGGTTTTTCCGGTTACTTCCAAATCCCCATCGATCCTCGTGATCAAGAAAAAACTACGTTTACGTGTCCATATGGAACGTTTGCCTATCGTAGAATGCCATTCGGACTTTGCAATGCACCGAGAACCTTTCAAAGGTGCATGATGGCTATTTTTCATGATATGATCGAGAAGATGATGGAAGTCTTCATTGATGAATTTTCCGTGTTTGGTAGTTCGTTCACTTCGTTTTTGTCGAATCTTGAGAGAATGTTGAAACGTTGTGAGGAAACCAACCTTGTGCTTAATTGGGAAAAGTGTCATTTTATGGTTAAAAGTGGAATCGTCTTAGGGCATAAGGTTTCGAAAGCGGGGATTGAGGTAGATCAAGCTAAGGTAGACGTCATCGCCAAATTACCTCATCCCAAAACCGTTAAGGGAGTTAGGAGTTTCCTAGGCCACGCGGGCTTTTATCGTCGATTCATCAAGGATTATTCAAAAATCTCTTGACCTATTACACATCTCCTTGAAAAAGATGCACGTTTTGTCTTTGACGAAGATTGTGTACGAGCCTTTGAAATCCTTAAGAGGAAACTTACCGAAGCTCCCATTCTTGTTGCCCCCAATTGGAACCTCCCCTTTGAGCTCATGTGTGATGCTAGTGACTACGCTATTGGGGCCGTATTGGGGCAACGTCATGAAAAACACTTCTTGCCTATTCACTATGCTAGCAAGACGATGACCGAGGCTCAACTAAAATACACTACAACAGAAAAGGAATTCCTTACCGTGGTGTATGGATTTGAGAAATTTAGACCTTATCTCGTCTTGACGAAATGCATAGTGTATACGGATCATTCGGATATCAAGTATCTCATGGCTAAACAAGATGCAAAGCCGAGATTACTTCGTTGGATTCTCCTCCATCAAGAATTTGATCACAAAATCATTGACAAAAAAGGAGCCGAGAATCTAGCGGCCGATCATCTTTCTCGTTTGGAAGATCCTCACCAAAGTGTTTACGAGCCCAAGGAAATCACCGAAACATTTCCGCTCGAGACACTTAGTGTAGTGAATTCTAAGCTTGATGCTTCTACCCCTTGGTTTTCGGACATCGCAAATTACCATGCGGGTAACTTCATCATCAAGGGTATGACGACTCAAGAAAAACTAAAATTCTTTCGTGACGTCAAGTTCTATTTTTGGAACGACCCTTACTTGTTTCGAACTTGTGCGGATCAAATTATTCGACGTTGTGTCTTTGGTAACGAAGCTTCTAACATCCTTAGAGCTTGTCATGAGGGACCCAAGGGTGGTCACCACGGTGCTAATCTCACTGCTAAGAAGGTCTTTGATGCCGGTTTCTTTTGGCCTACTATTTACTGAGATGCACATGAGCTTGTGAAGTCGTGTGACTCATGCCAACGACAAGGAAAAGCCTCACAAAAAGATGAAATGCCACAAAATATCATCCAAGTATGTGAGATCTTTGACGTTTGGGGCATTGACTTTATGGGGCCGTTCCCATCATCTCGTGGTAATAAGTACATCCTTGTCGCGGTTGACTACCTATCTAAGTGGGTGGAAGATAAGGCTTTGCCCACCAATTATGCTCGTGTGGTAGTCAAGTTTTTGAAAAGCTTGTTTTCTCGGTTTGGAACCCCTCGTGCGATCATAAGCGATCGTGGAACCTATTTTTGTAACGACCAATTCGAAAGGATCCTAAGGAAATATGGGGTTACACATCGTCTTTCTACGGCTTATCACCCACAAACGAGTGGGCAAGTCGAGGTTTCAAACCGAGCTTTGAAGAGGATCTTGGAGAGATCTATTGGGGAAAACCGGCAATCTTGGTCGGATATGTTGGACGATACTTTCTAGGCCTTTAGGACCGCTAATAAGACGCCCATTGGGTGCACTCCTTATAATCTTGTGTATGGGAAAAGTTGTCACTTTCCAATTGAACTGAAACACAAGGCTTATTGGGCCCTAAAACATTGTAATGATGATATGGAGACCACGGGAAAACAACGAAAAATGCAATTAAATGAATTGGATGAATTAAGGGATATTGCTTATGAAAATTCATTGATTTATAAAGAAAAGACCAAAAAGTTGCATGATTCAAAAATTAAAAACCGGGTTTTTAACATTGGGGATCAAGTTTTGCTTTTTAACTCACGATTGAAAATCTTTTCCGGTTAATTGAAATCCCGTTGGTCTGATCCATTCACCGTTACTCAAGTTTTTCCTTATGGGACCATCGAGCTAGCTCAAAATGATGGCCCTAATTTCAAGGTGAATGGACATAGGTTGAAGCACTACTTTGGCGGGGAAGTTCCATCCTTGAACTACCTCGACCAAATCACCTTCCCCAATGATAATTAGTATTGAGGGGATCGAGTCGAGCTCATGACTCGGTAATCAAAAACGAGTTGCCTCGTGGGGGAGTCCCATGCTTATCCTATGTACATATTATCGCTTTCTAATGTAGTAACGTGAGGGGATTTGTGCCCTTCGAACCTTTGTTCCGTGGTTGTTTGTAAATTGTGGATTTTAGATCTTCACGATTGGAGCCTCTCGTGTTCGTTTTATGGGAGCACTCGATCGTTTGATTTGAAGACTTTCTCAATATCCATGATATGTCTTTTGATGTTCTAACCTTAGGTTTATAGCACACTTCATAAACGGCTTTAAATTTAACGGTTACACCCTTTTCATGCTAGATTATGCATTCGACTACGTCTCTAGTATGGGGGTGTTTGCACCCCTAGACTCGAAACATTTAACTTTAATATGAGGGGGGTGGGGGTGAATAGATACTTGCCTTGCCAAACCTTCACGCTTTCCAAAGTTTATCTTTTTGTTTATCATTTTGTTACAAAATAAGGCTAAAAATGGCCAAATTTTAAAAAGTTTCTCATGTTTTATAAGTGTTTGAAGACACGAATGTAGATTTTCCGTTGGCGAGAATAAGAGTAATTTTTGACTCGACCGTGCGTGTTGAGAACTTAGCTTCGATTCCTTAACTTATATTAGGCTAAGTCTCTTAAATGAGGACGAGAAATGATAGAGTTAATTATAAGTTACTATGCTAAACGTAGAGTACTCGTATTCTTTCAAAAACTCATGTGTTCTCGTTGTTTGCTTATTCTCCCTTCGCTTGTAAATATTTTTTGCTTAATAAGTATTGACCTAGCGGTTTAGTCTTGATTGTTGGTTTCTAGTCTTTTCTAGTAGCTTCCATGTAATTAAATTGGGGAGACATTAAGGTATCGCCAGCGTCACGGTTTTGAAGTATTGGCAACCCGAATAATCGAAAGCTTCACCTAATAATAAGATTTCAAGTGCTCACCTAAATCAAGCAAACAATTTGAAGCTCACAAGGCCTAAAAATCTATGGAAAATTGAAAGTGAATCAAGCCTTAATCTTTGAAGCTTTAAAGATCCAAAATTCGCCTTTGCGTGAGGATATACGTCTTTGGCCATAATAAAACCACCGATGAGGCGGATAATAAAAGGCAAGGCAAGACCGAAGTCATAATAAAAGCTTCATGGCAAAGTTGAATAAAAGATGGAGGTAAACCTATGATAATAAGGCCCTTCCGTTAGGGGGCGTATAAAAGTCTTGGTAATAAGTCTCATGTTCAAAACCATTATAAAATCGTGTTTATCGATCCTTCTTGTTGACTTAATTTTTTTGACATCGTTGTCTATTAGGAGGGGTTATTAATTTGATGGTCTTGGTTACACCGTTAGGACTCTATTTTTAGACCTAAATCTCTATTATCGCATAAGTCAAACAATGTATCCTCGTGAAACATTCAAGACAAAATAAAATATAAGAGATACAACTTAGGAAAATGGGAGGATAAGTACGTGATTAGGGCATATGAGTAGTGTTAGCATTATTAACTTATAATGACAATGATCTCGTTGCACGCTTGGCATGGAATTGGGGTGAAAATCGAGGACGATGAAATTATTTCTCTATGAAGCATTCACGTGTTCTTATTCTATGAACCTAAACATCCCATTTTGTGATGAAAATCATACATTATGTCTAAAACGCAAGTAGAAGTAATAATACTAGTGTAGCTAGTTTATCGTTCAATAAAAGTGAATAAAAAAGAATTTTGGAGATGCTACGATACTTTATTCTAGCATTGCGTGAGGGCACGACAATGGTTTAGTATGGGGGAGTGATGAGACTGCTTTTATACATAGTCTCATCGTCCAAAAAGGGCTTTAAATGCATTAAATATCATGAAAATGGCCAAATATATGTTTGTGTTTGTTACTTGTGTATTTTAGGTACGGATATTGAGAAAATGACAAAAGATCACAAGAATCATGCAAAAACGAACACGGGAAACGAAGCCGCACAATGAACCAAGCCCTAATGAAGATTTTCCAAGACAAACCCTTGAAGATTTGAAGATTATGCAAGAAGGGTCCTCCAATATTGAAGAATTGACACTTTAAACCCTTGTATCTTCATAATTACAAGATTGGTCCCTAAAGTTTGTCAATATTACAAAAGGGCCCTCCACTTTGAAGAATTGGCAATTTTAGTCCCTCAACAAAACTAAATTGTCAATATTAGTCCTCCTCAAAGTCAAACATACCATGAAGGACTTCAAGTTACAAGAAATTACAAGTTTGGTCCTTTAAAAAAATGTCAAATTACCAAAAGGACCCTTGACTTTGAAGAAATGGCAAAAATGGTCCCTCATAAATCATGATTTGTCAAAATCAGTCCTCCAAGAAGTCAAAAAGACAAGTCAAGACCATTATCAATGAAGAAAATGCCAACAGCCCTTTAAGAATCAACAAATGGCAAGAAATACCCCTGAAAATACTTTGGAAAAGTATTTGGGGCAAAAGTGCGAAAGCCAAAACTTCAATAACAAAGGAAATCCGGATTTGGCTGTTTTATTTGCAAGTGAAAAGTGGAAGGAAGTTAAGGGGCTTTTCTGGGCGATAACAAAACTAACCCAGACCAGTGAGTGGGTGACACGTGCCCCACTCACTCTGTCCACCAATCACAACTCACCAATCATCCATGTCACACCCTAATAGTATTTATAACTAATTTAATTAATTAGTTTATAAACAAGCGCCTAAAACTAATTCAAATCCTAAACCAGATCAAAACATGCACTATTCATGTTCTTATCAAAATTGGGTTTTATTAATCTGCTTGTAATTAAACCCTAATATGCTCCAGGTTTATGATTAAGGGTTTTCTAAACACAACCCAACCTTTAAACTGGCCACCTCACCACTCACATGTCAACATGGGACCTCCCCTGTTACACATTTGAACAAGACGTCAAAACTTTGACAGCAATCCAACCATCCACATTCCAGCTTACATTTTAAGCTTGTTATAAACCATTGGATGAAATTACACCTTGCCAGCTACAACAAAACGCCAAGATGAAGTCATATGATTCTCAAGAGTTCAAAACCTTCAAGGGCATATCTAGAACTTCATTAGCTAGGGTTTTACGTTTTTATGCATTCACTAGTTTACTTGTTGCCTATATAAGGCATAGGATGTGCAACATTTGCACTTTGCTCTTGAATTTTCCTAGTTCACAAATCTGTAAATCTCATTTTCAAGTAATGAAATGTGTTTGAATTTGGTGAAGAAAAGTCAAGTGCCAACCTTATTATCTGTTTGTTAATGTTACATGTTTACTAATCTTAAATCCTAAAACCTGTTTTCAAAGGAGTGTGCAAAAGTTTGCATATTTTCCTTAAATCTTGATATTTTGCTAAGTCTTGTTCAAACCTTGGAAATTTTGGGCTATAAGTTGATCATAGCACCCTGATATTGTGATATCAAGGTGTTGTGAGGCTTATAACTTGGGGATAATCAAGTGTGGGGAACAAAGGTTGCATTAATCAAGTTTACCTCTTTTTCTGATTTTGATAATTGTTCTTCTAACTTTGTTCCATCTTAGCAGGCTTGTTTGTGGAAGCTTGTGCTTGTTCTTGCTAGCACACAAGCTCAAAATTCGTGGGTATGGATGTACATCCATGAGGTTTGAACCATTCTACCTTAAATCTGCTTAAAATCTTGATTTTTGGTGATTATGTTCTTGTGGAATTTATGGTCTAATCTTTCTTAATACTGCATATTACATCTGTTTATGTGTTTGATTGGGCTTGGGTAGTCTTGGAATACACTTATACTTGTTTAATTTTGATTTGAAAAAGATAAGGGGTGTTTGGGATTATCTGTTTAAGATCATAGAGTGTTATTGTGTTTGTGGAAAGTGTTTTTTATGCTTTGTATCTGTTATTCATTTGGTTGAGTGCTAGTTCCTGCAAGTTTTTGGCTTTTAAACCTTGAATCCAAGATTGTTCTATATCTCATTGGTTTTGACTGTTTTTGACCTAAAATCTTGGTAATACTTAGAGTATATGCATGTTTAGGGATAAAAGCTGTTAAATCAAAGTTTACATAACCTATCTAAGAGATTTGAGTGTTTGAATTTGGCTTGTTGGTCAAGTATATCAGCAAAGTGTTCATAACTGCCTGCTAGTGTTCATCAGTAACTTTTTGGTGCTTGAATCTTGATCTAGACCTTGAACCATTGCATGAAACCTTTTTGAATCTGTTCATTTGAATTTATTAAAGCTTGTGTATGCATTTGGTGCAATTTGGTTGGCTGATTTTTGCTAAAACTGTTTATTGAGTGAAATTTGCTTATTGTTCATGTCTGTGGGATATCTGGTGATCTTTTGAATTAACTGTACTAATTGGCTGATTTTGATTGCATTTTTGTGATTGTTATTGACTCCTTATGATTAACTGATCATTTGGGTGCCTTTGTGAAACTTGAATCCACAAAAAAGTCACTAAAGACAAAAAGTCAATTAAGTCAAGCAATGGGAAAAGTTCCCACTGCTCAATACCCAAAACTAGCCCCTGCTAGTGTAATTTTTGATCCAGCTTATTAATAAGCCATATTGGCTTACCCAGACTTGCAACAACTTACTTTTTGTGATCAATCTTCCTCATTTGACCCATTTATTTGAACTGGAGCTTATCAGACCTTGGCTTTGACTTTTTACTTGAAAACTCATAAAGTTGACTTTTAATTAAGTGCTTATCTGCTTATTCCAGCTTATTGAGTGTGCTTATTGAAAAACTTTTTGTTGATTAAGCTTAGTTAAGTCATTTAAAAGCTTTTGAAAGTTGAATTAGCTCTTGGGGTGGCCTAGAATTCGAAAACGACTATTTTGTCGTTTTGTGAAGATAGCTTATTGCTTATTCAGGCTTATTCCTTTTGCTTATTTCAAATTTCTTTTTAAAGAACTCTTAAGTAACTCAAAAAAGCTTGTGTGTCTAATTTGAGCTTATGACATCAACTTATAGCTTAATGGGCCAAAAAGCCCATTAAGAATAAGCTGCTTTGAAATAAGCTAGCTTATACACATTTTCAGCTTTTGGGCCTTCAGAGTTTTGTTCTTAAAATCAAATTTTGAGTCAGATAGGAGTTTTTGGGCTTATTTGGTTGACTTTTTCTTATTGGGCCCAAATTAAGCCCATTAAGGGACTGTTTTGTCTTTTAGCCCATTTCTAGGACCAATAGGGGTATTTTGGTAATTTCAACTTCATTTCTGTGTTTATTAGGTTAAAATAAGCTAGTTTGCAACTTTTTAGAATTTTTTATAAATTTTGGATTTTTAATATTATTTTAATATTATTTTATTATTAAAAATTAAAATTTAGATTTTTCAAGTTTTTATATTTTTCTTAGGTTAAATACATTAAGTTAGGAATTTTATAATTTTTAGAATATTTATATTGTCATTATATTAATTTTTAGAATTATTTTAAATTCAAATAGTTTTTAATAATTTTTAAATAGTTTTAGTTAAATTTAAAATTTTCAAAAATAGTTAAGTCATTTTAGAGGTTTAAAATTGAGAAAATCTCATTTTGGGTTTTTGGTTAATTAAATTGATTTTTGGGCTTTAATTAGCATTAAAAAATTATTATTTAATTAAATAAAAGGTTTGAGTGATTTTTATTTTTTTTAAAACTCTAATTACATTATTTAGGATTTATTGCAATTTTTTAGGAATTTTTACGGTAAATTTTTAATTTTGTCACTTTTTACGGTTTTACGTGTACGACTTTTCGTCTTAGTGTAATTCACAATCATAACCGTCATTCTCTTCTTATCTCATTTGTATTTTCTTTTCTCATAAATATAATCACAAACCATTAATCAATTATTAACACAACGCACTTGCCTCATTGGGAAACGACTTGAACCACATTGGTCATAGTGCTTGGTTTTCCTAAACCGACACTTAATACTTTACCTATTTTGCTCTCTTTTCCTAAAGGGTAGTAAAAACTCTACATCAATGGATATCCTCCAAATTTTAAAAGAAACAATGGTTTAATTAAAGGAACTTCTAGTAACAATGTTGTTACTGGAAGTAAAGATCATTTTTCTATGTCATCTAAAACTTTTACAAATGAACAGTATAGACAAATGATGGACTTGATTAATAATAAGACAGGATCTGAAAGCATATCTACAAATGTTGTAGGTACTAATTGTGCTATTAGTTTATGTTCTTCTAGATTCTTCAATTATAATACTAATATAAGCCCTTATAATGTTTATATTGGTTGGATAATGGATTCTGGTGCAAGTCAGTATATGACTTTTACCATCATTGGTATGGTTAATGTTGTTGATGTGTCAAAGCTTAACATGACTATTGGTCACCCCAATGGTACTAAAGCTTTGGTTATACATATTGGCAGTATTAAACTTACTGATACCATTATTCTTCATGATGTCAATCACCTTCTTTCCACCACATATCATCCTCAAACAAATGGTCAAGTTGAGATATCTTACCGTGGATTGAAGAAAATTCTTGAGCGTACTGTAGGAGAGCATCGTGCCTCGTGGGCCGATAAGTTAGATGATTCTTTGTGGGCTTTCTGTACCGCATATAAGACGCCGATTGGTTGCACTCCATATCGTCTAGTGTACGGGAAGGCATGCCACCTCCCTATTGAGCTGGAACATAAGGCGTATTGGTCCTTGAAGTGGGCCAATTTTGACATCAACAAAGCTGGTGATCTTCGGAAGATTCAACTCAACGAGCTAAATGAACTGAGGAATGAAGCTTATGAGAATTCATTGATCTACAAGGAAAAAACCAAGATCATCCATTATGCTAGGATTAAGAACCGAGAGTTTCACGTTGGTGATCAAGTTTTACTCTTTAACTCTCGGTTGAAGATCTTCTCGGGCAAGCTGAAGAGCCGTTGGTCTGGTCCATTCATTGTCGCCAAAGTTTCCCATATGGCACCGTTGAGCTTTCTCAACCAAATGGGCCTAATTTTAAAGTGAATGGCCAGCGAGTGAAGCTGTACTTTGGTGAGGACATCTCTCATGAGATGATTCCATCCCTCACCACGTTTCCCTTGAATTAGTTCTGGGTCGAGTCAGGCTCGTGACTTGGTTAACAAAAACAAGCGCTTCTCGGGAGGCGGGAATTAATTTAAGGAGCGTGTAACTACACGCTCCCTTAATTAAAAAGCCCCAAAAATCTTATTAGGGTTTGTGGAGGTGGGTGACTGCGTTTTGTTTGAGAGAGAGATAAAAGAGGGTTACATTGTTTGTATCGAAGGGTAAAGTAAATAACGTGTGTGTGTGGGTGAGGGTTTTTATTTGTTTTTACTGAAGTAAATAAAACTTTGTAGCCGAAAACAACCGTCCATTTTTATTTATTTAATCATTGGGCTTGTGGCCCAATTATAACTCCATCCGTCCCTTTTTTTTATCCATTTTGGGCTTTAATTTGGCTAGGGATCCAAAAGATAACTAACTTGTTTTTGCTAATGGGCTTTTGGGCCCAATACCCAAATGTGGGACCCACAAGCCCAAATAACTCCATAAAGATTAAATCCACTAAAAACGGACTTGAATTTGGCTTCCTTGATCTTTTCTTCAAAACCCGTGTCGATTTTGCCGTTTTTCGTGATCTTTGGCACACTTTTGGTTCTTTGACTTTGTCTTTGTCTCTTTCTTGGACTTTTCTTCAACAATTGACCGTGAAATCTCGTGTTTTCTTTCCTTTTGATCTTTTGTACCTATTTCACACAAAAACACAAAACCACGCGTAATTCCGACTTTTACGATATTAAACACATGATTAGGTCTTGTTTTTCCTTAATTTTAGTGGCAAAAGGATAAGTGTTTACACACTTATTAAATCACCTACACTTGACCATTGCAATGACCCCATGCAATGCATAATTTTAAAGCATAAAGTTACATTTTTCTCATAATCAACCCATCTTGGCCTTTATTAAGATATACTATTACTACTACGATAAAAAGAAATAAAGCTTTAAAGGAAACAAAAGTTATAACAATTTATTAACATGGAAATTATTTGATGGAAGAAACTCGTAAAGAAATCTAAGACTTAAATTAGGGCTTTGGTGTCATGAATATTAATCACCCTCAAGTTTCACGTTCCCCATACCAAGCTTAAAAACGAGATCATTGTTTACCATAAGTTCTTAAGTTAAAACCACTTATATAAGACAATTGTGTAATACTCTTTCTCCAATTCCTAAATTATATCTCTAGATTTTAAAGATTGTCATTCACCCGTAGGTTCATTTGACTTATTTGATAATTATTAGTCCAAAATTGAAGGCAAAACGGTGCAAACTCGACACTCAAAACCTAACCTAGTCCTCAAAAACGTTGTCACTAAAGTAAGCACACATCAAGGATGATTTAACATGATTTTGGGAATTAATTCCCGGATCCAAAATTTGGCCAATAGTACTACTTATTAATTATTCCTCCAAAGTCATGTTGACTTTATGTGGAGTTTAGCAAATTCACATCATATACCCTTAGGCTCTTTATAATGTAAAAATGCTCCTCATCTATTGTCCACACCCTAAGGCTCCTTGAACGATAAACAAGGGAATTGATTTTTTGATCAATTTTTATTCAACACTAAGCATGCCATACACCCTAAGGCTCTAATGACAAGGTTTGTGCTACATGCCCCACATCCTAAGGCTCCTTGAGGTCATGTTTTAATCTTATTCTTTCTTTATTTATGATATATATAGTAGGCCAAATTTCGCGGTCCCATGGTCTGAATACCTCCTACTTAGTGGTTATGAGCCACCTTAGTTGGAAGTCCACAACGCTGGCATCCTCAATGTGTTCATGCTTTAATTACAAGGAGATAAAAGATTTGGCTAAGAGCTAAGTTATCGAATCTACACCGCAAAAATCCTCATTTATTAAGCAATTAAATATACAAGCGGGAAGAAAGAGCCACAAAAACTCATATAAGCAAGAATTAACCCTTAAACTTATTATCAACTCTATCATCTCTCGTTATCCATAATTTAAAATCTCAAGGAATGAGACTCGTGGATGCTTAGCCTAATAAACCAATTAAGGTCCATATGGTTAAGGATACTAGCTAGAGTAAACTTGGATAAGTAAACTCAGGTTGAGTCAAAATATTCACGACGGGCCTAATATATCAAAGACATCTAAACTTGTTTAAACCATTTTATTCATTTATTTATTTTTTACTTTATTATTGAAATGGAATATATAAATACGATGCGATGACAAAAGGAAAGAAAATAAATGGAAATACTACTAGGCCAAAATAGATCAAAAATTTGAAAAACGTTGAAACTTTTTTAATTTTCTGGTTAAATGAGGTAAAATTCATGGAAAATCCCACTAAAATTCGATAGAAGTCCCCCCTACACTTAATATAAACATTGTCCTCAATGTTTAAGCATGTGGGAGAATAAACTCCCCTACACTTAGGACATTGAGTACTTGTTTAAATCAAGCTAAGGAAGAGACAACTAAAGTGATTACATTTATTCGACTTATTTATATACATGTATGAATCACAATAGCAAAAACTTATCGAAGAAACCGGGTACACGAGAACACGGGATCACGGGTCGTGTTAAAAACACCAAAAGTGGATCATTAAAGCACATGTCCCTGCACAACATCACAAAACACAACCTACTTGGCTCCCCTACACTTATTGGTGGAAATGGGTGAAGGTGAAAAAGGGTGGAAAGGATGGAAAAGGTAAAAATATAACCTAGTTATACGATGCTTGATTTATTTATCACGAGTCTCTAGCTCGACTCGATTTCCCGAATATCATTATTCAAGTGGGAAAAATCATGGAAAAACCGAGATTTCCAAGGGAGGAAAGTCTCTCCATTGATAAAGGGTGAAATATAGTCATATAAGGAATACCCCATGAAAATCCACCCGTGTCAAACACATAATTTCCATCACGAAAGGAAATAAACACCGAGGTGGTAAAATCACACAAGGCAAAGAAAAGTGGGGTACCCTTAGTCAAAAGTTTCTTACATGGAAAGGTGTTATGGTGATATGGCAATGATAGCATGAAAGTCTCTATTCCGGGATCAAACACCGGTTCTTTAACGGGAAAATAGCAAGAGGTGTTGACATTTAAGCTCAAAATATCATCATGATCCAAAGTGGGGGAGTCGTCCTCTTCCAAACTCGATGTGAAAACATAAGTATCATCGGAGTCATAGGAAAACTAATCCTCGTGAGGAAAATAAGAATTTAGAAAGATATCTAAATCCTCCTCCAATGGAATATCCTCTAAAATAGGGCAATTTCTAAAGGTGGAGGATCCTTTTCAAAAGTCGTAACCCCCAATATAGGAATATAAGAGTCAAAGGGAGACTAAAGAATGGGAGGATGACTCATAGAGATAATAGGATCATTAGGATTACTAGGTGTCTCGTCAAAACCCAAAGAAACGAGATCACTTAAAGAAGAGACATTACTAAAATTAGCTTCCTCATTTTCTTCAAAAAGTGGATTATCATTTGACGTTTCAAAAAGTGGATTTGAATGTACCACAGAATCATTAAGGTTAAAATTTTTAGTTTCAAAAGGATGGATAAAACTTTCTTCATTATCAAAATTAAGCACATCAATCATATTGACCGATTCTTTTCCGTTTGATTTATTTACCATTTTCCCCATTTTAAAAACTGATGTTGGAGTTTTTACCACTCTTTAGGAAAAGAGCAATAAATAGGGCAAGTGAGCACGACGATTTAGGAAAACCGTGTGTGAATGACCCTAAGTGAGTTCGTTCTCGAGGAGGCTAGTGCGTTGTGTATTGAATTGATATTGATTTGTGATTATATGATTGAGAAAGAAATGGGATTAGAAGAGAAAGACAGTTACAAAGACGAATTAAACTACGACGAAAAAGGCGAACACGTAAAATCGTAAATAGTGCCAAAATTAAAATTTTAACCTAAAAATTACTAAAAATCCCCAATAATATTCTAAGAGTTTACAAAAAATCCAAACTTGCTAAAACCTTTTAATTAATTAGATAATGACTTTTTAATGCTAATTAAAGTCCTAAAAATCACTTTTAATTATTAAAAAGCCTTAAACAAGATCTAATAGTTTGTAAACCTCAAAAATATCCTAATTAAACAAAAAACTATTTTTAAAAATTTTAAAACCAAATTAAACTATTTTTAAACACTTAAAAACTATTAAAATCAATTAAATCTTAAATTAATTCTAGAAATTAAATGAAAAGTCCTAAAAATATTTGGAAAGTGACAAAACTCCTAATTAAGTGTCCTTAACCTAGGAAAAATGTAAAAACTAAAAAAATAAAACTTTAATTTTTAATAATAAAATAATATTAAAATAATCAAAAAAATAAAAAGTTTATAAATAAATTCTAATAAAATACCAAAAATCCTAAATAATGTAACTAAAACAAAAATGCAATCCAAATTTTCTGAAACCTATTTAATAATTTAATATTGAATTTTAAAATTAGCTAAAAACCCTAAAATCCTATAAAATCAAAAATAAGCTAAATTGAAAACCTAAATAGCTGTAAACCTCAAAAGTATGATTAAAAACCTAAAAATTTTTTCAGATTTTTAGTATACCTTTTACTATTTTTTAATGACTTTTTAAAATTAAAACTAAAAATAATCCTAATAAATTAATTAATAATGGGAAAAATAAACTTTTTGCTCAAAAAAGTCAAAAACCTTAATATAAACCTAAGAAAAATACTACTTGGTAAAAACCTCAAAGAAATAAGCCAGAAAAAGCTTATTTATAAGCTGTTAATCAAATAAGCTACTTATCAAACAACCCTTAAATAGATTGTGAAATGAAACTTAAACGTAAAAAACCATCCGGATCACTGGTAAACATGTTACTCCTCCAAACGGGAGGTCGCATGTTTGAGCCCAGGCCAGGTGAGTTTTTGCAATTTTATTTTCTTTTTTTTTTTAACTTTTTCAATCCAAACTAGGTACTTAAACTTGCTTAAAAACTCAAAACACAAATCAAATTATCAAGAATTAAGGCTGCTAAGATCCAAACAAGTGCCCAGGTAGGCTGCTTGACTGATGAACACAAGTGAGAGTTCTTCACTTGTGCAAAGATGATCAAGAGGGCTTGATCTTGTGATTGTGGTGTTTTTTTTTATGGACAAAAGGCACCCTTATACTCTTTGGAGTATAAGGAGTCAAATCAAATGCAAAAATAAGCAAGTACAACAATCAAATCACACAAAATAAGCAGATATAAGGTTGCTGATATAGCTTGCACAAGTCTGGGGTGTTTTAGCTGATTCAAAGTGCTTAAAAACGAATTTCAACAAGCCAAATTTTCCACATAAGCTACCCAAGTGACATGCAAGCAATAACAAGTCCTATCTAAACCTAATATCTAGAAGTCAACAAAATTTGAAGGCAAAATTCAAAGAAAATCAAGCACACAAGCAGACTTCTGATTTAGGCTATGTTTTCATTTATTTTAGCATGCAATGTGTTCAAAACTTGTTCAAACAGAAAACCAGTCACACTTAACACCTAATAGCAACCTAAGAGTAATGTCTAAACAAGTTTTAACTCACAAACCTTTACCAATCTCAATTAAAAACTAGATCCAAACACCCCTTAAACTGACTGAAAATCAATTTAACAAAGCAAATCTTTTCAAATCAATTCTAAACTGATTTTAAACAGTTCTATCATGCATATAATACCCTAATAACTCAAATCAAACCACAAGAACACACAAAAACAACTTTGCACAAAAAATCATATAAATCACATAAAAACTGAAAAATTGAAACAGGAATGAGGGTGCTACCTTAAGGGTCCTACATCCAGGACCCTTAGTGGTTGAAAAACCACCTCCCTATAGGCTGGGGCCTATGCTGAACTTTGCTGATGGGCTTATGATGGACTGCTTAACAAAAATGGATAGAAATTTGCTCTTGTTTGGAACCTGCTAAGAGAGAAATCAAAAGGAGACTGTGTAAAAGCTTAAGAGCTTGCTTCTAGCTTATAGATTAAGCTAGAAGAGAGCCTTAGCTTATGGGTAAGGTATGATAAGCTAAAATAAATTGACCAAACAAATGGACTATTCAAGCTTGGGTGCCCACTACACCAGAACAAGCCATGGTGTCTTGGACATACACAAGATCAAACACCATCAAACTAACACCTTTCATCACCATTCTATCAGAATTGTATGAAAACTTTAGATATAAGAAAACCTTGAAAAAGAAACAGAAACTTTGAAAACTTGAAAACTTTTGCTGAAAATTAAACCAAACTCAAACAATGAACTTAAATCAACATGAAATGTAAAAGGAACTCAATCTTTCTCATCACCAAACTCAACACCATTTATATTACTTTATAAACTGGATTTACAAGGATTTTGAAAAAGGAGAAAAACCAAGAACAACTTAATGCTAAGTCCTATGTGCCTTTATATAGGCTTACACTTGTTCTAGAAAGCTGAAAGAAACCAAAAACCCTAATATCTTGAATTGCCAACTTTGCCCTTGGAGAATATTTGAAGATGCCATGTTGATGCCATTTTTTTGAATTCGTTAAGAGATCATGTGATGATTCTTGGACGTTTATGAGATGCCAGTGATGTAGAAACAATCTAGGACGTCCATTTTGCCTTTGGGAACACGAAAAATGCTAAGAAGCGTTGATTGGCTGTCATCTTTGTCTTGGAGCCAATATGTAGGGCAGGGGAGGGTTGGAGAGGCATGTGAGGGTGAGGGTGACACTTTTTGGGAGGTGGGATGTGGTGACAAAACCATAAATAAGTCATCTGGAAAGATTGAAGCAAAACCCCTTTGGTTTGGTGGTAATCAATACTGGGATTTTTTAGGGTTTATGTGGGGATTAGGGAGTGTTTAATCTGTTTTGGGAAAGTTTAAATTTAAAAACGTGTTTGCCACCAAAAGTTTAAACAGGTTTAAGTTTAATTAAATAAAGGGTGAGTGGATTTGTGACGTGGAGGGGGGAAAGTGTCTGATTGGTTAATATTTGTGAGTGGGACACGTGTGGAGAGGTGATAGGCTGGAGCAAGTTGTGATGTTTGCCCATATTAGTCCCTGGCCTTCCTTCCTTTGTTCATTTGCTATTAAACAGCTCAAAAACCTTTTTCCTTTGTTAAAAACTTTGGGCAATTGGCAATTTTGGCACAAAATGTTTTATATCTTGTTTCAAGGACTAAAAGTGTAATTTCTTCATTCTTCAAGGACTGTTTTTGACATGTCTTCATACTTCAAGGCTTTGACTTGTTTGTTGACTTCTTGGAGGATCATTATTGACAATTTAGTTTTGATGAGGGACTAAATTTTCCAATTCTTCAAAGTTAAGGGTCCTTTTTTGTAATTTTGACAAACTTTAGGGACCAAACTTGTAATTATGAAGATACAAGGGTATAAAGTGTCAATTCTTCAAACTTGGAGGACCAATCTTCATAATTCTTCAAATATTCAAGGGTTGACTTTGGAAAATTCTTCATTAGGGCTTGGTTCATCGTGCGGCTTCGTTTCCCGTGTTCGTTTTTGCATGATTCTTGTGATCTTTTGTCATTTTCTCAATATCCATACCTAAATTACACAAGCAACAAACACAAGCATATATTTGGGTATTTTGATGATTTTTAATGCATTTTAAGCCCTAATTGGACGATGAGACTATGTATAAAAGCAGTCTCATCACTCCCCCATACTAAACCATTGCCGTGCCCTCACGCAATGCTAGAATAAAGTATCATAGCATCTCCAAAATTCATTTTTATTCACTTTATTGGAATGATAAACTAGCTACATTACTACTATTACTACTACTTGTGTTTTAGACATAATGTATGATTTTCATCGCAAAATGGGACGTTTAGGTTCATAGAATAAGAACACGTGAATGCTTCGTTAGAAATAATTTCATCGTCCTCGATTTTCACTCCAATTCCATGCTAAGCGTGCAACGAGATCATTGTCATTATAAGTTAGTAATGCTAACACTACTCATATGCCCTAATCACGTACTTATCCTCCCATTATTCCTAAGTTGTATCTCTTATATTTTATGATGTCTTAAATGTTTCACGAGGATACATTGTTTGACTTATGCGATAATAGAGATTTAGGTCTAAAAATAGAGTCCTAACGGTGTAACTAAGACCATCAAATCAATAACCCCTCCTAATAGACAACGATGTTAAAAAATTAAGTCGACAAGAAGAATCGATAAACACGGTTTTATAACGGTTTTGAACATGAGACTTATTACCAAGACTTTTATACGCCCCCTAACGGAAGGGCCTTATTATCTTTGGTTTACTTCCATCTTTTATTCAACTTCGCCATGAAGCTTTTATTATGACTTCGGTCTTGCCTTGCCTTTTATTATCCGCCTCATCGGTGGTTTTATTAGCCAAAGACGTATATCCTCACGCTAAAGCGAATTTTGGATCTTTAAAGCTTCGAAGATTAAGGCTTGATTCACTTTCAATTTTGCATAGATTTTAGGCCTTGTGGGACTTCAAATTGTTTGCTAGATTTAGGTGAGCACTTGAAATCTTATTATTAGGTGAAGCTTTTGATTATTCGGGTTGCCAATACTTCAAAACCGTGACGCTGGCGATACCTTAATGTCTTCCCAATTTAATTACACGGAAGCTACTAGAAAAGACTAGAAACCCAATAATCCTAACTAAACCGCTAAGTCAATATTTATTAAGCAAAAAATATTTACATGCGAAGGGAGAATAAGCAAACAACGAGAACACATGAGTTTTTGAAAGAATACGAGTACTCTACGTTTAGCATAGTAACTTATAATTAACTCTATCATTTCTCGTCCTCATTTAAGAGACTTAGCCTAATGTATAGTTAAGGAATCAAAGCTAAGTGCTCAACACGCACGGTCGAGTCAAAAATTACTCTTATTCTCGCCATCGGAAAACCTACATTCGTGTCTTCAAACACTTATAAAACATGAGAAAAATTTAAAATTTGGCCATTTTTAGCCTTATTTTGCAACAAAACGATAACAAAAAGATAAACTTTGGAAAGCGTGAAGGTTTGGCAAGGCAAGTATCTATTCACCCCCCCCATACTAAAGTTAAACATTGTCCTCAATGTTTCGAGTCTAGGGGTACAAACACCCCCATACTATAGACGTAGTCGAATGCCTAATCTAGCATGGAAAGGGTGTAACCAATAAGTAATAGCCGTTTATGAAGTGTGCTAAAAACCTAAGGTTAGAACATCAAAAGGATATATCATGGATATTGAGAAATGTCTCCAAAGCAAACGATCGAGTGCTCCCATAAACGAACACGAGAGGCTCCAATCGTGAAGATCATGATCTAAAAACCACAATGCACAAACAACCATGGAACAAAGGTTGGAAGGGCACAAATCCCCACACGTAAGCTACATTAGAAAGCGATAATATGTACATAGGATAAGCATGGGACTCCCCCACGAGGCACCTCGTTTTTGATTACCGAGTCATGAGCTCGACTCGATCCCCTCAATACTAATTATCATTGGGGAAAGTGACTTGGTCGAGGTAGTTCAAGGATGGAACTTCCCCGCCAAAGTAGTGCTTCAACCTATGTCCATTCACCTTGAAGTTAGGACCATCATCGTGAGCTAGCTCGATGGTCCCATACGGAAACACTTGAGTCACGGTGAATGGACCGGACCAACGGGATTTCAACTTACCGGAAAATATTTTTAATCTTGAATTAAAAAGCAAAACTTGATCCCCAATGTTAAAAACCCGGTTTTTAATTTTAGAATCATGCAACTTTTTAGTTTTCTCTTTATAAATCAATGAATTTTCATAAGCAATGTCTCTCAATTCATCCAATTCATTCAATTGCATTTTCCGGTGTTTTCCCGCGGTCTCCATATCATCATTACAATGCTTTAGGGCCCAATAAGCCTTGTGTTCTAATTCGATCGGCAAATGACAATTCTTTCCATACACAAGCTTATAGGGAGTGCACCCAATGGGTGTCTTATGAGCGGTCCTAAAGGCCCATAAAGCATCGTCCAACTTATCCGACCAAGATTGTCGGTTTTCCCCAACGGATCTCTCTAAGATCCTTTTCAAAGCTCGGTTTGAAACCTCGACTTGCCCACTCGTTTGTGGGTGATAAGCCGTAGAAAGGCGATGTGTAACCCCATATTTCCTTAGAACCCTTTCAAATTGGTCATTACAAAAATGGGTTCCACGATCGCTTATGATAGCACGAGGGGTTCCAAACCGAGAAAACAATTGCTTCAAAACTTGACTACCACACGAGCATCATTGGTGGGCAAGGCCTTGGCCTCCACCCACTTAGAAAGGTAGTCAACCGCAACGAGAATGTACTTATTACCACGAGATGATGGGAACGGCCCCATAAAGTCTATGCCCCAAACGTCAAAGATCTCACATACTTGAATGATATTTGGTGGCATTTCATCTTTTTGTGAGGCTTTTCCTTGTCGTTGGCATGCATCACATGACTTCACAAGATCTTGTGCATCTCGATAAATAGTAGGCCAAAAGAAGCCGGCATCAAACACCTTCTTAGCCATGAGATTAGCACCGTGGTGACCACCCATGGGTCCCTTATGGCAAGCTCTAAGGATGTTAGAAGCTTCGGTGCCAAATACACAACGTCAGATGATTTGATCCGCACAAGTTTGAAACAAGTAAGGGTCGTTCCATGAGTAGAACTTGACGTCACGAAAGAATTTTCGTTTTTCTTGAGTCGTCATACCCTTAACGATGAAGTTACCCGCATGGTAATTTGCAAAGTCTGCAAACCATGGGGTAGAAGAATCAAGATTAGAATTCACTACACCAAGTGTCTCGAGCGGAAATGTTTTGGTGATTTCCTTGGGCTCGTAAACACTTTGGTGAGGATCTTCCAAACGAGAGAGATGATCGGCCGCTAGATTCTCGGCTCCTTTTTTGTCAACGATTTTGTGATCAAATTCTTGAAGGAGGAGAATCCAACGAAGTAATCTAGGCTTAGCATCTTGCTTTGCCATGAGATACTTAATAGCCGAATGGTCCGTATACACTATGCATTTCGTCAAGACGAGATAGGGTCGGAATTTCTCAAATGCATACACCACGGCAAGGAACTCCTTTTCCGTTGTAGTGTATTTAAGTTGAGCCTCGGTCATCGTCTTGCTAGCATAGTGAATAGGCAAGAAGTTCTTATCATGACGTTGCCCCAAAACGGCCCCAATAGCGTAATCACTAGCATCACACATAAGCTCAAAGGGGAGGTTCCAATTGGGAGCAACAAGAATGGGAGCTTCGGTAAGTTTCCTCTTAAGGATTTCAAAGGCTCGTACACAATCTTCGTCAAAGACAAAACGTGCCTCTTTTTCAAGAAGATGTGTAATGGGTCGAGAAACCTTTGAAAAATCCTTGATGAATCGACGATAAAAGCCCGCGTGGCCTAGGAAACTCCTAACTCCCTTGACGGTTTTGGGATGAGGTAATTTGGCGATGACGTCTACCTTAGCTTGATCTACCTTAATCCCCGCTTTCGAGACCTTGTGCCCTAAGACGATCCCACTCTTAACCATAAAATGACACTTTTCCCAATTGAGCACAAGGTTGGTTTCCTCACAACGTTTCAACATTCTCTCAAGGTTCGACAAACACGAAGTGAAAGAATCACCAAACACGGAAAAGTCATCCATGAAGACTTCCATCGTCTTCTCGATCATATCATGAAATATAGCCATCATGCACCTTTGAAAGGTTCCTGGTGCATTACAAAGTCCGAATGGAATTCTACGATAGGCAAACGTTCCATATGGACACGTAAACGTAGTTTTTTCTTGATCACGAGGATCGATGGGAATTTGGAAGTAACCGGAAAAACCATCTAAAAAGCAATAGAAATCGTTTCCCGCAAGACGCTCCAACATTTGGTCCATGAAGGGATAGGGAAAATGGTCTTTTCGAGTGGCTTCATTCAACTTTTGATAGTCAATGCACACTATCCATCCGGTCACGAGTCTAGTAGGAATTAACTCGTTGGCATCGTTTGGCACAACAGTCATCCCTCCCTTTTTAGGGACACAATGAATAGGACTCACCCAAGGGCTATCGGAAATAGGGTAAATCATTCCCGCGTCAAGGAGTTTAAGGACCTCCTTTTTGATGACGTCGTGAATTTTGGGGTTCACCCTTCTTTGACTTTGGATTGTTGGCTTGAAATCCTCTTCCATTAAGATTTTATGGGTACAAAACTTTGGATCGATTCCCTTAATGTCGGATAACTTCCACGGAATCGCCCCTTTGTGATCCTTTAGAACATCGACAAGTGCGGTTTTTTCATTATTCGAAAGATCCTTCGCAATGATAACCGGCAACTTGTCGTCCTCCTCCAAATAGACATATTCGAGGTGAGGAGGTAAATCTTTCAACTCGAGAATAGGTGGTTCCTCAAGTGAAGATTTGGGCTCGATACTCATAACCTCCTCGGGTGGAGGAAATGGGAAATCGTTGAGAAAATCCTTGATAATCGAGAAGTCCTCATCGTTGTCGAGGTCTTCATCACAAGTACGTGGAACATTACCTTCTTCCAACGTAAAACCACCACCTTCGAAAGGAGTGAAGGTTGGTGTCGAATTATCAAGAATTGGATCTAACATAGTGGGATTGCCACTAGTTTCTTCATCACCAAACCCTAAAACTTCTTGTGAAAATTCCTCGCAAACCACGTCGATCATATCAACGAGGTTTATGGTAGCAACGGAATAAACATGAGAAAGTTGAGAATTTTGAGTTGCGTTTATAACAAGTTCCTCGTCGTTGAAACGTAAGGTGATCTTTCTAGCATGAACATCAATTAAAGCCATAGACGTATCTAAAAACGAACGACCTAAAATAAGAGGAACTTGAGGATCCGTGGGGATGTCAACAACAATAAAGTCTACGGGATAGTAGAACTTCCCGACTTTCACAAAAACGTCTTCCGCCAAACCACATGCAAGAATCGTGGAATGGTCGGCCAACTCAATAGACATTCGTGAAGGAGTAAGATTAGGAAGATTGAGCGACTTGAAGATTGCAAGTGGCATCAAGTTAATGCTAGCACCAAGATCGGCCAAGGCATAGCATTCTTCCATATCTTGAATTGCACAAGGGATCAAAAATTTACCGGGATCACCGACTTTTTGAGGTATGCGATTAAGATAAACCGACGAACAACTAGACATTTGGTGCAATTTCTCCTTGTTGTTCAACATACTCTTAAAGTTAGCGGCAAATCGAGGCATCATGACCAAAGCATCGGCGAAACTCACATTAAGGTGCAACTCACGAAACATTTTCATAAAAAGCTCAAATTGGTAGTTGTCGCGTTCTTGTCGTTTCTCCTTCCTAAGTCTCGATGGGTAAGGCAAGGGTGGTGTGGGTTGGGGCATAGGCATAGCCTTTGGAATCTCGGGTTCCAATGTTGGTAAAGGGTCGACCGTAGGTGTGGCATGAGCGGTACTTTGTGGGCTTGAAATATGCTCCTTTTCGACCACCACCTCGGGTTCTTCCTCAATTTCCTCCACCGTTGGAGTAATTGGTTGAGGAGTCGGTTCTTTAAGTGTCTTACCACTACGTGTGGTAATCACTTTCATCTCTCCCTTCGGGTTTGAAACGGTGTTACTAGGTAGACCACTCGAAGTAGAGGCTTTGTTTCCCATGACGGCTTCTAAAATTGCATTAAGCTTAGCATCTTGACTATTAAACTTCAAATCTTGACTAGCGGCTTTTTGGTCAATTCTTTGTTCAAGCCTAGCATGACTTTGTTCAATCTTATTGTTTTGACCTCGAATTTGATTAGCAAAATCATTTTTCAATTCATTTCTCATGTTAAGATTTTCCTTCACAAAATTTGCTAACTCCTTAGTGTTTTTAGTCGTGTCCCTAGCTTGACTAGCCAATTGCTCTTGTATGTTTTCCAAAATCTTATCATTTGCCGTGGCGTAATTTAAAAAGTCCATTGGAAGTTCTTTTGTGTAAACATTTTGAAGACCTTGACTTGTGTTTTGAAAATTACGGTTTTGATTTTGATTTTGCAATTGGCTACTAGTTCCTTGATTTCCATAGTTGTTATTACCCTTAAAATTGTTCCTTTGATTGCTTTGGTAACCAACTTGATTGTTTCGATAATTGTTAGCATTTTGATTTGGTGGAAAACCCGGTGGAGTCAATTGATTAGTGCGAGGAACTTGACCGTTTTGGTTATAAGTTCCCGCGGCCGCGAAGGCACTCGAAGTGTTACCACCGTTGGTAATGCACTCGGAATAATCGTGAGCTCCACCACAATACATACAAGAAACCTCAACCGCTTTAATCGTAGCGGGAGTGGGTTGTTCACCAACTTTAAACTCAATTAACAATCCTTTCAACTTATCAAAAATTTTGTTCTCCAAATTAGCCTCGATTTGGCAAGCATCAATGGTATGTGACAATGAAGGCGAAGGTGTAGACGAAGTCTTATGAACACTCGACGTGCTACGAGGACTATAGACCTTAGACCTATTCTCAATGATTAACAATGCTTCCTCGACCGTCTTACACAAAAAATTACCACTCGCGGCGGCATTAAGATAATCACGCTCATGATCGTTCAAGCCATTGTAAAACGTGTCAATTTGATGCAAGTCGGAAAAACCATGATGAGGACATTCGTGCAACATTTCCTTAAACCTATTCCAAGCCGTTGAAAAACTCTCATTATACTCTTGCGAAAACTTTGAAATCTCGTTTTTCAAGTGCGTAGTCTTAGAGGGCGGAAAAAATTGGTTCACAAACTTAGACACGAGATCCTTCCACGTGAATATAGAATTGGGTGGCTCTTTCTCTAACCAAATTTTTGCGGGCCCCGCTAAGGAATACGGAAAAAGCATCATCTTAATCGAGTCGTTTGAGACGTCCTTAAACTTGAAAGTGGTGGTGAGACGATTAAATTGGCGAATGTGGTTATGAGGGTTGTCCTTTTCGTCACCTTGAAACTTGTTGTTTTGAATCATGGACAATAAACCCATCTTAACCTCAAAATTCTCCGCAAGGATAGCGGGAATCACAATCGCTTCTCCATAACCCTCGGTGGGTGCTTGAAGCAACTCCATCATAGTTCGATTAGCCATGGGTGCTTCTTTCACTACAATGGGTTCGTCAATAGGAGACTCCTCACTAGAAGGAGTGGTGGATTTGTTTCTTCGTTTACGAGCACGTCTTGCTTTAGAGCGAGTTTGCATAAACGTCACGTACAACGAGAAGGCGAGCAAAGAAGATTCTTTTTGGTGTTTTTACTTTTTCAATTTTTTTTTTGGTTTTTGATTGTTTTTACTTTTTTTGGATTTTTGGAATGTATTAGGTAGACACAAATCTACAAATCTCCTCCTTAATCAAATCTCTCGATTAAAGAAGCCTCAAGGAATGAAAACGATCACGTGAAGTGAACGCCTTCGATGACTTTAGAACGATGGTGGAACACCAAATCGTTCAAGAGGGTTTAATCAATAGAAACCAAGAAAATATATATGATACTTATGTAATACTTTGGGCGGCAAAACCCTCGATTAGCTTTCAAAATCAAAATACGCACAAGCAAGCAGAGGAAACGAGGCGGCGGGAAGCACTTAAGAGCCTTTTTCCTTTAGGTCGTGAAATGCAACCGCCTTATACCCACCTTATAGTTTGTATTTCTCAAAATCGAGCTTCACGAAAGTATTTATCTATTTTTGCCTTTTTCTTTGGTTTGAGATTCGAATACAATGATTGGGTAATGACCTCCCAAGTCAAGGTTGTGATTTCTCACGTATTTGGAGTACTTGTAAATTTATTGTTCTAAGTATACAATATAGTAATAATATTCACAAAAAACGAAAAACGATAATACGTATTAGTAGAGTGCTACTAATACAATTAGCTATTTATGGCTATATAAAAACAACAATTGTTCAACCAAAACACAACACGCCTCCCCGGCAGCGGCGCCAAAATGATGTTGGAGTTTTTACCACTCTTTAGGAAAAGAGCAATAAATAGGGCAAGTGAGCACGACGATTTAGGAAAACCGTGTGTGAATGACCCTAAGTGAGTTCGTTCTCGAGGAAGCTAGTGCGTTGTGTATTGAATTGCTATTGATTTGTGATTATATGATTGAGAAAGAAATGGGATTAGAAGAGAAAGACGGTTACAAAGACGAATTAAACTACGACGAAAAAGGCGAACACGTAAAATCGTAAATAGTGCCAAAATTAAAATTTTAACCTAAAAATTACTAAAAATCCCCAATAATATTCTAAGAGTTTACAAAAAATCCAAACTTGCTAAAACCTTTTAATTAATTAGATAATGACTTTTTAATGCTAATTAAAGTCCTAAAAATCACTTTTAGTTATTAAAAAGCCTTAAACAAGATCTAATAGTTTGTAAACCTCAAAAATATCCTAATTAAACTAAAAACTATTTTTAAAAATTTTAAAACCAAATTAAACTATTTTTAAACACTTAAAAACTATTAAAATCAATTAAATCTTAAATTAATTCTAGAAATTAAATGAAAAGTCCTAAAAATATTTGGAAAGTGAAAAAATTCCTAATTAAGTGTCCTTAACCTAGGAAAAATGTAAAAACTAAAAAAAATAAAACTTCAATTTTTAATAATAAAATAATATTAAAATAATCAAAAAAACAAAAAGTTTATAAATAAATTCTAAAAAATACCAAAAATCCTAAATAATGTAACTAAAACAAAAATGCAATCCAAATTTTCTGAAACCTATTTAATAATTTTATATTGAATTTTAAAATTAGCTAAAAACCCTAAAATCCTATAAAATAAAAAATAAGCTAAATTGAAAACCTAAATAGCTGTAAACCTCAAAAGTATGATTAAAAACCTAAAAATTATTTTTTCAGATTTTTAGTATACCTTTTATTATTTTTTAATGACTTTTTAAAATTAAAACTAAAAATAATCCTAATAAATTAATTAATAATGGGAAAAATAAACTTTTTGCTCAGAAAAGTCAAAAACCTTAATATAAACCGAAGAAAAACACTACTTGGTAAAAACCTCAAAGAAATAAGCTAGAAAAAGCTTATTTATAAGCTGTTAATCAAATAAGCTACTTATCAAACAACCCTTAAATAGATTGTGAAATGAAACTTAAACGTAAAAAACCATCCGGATCACTGGTAAACACGTTACTCCTCCAAACGGGAGGTCGCGTGTTCGAGCCAGTGATGAGACTGCTTTTATACATAGTCTAATCGTCCAATTAGGGCTTAAAATGCATTAAAAATCATCAAAATACCCAAATATATGCTTGTGTTTGTTGCTTGTGTATTTTAGGTACGGATATTGAGAAAATGACAAAAGATCACAAGAATCATGCAAAAACGAACACGGGAAACGAAGCCGCACGATGAACCAAGCCCTAATGAAGAATTTTCCAAAGTCAACCCTTGAAGATTTGAAGAATTATGAAGATTGGTCCTCCAAGTTTGAAGAATTGACACTTTATACCCTTGTATCTTCATAATTACAAGTTTGGTCCCTAAAGTTTGTCAAAGTTACAAAAAAAGACCCTTAACTTTGAAGAATTGGCAAATTTAGTCCCTCATAAAAACTAAATTATCAATAATGGTCCTCCAAGAAGTCAACAAACAAGTCAAAGCCTTGAAGTATGAAGACATGTCAAAAACAGTCCTTGAAGAATGAAGAAATTACACTTTTAGTCCTTGAAACAAGATATAAAACATTTTGTGCCCAAATTGCCAATTGCCCAAAGTTTTTAACAAAGGAAAAAGGTTTTTGAGCTGTTTAATAGCAAATGAACAAAGGAAGGAAGGCCAGGGACTAATATGGGCAAACATCACAACTTGCTCCAGCCTATCACCTCTCTACACGTGTCCCACTCACAAATATTAACCAATCAGACACTTTCCCCCCCTCCACGTCACAAATCCACTCACCCTTTATTTAATTAAACTTAAACCTGTTTAAACTTTTGGTGGCAAACACGTTTTTAAATTTAAACTTTCCCAAAACAGATTAAACACTCCCTAATCCCCACATAAACCCTAAAAACCCCAGTATTGATTACCACCAAACCAAAGGGGTTTTGCTTCAATCTTTCCAGATGACTAATTTATGGTTTTGTCACCACATCCCACCTCCCAAAAAGTGTCACCCTCACCCTCACATGCCTCTCCAACCCTCCCCTGCCCCACATATTGGCTCCAAGACAAAGATGACAGCCAATCAACGCTTCTTAGCATTTTTCGTGTTCCCAAAGGCAAAATGGACGTCCTAGATTGTTTCTACATCACTGGCATCTCATAAACGTCCAAGAATCATCACATGATCTCTTGACGAATTCAAAAAAATGGCATCAACATGGCATCTTCAAATATTCTCCAAGGGCAAAGTTGGCAATTCAAGATATTAGGGTTTTAGGTTTCTTTCAGCTTTCTAGAACAAGTGTAAGCCTATATAAAGGCACATAGGACTTAGCATTAAGTTGTTCTTTTTTCTCCAAGTTTAAGTACCTAGTTTGGATTGAAAAAGTTAAAAAAAAAGAAAATAAAAGTAAAAAACTCACCTGGCCTGGGCTCGAACACGCGACCTCCCGTTTGGAGGAGTAACGTGTTTACCAGTGATCCGGATGGTTTTTTACGTTTAAGTTTCATTTCACAATCTATTTAAGGGTTGTTTGATAAGTAGCTTATTTGATTAACAGCTTATAAATAAGCTTTTTCTGGCTTATTTCTTTGAGGTTTTTACCAAGTAGTATTTTTCTTAGGTTTATATTAAGGTTTTTGACTTTTCTGAGCAAAAAGTTTATTTTTCCCATTATTAATTAATTTATTAGGATTATTTTTAGTTTTAATTTTAAAAAGTCATTAAAAAATAGTAAAAGGTATACTAAAAATCTGAAAAAATAATTTTTAGGTTTTTAATCATACTTTTGAGGTTTACAACTATTTAGGTTTTCAATTTAGCTTATTTTTGATTTTATAGGATTTTAGGGTTTTTAGCTAATTTTAAAATTCAATATAAAATTATTAAATAGGTTTCAAAAAATTTGGATTGCATTTTTGTTTTAGTTACATTATTTAGGATTTTTGGTATTTTTTTAGAATTTATTTATAAACTTTTTATTTTTTTTATTATTTTAATATTATTTTATTAATTGAAGTTTTATTTTTTTTAGTTTTTACATTTTTCCTAGGTTAAGGACACTTAATTAGGAGTTTTGTCACTTTCCAAATATTTTTAGGACTTTTCATTTAATTTCTAGAATTAATTTAAGATTTAATTGATTTTAATAGTTTTTAAGTGTTTAAAAATAGTTTAATTTGGTTTTAAAATTTTTAAAAATAGTTTTTAGTTTAATTAGGATATTTTTGAGGTTTACAAACTATTAGATCTTGTTTAAGGCTTTTTAATAATTAAAAGTGATTTTTAGGAGTTTAATTAGCATTAAAAAGTCATTATCTAATTAATTAAAAGGTTTTAGCAAGTTTGGATTTTTTTGTAAACTCTTAGAATATTATTGGGGATTTTTAGTAATTTTTAGGAATTTTTAGGTTAAAATTTTAATTTTGGCACTATTTACGATTTTACGTGTTTGCCTTTTTCGTCGTAGTTTAATTCGTCGTCGTAACCGTCTTTTCTTTCCTTTCTATCCTCTTTTCTTTTCTTGTTAATAAAATCATCAATCTAAATCAATTCATTACACAACACACGTGCCTCCTCGAGAACGAACTCACTTTTAGGGTCATACACACACGGTTTTCCTAAATCGTCGTGCTCACTTGCCCTATTTTATTGCTCTTTTCCTAAAGAGTGGTAAAAACTACAACATCAAAAACTTGTTGATCATTCCCTACCCTAAGAATTAATTCCCCTTCTGCTACATCAACTAACGCTTTTCTGGTTCTTAAGAACGGTCTACTAAGTATTAACAGAATACGAGGATCCATCTCATAGTCGACGACAACAAAGTCCACGGGAAAAGTGAATGTACCAACTCGAACAAAAACGTCTTCGGCAATACCAACGGGGTATGCGAGAGTTCTATTAGCTAACTCGAGAGTCATGCGAGTCTGTACAAGGTCGGGTAATGATAATCGTTTCCATACCGAGAGTGGCATAAGATTGATGCTAGCGCCGAGATCCGCTAAAGCCATAAAATCATCAATTTGAGGAAACGAGCAAGGTAACAAGAATCGTCCGGGATCTCCTATCTTTTCGGGAAGCTCTTTGAGAAGAATCGCGGAACAATTCTCATTTAAACGAGTGTTAACGAGCTCAACCATTTTTTCTTTCTTATTGAGCAATTCTTTGAACATTTTCACAAATTTAGGCATTTGAGCAAGTGCTTCAATAAGGCTAATGTTAACATTCACTTGGGAAATCATTTTCAAAAAGTTGGAAACATGAACGTCATCTTTGGTGAGCACTTTAGCCTTGACTAACCTAGAGGGATAAGGGATATTGGGCTTAGAAGTTGAAGGTTGAGAAGGATAAGGACTCGCTTCTTGAACAACCTTAGGCTCATTAGGCAGTGGAGAACTAGTACTAGGAGTGGTAGTGGGAGGAATCACCGAAGGGGGAGTAGGATTACTCATTATGACCTCTGGGCCTTGTCTCTCCTTTATGGGCGAAGAGATGGAAGGTCCCACTAAAGTGGCTCCACTTCGAGTAGTTATAGCACTCACATTAGCACGAGGGTTAATCTCGGTATTAGAAGGTAAGGCTCCTTGGGGCCTAAGGGCTTGCAACATTTGCACGAACTTCCTATCGGTGGACTCTTGCATTTGTTTATAGTTTTCTCATGTTCGGTCAATTTTTGTAGAACCAAGTCCATTTGAGGATTATGCATGTTCATTTGATTATACCCTTGATTTGGAAAACCTTGGTTTTGATATTGAGGTTGAAAACCGTTGTTATTATGAAAACCTTGGTTGAAGTTATTATTTTGAAACCCTTGATTTAGACCATTAAAATTCCCTTGATTTGCATTCCCTTGAAAATTTCCTCTTTGAGGAGCTTGGTTCCTATTTTGGGCGGGTGGGGGTGGTCTTTGTGGAGCTACAAAACCTGCGGGAGCCAAATAGTTAGTACTCTTATAAGACAAATGGTTAACATCAACATTTGGTTTGAAATGAACCCGCTCATTTTCATTGTTATTATAAGCATAAACTTGTTTTTGTTGATTGTAAACTTTGTCACAATTATAATACGAATGTGGTCCACCACAAGTATCACACGTTTCACAAGTCTCTTTTAAGGAATTTACTTGACCATTGATGGATTTGGTATTGTTAGCGGTTTGTAGAGCAATTGTTTCAACAAGCGAAGTAAGCTTATCAATTCTCTTGTCGCTCTCACTAGTACTAGCACTTGCCATAGTAGCCCTAACACTCTTGGTTTGTACTTTTGCCTTGTTTTCAATTATTGCCCAAGCCTCATTCATGGATTTCACAAGAATATTTCCCCAACGCGGCATTATTAAGTGAGTCTTTGTCATTAAGAGTTAAACCATTGTAAAACGTATTGATTTGATGCACTTTTGTAAAACCATGTTGTGGACATTTTCGTAAAAGCTTCTTAAAACGGTCCCAAGACTCACTAAACGTTTCCCCATATTTTTGTTCAAAGGTAATGATGTCATTCCTTAAAGAGGTGGTCCGTGATGGTGGGAAAAAGTAGTTAATGAACTTGGTCTCTAAATCCGCCCATGTAAGAATGCTTTGGGGTGGTTCCTTATCAAGCCAAATCCGGGCTTGTCCTTCGAGGGAAAAAGGAAAGAGCAACAAACGTATTGCTTCTTGAGTCACCCCATTATATTTCACCGTATTTGTCAAATGGATGAATCTCTTAATATGATCATGGGTTCATCTTGGGAACGGCCCAAAAATGGTGTAGCGGAAACCATTTGAATAAAACCCGTTTTAATTTCAAAATTATTTGCTCCAATTGCGGGGACAACGATAGCGTCATCGTTTCCCTCAACGTGTGATTGTAAAAGCTCGATCATAGGTCGGTTATCCGTTGCCATCATATTGTCAAAAGCTCGATTCTCGGGATCGGCTTGATTGGCGGTCTTTTTGTTATTCTTCTTCTTTTTGGAAGAATTAGAAATATTTGATACACCACTCGGTATGTGTGCACGCGCGCGAGTGCGCATACAACTAAAATTGAGGAATGAGGTAGGAGACCTCAGTCGACTTTGAGAGGAAAAGGATTATCCCTCTCGAGGTTCAATATGAAAAAGCTACAAAAAATATATACGTAATACTACTTGAGTTGGCAAACCAATAATCGGTCGTCCCTCTCAATATACGCACAAGCAAGCGGGGAAACGAGGTGGAACAAAGCACTTAAAAACCTTTTTCCTTAGACGGCTTTTTATAGCTCGTCGCCTTATACCCACCTTATAGTTTGTATATATCGAGTTCAAACTTTTTACTAGCTAGGTGATGAAATCCCAACTATGGTCTTATTTGAAAGTAGGTAAATTAATTGTGCTACGTAATATAATATAGTAAAAGAAAAATCTTTTTGTATTTTTTAGAAAAATATATATTCACAATAAAAAGCGAAAGAAATTGAAATAAGAAAAATAACAATAATACGTAATATTTTTGGTGTAATACTTTAGGAAAAGTATTACTTTTGGGTTTTTTTAATTTTTTTGGTGCAAATCTTAGGAAAGAGTTTGCTTTTGATGATTTTTTATTCATTTTTATTTTTAAGTTTTTGATTTTTTTTATGTTTTTGATTTTTTTAGCAAGAAAAGTAACGTTCAAAATGAACGGATCCCAAAATCCAAAGCTTCTCACGAAAAATCGTCAATCGTAATGAGCGAAGCGGCAGCGGCGCCAATTTAATGTAGGAATTTTGTCAAATTCTTTTTAATCTATTTTTCGTTCCTCGACTCACTCGAATTGATTTCCAATTTTGACGTAGAGATTCATTGTTCTTGGTAAAAATACTATGTTTGGTATTTTAAGACTAAAAACTATTTAATCTAATTAAAAAGGAAACATTTAATAGAAACTACTTTTTCACTATTAAAAATTCTAATAAAACAAATTGTAACAAAACTATTTAAAGACTAATTTAAACTATTTAAAATAAAACTATTTGGAGGCTAACTTAAATTTAAATAAAACTTAAAACTAAATTTTAATCTAATTAAAATTTAACTAAACTATTTATCTAAACAAAATCTATTTATTTTGAAACACTAATTTTATATAAAACTAGATTTTAAAAACAATTTAAATTCCTAAAAATAATAAAATATTTATTTTGTTTGTTTTTATATTTTTTAAAACTTAATAAAAGTAAATATAAAAACTAATAATTAATCTTAAAATTAAAACTTGCAAATAAATCTATTTAAATAAAACTGATCAGCTAAAAAGGAACTATATTAATGAAAAAGGGTGTAATTAAACTCAAAAGAGTAACTAGCACAATTGGTTAGGACGTTGGGCTATTGAACTGGTGGTCGTGGGTTCGAAACTACTAGCAGACGAAATTTTTGTATATTATTTTTTTATATTTGAACAATGAAAATTAAGTCACAGGTTCGAAACTAGACAGCTTGATTAATTTTGAAAGCTGATAAATCAGCTATAATACTTGAAGACCAAATGAATCTGTAAGCTGAATTTCACAAATCAAACAAAACAAATCAAAAAGCAAATCCAAACTAAATAAGCAAGATATGCAGAACTTATACTAGCAAATCAAACCAAAATCAGCAAAACCAATTCCAACATAAGCAGGTCTAATAAGCAACAAAAAATTAGTAACTCATATATTATCAGCAAAGTATAAATCTAAAAACTAAGCTACTTAAAACTGAACAAGAGACTTAAACTAATCAGCAACGCTGACCAAATCAACAAACAGGCAATTAAACAAGTTAAAACAAAGATGAAAAATAAACAGACAAGCAAACTATCAGAAAAAACTAAACATTCAGCAGACTAACGAAACCAAAACAGATTGACTACTAGCAGATTAAAACAGATCTAAACTTAATGTTAAAATTAATCTAAAATTAACAAAAATAAAGAGAGATATAAAACCTTATGTAGAAACCATTGGGAAGAAGATGCGGCGCTGAGCCGTCTTACTTAACCGAGACGAAACCACCATTAAACATCAACACCAACGAACCAATCGAAACATCATTCGCAACATAATTCTATTCGAACCAATTTTTATAAAAACTTTCCAGTGGGGGAAATTTATCATCCACTTTTATTTTCACTTTTATTAAATAAATTAAACTTTTAAATAATATTTAATATGAAAAAAACAGAATGAAAAATAAATAGTAGGAAACTTAAGCAGAAAAATATAAGATGAGATGAATTTAACCGAAATAAAACTTTTATTAATAACTGAAATTTTATTACAAATACTGAAAAGAAAATTACAATTTAAATCTAATCAATTTTTGCATAATAATAAAAAATAAATAAATAAATGGCACGAAATAAAATTTCAATCATGAGAGGGTTTTATAGGGAAACCCTAAAACTTGCTGGTGAAGCTTGGTGAGCACATCTTGCAATCTTGACCGCTCTTTCTTCTCTCTCTTTTCCTTTTCTTGATCTAACGGTGGATAATCCTCCTACGTGCCATGGTTTGCCAGGTTGGATGAACTTGGGCTTGTTATGTTTGTTGAAAGCTGATGTGTACTCATCTGATTGGAGGAGATTTGGTGGTGAGGTGTATGGACCAATCAAAATAGGGAAAACTACCACGTGATTAAGGACCACCATCTTCAAGCTCCGATTAAACAGGGAATTAATTTAAGGAGCGGGTAACTACACGCGCCCTTAACTAAAAAGCCCCAAAAATGTTTTGTGGAGGTGGGTGACTGCGTTTGTTTGAGAGAGAGATAAAAGAGGGTTACATTGTTTGTATCGAAGGGTAAAGTAAATAACGTGTGTGTGTGTGGGTGAGGGTTGTTATTTGTTTTGACTGAAGTAAATAAAACTTTGTAGCCCAAAAAAACCGTTCATTTTAGTTATTTAATCATTGGGCTTGTGGCCCAATTGTAACTCCATTCGTCCCTTTTTATCCATTTTGGGCTTTAATTTGGCTAGTGATCCAAAAGATAACTAACTTGTTTTTGCTAATAGGCTTTTGGGCCCAATACCCAAATGTGGGACCCACAAGCCCAAATAACTCCATAAAGATTAAATCCACTAAAAACGGACTTGAATTTGGCTTCCTTGATCTTTTCTTCAAAACCCGTTGTTGTGTCAAAAGTTGATGAGTCAAATCACCATGGAAACTAGAAGGACCAAATATGGCATTAGGAAAGAGTTCAAGCTGGTGGAGGAAATTCAAAGAAGATCTTCCTGCTATGTTACTTTCCCCTGTTGCGAAATTTACCCTGCCATAACTAAAAAGCTGGAGATTTAGTCAAGTAGTGATAAGAATGAATATTTATGTTTTGATTTATTCATTAATATAATATTCATTTTCCATGTAATCTAGGTTTCCTTATGTTATAAAAGGAACACCAGACCGTAGGTTTTATTCATTCATTCATACTACACAAATGTAACCTACAGAGTCTTTGATCTCTAGGCTTGGGATTCAATGTATACATGCCTAGAGTGGTTTGTGTTAATCATCAATAATACAAATCCTTTGGGAATTATTCGTCTCTTAAACATCTTGTTCATGATTATCATTCAATTCCGTTATGTTAATTCATATGAATGTTAATCATCCTAGATAAAATGGTTTTTACTATTTGAGTCTAAAGATCTTGGATTCAACAAGTGGTATCAGAGCGGGTGGCTCTCGATATCTAGGAGATCAAGATGTTTAATTTTGTTGTTGTGAAAATTTAGGGTTTATGTTAAAACTCAAGATAATTAGTTCTTGTTGCCGTAAAGATCAAACCGTGATATATGACAAAGAATGACTTTTAAGGTTTCGTGTGAGTGAAACCTTATATACTCAATTTGTTCTATGTCATCATTGGTACATATAAATAAAAATAAAAGAAAGTGTTTATGGGCGCTGTACATTGGCAAAAGATTGATCGATTGGTCCTACGGTAAAGTTTTAAAAGCCATCAGTGTTGATTTGCAATTTGCAACTAGGCACGTGATATTTTATTTAACTTTTATTGCCGTATGACATGACATTGTTTTATTCAATGTCGTGGTTCTAATGTGATAAAAGATTATTGGGTCCAATATTTAAAAAGTGGGGTGCATCACGTGAAGTTGCTATGGGGGATAAAAGTATTAATGGTCCATGATTGCTTAATATAAAAGAAAAGTGATTAAAGAAGTGATGCTATGGTTAGTGTGGGCCAAGCAGAAAGAAATAATGTTTAAGAACTGCATCACGTGGGGTTAAATACGAATGTAACTTTCGTGTGGTCCAACATTTATAATTGCTCATCAAAGGCAGCGCTTCAAGTTGATGTGCGGAAGTATTCTCTGTTTAATTGTCTCAAAATTAAATATTGGAGTACTTTTGATAGCTGGTGTTCACGTGATTGGCTTCACAATTAAGGAACAGTGTGTGTTCACATTGGGTACAAGGTCAGCGATCTATTATTGATTTCTCATGCTGCTGTCCAAACAGCAAGATCATTATTTATGGTTGCGGTCCCACTTGGTGAATATGATGACGTGAATATCATTAAGCATATGGACTGGTCTGGTATCACGTGTGTTTGGCCAAAGTAATTTGTTTATTGAATATCACTGTCAAATGTGAGCTGAAATTTTAGGGTACATCGAGAGCAGGTATAAACTTTATTCATAGTAGGTCACTTTTAATTGCTTTTGTTTTTGTTATTTATTTTTCTGTAATAAATATTCCCACTTTATGTGGGTTTGGCACAGTTAATAACAAAAACAGTGGCATTAAAAGTTCCCCTGCTTTTGAAAAAGTTTCCCATGCTTTCGTTAGATGTTCCCCCTGCTACGATCCCCCTGCCTTCAATAGATCCCTCAGATTCCCACTGTTTTTTAAAGTTCCCCTGCTGTCAGATATGAGTTTTGGGACAACAAGGTTTTGGAGTTTGGTATATTCACAGCAACTGGTCGTAAAGGTATAAAAGTCTTTCATATTGATTGTTTACATGATGATGAAGGTAATTTACTATTAGCTATTTGAAGATGAAGTAGAATTGGTTGAGTATGTGTTTTATTCATGCTTTATTCCGTAATGATGCATTGACAAAAATACGCAAAGGTATGAGATTTTTCTTGGGTTGCTCTATGCTCATATTTGCTATGATGTTGGTTTTGGTCAAGAGTCTGATACCCTCCCTATACATCTTGATATGTATAATTTCGCTGTTATGGGGATATTACATGGTATAGTACACGAATTCAGGTTTTTCTACTACTACATGAAATAGGTGATACTGAATTTTCTTCGCTTATGATTATTACTTTCAAAGCCTACTAAACTGAAGATTCATCAATGACTAACACTATTTTAGGGGAAGCTCATTTGCTAAAGTGTTAGTCATTTACATATGACATTGAAGTGAAGGTTTTCGCTACTGCTCATTGGTATTACTACAACTAATGTGTGTATCTACTGGTCAAGATCATTTTTATTAGATGGGTGGTTCTACTGTGCTTCATGGAGGGTATTTTGAAAAGTGGAATACTTGGGTTTGATGTATGATATTGGTTAGTAGTATTTGAAAATCAAGGTCGTTCATATAGAAGACCCCTATTTGATCATGTCAAAAAGGGGAAGTTGTCTACATAGAATGTCCAGCCTGTTGATCTTTGGTATTGTATGCTTAAAGGGAAGTGTTTTGACATCATCAACTAGGGGAAGATTGTTGGGTCAAAAGTTGATGAGTCAAATCACCATGGAAACTAGAAGGACCAAATATGGCATTAGGAAAGAGTTCAAGCTGGTGGAGGAAATTTAAAGAAGATCTCCCCTGCTATGTTACTTTCCCCTGTTGTGATATTTCCCCTGTCATAACTAAAAAGCTGGAGATTTAGTCAAGTAGTGATAAGAATGAATATTTATGTTTTGATTTATTCATTAATATAATATTTAGTTTCCATGTAATCTAGGTGTCCTTATGTTATAAAAGGAACACCAGACCGTAGGTTTTATTCATTCTTTCATACTACACAAATGTAACCTACAAAGTCTTTGATCTCTAGGCATGGGATTCAATGTATACATGCCTAGAGTGGTTTGTGTTAATCATCATTAATACAAATCCTTTGGAAATTATTCGTCTCTTAAACATCTTGTTCATGATTATCATTCAATTGCGCTATGTTAATTCATATGAATGTTAATCATCCTAGATAAAATGGTTTTTACTATTTGAGTCTAAAGATCTTGGATTCAACACCCATGTCGATTTTTCCATTTTTCGTGATCTTTGGCACACTTTTTGTTCTTTGACTTTGTCTTTGTCTCTTTCTTGGACTTTTCTTCAACAATTGACCGTGAAATCCCGTGTTTTCTTTCCTTTTGATCTTTTGTACCTATTTCACACAAAAACACAAAACCACGCGTAATTCCGACTTTTACGATATTAAACAAATGATTAGGTCTTGTTTTTCCTTAATCTTAGTGGTAAAAGGATACGTGTTTACACACTTATTAGGGGAGAAAATATCAAATCATCTTTGTCATAAAAAATCGTCTCCAAAAGTCTTTTCAGCAAAATTAAACGGTTAAATGTTGTACGTTGTAAGTTTGTCGTGTTAGTGGATTTTGGATTTGTTAGACCGTCTCGTGCATTTTATTTGGATTTAGAGATTATTGGCTTTAGGCTGACTCGATTAAGTGCGTTAATTGTTTGTGGGAAATAGTTAATTAGTCGTTTTAGTGGTAACGGATGTTAAGTTTATTAACGATTGATAAACAAACTTTGTTATAACTTAAATGTAAAAGAAAAGAAAAGGGGGTTTAATTTGGAATTAGGAGAAAACTAGTTTGACCTAAGTAAAAAAACCCCACCCCCGCCCCCATTCTTTCTCTGTTTCATCTATCATACAAACACTAACACAACTCTTGCCGCCATAGCCAATTTTCCATCTCGAATACTTTCTTTTGGATCATTTTCTTTGAATCAAACTCGTCTAAGGTTCACTTTTCGTATGCAAACATCATTCTTTCATTCCTAAACATGTTTTATTCACAGACAAATCCCCAATTAATTGATTTTTAGGGTTTATATTATTTTTTGGCTGAAAATATAATTGATTGGTGGGTTTTGATTGGAATAGGATTTAGAAAATTGGGTTATGCTTAAATTACCTTGATATGCCATAGAACTTGTGCGAGGTCTCCAATGATTGCGTGTGATAAGAGCAGAACATATGAGTTTGATTCCGACATGTAAAAAGAAACAGATAACAGATTCCGACTTTTCATACAAAGTTTGAATTCTGAATTTGACACAGATATCAGATTCCGACATATCTAATGAATGTGATTCAGACTTTTGTGTATGCATTTGGATTCCGAATTTTATTCATAACTTAGATTCCGACTTATGGTTGCTTATTCCGACATCTAACTAAACGTGTATTCAGACTTTTACTAAAAGTTTGGATTCCGACATTAAGGTGAGAATTTGGATTCAGACTTTTAATTAAGTTTGGATTCCGACTTTCCTTAATGTTTGGATTCCGACTTTTATGTGAAAGTTTAGATTCTAACTTTCATGAATGCTTGGATTCTGAATTTATGTCAAAAAGGGGATTCCGACTTTAGAGCATAGATATTCCGTATTTAGTGAATGGATTCAGACTTTAATAAAGAGTCTTGGATTCCGACTTTTATAAGAGTTTCGATTCCGAATTCATTGAATTGCTGGATTCCGAATTTCACTGAAAGTTTGGATTTCGACTTTTCGTGAATGGTTGGATTCCGACTCTAATGAATGGTTGGTTTCCTACTTTAATGAAAGTTTGGATTCTGACTTTAATAAATGGTTTGGATTCTGACATTTAATAAATACATGGATTCCGAAATTTGTTGCTTACTTGGTTATTCCGAATTTGCTTATGTGTATGGCTACTTAGATGTGGATTCCGACTTCTGATCTTATTTTCATGAATGTGTATTCCGAATCTTGTTATGTAGCAATTATTCCGACTTCTTGTGATTATTTTGGGAAGTGATTGTTTTTTGCTATAACATGTGTTAGATCTTATGGGATGTCATGTGCTAGTTGATTTAAGTTGCTATATATTCTAAGTGTTGCAATATGATGCTTTAAGGTTTATACATCATGATATATGTATCTTGTGTATCAACGTGTATGTTTTGTCTTAGCAGTAATCATGTCTCGCACTCAAGCTCAACCAATTGAACTCGACCTTGCACTCGTTCCAGAAGACAACCGCCATAAACTCACTCCCAATAATCAACGATTGAAAGAAGGCTACGTAATCTCTCACCGATCAAAAATGAACTGAGGATCTCAACAAGTGTTTCAGAAATCTACATGTATGAGTTCTGGACATCCATCAAAGCCATGACAAACACAAGGTTTTCATTCAACATCAATAGAGAGAAAAAGGAATTTTCTCTCGATCAGTTTTGGGAAATTTTTAGATTTCCTTCTTTAGCTAAAGGGAAAAAGTATGCTTCCGATCTAGACAGAGAAGAAATTATAAAGTTGATTATGTCTTTTGGCTATGATGAAGAATTGCCAAACTTGTCTAAGTTTAAAACTTCTAGGCTTGGACAACCATGGACGGCACTTTTCAACATCATTATCCGGTGTTTGACTGGAAAAACCAGAGGTGTAGATTCTTTGAGACTTTCTCAGGCTCGAATATTTTATGGAATCTACAATCTCCTCAACTTAGACTATGCTTCTTTCATGTGGGAAGAACTTCATTATCAAGCGTTCATAAATGCCAAGAGAAAATCTGAACACCTTCAGTTTCCACGCTTCACAAAGCTCATCATCAATTACTTCATGAAAGTGGATGAAGCTATCGATCGACGTGGCGGATTCTTTGACAATTCAGAAGATGATGACTTCCTTTTGGTAACCATGAAACAAGAAGGAGCTAAGAGTCTTTACTCAAGTATTCCAGCTCCAGTTCCGGATAATCTGCTGAACGATAAAATCAAAAAGAGTGCTGCATATTAGACACTTCTTCACGAAAATGAAGAACACAAAAAGAAAGTCACCGCTAGAGAGTTTAATGTACCAAAACCCAAAAGCAAAATAAAGGAAATTGAATATTCCGAAGCTGATACACCAAAACAAGACAAAGGCAAAAGAACAAGAATCTTGCCTTTATGGGAGAAAAAGGCTAAGGGAAAGAAAACACTTCTCATGGATGAAGACATAGAAGAACAACAAACACCTTTAACTAAAAAACAACAACTGAAGCAATTGAAGCACGTTTTCCAGCGAAGTAGACAAGAGACAGGAGGCAGTGGATCGGGTCAGAGGTCAAAGGAAATCGAAGTTTATGATATTGCTGACTTTGGAGAACCCGATGCTTACGAGGACGAGCCAGTTCATGATGAAGACGATGATCACTAGTAATAACTGATTTTTGGTTAGTTAATAAAAAGGTTTGTTGCAAGATCTTTCTTTGTGTTGCTCGTACCCAATTATATTTGTCGTTGTTTCGTTCTCGGTATCTTCTCGAATTGATCACGGTTCAAAGTGGAATTGTTGTTCTTGGTGACTAAAAGGGGGAGCTTTTGATCTATATCTACTTAAAAGGTAAGTGCGTAAAGTAATAAAAATAAACTAAAAGCAATTAATGAAAATAAAGCCTGGATTAAACTTAAAACTTAAAACAGTAAAATACCTTAACTTAGAAAAACAGCTGATTCGGAATGTAATGCTTGATCCGGAATAATCAGTTCATGCGGAATAACTTGTGTTCATTCGGAATATGAGTTCATCCGGAATACTTGCTTCATTGGGAAAGAAAAGCTTGACTCGGAAAGATTGATTGATCCGGAATAAAACCCTTCACTCGGAATATCGCTCATCCGGAATAACTTGGTACGGAATAAAAACCCTTCATTCGGAATAATTGTTGATCCGGAATATTTTTGTTGAACCGGAATAAGTGCTTGATTCGGAATATATTTACTTCACTCGGAATATTGCTTTACTCGGAATATTTGACTCATTCGGAAAGCATGCTTATTCGGAATAATATGGTGATTCGGAAAAGAAGGTTCATGCGGAATAAAATCTGATTCGGAATAATAAAAAGAAAAGACTGGTGCGGAATAATTACTTCATTCGGAAAGTAGCTTCATTCGGAATATTTGATAAAAAGGGCTTCGTTCGGAATACTTTGTTCAAATCTCTGATTCGGAATGATTAATTCATTCGGAATATGGGGAAATGAAACAGAAGTGCGAAGAACAGGGGAATTTAATCAACACGAATTTAAACCAAAATTAACCAAAATGAATCTAAGGATTAAACCAAAATAGCCCCTAATGATTAACTAACAATAACAATCATTCTAAACCAATAAAAACATAAAACCCACTTGTTTTTAGAGATCAAAATCAACCAAATAAAAACTTTAAAACTTAAGAATAAATAAGAAAAGAAAGAACAAGATTAAATGGAAACCTGTATTAAGGATTAAGATTCAAACAAACAAAGGAAAGATTAAAACTTACAAGATCATGGAGGAATCAAAGAAAAATAAAAATCACCAAACACCATAAGGGTGTTGGTGTTCCTACGAAATAGGAGAAAGGAAACAGAAAGAAAAAAACTAGAATAGTTTTCAAAAATGAAGGAAGGTCTCTATTTATAGGCCTTGAGTTGGTTGGTGAGTGGGCTTTCTCCCTTTCTTTTTATCTTCTCGTCTTTTCAGTAAAGTCGACGTTTTCGATTCTGATTCGGGATTTGTCGATGAATAAATTCAACTCGTCTTTTAATTTCTTCGTTTAATAGACTTGAGTTCTTCGACATATGTAAATCTTCCATCTTTGGTCCGTTTCTTCGATAAATCTTCAAATAGGCCCATTGACTTCAAATCTTTTGCATCTCTTGGATTATAGACTTCGTCTTTCGTCTTTTTCTTCGATAAAACCCGTGCAATCCCATGTTTTCTTTAATATTTATCCGGTTGGCTCTGAAAATACAACAAACACACAAACCACGCATAATTCCAAACAAAGGACATTAAATACATGTTTTGGTCTCGTTTTAGCAAGCAATAAGTGGTAAAAGGATGGGTGTTTTTACACCTATCAAATCCCCTACACTTAACCATTGCCATGCCCTCATGCAATGCATTAATTTTAAAGCACGGTTTACATTTCTCATCATAAATAACCTACCTTGGCCTTTATTAAATTCTAAACACTAAGGAAACCAAAAGAACAAAACAAGTAAAGTATTCAAAGACTTACATTGGGGTTTTAAGTTGTCATGAATGTTCATCATTCTCAAGTTTCACGTTCCCCATACCAAGCTTAAAAACGAGATCATTGTTATTATAAGTTAGCAAACTAACACGAACTCATGTGGCCCAATTATTCACTTAGACTCCCTTATTCCTAGGTGTATCTCTTATATTTTAATATTGTCTTAAATGATCACGAGGACGCATTGTTTGACTTATTTTGATAGTTATTTAAGCTGAAAACAAAGTGAGACGATTTAATCAATAGTTAGCTAAAGGACAAAATCTTTTAAAACTGCTTCTCGGGACCTCATAAAGTTCATATCTTGGCATAACTCGCTTCACGATTTGAGACCTTTCTCGGACCGATATTTGGCAGCGACTTCATACATCAAATCTTTGAGAGACGTTCTTGAAATTATGGTCTTCTCTTCATAATAGGAATTTCTTCACTTGAAGTTTTGAGAGATTCTTCATATTTGGACCACGACTTCTTCATTTTTCGCCAATCTTTATTTTGGACTTTGATATACAACGATCCGCCTCCTTTTAGGACTTGGATCTATTTATCCTCATACCATATTAGGCCTTTTTAGATAGACTTCTCCATGATCTTTTGGGGAGTACTTGCTTTTCGTCGTGTGTCTCGATCCTTCATATTGATTTTCGATAAATGATTCTTCACATCAATTTTGGATCTTTAGCAACAAAATGTAGCCCTCATGCCTTGTTAGGGCCTTTTCGGACTCGCCAATCTCCGCATCCCGCTTCAATAAGTTATGCCTTGGCTATGAACTCTAATTAATACCGAGCAACTTTTAAACGATCTTGTGCTAGAAGCTAAGTAACTTTTCAAATCGTACAACCTTATTTATTGCAGATAAATTTATTAGCAAGCGATGGGAGAATAGGCTTATAATCAACTCACATAAATTCACGAAAGAATACCAAACTTATAATTAACTCTATCATCTCTCGTCCTCCACAGTTTAAAATCTCAAGGAATGAGACCCGTGGATGCTTAACCAATTAAATCAAAGTTTTGGGTTTTCGAGTCATCTATAGGATCTTGCAAGTTCTTACTCTTTCAAGTTTAGAATTCGCATTTTAAAGTTCCCTTGATAAACGACTCTCTAGGATCAATTATAGGAACTTGCGAAAAGTCCTTGTTCTTAACCCGTGAGAGTTAAGACTTTCGCGTTTTAAAGTTCCCTATATAAAAGCCTAGCAAAACTTGACTTAAACACGTTAAGGATACTAGCTAGAGTAAACTTAGATAAGTAAACTCGGGTTGAGTCAAAATATTCACGACTTTGAAAAATTTTAAAACCACTTTATTGAATTTTATTTTAGCAAGGAAAGAAAATAACCATAACAAAGGAAAATACAACTATACAACTAGGCCAAAATAGATTAAAATTTTTTAAAAATGTCGAAAAATCAAATTTTCCGGTTAAAATGAGGACAAGTTAATGGAAAAGTCCACTTAAAACTTCAATAGAAGTCTCCCCTACACTTAATATAAACATTGTCCTCAATGTTTAAGCATGTGGGAGAAGTCTCCCCTACACTTATGACATTGTGCACGTTGGTTAAATCAAGTTAAGGAGGAGACAACTAAAGTGATCAATTTCAAATGTGAGTATGAAGAAAATTGAATCACGATAGTTGAAAGACAGAACCGGAATTGCGGATAACATGGGAGCACGGTTCTTCAAAGATTCCAAAAGTGCACTTATCCCTGTAATCACATCACCATACAAACACAAGCAACCTATATAGCTCCCCCTACACTTAGGATGAAAAACGGGAAAGGGGGGGATAGAAACTCGGGTTGCCTCCCGAGGAGCGCTTGTTTTTGTTAACCGAGTCACGAGCCTGAATCGGTCCTGAAACTAGTTCATGGGAAACGTGGTGAGGGATGGAACCATCTCATGAGAGATGTCCTCACCAAAGTACAACTTCAAACGCTGGCCATTCACCTTAAAATTGGGCCCATTTGGCTGAGAAAGCTCAATGGTGCCATAGGGAAAGACTTTGGCGATGGTGAATGGACCAGACCAGTGGCTCTTCAACTTGCCCGAGAAGATCTTCAACCGAGAGTTAAAAAGAAAGACTTGATCACCAACGTGGAACTCTCGGTTCTTAATTCTAGCATCACAGATGATCTTGGTCTTCTCCTTGTAGATCAATGAGTACTCGTAAGCTTCATTCCTCAGTTCATTTAGCTCGTTGAGTTGAATCTTGCGAAGATCACCGGCTTTGTTGATGTCGAAGTTAGCCCACTTCAAGGCCCAGTATGCCTTATGTTCCAGCTCGATAGGGAGGTAGCATGCTTTCCCGTACACAAGACGATAAGGTGTGCAACCAATCGGGGTCTTATATGCGGTACGGAAAGCCCACAGAGCATCATCAAGTTTATCGGCCCACGAGGCACGATGCTCAGAATTCGCTTCAATCCACGGTTGGAAATCTCGGCTTGACCGTTGGTTTGAGGATGATAAGTGGTGGAAAGACGATGATTGACACCATACTTAGCCATGACTCTTGCGAACTGGTCATTGCAAAAATGAGTCCCGCGGTCACTGATTATAGCACGAGGAACACCGAATCTAGCGAATAGATGTTTCAAAAAGTTACAAACCACCCTTGCGTCGTTAGTGGGTAAAGCTTTTGCTTCAACCCATTTTGAAACGTAGTCAACGACGACAAGGATGTATTTGTTTCCTTTAGAAGAAGGGAATGGCCCCATAAAGTCGATGCCCCATACATCAAAGATTTCACATTCTTGTATGAAATTTTGAGGCATCTCATCTTTATGTGTGATCTTGCCTTGTCTTTGGCAAGCATCACAATTTTTAACCATTTCGTGAGCATCACGATAAATGGTGGGCCAATAGAATCCCGAGTCAAACACTTTTTTGGCGGTGAAGTTGGGACCAAAGTGACCACCGGTGGGTCCTTTGTGGCAAGCCTCGAGAATGTCTAAAGCTGCTGGTCCGTCAACACATCGGCGAATAATCAAATCAGCGCATTGTTTGAAGAGAAAATGGTCATCCCAAAAGTAAGTCTTAACATCGTGTAAGAACTTTTTCTTTTGTTGGGATGTTAACCCTTTGATGAGAACACCACCCGCTAAGTAGTTTGCAATGTCGGCAAACCACGGGGTGTCATCAAGATTTGAATTTATAGACATTAAGGTCTCAAGGGGAAAAGAGTCATTGATCTCTTTGTTCAGATGATCCCCTTGATAAGGATCCTCAAGTCTACTGAGATGATCCGCGGCTAGGTTTTCAACTCCCTTTTTGTCACGAATTTCAATGTTAAATTATTGAAGGAGTAAACCCAGCGAAGAAGTCTTGGCTTAGAGTCGTGCTTAGTCATCAAGTACTTCAACGCGGAATGGTCCGTGTATACAATGGTGGTGGATAAAACAAGATAGGGGCGAAATTTTTCAAAAGCATAAGACAACAACTAAAAGCTCTTTTTCGGTTGTCGTATAATGAAATTGAGCCCCCGTCATTGTCTTGCTAGCATAATGGATTGGTTGGAAGTGTTTATTCACTCTTTGGCCCAAAACCGCTCCAATAGTAAAGTCGCTAGCATCGCACATCAACTCAAAAGGTAGCTCCCAATTAGGGGTAACCAAGACCGGTGCCTTAGTTAGCTTATCCTTAAGAAGATTGAAGGCTTCAATACACTCTTTAGAAAAGATAAAAGGAGTATCTTTTTCCAAGAGGTGGGTCATCGGGTGAGCGATTTTAGAAAAGTCTTGAATAAATTGACGATAGAAGCCCGCATGACCAAGAATACTTCTCACACCCTTCACGGTTGAAGGTGGAGGTAATTTGGCTATGACGTCCACTTTAGCACGGTCCACTTCAAGACCGGCTTTTGAGATTTTGTGTCCTAGCACAATGCCTTCTTTTATCATAAAATGGCATTTTTCCCAATTTAGAACAAGGCGAGTGTCTTCGCACCGCTTAAGCATACGTTCTAAATTGGCAAGGCAAGAAGAGAAGGAATCCCCAAAGACCGAGAAATCATCCATGAAGACTTCCATGGTTTGCTCAACCATGTCATGGAAGATAGCCAACATGCACCTATGGAAAGTCCCGGGGGCATTGCATAAGCCGAAAGGCATTCTTTTATAAGCAAATGTGCCATAGAGACAAGTGATTGTTGTCTTCTCTTGATCTTGGGGATCGATGGGTATTTGGAAATAACCCGAGAAACCATCTAGAAAGAAGTAATATTCATTACCCGCTAAGCGTTCAAGCATTTGGTCCCTAAAAGGAAGGGGAAAATGATCCTTTCTCGTGGCATCATTGAGTTTGTGATAGTCTATACAAACTCTCCACCCAGTAACAAGACGTGTAGGAATCAACTCGTTGTTTTGATTGGGCACAACGGTGATTCCGCCTTTCTTAGGCACACAATGGACTGGACTAACCCATGGTGAATCCGAGATAGGGTAAATCATGCCCGCATCAAGAAGTTTGATAACCTCTTTTTTGATAACGTCATGGATTTTAGGATTCACCTTCGTTGGCTTTGAATGGTGGGCTTAAAGTCGTCCTCCATGAGAATTTTATGTGTGCAAAAGTGAGGATCAATTCTGCGAATATCGGAGATTTTCCAAGCGATAGCTCTTTTATGTTTCTTGAGAACTTCAATGAGACGAGTTTTCTCATCGGCTTTTAAGTCTTTAGCAATGATAACGGGAAGTTGATCAATGTCCTCTAAGAAAACATACTCGAGATGAGGAGGTAAGTCCTTAAGCTCAAGAGTAGGAGGATCCTCAATAGATGGTGTAACTAACGATGGATCATCATTAGTCACCTCTTTAAGAGAAAGAGGAGAAAAAGGGTCTTCATTGAGAAGTTTCTCAATTGTACGAATGTCTTCTTCCCAATCGTTGGGAGAATCATCATACTTAAGATCAAGTGGACCCAAGCTAGCTTCAAAATCATCCAAAAGAAAGTCACTTTATCCAAATGGAGTCAATGACGGAGCAATTGAGGCAACGGTCTCAACATTGGGTAGAGAAGAAAGATTAATTTTGCAAGCATCATTAAAGTGTTCTTCACAAGCCTCATCGAGAACATCAATAGCATTAACACTCTCATATGAATAAGGTTGCTTAGAAATCTTACCCATGTTGAAGACAATTTTATCGTCACCAACTCTCATGATTATTTCGCCCACGGCTACATCAATGAGAGTGTGACCGGTCCTCAAGAAGGGACGTCCAACGATTAATGGAACATGGGGATCCATCTCGTAGTCAACGACAACAAAATCCGCCGGGAAGGTGAATTTGTCAACGCCAACGAAGACGTCTTCGGCTATCCCCACTGGATAAGCAACCGTACGGTTAGCTAATTACAAAGCCATTTTGGTGGGGACTAGCTCGGGGAGAGATAATTGCTTCCAAACACTTAAAGGCATTAAGTTTATACTAGCACCTAGATCGGTTAGGGCCATGCAATTCTCTACTCCCGGGAAGTTGCAAGGAATCAAGAAGCGACCCGGATCACCAAGTTTGGTGGGCAATTTCCTTAAAAGAACCGCGGAGCAATTCTCATTAAGTTGGGTATTAGCAATATCAAGAAGCTTTTCCTTGTCACTAAGAAGATCTTTAAACATCTTCGCATATTTAGGCATGTGAGCGAGAGTCTCGGCAAAGGAGATGTTAAAATTCAATTGTTTAAACATTTTGAGAAAGTTTGAAACTTGAATATCATCCTTGCTCTTTTGCTTCTCTTTCCTCAACCTTGAAGGATAAGGTATATCAAATGAAGAGGAAGGCTTTAGGGGAGTAGGATCACTCACAACCGCGGGTGGTGGGGGAATGGGGGTAGAAGGCAAAGGAGGTGAGGAAAGTTGCTCTTTTTCCTTGTTCACAATCACGGGTGGAGGTGTAGGAAGCTCGGGTTCCGTATAACCTTTTCCACTACGAGTGGTGATTGCTTTCATCTCCCCTCTTGGATTAGCAACGGTATTACTCGGAAGAGTACCCGAAGAAGAGGGTTGATTAGCAACGGTATCGCTCCCTTGTTTTGCCATGTCTCCCTTCAAGTTGATGAATTGACTCTAAAGATTCGTCACCATCTCTCTATTAGTCCTCATGAACGTCTCGATGTCTTGATTCAACGCCGTTGGTTGATTAAGAGGTGGAGCTTGGTAAGCTTGAAAATTTCCTTGAGGTGGGTATGGGTTTCTTTGGGATTGATATTGATTGTTAGAACGAGGTTGGCTTTGGTTATTTCGGTTATAGCTTTGTTGTTGGTTTTGGTTTTTAGGAGTAAAACCGGGTGGTGCAAGATAGTTGTTTGAACGATAACTTAGCAAGTTACAGTCTCCTTGAGGACGAGCTTGATAGCCTCCCGTGGGATAAGTACCGTATGTCGCGTTAACGTTTTCACAAAAATTTCCTTGAGTAGAAGGACAATCATTGTAAGAATGAGGACCACCACATGTTTCACAAGAATTAGCAACGGCTTTAGCTTGTTGAGTATGGTTACTAGCCAAAACTTGCACATTTTTGCTCATTTCGATAATGGCTCGTTCCATGGCGGACATGTCGGTGGTGGAGAAGTAGATGAAACATTTACTCTCGGATTAGATCTTGAGGATGCAGATGAATCCCAATTCTTGTGGTGAGTAGTCATGTTTTCAATAAACTCTCTACACTCCTCCGGTCTCCTTTTCATAAAAGTACCATCGGCGGCGGCGTTGATCGTTTCGCGATCACGAAAAGTGAGACCATTGTAGAAAGTATCAATGAGAGTGACGGGGAGCATGTTGTGATTTGGACAACGGACGATCAAATCATTGTAGCGTTCCCAAGCATCAAAGAGCGATTCATCATTGTCTTGCATGAATCCACTAATTTGGTTACGAAGGCTCGTGACCATGGATGGTGGAAAGTAGCGCGACAAAAATCGTTTAGTCATGTCGTCCCAAGTATGAATAGAATTCTTTGGGAGACGGTCAAACCATTTTTCGGCATGGTGAGAAAGCGTGTGGCTAAATAGTTGAAGGCGAAGTACATCCATAGAAACACCAGGCATCTTCATGCTTTGAGTAATGGTAATGAATTTGTCGAGGTGCTTGTTGGCATCATCATCCGGCAATCCGCGGAATGGATTAGTTTTCACTTGTTGAATCATGTGATGCTTCAACGAAAACTCCTGATCCGTGATTTGCATCGGCGCAATCGGGCCTCCACGTCCATTCATCGTAGGTTGGCATAGCTCCTCCATGGTTCGTAGGTCGGGTAGGGGTGGATTATTCATGTTGGGGTGAGGTGGATTATTATTGTTGTTGTGTACACCGGTCATGTCTAAATTATCGCGAGTCTCGGGCTCGAGATAATACGTTGATCGAGTACGCATACACTAAAAAGAAAATGCAAGAGAAAATATTTTTGGTTTTTATAGGTTTTTTAATTTTTTTTGTATTTTTGAAAATTTTATATTTTTATGGGTTTTTGAAAATTTTTGTACTTGAAAATAACGTTCCCGAAAGAACGGATCCCAAAATTTAATTTTTCTCACAAGAAACCGTTGATCCTTACGAAAAGAACCGGCAGCGGCGCCATTTTAATAACTGATTTTTGGTTAGTTAATAAAAAGGTTTGTTGCAAGATCTTTCTTTGTGTTGCTCGTACCCAATTATATTTGTCGTTGTTTCGTTCTCGGTATCTTCTCGAATTGATCACGGTTCAAAGTGGAATTGTTGTTCTTGGTGACTAAAAGGGGGAGCTTTTTATCTATATCTACTTAAAAGGTAAGTGCGTGAAGTAATAAAAATAAACTAAAAGCAATTAATGAAAATAAAGCCTGGATTAAACTTAAAACTTAAAACAGTAAAATACCTTAACTTAGAAAAACAGCTGATTCGGAATGTAATGCTTGATCCGGAATAATCAGTTCATGCGGAATAACTTGTGTTCATCCGAAATATGAGTTCATCCGGAATACTTGCTTCATTCGGAAAGAAAAGCTTGACTCGGAAAGATTGATTGATTCGGAATAAAACCCTTCACTCGAAATATCGCTCATCCGAAATAACTTGGTTCGGAATAAAAACCCTTCATTCGGAATAATTGTTGATCCGGAATATTTTTGTTGATCCGGAATAAGTGCTTGATCCGGAATATATTTCCTTCACTCGGAATATTGCTTTACTCGGAATATTTGACTCATTCGGAAAGCATGCTTATTCGGAATAATATGGTGATTCGGAAAAGAAGGTTCATGCGGAATAAAATCTGATTCGGAATAATAAAAAGAAAAGACTGGTGCGGAATAATTACTTCATTCGGAAAGTAGTTTCATTCGGAATATTTGATGAAAAGGGGCTTCATTCGGAATGACTGCTGATCCGGAATACTTAACACAGAATACTCATCCGGAATATCTTGTTCATCCGGAATATAATATTGATTCAGAATAAATTAAGAAAACTCTTCGTTCGGAATACTTTGTTCAAATCCTTGATTCGGAATGATTAATTCATTCGGAATCTAGGGAATGAAATAGAAGTGCGAAGAACAGGGAAATTTAATCAACACGAATTTAAACCAAAATTAACCAAAATGAATCTAAGGATTAAACCAAAATAGCCACTAATGGTTAACTAATAATAGCAATCATTCTAAACCAATAAAAACATAAAACCCACTTGTTTTTAGAGATCAAAATCAACCAAATAAAAACTTTAACACTTAAGAATCAATAAGAAAAGGAAGAACAAGATTAAATAGAAACTTGTATTGAGGATTAAGATTCAAACAAACAAAGAAAAGATTAAAACTTACAAGATCATGGAGGAATCAAAGAAAAATAAAAATCACCAAACACCTTAAGGGTGTTGGTGTTCCTACGAAATAGGAGAAAGGAAACAGAAAGAAAAAACTAGACTAGTTTTCAAAAATGAAGGAAGGTCTCTATTTATAGGCCTTGAGTTGGTTGGTGAGTGGGCTTTCTCCCTTTCTTTTTGTCTTCTCGTCTTTTCAGTAAAGTTGACGTTTTCGATTCTGATTCGGGATTTGTCGATGAATAAATTCAACTCGTCTTTTAATTTCTTCGTTTAATAGACTCGAGTTCTTCGACATATGTAAATCTTCCATCTTTGGTCCTTTTCTTCGATAAATCTTCAAATAGGCCCATTGACTTCAAATATTTTGCATCTCCTGGATTATAGACTTTGTCTTTCGTCTTTTTCTTCGATAAAACTCGTGCAATCCCATGTTTTCTTTAATATTTATCCGGTTGGCTTTGAAAATACAACAAACACACAAACCACGCATAATTCCAAACAAAGGACATTAAATACGTGTTTTGGTCTCGTTTTAGCAAGCAATAAGTGGTAAAAGGATGGGTGTTTTTACACCTATCAAGCAGCATGAACACCACGACACAATTTTTGATGATATTCTACCTGTACAAACAGAGATGGTACACATGGAGACAGAGATCGCTGACATCAACAAGGAGAAGAGTGTAACCAAATCCACTTCATTATCAGATCCGGTAGGTAAATACTTAAACTTTCACTCTCTAGAATCGGAAGTTACTAACATCGATCCTTCATCAAACCCGAACATGGTTAATATCCCTGTAACTTTGACCACGACATCGTCAGTACCATTGTGACAACTCTTGTAACCCCTTCACTATCAACCATTCAACCCGTGTCTTTGCCATCACATCAACCTGTCAATACAGCTTTCATGATAAGAATAGAACAAAGACTGAAAGATCAAGAAGATAAAACTACTCAAGTCACAGAGCAGTTAGAATCATCAAAGAGAGATCATGAACAGGAAATCACTCGCCTCATAGAAGAATTAGCTAATCGACAACAAAGTGAAGAGTCATCAAGAGCAAGTCTAGAAGCTAAAGCAGCCAGAAAGCAAGAAACGATCGAACGTCTTCGAGAAATGAAAAGGAAGTACATAGACGAGAAAGAGAGTCTTGCTAAAGCCAACGAAACACTTATTGAATCCATCAGTGAAAAGGTTCAAGGATATATTGAAACGACACTCCCTGCTCTGCGAGACGAGATGAAAAAGATTGCTACAAGCAAATTGATGATCAAATCTTCAGACACTCAGCAGTCAGACTATCTAGTTGCTCAAAGGCTCACAGACTATGAATTGAAGAAGCAGTTACATGCTCGCATGATTCAAATTGGGTCTCACAACCAAACGTCAGCCCAAATAGCACTCCACAAAGCTCTAAAGACGGCTATGAATGAAGACACCGAGATATTTGAAAAGCATGGCAACGTCGTCCCATACAGTAGTCTACAACAAGATAAAGAATATGAAGACAAGGGTGAATCAGACAAACCGATGAATCTTCCGATAATGACGAAGATGATGACGGTGAAGATGACGATGATGATACCGATAATGATGACGATAATGACGATGACGATGATGACGATGCTGAAAAGCACGATGATGATGAAAGTATGGATAAACGTATCAATGATGAAGATGAGCCAGAGGATGATGACGAAGAGAAAAAGGATGAAGATTAGAACGCGGATGATGATAACACCAGATAGATAAGTCAGATGATGATGATGATCAAACTTCAGGAAAAGGTGACAAGTCTCAAAAGGATGATGTTACCAAAGATCAAACCACTACTCCATCAGCCGAGGAAACTCAACAAAGCGAGTCACCTCAAAAGGGCAAACACACCAAACAACGTCATGATGTTGATGCTAATACGACAACCTCATCCGTTCAAGTTCCATCTGCACCAGCTACCATATCTACAACACAAGCACCATAACAATCCATCCCGGAACCTGATCAACCAATACCTGAAGTTTCAGAATCTGCACCAGTAAAGGATATTCCAGAAACTCAGTCAGTTACAGAACCTGATCCAGTCACGGATATTCCAGCCACTGAACCAGTTTCTGTCATTCAAGAATCAAGTGATCCGGTGTGGGTGGATACAATCACCGTAGATGAGAATGCACCCGAGCAACTTTGGGTCACGGAAGCTGCTAGCATTCGTCCTCTGACTCAAAATGATGAACCAGATTTCTCCCAAATCCTCAGAAATCCCATCGACTTCTCTGCCTACTTAGTTTATAATTATGGGACTAAGAACATAACTCCAGCTATGGTGACTCGAGCACTTCATGATCCCAATTACCTTGCTAACTCAAGAATCAGCAGAATGGAATGTGAATACAATGCCAATGAGATTTTGAAAGCAATGAACACTCCTCAGCAAGCATGTCTTCACAAGCCTGAAAAAGCTCATCTCCCGACAGCAGAAGGTAATTCTCAAATTATACGTGATTTCTTTGTATGTCGTGACCTTGAGTATTTGGTTAAAGGCGCAAACAAGTATGCGAATTCATTAACTTTGGTCAAAGCTACAACTTGGGGGTCAATGCCATGGATTGAGGAAAAGGTTGATCGTCTCTGGATAAAGCAATTAGTTCCTAAGTATGATCACTATGCTGAATTGGGAGCATCGTATTGGGGCGAAACCGTACGACAAGCTTACAGATATGCATTTGGGTTCAAATCAGTCCATCAAGTTGTATCTCAGTTTCGAATCAAAGCCATTCTAGGAGTGAGAATTGAACCCAGGGTCGGTTACCATCATTTAACAAAGATCAAACTAAAAAGAGAAGACGACAAACACTACACCATCATGGAAGGAGACTTTTCGGTTCTTCGTCTCGAAGACATTGAAGACATGCTGCTTCTGATGACTCAAGGTACACTCAGACATTTGGATGCTGAAGACATCATTGCCTTGCATTCAGCTCTTAGAATGTACACACGACGGATTGTAATCAAGAAGAGAGTTGCGGACTTGCAACTTGGTGTGGAAAGTTATCAGAGGAAGCTGAATCTCACTGCTCCGTACAATGAAGTTCCTGATAACCATCGCAACAAAAGCCCCTACACGATTACAACAAAACCGGTTCCAAGTACTTTTTACTTAAATGGATCCGGTGAGAAGAAATTCATGTGAGTCGTGGAACTTCACAAGTTCAGTGACGAGACTCTTCAACAAGTACGGGACACATTGTTGCATCTCAACGTCACCAAGAAGCATCCCAAGGTTACAGTAAAGTGGCACGATGGATACATACAAAGTGCTGACTACATGATCAAGAAGATTAACGAAACGTTGCGGGAAAGACGTTTAATGAGAAGTCTAGAATGATTCATGGGTGGTAGACCATATGGAGCGCACCACAAGCTAATGGAACGATCTACTTAAAATGGGTCGTACTATCTCAGGTCAACTCCATATTTTACTTGTGAATATGTAAATACTGTGAATTGTGCTTTTGTGGCTTGCTATAGTAAGAAAGTATGATAATTTTTCAAGAATTTCTCATGAGATTCTAAATCTTTCAAAATATATCATACTTAAGCACTACAACTAACCCTCATTAACTTGAGGGGGAGCATTAATACTTTCTATGGCCAACAACCAATTTCATTTTGTTACCCAAAGACTGGTTAATCCATTAATATCCAAAATATTGATAGTTAACATTTTGGATAAAGGGAGAAAATGGGATTAAGGAGACTTGTAAATATACGTGGCTAAAAATGAAAAATGTCTAAATGGAAAATCCAACTTGATATGTGCTATGCATATGTTAAGGGGGAGCATTTTGATGTCAAAAACACAGAAGGTACAAAACTCTTGATATTTATATCACAAGTACCTCAGTGATTTTAAGAAATCTTCATGGTGACAAATACTTACCCAAAACACACTTAACTCACGACGGTTGTGGTGACAAAAGGGTGTTAGGATTAGCTACTAGTCCAATGATTCTTCCAGAACTGGAGGAATCTTCCCAAGGACAATTCCATAGTTAGAAAATAGTAGTCCTTAGGAAAGATGAGGAATGGATTGTGAACGAAGCTGAATGCCGACCAAGTACTGATGCTAGCACTGGAAAAATCACAACAAGGTGCTAGTGATGATGTATTGGTAAGCATTGAAGGGGTTGAAGAATGAAAAAGAAATGTAAAGATAAAGGGTGTAAAGAAAGAAGCCCTCCTTACAACTTAGGCAGAAACCGGGTCAACATATTTTGAGAGACGATAAAGTATCATAGGCCCAGTGATGCGATGCACAACCCCTCCCAGCTAACTCAAACATCTCTCAAAAGATATTTGTTTTAATGTCACGGAGTTCAACACATTATCTATCGGTTTATGCACTCCGAATAAATTGATATTGAAAAGGTGGAAATCCTCTCCAGCCTCTCTCACCAAATCAAAATGCACCATTGAGTCTAGAGCGACGAGATCATCAAAAGACTCAATAGGACACATGTCAAAAAGAAGAAAGATTTTTATGAGTCCTACGCAATATTCTTGTAATATTGACCGAACATCTGAGTGATATGAAAGTATTACAATGAAGATGGAAATCATGCTTGAGCCAACATCAAACAAGCTCATGGTAGGTGACACGTGCGGTTCTTTAAGAACCAAGATTGTGATAACTGGAAAGAAACGATGGTTTGATTCTTAATTGAATTCAAACTTGTTCCAAGGCCTCTACGCATTATTCAAGTGATCTTGCCAGAACACTCAGAGTGGCACTCTTTAGTGTTCACAGTGATGAGTGGAAATCCTTCTAGTGTCAACATCAAACAGCACTGCGGTAGGTGACAAGGACGATTCTATTAGAATCGAGCTCGTGACAACTGGAAAGCAATGATGGTGAAAATCTTAACTGAAATTTAGTTATTCCAGGTTTATGAATTGACGGCTTCAACCATTAGGATAATTTATCCAAAATGGTTCACTCTTTATGTGAGCAGTCAGCTTTGGACGGTCGAATAAAGAGAACGGTTTTACCCACGAAATCTTGTTAAGGAGATCTTTAATTAGAGCTAACTGTCACAAGTACGATATACAATATCGTCCAACGGTCTTCACCGACCGGAGGTAAAACACTACCAAATCAGAATAGCATTTCAAAGCCATTTTATTCGTGTGTTATTATGTTGCTGCATTTGAAGACGGTGGCGTTGCGGTGTACCAGATGAAGTCGTCCTCATATACTTATATTTTCTACATCAATATTTCAGCAAAATTCAAGAAAGTTCAACATAATAACTTCCGCTGTAACAAACTCTGAAACTTTCAAGAATTCAACAAAAGTATAAGTATGTGGGACATGAAGTCACGAGGAGGCCACATATCACAAGAAGGCAAAGACTACACGTGAAGATGATCTCAAGTTACAAGACAAGTCAAAGCCAAAAGAACATGTTGCAAGCCAAAGCTCAAATATTATTACAACATATTCACAAGTCGAAAAAGAAAAGAAGAAATGAGAAACGACTACGAGCTCAAGAACAAAGACTTAGTATAGTATGTTAGGTTTAAAACTTTGTAATTTGGAGTGACCTCCCTTAGGGGGAGATTGTTAGAAATACGTTTTAAACGTATATTAGAAGTATCGGTCACTCCAACAATATTATTAACTGTGATTAGGTCGTAGTTAGTTATTGTGTTAAACATTAGTTACTAACCAACCCATGGGCCTTTCCATGGGTTGTAGGCCCAAGCCCATCAAGGCTTGGGTATATAAGGCCCCTTTCCTTCATGGAAAGGGGTTGGTTGTTCATTTCATTTACTTAATAATAGACATATTTTTCTCATCTTTCTCTCTCTAGTTTCTCTCTCTAGAAACAACAACCCACTTGTTAGGATCTTAGATTATCACTATTCTACAAGTAGCTCCTCAGGCTCGTCAAGTAAAGTAATAAAGTCTCCATAGTTCAGTGACTCCTTGGGTTTATCTAGCTCCCCTTCAAAAGAAGGCTTGCCTTTGTTTTTGTCACAACCTGCCCCAAATCCTGAGGATTGGGTTTTGTCCAACTGATTCTCAGAGGCAGTTTGTGATTGATTAGGGGTGACAGTGAGATCCATATCAGTGAGTTGTTTTTCCCGTAGGAGTCTTCCTAAGTCTTTGGGATCAATAATGGTTCCCTCATGCAAAGACTTGTGATTTAGTGTGCCTTCATCGGGAGTTGTGGAAGTGATATGCCTATCAGCGAGGTGTGTTACCTGTAGGTGTCTCCTTGAGTCTTTGGCCTTGGTTGTGATTTAATAATGCCCTCATCAGACTGGTTGATAGGCAGTCCCGTAGCATAGGTTTGTATGTCCCTCTACATCAAGAGGACCAGTAGGTTGGCCCGTCTACCCTGACTGTGATGTATCAGGGCCTCCCGTAAGCCCTTTCCCTTGGGGTATTTGAAGCTTGGTCTGAACAAGGGTGGTCTTTTTAGCCTTGGTATTTTTAGTACGTGTCTCCGAAGCCTTAGGGCCCTGTGCCTTTGGGTTGGTCTTTGGCACAGTCTGAGTCTTCTTGTTCCCCTTCTTTGGTAAGAAGGGAATGAGAGACACAGATGATTCACGACTGATCACCTCAGTCATATGAGTCGTTAATTCAATAGGGGTGACTTTAGATGGGTTCTTAGAAAAGTTTGTGGAACTAAGGATTGGTGTAGAAAACACAATAAATTTATCCTGATTGTAAAAGGAACCCGGTAACCTTTCTAAAGCACAAGATATGAACCTTGGGAAAGATACACACTTTTGCCTTGACTCCTTCAGGAGCCTGGTTACGAGATCATTATAAATGATCTCTCCTATGTCAATATTCAGTTCATTAATAAGACTATAGATTAGCATCTGCTGAGTAGAATCAACTTGCTCAGTAGATGATGAATTCCCACCGATCACCTGAATCACAAATGTGACCAGGATCCTCCAAGCCATGGGGAAAGCAGTTTTGATTAATGGGGTTTTAGATACAAGTAACTCAGGGAACTCGATTTCTGTTAATCCTTTTTTAAATGAGTCCATGTCAAGGGGTGTGCAACATATTTTCCTTTATTATAATCAAGCCCACTGGCTTCACAAAACATTTTAAAGTCTAAAATCAATGGTGTCTTCCCATTGTTCACAGTGAACGCGATGACATAACCCTTATGTGACTTGGTCTTAGACCCTTGAGAACCTTCCGGACCTTGGTTAGTTGGGGGTTACAACCACAACAGTATACCAGAATTCCTTGAGATATTCATGGTAAAATACTGAGGTGGTGTTTGTAAAAGTTTCAGCCCACTCACAATTTTGAAGAAATTTGCAAATAGGTTTGTAGGCTGAGACATTACGAGGGTAACTGAAATTTCCCCCATAACTATTTCCTAAAAAATGGACTCTCTCATTAATGAGATGCTTAGCCTGAGGGGTATACGAAATAGCCATGGATAGTGCCATTTTAAGACATGATTTTAAAACTATTTTAAAAGGACTATGGTTGATGTTCGTTTGCAAGTCTTAAATTTTTATTCAAGATATTACCACACAAATGACTAGAAACATAAACACGGGCAAGTATACCCTTTCATGTATAACATAGTTTAATGGTAAAGTCCAGTTCGTTTCACGGGATTGTTGTTATCAAAATATAAAAAAATTACCTTTAGAGTGTCACAAGTTCCAAAGATATACTTAAAAATTGGTATTAAAGGGTGCGTTTGGCTAAGGTCATAACCATATGAAAGATAGGTAGCAATGATGAATTTAAGCACATAAATAATATAAGACAACATGCCGATTAGTAGTCATACATGCAACATCTAATTGATATGACAAGAATCCGACTAAAGACTTTGTTATATCAAAAGCATTAAGAATGGTTTATGCTTGATTTTAATAACTAAGGTAGTAGATGATATTATGCAAGAGTTGGTATATGTTTTAATCCACTAATCGTGACAAAAGTGATTAACAAGATTCATTTATTAGATGACATGAAACTCATCCATTCACATGAGTACTATTCATGATCATGGATGAATCCAACATATAGCAATGGTATTACATAATAACATATAATACATGAGCATCTAAATCACACTTATAATCAAGATCCCAGAGAAAAAGTGCGCCGCACAAAACTAATTGTGCGCCGCACTTTGCCCCAGCAAAGCTAATAATCGTATCTAATCATAAGGTTATCAAACCTTAACTAAGTGCACATCACACTACTCCATAATAACAGAAAACAAGATCATTTCAACAATATGTAAATCAAATTAAAGGATTAACATAAATGAAATGAGAATTATACCATAAGGTGTTAATCAATAATTGCTCCAAAGGTTTTATAAGCTTTTAAACTTATTACAAATTGCTAGCAATACTTCTGAGTTCCTTGTTCCAGCAACAATAACATCAACCAACTAAGGTTTACCAACTCTAGTAAATATGATCAAGGATTTGGAAAATCCTTGATTATGAGATTCTCCTAAACAATGGAGAACTTATGGAATGAGATATGATATGCCTGGCCTTGGGTCTTATTTATAGTTACAAATTCGTAGGTTAAGAGTCATGGGAGTATCCTAAGATTTCTCCCATAATAGCCATGCATAATGACACTTAATTGTGTAACTGCAACAAAATGTGCGTCGCACTTTTCCAATTATGCGCCATACTTCTTTAGAAGCAAATGTGTGCCGCACTTTACAGTTTGTGCGCCGCACTTCTTGTGTTTCTCCAAAATCGGGGTACTTTGTATGTACGCCGCACTTTTCCAATTGTGCGCCTCACTTTGGCTCCATTTCAGCATAATTCCATCTTTAGCCCATTTCTTCTTTATTTCTTCATTCTTTTCCTTCATGGTTTCTTTCTTAGCTACAATACAAACAATATTCTTTATTAGTATCAATTCAACCCATAATTTATTGATTTACATAGCAAACGAGGACAAATGCATCATTACAAACATGTATAAATGAGACGTTATCAAATTCCCCCATACTTAACTTCTTGCTTGTCCTCAAGTAAGGTAAAAATATATTTTTAATAAGTGTCGAAAGAGTAGATAAAGTCAACAATCGAAAACAAAGATAACGCCATCAAACACCTCACGAAGTAGATATTTTTATTTCACACACTCTCCTTATTATGGGTGATAGGTGTGTAAACACCCATCATTTTTACCACTTAACTACAATAATAACCGAGCCAAAACGTGTATTTTATGTCGTAAATGTCGGAATTATGCGTGGTTTGTGTTTTTGTTGTGATTTAGGACGAAAATGGGAAAAGGGGAGAAAACACGGGCATTCACGGGCTTTTATCGAAGAAAAAGACAAAAGACAAAGTCAAGAAATCAAGAGTGCAAAAAGAACGGAAGTCCAAGACCAATTCTGAAGATTTATCGAAAAAAAGTCAAAAGACGGAAGTTTACTAAAAGCCGAAGAACTCAAGTCTAATTTATTGAAGAAATTACAAGACGAGAGTATAAATCCCGAGACAAAGTCGTTAAAGTCAAAGAATTAAGAAGATTAAGGACTTAATGACAATTAAAGAAAGAAGAAAGAGGGGAGGAAGCTTCCTCTAAGCACCTCCCTAATCCTCCTATAAATAGGCCATTAGGATTTCATTTTCATTTTGTTGGCTAAGTGTGACAATTAGCTCTTCCACTTTAATTTTTGCACATTTAAATACATGTCATTTACTTAATTGTCTTGCACCTTAAATTCATTTAATTTCAAGTAAATTTCCTTTTAATTGTTGTTAATCTTTACTTTTATTGTTCATCTCCTATCTAACTTTCTTGTTTGATCTTAATCTTTATGCTTTATTTTTTATGTTCATGTTCTTGAGTTTTTATTAAATTGATTAAGCGGGTTTTGATTATTTTGATTATTATTGTTATTGTTTTTTATTTGGTTGTTTGATTATCATTAGTTGATCATTTGTGGTTAGTCTTGTTTAATCTTTTGGTTGATTTTAATTAGATTAGATTAGATTCGTGTTATTTGTTTCCCGTGTTCTTCGCTACTGTTCTTTTCCAGGTTATTCCGGATCAAAGCTGTTTATTCCGGATAAAGGTGGTGTTGTGATTATTCCGAACCAAGCAATCATTCCGGATAAATGACATATTCCGGATCAGTTTGTTATTCCGGATCAGAGTAACATTCTGAACCAGTGGATATTCCGAACCAAACCTGTTTTCCGAATCAAGGAGTTTATTCGGAATAATATATATTCCGGATCAAGTGACATTTCGAACGAAGGTGGTTACTTTTGAATATTCTGGATCAGGGAACTCATTCGGAACATTCCGGATCAAAGGTTCATTCGGAATAACTTGTATATTCCATATCAAGGGGGTGTTCATTCGGAATAGCATATATTCCGGATAAAGATTGTTCATTCGGAACATTCCGGATCAAGGTTTTGGTAATTAATCCGAGTGAAGAAGAATCATTCCGAACGAAGGTGACATTCCGGATGAGTGATTATTCCGAACGAAGGATTATTCCGAATGAGCTGTTTTCAGGTTATTTTTAGTTTCAGTCTTTAAGTTTTAATTTTCAAGATTTACTTTTCCCGCCTTTTACTTAGTTGCACTTTAAGTTTGCTTGCCTTAGATTTATTTTAAGTCTTGCCTTAGTTTAAGTTTTAGTTGCGTTTTAAGTTTGCCTTTAGGATAGTTTTAAGTTTGCGTTAATTACCTTAATTGCCTTTTTACTTTTCGTCACGCTTTAATTTCTTTTCATTTATTTTAACTTAGATTTAGATTTTAATTATGGCCATTTACTTTAATAGTTTTTGCACCTTTAATTTTACTACAACGACAAAACATTTGTTTCCACCAAAGACATCTGAGTCGCATAGTTAACCAGTAATCAATTCGATTAGACCACGACAACGAACTTTTATTTTTTATACTGAGTAAAATCTAGTTATCAAATGGCGCCGCTGCCGGCTCTTTTCGTAAAGATTAACGGTTTTCTGTGAGAGACGCGTTGCTTTTTGGGATCCGTTCATTTGTGAGCGTTATTTTCTTGCTTAAAAAATTTCCAAAAACCCATAAAAATTAAAAAAATTTAAAAATCCATAAAAATTAAATTTTTTTTTTCAAAAATACAAAAAGATTTTATTTTTATCTTTATAGTGTATATATATTGTCTATTCCTTTGGTATTGTTTTCTTTTGCTTTCGCAGGTGTATGTGTACTAGATCTTCAAATTATCAAGAGCCCGAGACTCGTGAAGATTTAGCTATGGCAGGTGTGAACAACAACAATAATCCACCGCACCTCAACAATAACAACAACAATTTTCTTTCACAGCTCGATCTTCGGACAATGGAGGAGCTTTGTCAACCAACAATGTTTGGACGAGGAGGACCGATTGCGCCGATGCAAATCACGGCTCCGGATTTTTCGTTTAAGCATCACATGATCCAGCAAGTGCAAACAAATCCTTTTCGAGGAATGCCTGATGATGATGCCAACAAACACCTCGACAAATTCATTATTATTACCCAAAGTATGAAGTTGCCCGGTGCTACTATGGATGTTCTACGCCTTCAACTCTTCCCACATACTTTATCACACCACGCCGAGAAATGGTTTGATCATCTCACGAATAATTCAATTCATACATGGGATGACATGACTCAACGCTTTTTGTCGCGCTACTTTCCACCATCCATGGTCACGAGCCTTCGAAATCAAATCAACGGTTTCATGCAAGAATCCGATGAATCTCTCTTTGATGCTTGGGAAAGATATAATGTTATGATCGATCGATGTCCAAACCACAACATGCTCCCTGTGACCTTAATTGATAATTTCTACAACGGTTTGACTTTTCGTGATCGTGATACGATTAATACAGCCCGGTGGCACATTTATGAAAAGAAGACCCGAGGAGTGTAGAGAGCTTATTGAGAACATGACTACTCATCACAAAAACTGGGATTCCTCCGCTTCTTCAAGGAACAACCCGAGAGTCAATGTTTCTTCTACTTCAGCAACCCCCGATATGACCGAATTCACCCGCATGATGGCCGAAATGAACAAAAATATCTTGCTCATTGCTTCAAACCAACAACAACAAGTTCAAGCGGTAGCAACTCCTTGTGAGACATGCGACGGTCCTCACTCATACACTGATTGTCCTTCTACTCAAGGAAATCCGGAAAACGTGTATGCGGCTTATGGTAATTATTCACCGGAAAATTACCAAGCCCGACCTCAAGGGGATAGACATTTGCTAAGTTACCGGTCCAACAACTATCTTTCACCCGGTTTTTCTCCTCAAAACCAAAACCCCAACAACAACTACAATAGAAGCAACCAAATCCCACCTAGAGCTTCTAATCCTTATCACCCACCCGCTCAACAAGCCCCACCCATCAATCAAGATGTTGAAGCCTTAATGAGAACCCAAGGAGAGCAAATTAAGAATCTGCAAAGCCAAATTATCAATTTGAAAGGGGATATCTCTAAGCAAGGGAATGACATTAGATCCGAGCTTCGAAATGATATACAATCCTCATTCAGCAATCAAACGACTGATTTGAAGAATATGCTGGCTAGTTTCTTACCCACCACTCAACCCTCTACTTCGGGCTCTCTACCTTCAAACACCGTCACCAATCTGAGAGCGAATGTGAGTGCTATTAATACCCGTAGTGGAGTTACTTTAGTAGGACCATCTATCCCGCCCCTAGTTACATCATCTACACCTCCTCCACCACCATTTATCCCTATTACTCCTACACCTAGTATTAGTAAAGCATTACCGTCTCCGCCTCGTCGTGAAGAAGTACCCAAGACGAATCCTCCACCAACCCCACCTTCCACCTTTAACCCTTCAACATCTCAACCTTCACCTTCTACACCTCCACCACCCAAACCCAATATTCCTTATCCATCTCGCTTAAACAAGGCCAAACTGCACACCAAGGATGACTTTCAAGTGTCAAACTATTTGAAGAAAGTTTCGGAAATGACCATCACTTTTAGCCTTGTTGAAGCTCTAGCACAAATGCCTAAATTTGTTAAGATGTTTAAGGAATTGCTTAGCAAGAAGGAGAAGATGGCCGAGTTTGTTAATACTCGATTGAATGAAAATTGTTCTGCCGTCCTTCTTAAAGAAATTCCGGAAAAACTTGGAGATCCCGATCGTTTTGTCCTACCTTGTACTTTTAACCAAACCGACAAATTTACTGCCTTAGCCGATCTCGGGGCAAGTATAAATTTGATGCCTTTAAGCGTTTGGAAAAAGTTATCATTGCCCGACCTTACACCCACCAAAATGACTCTTGAGCTAGCCAATCGCACTCTCGCTTACCCCGTTGGTATTGCCGAAGATGTGTTCATTAAAGTTGGCACATTCACTTTTCCGGTCTACTTCGTCGTTGTTGATTATAAAATGGACCCTCGTATTCTGTTAATACTTGGACGCCCATTTTTGAGAACCGGTAGAGCTCTAATAGATGTGGATAAATTTGAGCTCATCTTAAGAGTCGGGGATGATGCACAAGTTTTTGAAATGGGGAAGCTTACAAGCAAATCCTATGGAAGAGAATCAGCAAATATGATTAATGTGCTTGATGATTTTGTCGTCTACAACAATCCTCTATTCAATTCTTGCAATGATAATCCACTGTTTCAAGATGATGTGGATGATTCTCTCTCCAATTTGGAACCTTCACCCATTCATGATTCTCCACCGATCTATGATGCTTATGATGATGATTCTAGCTTCGATGGAGATGATTATGATGATTTTACTTCCGAGTATCCCGACATGCCCACTTATGATGATTTTGATGAGGCCGGTACTCTTTTGAGTGATTCTTCTCATGAGGAAGATCCTCCGCCATCCATGCTTAATCCTACTTTGGATGACTACTCATTTGAGGAAGACTTCTCTACTTTTCTCAATACATACTTCCCTCATGAGAGTGATGCTCCTCCTTTAGACTTTGATGATTATGGTCTTGATCCTACTTCGGATTTGAAGAAAATTCTTTCAAAGGAGAAGAAACCGGACGACACCAACATCCGCAGCACGTATGTTTTGACACCTCTTTGTCCACCTTTTGAGAACAAGGTTGTGCATTTTCTTAGCGGATCATCTTCAAATTCTGTTGAGCCTGAGTACTATTTTCCCCTAAAGGAAAAGGTGTTCGACCCCGGTATCGATATTCTTCAGCCATCTCACTATCCATCTGATGAAATAAAAGGAAAAATCTTGGGTACTATTGGAGATATGCTTGCACCTCTTCACCCTTGCTTCCACCGTGCTCCATCTTTGCTTAAGGGAACCTTGCCTACTCTTCTTTGTCTTGCCTTGTTCGCCTTAAGCTTGTGCTATTTGATGGACGAAAACTATGTCTTTGATCCCGGTGGATGTGTTTCATGCTTCTTCCTATGCTAATCAAGGTCGAGTCAGGCTCACGACTCGGTGAACAAAAATCAAGCGCTTCTTGGGAGGCAACCCATGTATCTATCTTTTAGCTATCTTTTTCCTAAGTGTAGGGGAGACCCGTTGGTGTTTGCTATTTCCTTCTTCTCATATTCAGGGATTCAAGCGCTCAATGATCCACTCTTGATGATTTTTGACAACCCGTGATTCCGTGTTTTCCGTCTTCCCGGTTCTATCCTAAACTCTTTTCGATTCACTATTTTATATTTCTCAATATTAAAATAGGAATCTCGTTAGTTGTCCTTTCCTTATCAAGATTTAAACAACGTGCACAATGTCCTAAGTGTAGGGGAGTTTACTCCCACATGCTTAAACATTGAGGACAATGTTTATATTAAGTGTAGGGGGACTTCTATCGAAGTTAAGTGTTCTTTTCCTTGTATTTGTCCTCATTTTAACCGGAAAATCAATTTTTCGACATTTTTCAAAATTTTTGATCTACTTTGGCCTATTAATTTTTCCCTTTGTATAGTTATTTTCTTTCTCTTTACTAGAATAAATTTTAATAAAGTGGTTTTAATTTTCAAATGTTGTGAATCTTTTGACTCAACCCGAGTTTACTTATCTAAGTTTACTCTAGCTAGTATCCTTAACGTGTTTAAGTCAAGTTTTGCTAGGCTTTTATATAGGGAGCTATAAAACGCGAAAGTCTTAACTCTCACGGGTTAAGAACAAGAACTTTTCGCAAGTTCCTATAAATGATCCTAGAGAGTCGTTTATCAAGGGAACTTTAAAATGCGATTTCTAAACTTGAAAAAGTCTAAGAGTTTGCAAGATCCTATAGACGACTCGAAAACCCAAAACTTAGATTTAATAGGCTAAGCATCCACGAGTCTCATTCCTTGAGATTTTAAACTGTGGAGAACGAGAGATGATAGAGTCAATTATAAGTTTGGTATCCTTTCGTGAATTTATGTGAGTTAATTATAAGCCTATTCTCCTATCGCTTGCTAATAAATTTATCTGCAATAAATAAGGTTGTACGATTTGAAAAGTTACTTAGCTTCTAGCCCAAGATCGTTTAAAAGTTGCTCGGTAATGATTAGAGTTCATAGCCAAGGCATAACTTATTGAAGCGGGATGCGAAGATTGGCGAGTCCAAAAAGGTCCTAACAAGGCATGAGGGCTACATTTTGTTGCTAAAAGATCCAAAGTGATGTGAAGAATCATTTATCAAAGATCAATATGAAGGATCGAGACACACGACGAAAAGCAAAAACTCCCCAAAAGATCATGGAGAAGTCTATCCGAAAAGGCCCTAACAAGGTATGAGGATAAATAGATCCAAGTCCAAAAAGGAGGCGGATCGTTGTATATCAAAGTCCACAATAAATATTAGAGAAAAATGAAGAAGTCGTGGTCCAAATATGAAGAATCTCTCAAAACTTCAAGTGAAGAAATTCCTATTATGAAGAGAAGGCCATTATTTCATGAACGTCTCTCAAGATTTGAAGTGTGAAGTCGCTGCCAAATATCGGTCCGAGAAAGGTCTCAAATCGCGAAGCGAGTTATGCCAAGATATGAACTTTATGAGGTCCCGAGAAGCAGTTTTAAAAGATTTTGTCCTTTAACTAACTATTGATTAAATCGTCCCACTTTATTTTCAGCCTAAATAACTATCGAAATAAGTCAACAATGCATCCTCGTGATCATTCAAGACAACAATAAAATATAAGAGATACACCTAGGAATAAGGGAGTCTAAGTAAATAATTGGCCCACATGAGTTCGTGTTAGTTTGCTAGCCTTATAATAACAATGATATCATTTTTAAGCTTGGTTTGGAGAATGTGAAAACTTGAGGATGATGATCATTCATGACATTTCCAAAACCCTAAGGTATGCCTTTGATTTCTTTACTTACTGTCTTCCTTTGAATGTTTATAATTTTCTATCTCTTTAATAAAGGCCAATGTGGATTGATTCTGATGGAAAATGTAAAGCGTGCTTTGTAACTAATGCATTGCACGCGAACATTGCAATGGTCAAGTGTATCAAGTGTATCATTCAAGACAACAATAAAATGTGGATTGATTATTATGGGTAAATTATCGCTCAATAGCACGGTCATGAAAAGTAAATTACCATAGGCTTGTACAAGGAACTAAACTAAACCAAATTTGACGTAAGCACCAAGTAAAATATCAAAAGAGGTCTTTTTCAAAAACTTTTATTACCACCGCATGTTTAAAGAATAAATAATACATCATCTTTTACCATGTTGTTCCTTCATGAGTTCGTAACTCAAAACTTCTTAGGCTTCCATTTGCCTTTTATTCTTTCTCTTTTTTACTAATCTCTTCAACGATCATTTGGGAAAACTTGCTTTCCCCCATACTTATGATCTACTATCATTTCACAATATGGTTTCCAACAATATATAATCATCTTAAAACATTGGCAAAACTTTCAATCTTTTCTCTTTTTCTTTTATTTTGCCTCATTATCATTTAAAATACCTTTTATCATACAAGTATGATCCACTATGGTCTCGTAAAGATTAATAAGCACAAGTTCTAGAATTAAACTAATCATCGGCACACACACAATTTGAAATGTAAGAATGCTTACGGAAAAGATCCTCACAATTATGAATAAAGTATTGTGTAAATAACGTTATCAATTATGAGTCAAAATAGCTTTACAAGTATAAGAATTATCAATCCTTCGACAAAATTTTTTTTTTAACTGTAGAAAATTTTCAAATTCGCCCAGAAAGTGCGGCGCACAATTTGAAATGTGCGGCGTACTTTTGGGTATAGAAAATCCAGAAACTTCATTTATTACAACAAGCTTATATTCGATCTTATTTTCATTCAATCACCCCTATACTTATTATGAGCATTGTTCCTAATGCTAAACATAAGGAAAAGGTAAAATTAGAGGAAAATAAGAATAATACTCCCCTTTTATTCCAAGTCGTGAGCGAAGCCGAGATCTTCAATCTTCGCCTAAGTTCCCCTTGACTCGCTTATTTTCTGTAATTTAACACAAATAATATATACAAACATATTTCACATACCAAATTAAAAATAAAAATCCACACACAAAGTATTAAGTTGTCCTAAATGCCAACAAAGGCATATTACATAGCCCAAATAAATTGTTTTCAAATTGTTTTCAAATGTAACTAATACAAAAGTCACAAACACACGAGGCTTCACATATCCTCTTCAGTTTCATCATTCCTTAGAGCTTGGGATGGGTAAAAATGTGGTGGATAAGGTGGAGGTTGTTGGGTGTAGTGGAATGGCTCGTGGAGATATCCGGGTGGTCCATAAGGTCCACTCATTGGAACATGATATTGTTCCGCCATCCTCTCAAAAACAGGAGCGTATCTATCCATACTATAACATTGGCGCTCCATCATAAACCCAAGTTGGTCTTGCCTAACCTCCATCCTTCCCATTCTATCACAAACATCTTGGAGTGATGCATGAGGAGCTCGCGCCATGCCCACACGAGGTGCTCTAGCAGGCGTTTCTTCTCAGATCAACCTTCCATCTGCTCCAATCAAATCTCTCAAAGTAATTTTGTCAATGGTATCACACAAAATCGATGGACTAAGACTACTCACAACTTGTTCACTTAAAAGCCCCATCCTTCGAGCTAACCTAGTCACAAATCGTCCACACACAATCATGCTACTTGCTTGATTACCATGACCTTTCCTTTTCACCCATTTTGCTATCACCCAAGCCACATTAGCGTATTGCTCACGGTTCTTGTCCCTAAACATGCTTAATAACCACAAATCATTCTTTTATATTATATCATATCCCGTGGTTCTTTGGCAAAGGGCATAAGCAATCATCTATTGAAGCACTCTCAAAAGTGGACTAGAAATTCTAGTGGCCGAGCTCCTAGATAAGCTCAAAGGATCCTCATCCGGGCAAATTGATGCCCAAAATTCATTAGCATTGAAATTCCCATGATCACGTTCCCCTCCTTGGAAATATACCTCAAATCCTTCCTCCATTCGCTCATCTCTATTATACAACTCCAAGTACTTAGCCAATTCTTTCAAAGTCAAAGAATGTCCCTTCCCACAAAGTCTAAAATTCAGTATCTTCTTAGTCATCAACTCATCTCCTTCGGCATCCTCATCAAAATGAAAAGTAGAGAAAAACTCGAGAACAAGCTCCACATAGATCTTCTCCCTACAAGTAAAAGCACATATCCAAGCATTGGATTCAAATAATATTTCATTACCTCCAACCTCTATCACTACTATCTTAAGCATCTCCTTGATTTGAGCTTCACAACCAAGCTCATTCAAAACTCCAAAATCCACAATGCTAGGTGCAAAAATTTGTTTTGGCAGTAAAAGACTAAGAGCATTATTGTAGATGGTTTTGGTATCGCTAGTACATCCAGGCCAGTTCAAAAATGGGTGATTCAGCGTCCACATAAGTGCGGCACTTGTCGATTCGGTAGGCCTTCGCTTCTTTCCTCGGCTTGACGAGCCGGTTTCATAATTTCCAGAACTGGTATTTTGCAAATTTTATCACATAACAAACATGTATTAACATTATATAAGCGTTTAGCGGTCTACGGTGTCCCACGTTTGTGTGTTTGTTTTTAGTTTCTAATGAGAAAAACAGGATATATACAAAAAATCCGCCCAGAAGTGCGGCACACTTTTTGGTTTGTGCGGCGCACATTTTGTGCATCCAGACAATGTTACTGTATTTTTACTTTTTAAGTATACAAAACACAAAATCTAAAAAGAAAACATCCAATTCCATTCAATAGAATAAAAAGACACTAGGGAGAACATTTCCTACTCCTAAGACCATCCTAAAACTTCTAGGACTCTTAGATATTACTTCGTTTTATTGATTATCTACATACCAAAAGATTAAAATGCATAAAAGTAACTAGAAGCCAATGATGCACTCTGATTGTACTAAATTACACCACTTGTTTAGGAAAACAAAAGAGCGTAAATGAGCGGAAAGTATTAAGTGATGATTTAGGAAAATCAAACACTAATGACCCAATGAAGTTCGTTTCCCAAGGAGGTATATGTGTGTGACCAAAATGTAGCAAGGTTTGAGATTAATATTGGTTAGAAGGGGATGAGAAAAGAGAATGACGAAGACGTGAAATTAATTACTACGACGACTAAAATTAAAACCGTAAAAAGAGCAAAAATAAAAATTAAATCTAAAAATTACCAAAAATTCACCAAAAATCAAAATAAATAAATAAAGAGCTTACCAATGATTAAAACTTTTTCAAACCTTTTAATTAATTAAATATTAATTTTTAAATGCTAATTAAAGCCCTAAAAATCAAATTAATTATCAAAAAGCCCAAATAAAGATTTTTCAATTGGTAAACCTCTAAAATGACCTAAAAAGATTAAAAACTATTTTTAGAAAATTTTAAACTAAGAAAACTATTTAAAATGATTTAAAAACTATTAAAACTTAAAATAATTATAAAAATTAATCTAAAGGTGATAAAATTAATCTAAAAGTTGCAAAAATCCTATTTTAATGTATTTAAGCTAAGAAAAATATAAAAAGTGCAAAAATATGAAATTTGAAAAACAGTAATAAAATAATATTAAAATAATATTAAGAATCCAAAAATTATAAAAAATTCTAAAAACTTGCAAACTAGTTTATTTTGACCTAATTAAACAGAAAATGAAAGTGAAATGACCAGAATACCCCTATTAGGCCCCCAAATGGGCCAAAACCCAAAACAGTCAAGCTTATTAGGCTTTTTAGCCCAAAAAGTCAAAATAAGCCCAAATGACTTAGAAAAGCACTATCTGACTCAAAATTCAATTCTAAACACAAAACTATGAAGGCCCAAAAGCTGAAAGTGAGCTTATCACAGCTTAATGATCAAACAGCTTATCCTTATTGGGCCATTAAGCCCATTAAGCAATAAGCTAATGCCATAAGCTCTAATTTGACACACAACCTTCTTTTGGGAAAAAGAGATCTGTAAAAAGAAATTTTGAAAAAGCACACTCAATAAGCCATAAATAAGCAAAGTACAAATTCACTAAAAGACAAAATAGTCCGGTTTTAGTTCTAGGGCACCTCAGGACTTGATTCAACTTGCAAAATGTTACAAATGACCTCAATAAGCCAAAACAATCAACCAAAATCCAATAAGAAAAACAAATAAGCTGGAATAAGCCAATAAGCACTTATGAAAAAGTCAATTAAGTTGATTTTCTAGTCAAACCCTAAAGTCAACCCACCAAATGCTCCAGTATGAACAAATGGGTCAAATAATGAGCACCTATTACAAAATCCAAGTTGTTGCTGGTTAAAATAAGCTAGAATAGCTTATTGATAAGCTGAACACAAAAATACACTACAAGGGGGAACTTTCAGTAGGAACTGGATCCCACTGCCTTGACTTTTTGACTTGGCTTTTTAGAGAGATTCTGTATGTTTTATTGGAAGACAAGGGCACCCAAGTGATCAGTTAATCACAAGTAGTCACAATCAAGCACAAAAACACACTTCAGTATCACCAATTAGCACAGAAAAATCAAACAATGCTCAGATCTAGCACAGACATGGAATATAAGCAGTTATGAACACTTAAGCAGTTTTAAGCTAGAATAAGCACTCCAAATTCAACTAGATGCATACACAAGCTATATAAACTATGATTAAGCACAAACAAACTTAAATCAATCACTGAAACAAGGTATGGAACAAGGTCAAAGCAGATTACACTTGCTGATATGAACTTCAAGAACACATGCACACTTTGCTGATATAATTGACCAAAGATCCAAATTCAACACTCAAATCCTACTTCCCTAGTGTAACTAACTAGGTTTAATCACTTGTTAGCCCTAGTCTATGATTAGATCTAGGTGTCCCTTAAACCACAGCCAATTTCAACAAGTTCACAAGATTTTAGAGCCTATTGTAGAATCTAGGTGTTTATATGCACAAAGCTTGTAGATAAATGTCACTTAGCACTTATGAGATATGTTCCAACACAAAGCACCACAAAACACCAACTCAAAATAACACAAATCCAAAACAGGCTATTATACCAAACAACCCTTAATCTACCATTTTTCAAAGCAACTTGTGATTTTAACTAATAACCTACTGATTTTATGAATCAAAAACACTTCCTAGATGACTACTAACAGATTCAAACACTAAAATCACAACCTCAAACACAAGAACACAAAATCAAAGCACAAAATCCAAATCAGGCAGTAACATGAAATATTTAGGGGAAACTTAAACAAGGGATTATACTTGTCCTCCATAACATCCTAGGAGGACCAGCTATGCTCCTTGGACCTTGTTCAACAACTAGAACAAGACCAAGGTTCTTCAAAAAGGAAAATCAAAACCTGCTGATGTTCAAAGTAAAACAAGGTTTTGATTATGATATTTCTTCAACACAAATGAGCAAACAACTCAACCAAGAGCTTAAAACTCTTCTCAGGCTTGGTGTCAACAAGCTTGAAGGAGCTTAAGGCCTTTGGCTAAGGGTTAGTACAAGAATATAACCAAAACAGAAACAAGGATTTCAAGGTTTTTGAACCTTTGAAAACCTTATAAACATAGACGTGCCTTAACCACAAGATTAAGGAAGGTCTATAAGATCAAATGGAACTCAGATTTTAGCTATTCTAACACCAACTATTAATAAACACAAAAGAGATTTCAGAAATTTTATGAAATTCAAATTTTATTTAACTAAAAAGGAATTACAAAGATTGTTAGCCAAAATCTGGAACAAAGGGACTCTCATAGGTTGAGGTCTCCTTTTATAGGCAAATGCTAACCTAACACTATTCATAAACCCTAGAAGTGAATTTCCCAAATTATCCTTGAGTGCTTCTAGACGAATCCTTGATATGAGCTGTCCAAAATGATCAAGGACGTTCATTTTAGCTTTGGAGTTAAGCTATGACTCTTAGGTGTTGATCTTGACACGTCAGATGCCTTGGGGAGAAAGTTGCGTTTTCTTTGGTGGAGGAGGTTGAGTGTGGGGTCCATTGGGTAATGGGATTGAGGGTTTTGTTGTTGGGATGGGTTTCTGCATGTGTGAATCACACATGTGCCAAGGTAATTTCATTTTACCCTTTGGTTAAGTGAGTGGTAATTCTGGGTTCATCACGTGCTACAGTGGTAGGTTTTGATCCGAAAATGGGGGAAAGGTGTTTGTTTGGCGCAATATTCGTTTGAAAGTTTGGAATTGGGCAAAAGCAGTCCTTGTTCTTTGGCAAAGTATGTATAATGAGAATTTCAGCCCACAAAACGAATTCCCTTTGTTAATAAACTTTCCAAGTTTATACTTTTGCCACAAAACTTTGGTGAAAAGGTTTAAAGGGTTGTTTTTGCCAATTTTCCATATTTGAAGGACTGAATTTGGACTTTCTTGATCTTCAAAGGTCTTCAATATATGTTTGCCTTTATGAGGGACCATAATTGGCAATGTTGAATAGTTGAAGGACTAATCTTGCCATTTCTTCAAAGTTGAAGGACCTTTTTGCAATTTTGACAAACTTAAGGGACCAAACTTGTAATTATGAATTCACAAGGGTTTTAAGTGTCATTTCTTCATTGTTTGAGGATCAATCTTGCATATCTTCAAATCTTCAAGGGTAAATCTTGGATAATTCATGAATTAGGGCCCGGTTCTTTGTACGGCTTCGTTTCTCGTGTCTGTTTTTCCTTGTTTCTTGTGATCTTTTGTCTTTTTCACGATATCCATACCTAAAATACACAAGTAAACAAACACAAGCATATATATGGTATTTTATGACATTTTAATGCATTTAAAGCCCGAAAAGAACGATAAGATCATGTATAAATGCCATCTCATCACTCCCCCATACTAAGCCATTGTCGTGCCCTCACGTAATGCTAGAATAAAGTATCTAATCATCACCAAAATTCAATTTTATTAACCTTTATTGAAAAGTAAAAGACTTGCAACAATACTACGAAGATGTGTAATGACATAATGTATGATTTTCATCACGAATGTGACTTTTAGGGTCAAAGAATAGAAACAAGTAAATGTCCCTTAGAGTAAATTTCGTCATTCTTGATTGTCATACATTCCATGCTAAGTGCAAAAACGAGATCATTGTTGGTACAAGTCACAATGCTAACACTACTTATACGTCCAAATTGTGTAATACTTTTTCTCCCCGCAATCCTAGTTATTATAAAAGGAAATGGGTTACTAGCATTTTTTAACTATTTGTCATGGATCACAAGTGATTCATATTGACTTATTTGAGTATTTATTAGTCCGAAATCAAAGTAGCACGATTTAATCGATAGTTAGCCGAAGGACAAAATCTTTTAAAACGGCTTCTCGTGTATCTCCTTAAGTTCATATCTTGGCATAACTCGTTTCACGATTTGAGACCTTTCTCGGACCGATATTTGGCATGAACTTCATACTTCAAATCTTGGGAAGACGTTCTTGAAATTATGGTCTTCTCTTCATATATTTGGAATTTCTTCACTTGACGTTTTTGAGAGATTCTTCATATTTGGACCACGACTTCATCATTTTCTTCAATCCTTATTTTGGACTTTGATATACAACGATCCGCCTCCTTTTCGGACTTGGATATATTTATCCTCATACCTTGTAAGGGTATTTTTGGATAGACTTTCTCCATTATGTTTAGGGGAGTAATTGCTTTTCGTCGTGTGTCTCGATCCTTCATATTTGATTTTGGAACAATGATACTTCACATCATCTTGGATCTTTAGCAACAAAATATAGCTCCTCATGCCTTGTTAGGGCCTTTTTGGATCTTCACCAATCATCGCGTCCCACTTCAATAAGTTATGCCTTGGCTATGAACTCTATTCAACCCCGTGCAACTTTTAAACGATCTTGCGCTAGAGGCTAAGTAACCTTTCAAATCGTACGACCTTACTTATTGCATTTATTTTTATTCCTAATGCATTGATCTTATGGGAAGAAAAAGCCACAATTAAAAACATATGAGTTTTTGAAAGAACATTTTCATGTTCTACGTTTAGCATGATCACTTGTCTAACTCTATCATCTCTCGTTCTTCACTATATAAAGACCTCTAATTAAAGCGACTCGTGAATACTTAGCCATGCAAGTCAAAATTAAGCCAAATTTGGATTAGATTTCATTAAGACTATATCAAATCAAAGTTTTGGGTTTTCAAGCCACCTATAGGATCTTGCACTTTCTTGGACTTTTTCAAGTTTAGAGAATGCATTTTATAGTTCCCTTGATAAGTGACTTTCTAGGATCAATTATAGGAACTTGCGAAAAGTTCTTGTTCTTAACCCGAATGAGCTAAGACTTTCGCGTTTTAAAGTTGCCTATATAAAAGTCTAGCAAAACTTGAATTGAGCGGGTAAGGGAATGTAAATGGCCCTAAATGCCCATCAAGTCAAAAATTAGCTCTTATTCTACCCATCGGAAAATATACATTCGTTTCTTAAAACACTTATGAAAACTAAGAAAAATTTTAAAATTTTGCCATTTTTAGCCTTATTAGCAACAAAACAAAATATTGAAAGTTGGAAAACGTGAGGGCGTAGCAAAGCAAGTATCTATTCACCCCCCATACTAAAAGTAAACATTGTCCTCAGTGTTTCGAGTCTAAAGGTGGAGCACCCCCATCCTAGAGACGAAGAATCGAATGCTTAGGATCTAGCATGGAAAGGGTGATCAACAATATATCTAAAGCCGTTTATTAATTATGCTAAAAGATAATTGTTAGAATAATAAAGGATATGTCAATGGATTCGTGAAAAAATTCTTTAAGCAAACGATGGAGGCTCACGTAAACGAACACGAGAGTCTTCAATCGTAGATGATGATGATGATCTAGATAACACAATCACAAACAACCACGAGACAACGAGTTGGAAGGGCACAAATCCCCTCATTAGTTATTAGTAAGCATAAAAGGATAAGCATGGGATCTCCCCCACGAGGCACCTCGTTTTTGATTACCGAGTCATGAGCTCGACTCGATCCCCTCAATGCTAATTATCATTGGGGAAGGTGACTTTATCGAGGTCAACCATTGAAGGAATTTCCCCACCAAAGTAGTGCTTAAGCCTATGTCCATTCACCTTGAAGTTAGGACCATCATCTTGAGCTAGCTCGATGGTCCCATAAGGAAACACTTGTGTAATGGTGAAAGGACCCAACCAACGAGATTTCAATTTCCCGGAAAATATCTTAAGTCTAGAGTTAAAAAGTAACACTTGATCACCAACGTTAAAAACCTGGTTTTTAATCTTTGCATCATGAAACTTTTTAGTATTTTCTTTTAAAATAAATGAATTTTCATAAGCATTGTCACTTAATTCATCCAATTCATTCAATTGTATTTTCCGGTGATCTCCCGCGGTCTTTAAGTCAAAGTTTGCATGCTTAAAGGCCCAATATGCCTTGTGCTCCAATTCAATGGGCAAATGACAATTCTTCCCATAGACTAACTTATAAGGAGTACAACCGATAGGTGTCTTATAAGCAGTCCTAAAGGCCCATAAAGCGTAATCGAGTTTGTCAGACCATGAAGCACGGTTTTCTCCAATCGACCTCTCTAAAATCCTCTTCAAAGCTCGGTTCGAAACCTCGACTTTCCCACTCGTTTGCGGGTGATAAGCCGTAGAAAGACGATGAGTAACTCCATATTTCTTTAAGACCTTCTCGAATTGGTCATTACAAAAATGGGTTCCACGATCGCTTATAATAGCACGAGGGGTTCCGAACCGAGAGAATAGTTGCTTCAAAAACTTCACTACCACACGAGCATCATTAGTAGGTAAAGCCTTAGCTTCCACCCACTTAGAAAGGTAGTCCACCGAGACGAGGATATACTTGTTACCATGAGACGATGGGAACGGCCCCATAAAGTCTATGCCCCAAATGTCGAAAATCTCACACACTTGAATTATTTTTTGCGGCATTTCATCATGTTGAGACGATTTTCCTTGACGTTGGCACGAATCACACGCCTTCACAAGTGCTTGTGCATCACGATAGATAGAAGGCCAAAAGAAGCCGGCATCGAACAATTTGTTAGCCGTGAGATTAACACCGTGGTGACCACCCGTGGGTCCTTCGTGACAAGCTCTAAGGATATTAGAAGCTTCAGAACCAAAAACACAACGTCGAACGAGTTGATCCGCACAAACCCGAAAGAGATAAGGGTCGTCCCAAAAACAGAACTTGACGTCACGAAAGAATTTTCGCTTTTGTTATGTCGTCATACCCTTGATTATGAAGTTCCCCGCATGGTAATTTGCAAAGTCGGCAAACCATGGGGTGGTGTCTTTAGAATTCACTACACCGATAGTCTCGAGAGGAAATATTTCGGTGATTTCCTTGTTCTATAAAACATCCTTGTGAGGATCTGCTAGACGAGAGAGATGATCGGCCGCTAGATTCTCGGCTCCTTTTTTGTCAAGCACGGTGACATCAAATTCTTGGAGGAGGAGCATCCAACGAAGCAATCTCGGCTTAGCATCTTGCTTAGCTAAGAGATAATTGATAGCCGATTGGTCGGTATACACGATGCTTTTAGTTAAGACGAGATAAGGTCAGAATTTCTCAAAAGCATAGACCACGGCAAGGAATTCCTTTTCCGTTGTGGTGTACTTTAATTGTGTCTCGGTCATCGTCTTACTAGCATAATGGATATGACGGAAATGCTTTTCATAACGTTGCCCTAAGACGGCCCCTATAGCATAATCACTTGCATCGCACATGATTTCAAAGGGTAATTCCCAATTAGGAGCAACAAGAATGGGAGCTTCGGTAAGTTTCCTTTTAAGAGTTTCGAAAGCTCTAACACAATCCTCATTGAAATTAAAAGAAGAATCCTTCTCGAGAAGGTGGGTCATCGGTCGAGAGATTTTTGAAAAGTCTTTGATGAAACGACGATAAAAGCCCGCGTGGCCTAGGAAACTCCTAACTCCCTTAACGGTTTTGGGATGAGGTAACTTGGCGATGACGTCTACCTTAGCTTTATCGACGTCAATCCCCGCTTTCGAGACCATATGTCCTAAGACGATTCCTTGTTTACACATGAAGTGACATTTTTCCCAATTAAGCACAAGATTGGTTTCTTCACAACGTTTTAACATTTGCTCCAGATTAGATAAACACAACGTGAACGAATTGCCAAACACCGAAAAGTCATCCATAAACACTTCCATCGAATTCTCGATCATATCGTGAAAAATTGCAATCATACACCATTGAAACGTACCCGGTGCATTACAAAGTCTGAAAGGCATCCTACGATAAGCAAACGTTCCATAAGGACACGTAAATGTAGTCTTCTCTTGATCACGAGGGTCGATAGGGATTTGAAAGTAACCGGAAAAACCATCTAAAAAGCAATAGAATTCATTTCCCGCTAGTCGCTCCAACATTTGATCCATGAAGGGCAAAGGAAAATGGTCTTTACGAGTGGCGTCATTTAACTTTTGGTAGTCAATACACACCCTCCAACCGGTCACAACACGAGTGGGAATTAACTCGTTGTTTTCGTTGGGCACAACGGTCATTCCTCCTTTTTTAGGGACACAATGGATTAGGCTCATCCATGGGCTATCGGAGATAGGATAAATCATTCCCGCGTCAAGGAGTTTTAAAACTTCCTTTTTAATGACATCGTGAATTTTGGGATTCACCCTTCTTTGACTTTGAATTGCGGGTTTGTAGTCCTCCTCCATTAGAATCTTGTGAGTACAAAATTTTGGGTCAATACCCTTAATGTCGGAAATTTTCCACGCAATTGCCCCTTTATGAGCTTTAAGAACTTTCATGAGCTCGGTTTTTTCATCATTAGCAAGACCTCTTGCAATAATAACCGGCAACTTGTCATCACCTTCCAAGAATGCGTATTCAAGGTGAGAAGGAAGATCTTTCAATTCAAGGATAGGTGGTTCCTCGATTGAAGATTTTGGTTCAACACTCATAACTTCCATCAGCGAGAGAAATGGTGGAATAGAAGTATCATCACTAATAAACACCTCGTCTTCATTGTCGATTTCATTTGAAGTAAAATCGCCTCCTTGGAATGGAGTGAGATTTGGTGTAGAATTAGCAAGAATCGGATCCAAAATAGTGGGATTGCCACTTGACGAGCTATCGGAAAAACCTAACACTTCTTGTGAAAACTCATCGCAAACCACATCAACTAAGTCAATGTGATTGATGGTAGCGATTTCATAAACATGAGAAGGTTTTGAGTTTTGAGTAGCGTTTATAACAAGTTCCTCTTCGTTGAATCTCAAAGTGATAGTTCTTGCATGAACGTCGATAAGCGATCTCGAGGTGTCTAAAAATGGACGACCTAAAATTAGAGGAACTTGAGGATCCACGGGGATGTCAACTACTATAAAATCAACGGGATAGTAGAACTTCCCCACTTTCACGAAAACATCTTCGGCTACTCCACATGCTAAAATCGTAGAATGATCGGCCATCTGAATAGACATGTTTGAAGGAGTAAGAGCCGGAAGCGAAAGCGATTTCCAAATGGAAAATGGCATCAAATTAATGCTCGCACCAAGATCGGACAAGGCGAGGCATTCTTTCATATCTTGTATGTCACAAGGGATGAGAAACTTTCCGGGGTCACCAACTTTTTCCGGTATGCGGTTAAGATAAACCGAAAAACAATTAGCAAGCTTTGAAAGCTTTTCCTTATCGCTCATCATACTTTTAAAAGTGGAAGCGAAACGAGGCATGTATAACAACGCGTCGGCTAAACTCACATCAAAATGCACTTGTTGAAACATTTTTATAAAAAGCTCGATTTGTTGTTTGTTACATTCTTGAAATTTCTCTTTGTTTCGTCTCGAAGGGTAAGGTAAGGGTGGTGTGGGTTGGACATTAGGCAACGGCCTTGGAAACTCGGGTTCCACAATTGGTATTGGTTCAACCGTAGGTGTGGTATGAGCGGTACTTCGTGGGATTGTAATATGCTCCTTTTCGACCATCACCTCGGGCTCTTTCTCGATTTCCTTCTCCGTAGAAGTACTTGGACGAGAGATTGGTTCCTTGAAAGTTTTACCACTTCGTGTAGTAATAACCTTCATTTCTCCCTTCGGGTTTGCAATGGTATCACTAGGAAGACCACTCGAGGAAGAGGGTTTACACATGATTGCTTCAAACATTTTTGCCATTCGGTCCTCAAATTTTGATTGCCTTAAATCCGCTTTTAACAATTCTTGCTTAATCTCATGTTGTCCTTGTTCCATCTTTTGTTGATTTTGTTGAAGACGTTGAACATTTCCTTCCATTTTATTTGCATGAGTTTTAAGTTCATTAGCAAGTTCGTTTTTAAGCTCGTTTTTCAACTCGGATCTTAAGCTAATCATCTCACGTTGCATGTTATCAAACTTATCGTCATTTGCTTTAGCATAATCCAAAAATTCTCCTTGAAGATTTTTAGTGTGAGCATTTTGAAAACCTTGTGTAGAGTTTTGAAAATCACGGTTTTGGTTTTGATTAGTGACTTGTCCATTCCCACTTTGATAATTCCCTGTGTTGTAGTTACGTGAATTTCCTTGATAATTACCACCTTGATTGTTGTTTCGATAGTTATTAGCATTTTGATTTGGTGGAGCTTGATTTGGGCGGGAACCTTGGTCGTTTTGGTTATAATTTCCCGTTTCTACATAAGTACTCGAAGTGTTACCACCGGCGGTAATGCACTCGGAAAGATCATGAGCTCCACCACAAGACAAACAACTCTTTTCAACCGCTTTAACCGAAGCGAAATTCAAAGCCTCTTGAGCTTTCCAATGAGTCATAAGATTAGCAAATCTATTGAAAAACCGATTTTCCTCATTAGCTTCATCATGTAAGGCATTAATGCTACGAGACGATGACGGCGATGACGAACACAAATTGGCAAAACTCGGTGTGTTACGAGGGCTATAAACCTTCGATCTATTCTCAATAATCTTTAAAGCTTCATCGGTTGTTTTGCACAAAAAATTACCACCCGCGGCGGCATTCAAGTAATCTCATTCATGATCATTAAGCCCATTATAAAAAGTATCAACTTGATGTAATTCTGAAAAATCATGGTGTGGACATTCATGTAACATTTATTTAAATCGTTCCCATGCCATTGAAAAACTTCCATTATTTCGTTGTACAAATCTTGAAATCTCATTTTTCAAATGTGTTGTTTTAGATGGTGGAAAAAATTTGTTCACAAACTTAGAAACGAGATCACCCCATGTCAAAATTGAATTTGGCGGTTCTTTCTCAAGCCAAATTTTAGCGGGTCAATCTAACGAGTATGGAAACAACATCATTTTAATGGCGTCATGTGGAACATCCTTAAACTTACTAGTTGCGGTGAGACGATTAAAATTCCTTATGTGATAGTGCGGGTTGTCTTTCTCATGACCTCTAAACTTATTAGCTTGCAACATCGACATTAACCCCGTCTTAGTCTCGAAATTCTCCGCAAGGATAGCGGGAATCACAATGGCTTCTCCAAAACCCTCGGTGGGTGCTTGTAGCAACTCCATCATAGTACGATTAGCCATGACGACTTCTTGTTCTACAATAGGTTCCACAATTGGAGTTTGTTCTTCAATCAACGTCTCTTGATTTGCTTGCTTTTGAAGATGTTTACGAGCTCGTTTTGCTTGATTACGAGTGATCATAAACTTCACGAAGAATGGGAGGTGAGCAAAGAAGATTATTTTTGGGTGTTTTGTGAATTTTCAATTTTTTTGTGTTTTTGATTGTTTTTAATTTTATTTTTTGGATTTTGGTGTATCTTCGTAGACAACAATCTACCAAATCTCTCCTCGAATCAAACTCTTGATTATAGAAGCCTCAAAGGAATGAAAACGATCACGTGGAGTGAACGCCTTCGAATGACTTTAGAAATTTGGTAAAAACCAAATTGTTCAAGAGGGTTTAATCACAAAGAAAACCAAGCAAATATATTATACGTAATAATACTTTGGGCGGCAAAACCCTCGATTAGCCTTCAATCTCAAAATACTCACAAGCAAGCGGGGAAACGAGGTGGCGCGAAGCACTTAAGAGCCTTTTTCCTTAGGGTATATTTTATAATACCCGCCTTATACCCACCTTATAGTTAGTATTTTTCAAAATCGAGCTTCACGAAAGTATTTATCTATTTTTGCCGTTTTCTTTTGTTTGAGATTCGAATACAATAATTAGGAGATCAAATCCCAATTAAGGTTGTGTTTTCACACTTTTGGAGATATTTTGTATTGATTGTGATACTTAATACAATATAGTAATAATAATTTCACAAGAAAAACCAAAAAACCGATAATACGTATTAGTAGAGTTCTACTAATACAAATACTATTTATGGTTAATATTAAAAACAACAAGACAAATTAATCACGACACACCTCCCTGCAGCGACGCCAAAATGATTGTAGTAAATTACACCTCTTGTTTAGGAAAACAAAAGAGCGTAAATGAGCGGAAAGTATTAAGTGATGATTTAGGAAAATCAAACACTAATGACCCAATGAAGTTCGTTTCCCAAGGAGGTATATGTGTGTGACCAAAATGTAGCAAGGTTTGAGATTAATACTGGTTAGAAGGGGATGAGAAAAGAAAATGACGAACACGTGAAATTAATTACTACGACGACTAAAATTAAAACCGTAAAAAGAGCAAAAATAAAAATTAATTCTAAAAATTACCAAAAAATAACCAAAAATCAAAATAAAGAAATAAAGAGTTTACCAATGATTAAAACTTTTTCAAACTTTTTAATTAATTAAATATTAATTTTTAAATGCTAATTAAAGCCCTAAAAATCAAATTAATTATCAAAAAGCCCAAATAAAGATTTTTCAATTGGTAAACCTCTAAAATGACCTAAAAAGATTAAAAACTATTTTTAGAAATTTTTAAACTAAGAAAAACTATTTAAAATGATTTAAAAACTATTAAAACTTAAAATAATTATAAAAATTAATCTAAAGGTGATAAAATTAATCTAAAAGTTGCAAAATTCCTATTTTAATTTATTTAAGCTAAGAAAAATATAAAAAGTGCAAAAATATGAAATTTGAAAAACAATAATAAAATAATATTAAAATAATATTAAAAATCCAAAAATTCTAAAAAATTCTAAAAACTTGAAAACTAGTTTATTTTGACCTAATTAAACAGAAAATGAAAGTGAAATGACCAGAATACCCCTATTGGGCCCCCAAATGGGCCAAAACCCAAAACAGTCAAGCTTATTGGGCTTTTTAGCCCAAAAAGTCAAAATAAGCCCAAATGACTTGGAAAAGCACTATATGACTCAAAATTTAATTCTAAACACAAAACTCTGAAGGCCCAAAAGCTGAAAGTGAGCTTATCACAGCTTAATGATCAAACAACTTATCCTTATTGGGCCATTAAGCCCATTAAGCAATAAGCTAATACCATAAGCTCTAATTTGACACACAACCTTCTTTTGGGATACTAAAGAGATCTGTAAAAAGAAATTTTGAAAAAGCACACTCAATAAGCCAGAAATAAGCAAAGTACAAATCCACTAAAAGACAAAATAGTCGGGTTTTAGTTCTAGGGCACCTCAGGACTTGACTCAACTTGAAAAATGTTAAAAATGACCTCAATAAGCCAAAACAATCAACCAAAATCCAATAAGCAAAACAAATAAGCTGGAATAAGCCAATAAGCACTTATGAAAAAGTCAATTAAGTTGATTTTTTAGTCAAACCCTAAAGTCAACCCACCAAATGCTCCAGTATGAACAAATGGGTCAAATAATGAGCACCTATTACAAAATCCAAGTTGTTGCTGGTTAAAATAAGCTAGAATATCTTATTGATAAGTTGAACACAAAAATACACTAGCAGGGGGGACTTTCAGTAGGAACTGGTTCCCACTGCCTTGACTTTTTGACTTGGCTTTTTAGAGAGATTCTGTATGTTTTATTGGAAGAAAAGGGCACCAAAGTGATCAGTTAATCACAAGTAGTCACAATCAAGCACAAAAACACACTACAGTATCACCAATTAGCACAGAAAAATCAAACAATGCTCAGATCTAGCACAGACATGGAATATAAGCAGTTATGAACACTTAAGCAGTTTTAAGCTAGAATAAGCACTCCAAATTCAACCAGATACATACACAAGCTATATAAAGTAAGATTAAGCACAAACAAACTTAAATCAATCACTGAAACAAGGTATGGAACAAGGTCAAAGAAGATTACACTTGCTGATATGAACTTCAAGAACACATGCACACTTTGCTGATATAATTGACCAAAGATCCAAATTCAACACTCAAATCCTACTTCCCTGGTGTACTAACTAGGTTTAATCACTTGTTAGCCCTAGTCTATGATTAGATCTAGGTGTCCCTTAAACCACAACCAATTTCAACAAGTTTACAAGATTTTAGAGCCTATTGTAGAATCTAGGTGTTTATATGCACGAAGCTTGCAGATAAATGTCACTTAGCACTTATGAGATATGTTCCAACACAAAGCACCACAAATAACCAACTCAAAATAACACAAATCCAATACAGGCTAATATACCAAACAACCCTTAATCTACCATTTTTCAAAGCAACTTGTGATTTTAACTAATAACCTACTGATTTTATGAATCAAAAACACTTCCTAGATGACTACTAACAGATTCAAACACTAAAATCACAACCTCAAACACAAGAACACAAAATCAAAACACAAAATCCAAATCAGGCAATAACATGAAATATTTAGGGGAGACTTAAAGAAGGGATTATACATGTCCTCCACAACATCCTAGGAGGACCAGCTATGCTCCTTGGACCTTGTTCAACAACTAGAACAAGACCAAGGTTCTTCAAAAAGGAAAATCAAAACCTGCTGATGTTCAAAGTAGAACAAGGTTTTGATTATGATATTTCTTCAACACAAATGAGCAAACAACTCATCCAAGAGCTTAAAACTCTTCTCAGGCTTGGTGTCAACAAGCTTGAAGGAGCTTAAGGCCTTTGGCTAAGGGTTAGTACAAGAATATAACCAAAACTGAAACAAGGATTTCAAGGTTTTTGAACCTTTGAAAACCTTATAAACATAGACGTGCCTTAACCACAAGATTAAGGAAGGTCTATAAGATCAAATGGAACTCAGATTTTAGCTATTCCAACACCAACTTTTAATAAACACAAAAGAGATTTCAGAAATTTTAAGAAATTCAAATTTTATTTAACTAAAAAGGAATTACAAAGATTGATAGCCAAAATCTGGAACAAAGGGACTCTCATAGGTTGAGGTCTCCTTTTATAGGCAAATGCTAACCTAACACTATTCATAAACCCTAGAAGTGAATTTCCCAAATTATCCTTGAGTGCTTCTAGACAAATGCTTGATATGAGCTGTCCAAAATGATCATGGACGTTCATTTTAGCTTTGGAGTTAAGCTATGACTCTTAGCTGTTGATCTTGACACGTCAGATGCCTTGGGAGAAAGTTACATTTTCTTTGGTGGAGGAGGTTGAGTATGGGGTCCATTGGGTAATGAGATTGAGGGTTTTGTTGTTGGGATGGGTTTCTGCATGTGTGAATCACACATGTGCCAAGGTAGTTTCATTTTACCCTTTGGTTAAGTGAGTGGTAATTATGGGTTCATCACGTGATACAGTGGTAGGTTTTGATCCGAAAATGGGGGAAAGGTGTTTGTTTGGCGTAATATTTGTTTGAAAGTTTGGAATTGGGCAAAAGCAGTTCCTTGTTCTTTGGCAAAGTATGTATAATAAGAATTTCAGCCCACAAAACGAATTCCCTTTGTTAATAAACTTTCCAAGTTTATACTTTTACCACAAAACTTTGGTGAAAAGGTTTAAAGGGTTGTTTTTGCCAATTTTCCTTATTTGAAGGACTGAATTTGGACTTTCTTGATCTTCAAAGGTCTTCAATAGATGTTTGCCTTTATGAGGGACCAAAATTGGCGATGTTGAATAGTTGAAGGACTAATCTTGCCATTTCTTCAAAGTTGAAGGACCTTTTTGCAATTTTGACAAACTTAAGGGACCAAACTTCTAATTATGAATTCACAAGGGTTTTAAGTGTCATTTCTTCATTGTTTGAGGAACAATCTTGCATATCTTCAAATCTTCAAGGGTAAATCTTGGATAATTCATGAATTAGGGCCCGGTTCTTTGTACGGCTTCGTTTCTCGTGTCCGTTTTTCCTTGTTTCTTGTGATCTTTTATCTTTTTCATGATATCCATACCTAAAATACACAAGTAAACAAACACAAGCATATATATGGTATTTTATGACATTTTAATGCATTTAAAGACCGACAAGAACGATGAGATCATGTATAAATGCCATCTCATCACACTCCTCTTTTCTTCCTTTTATTTTAGTTGTAGCAGAAATTTTGAGGTGACATGATATCACTCTCCGTGTAACGTCCCGAGACCTCTCTATTGGTGTCCTTTGTCTCGTACACTTTTCGTACCTCTTTCCACATGGATCAACAATGACTATGGCAACATGCCATTCACTATCTCCATCCTTAGGAATATTTTCAAATTCTTGCTTGTTTCCCACTTGCCAATCTTTGTAATTCAGTGATACGGGAAGTACTCCAAGCATCCTTATAATTTTATTGTACACATAAATATCAAAGAAAGGGTTATGGTAGCTCCTTTCACTTAGTGAAGCATCAAATAGTTCTTCCGGTTCCGTCCATGGTTGCAAATGTGGACCATAAATCGGCATACCGTTTTCATCTCTTTTCACGATGTAGTGCTTATCATCTTCATCATCACTATCATCATGTTTTTTCGCTTTTAGCACATTATATGTTTGATGGACAAACCCATCAAAGCTAGTCATGATAGCTCTTCCAACATCTACCTTTGCACCAACGGTGTGCAAGAACTTCCTTCCAACCACTAGTTGAATATCTCGATCAATAGGAATATCGAGAAGCATAAAATCGGCTAGTATTGTGGTTGTCCCTATTTGGCATAGAACTCCAAGAAAATACCCAAATTCCTCCGCGTAGGAGTGATCAAGCATTTTGATACGATCAAACCTTGGTTTGACTCTTCCAACATCTAACATTTTGAAGATTCCAAGTGGCATGACATTAACATTTAAACCGGTATCTACCAAAGCATTGTATGTAGTTTCACCCTCTAACCTTATTGGTAGGACAAAATAACCCGGATCTTCCTTTTCTTTCATTACTTTGTTTTCACGAAGCATTTGGATAGCCACATCTTCATATTTCGAGGTTAATCCATCTTCAACTTTCAACTTATCAAGCAAGACCCCATCAACAATAATTTTATACTTATCACTATATTTTAATGTTTCAATGATAGGTCGATTCATGTTTAACAACATCACTCTTTCTTCAATGTCTTCCCTCAACTCTTCCATTGGTAGTTCTTCTCTAGTTAAGGGCTTATTAATGGTGAGAGAAGGTCCTTCACCATTATAGTTCAATTTGTAAGCATGATCGGGCTATTTTCCTTTGTTTCTCTTGCCTTTTCCCATATTACAAACAAATTGAGGAGCATCAACTCCCTCGTTTTCAATAGGTGCTAATTCATCAAGTATCTCGTCAATTTCTTCAAAGTCCAAGCTTTCATGCACTTTTGGCCATAAGGTGAGTATGCCACAAGTGATATCAATTTATGCATTTGCTTGTTTTAGGAAAGATCTCCCAAAGATTGTACACGGTTCACAATCATCTTCTTCCGGATTGACAAAGAAGTCCACGAAAAACAAATCGTCCTTGATCATAACAATGAGTTTTTTTATCTATCTCCTTGTCCCCATTACGATGTGTTTTGTAGGTTAAGCCAAGCTCTACTACAAATTCGTTTCTAATCAAACTTCTATCCATTTCCAAGTCAACTTGCCCATCATAGGCAAATTTACCTTCCACATGGCAAGGCATTGAGTATTTCTCACTAAGTGTTAAGTCTTCCAAACGATAGAATGTTAGGACCTTTTGAATCCCGCTATCGACTGAGTCCTTACATTCAGATCCTGTCCATTCTCCTCCCGATTCAATTTTATCATTTAGGCTATTATGCTCATCCACTCCTAAGCATAGTCTACCCAAGCTAGTGTTTGGATCCATCTTAAAACAACAACACATCAAAAGAAACATTAGTATGTTAGTGCTATAAAATCCAAATGACATTTCATATCCTGCAGTCTTAAGGCAACTTATTAGTTTTGATGAAAATCTCTTTTTAAATGCGTTATAAGAAATTTTTTCGTTCTACTTTCCCAATTGTGCGGCGCACATTTGAGAAGTGCGGCGCACTTTTGTGCGACACAGGAAAGCCGACGCACATTTTGGATTGTGCGACGCACTTTCTGCAAAGAATTTCTTGTTCACAACTGTAGGATCTATATACCAATCAAATAATGTTATAAGACATTTTTCATAATACTTCCTTAACAAGTAGTCAAAATAAGAAATAGTGACCAAATTTTGTAAGAGTTCTCAAGTATTTTGCAAGAAATAGCTATTCTTTTATTTTCGCTTGTTTCCTCATTTTCTTTTATCTCAAGGTTGGTTAAAATTCCAGAAAGAATACCACAAATCATGATAAATATCAAATAAGACATACCAAAGCAAATTATTCTACCAAAGAGTAAATCAAATAAAAAATAAAATTTTGAAAGAAAATATTTTTGGTTTTTCTTAAAATGCAATATTAACAAACATAAAATCTCAAAAAGCATAAGCACACACAAAGCAATTCCCATGTTTTCAGCAGTAAGTGTTGAGAGTAAAAGGGTTTGGTTGTGTTTTGGGATTGTTTCTACCAACATTTTTGTAAATTCGTACCAAATGTGCGGCGCACTTTTGGAAATGTGCGGCGCACTTTTTAACTATTTTGTTAAAAACTTTTTCAGATTGCAAGAAATCTGTACGACGATTTAGAATTTTTGTTTACCAAGTATTTCAGAATGCTTTAAATAAATAACTAACCAATCCCCGACAGCGGCGCCAAAAACTTGATGTTCGTTTGCAAGTCTTAAATTTTTATTCAAGATATTACCACACAAATGACTAGAAACGTAAACACGGGCAAGTATACCCTTTCATTTATAGCATAGCTTAATGGCAAAGTCCAGTTCGTTCCACGGGATTGTTGTTATCAAATTATAAAACAATTACCTCTAGAGTGTCACAAGTTCTAAATATATACTTAACAATTGGTATTAAAGGGTGCGTTTGGCTAAGGTCATAACCATATGAAAGATAGGTAGCAATGATGAATATAAGCACATAAACAATATAAGACAACATGCCGATTACTGGTCGTACATGCAACATCTAATTGATATGACAAGAATCCGACTAAAGACTTTGTTATATCAAAAGCATTAAGAATGGTTTGTGCTTAATTTCGATATAAGGTAGTAGATGAGATTATGCAAGAGTTGGTATATGTTTTAATCCACTAATAGTGACAAATGTGATTAATAAGATTCATTTACTAGATGACATGATGACATATAGTCCCCAACCGGTTCATGGACTCGGGCCATGGGTACTACCCACATCCGGCCCATTACGCATGGGTTGGATTGATCAGTTAAGCTTACGGGCTTAACTGAACAATGGCCTTATAATGTGTGTGCGGCCCACGGCCCGGTACAGCCGGGATAGGGTTAGAAAGAATCACAATCCTACTAGGATTGGGATTTACGTTCAAGTATAGGATATACACTAACCATAAATAGAAGATAACAATCAAGCTAATTATGGTGATTATCTTATGCTTGGGGCCGAGGTAAACAGTGAGCCCATTAGGGTTTCACTGCCTATATGAGGAACCCCCAAGGGTTCCACAAAGGTATTACATTCTACATACTCTAAACTCACATCCGATTCTTAACCCTAACTGATTACTTACTCTCACGCTGGAGTCTAATCGTGGGATACATTCCCACGGTAAGCTTAACGCGTGTTGCTTTAGTGTGCAGGATCTCAGCAAGACTATTCACTTGGTGCAAGAGCCGGAGCCCAGCCAACCCGAATTAAGCCTAATTCGGGTCTAGCAAGGATCATCCAACTTTTGTATTAACAAGTTGGCGCCATCCGTGGGACCAATACACTAAGCTAGAACAAATTTCATCTCGATCTCTTTCAATGACGAAAGGACATCCGCAAGGAAATCCCAGGAACACGAATCCTACGAATCGGAAATCCACAGGGGACGGGATACTCATCCCCACTCAGTCCCCTAGCAACCAAACTGGTGGACCGAATAACCGAAGCATTTTTCAGTCTATGGGTGGTACAGGAACGTCCGCTAATACCCCACCTTCAACCATGACCATGGACAACCCTGACCCAGGGAGTGCGCCTAAGGCCCCTAACAAGGAGCCACGTAGGACATCAATTGAAGAAGATGTGGAAGTCGAACCACTTAGTGACGAAGACCTCACTCGTGTTCTCACGCAGAAATTTAAGAGGATCATCTCGGGTATCGCGTCAAGGCTAAACCTAGGTAGGAACCTCCAATCTAGGCTCAACTTTGGTAGGGCCGTGTCCGGCACCTCTCCTCATACTCAAAAGAAGAAGAGGGCACGACCCCAGGAACGAAACCTCTTTGAGGAGAACCCTCAACCTTGGAATGTGTTCGAACGCATAGGGGATCGTGTTATGCAGGAACTACTACAATCTCATGAAGAAGGGGATAGATCCGACGACTCAGCCGAACGGCCAGACTTGGAATTACCCAGTAATAATCGCCACACAAGCGTGTGGGATAGGGTGAATACTGGGAAGAAGGCTCCTAGCTCTTCTCATAAAAGTGGTCCTCATCCGAGAAGTGGGGCACTGCCCCCTTCCCCCGGTCCCTCGGGAGAAGATTCGGATGACCATCCACCCAAGCGTCGCCGACCTAGGCATACTCCTCCACCACCATCGACCGACGAGGGATACTACGCTGGCCCTTACTATCATGAGGTGGAAGGGGAAGATCTCTCCCGCCCATGGTGTGATCCTAGGGAGGATCCGTTCACCCTCCGCATACGGAATTACTCCGAGGATAAGAAGCGTCGCATGCCAGCATGCGTCAAAACCTATGATAGGTCTGGTGATCCGATGATCACCTAAAAATATTTGACACACAGGAAAAGATCGAACGATGGCCCATGCCTATATGGTGCTAGATGTTCAATTCAACCTTGATTGGCAATGCCCATGATTGGTTTGAGGGACTTCCTCCCCGAAGCATCGATGACTTTAGTGAGCTGCGCACCGCGTTCAAAAACAGTTATACTCAGTGAAAGAAGTATAATAGGGATCCGGTCTCATTGGAAACCGTCAAGCAACGGCCCGGAGAATCTACGGAGGACTTCACAGAACGCTTTAATGATGAGTGCACGCGCACAAAGTCAATGCCCGAGCTCCTAAAAATTTCTGATTATATGCATGACATAACGGAGAAGGAATTAATTAGGCGCCTCAATGAAAAGCGACCAGAGAAGTATGACGACCTCATGGAAAAGGTCAGGAACTTTGTAATTGGAGAAACCGCGGTAGCCGCAGCCTATCCTATAGAGGAAACCACAACTATCGATCGAACGACCAACACAGGAGGCAGTCGGGTGGTCAAAGCAACCAAGGCAATGGAAGGGGCTCGGACTACAAGAGCCAAAACAAAGGAGGGCGGTCGGATGACAAATTCACACCCCTAAAGATGACTTACCGGGACATCTTGTTGATAGAAGGGGAGAACTTCCCAAGGCCTCCCCCAATGACAACTCTGGTGGACCGTCGTTAAGGAAATCGCTTCTGCGAATTCCACAATGACAAGGGCCACGGCACGGAGGAATGCATCCAGCTCAAGAAGCACATTGAGTCACTGATCAAGTCAGGCAAACTCAAACATTTGGTCAAGGATTGGAAGGATGGAAAGGATAACAAAAAGCACGATAAGAAGGATCCCCAAAAGGACAAACCTTCGACTATATACATGATCCAATCTTAGCAGCGCCGCACAAAGCAGAAAATTAGTCAAAAATTTTCACGCGGAAAAGAAATCTCATTCCCTCCCATTACGGCAAGTGACGTGGCTGATGCACCTCTCACGATTGAGGTAAGCATTGGAACACACAATGTTCGCCGTATGTATGTGGATGGAGGGTCATCGACGGAAGTAATCTACGAACACGGTTTCGTACAACTACGACCAGAGATAAGAAGCCAATTAGCACCGACCACGTCGCCGCTCATTGGCTTTAGTGGAGACACTATCTGGCCAATAGGACAACTGCGTCTGCTAGTAACCATTGGGAATGAAGAGCATTCCACCACGGCGTGGATGAACTTTATGGTGATAAGCTCACACTTTCCATACAATGGGATTATTGGAAGAACGGGCATCCTGGCCATACGAGCAGCTCCGTCCACGGCTCACGGCATGATCAAGTTCCCTGTTGAAGGGGGAATTGTTACTATTTACAATTCAATCATGCCAGCATCCGAATGCCACGCCGTGACGACACCAGTCCAGCTTGTTCCTATTAAATAAGGATCACTGCCCCCCAATTGGAAGGTGGCAATCCATCCTGATTACCCGGAACAAGAGGTATCCATAGGAGGAACGCTCTCGGATAACGGAAAGAGGGCCATGTGCTCTCTCCTAAAAGCGAACCTGGATGTATTCCCATGGGAGCCTAAGCATATGACAGGTGTGTCGCGCTCGATAGCAGAACACAAACTTCAAATCCGCCAGGGATATCCTCCTGTTAAACAAAAGAAGCGTGGTCATGCACCAAGCGCAGTCTGGTAATACTGGATGAGGTACAGAAATTAGTAGACGCAGGAATTATGCACGAGGTATACTACCACGAGTGGTTATCCAACCCAGTCATGGTCAAGAAACATGACGAGACTTGGCGCATGTGTGTGGACTTCACGGACTTGAACAAAGCTTGCCCACAAGACTGCTATCCGTTACTAGAAATTGATTGGAAGGTGGAATCCTTATTTGGATACCCTTTCAAGTGTTTCTTAGATGCGTACAAAGGATACCATCAGATCCAGATGGCGGAAGAAGATGAGGAGAAAACGGCGTTTCATACTAGTCAGGGCGTGTACTGTTACACAAAAATGCCGTTCGGACTAAACAACGCCGGAGCGACATATCAGCGACTTGTTGATAAAGCCTTAGATTCCCAGATAGGCCGCAACCTTGAGGTCTATGTTGACGATATGGTCATCAAGAGTCATACGGAGGAAGCACTTCTCCGTGATATCCAAGAGACATTTGACACGTTGAGGAGAATCAACATGAAACTGAATCCAAAAAAGTGCACGTTTGGGGCCAAGGAAGGGATGTTCCTTGGATATATGATTGATCCAAACGGCATCAAGCCTTGTCCGGAAAATACGGACGCCGTGATACAGTTACCATCCCCTCGGACATGAAAGGAGGTACAATCACTAAATGGGGAGTTGGCCGGGCTAAATAGGTTTTTGTCGAAGTCCGCGGAAAAATCACTACCTCTATTCAAAACACTCAAGAAGTGCATCAAGAAAGGAGATTTCCGTTGGACAAAGGAGGCAGAGGAAGCTTTTGATCAGCTTAAACAGCATCTCGCAGCCCTTCCCATGCTAGTGGCTCCCCGACCTAAGGAAGAGCTCATTATGTATATGTCTGCTACACACGGAGCAATAAGTGCATTACTCATGACGGATAGGGATACAGTGCAGACTCTGGTCTACTTCATAAGTAGAACACTACAAGGGCCGGAGTTGAACTATTCCTCTATGGAGAAGTTGGTTTTGTCATTGGTATACGCCACGAAAAGGTTACGCCGGTACTTTCAGCCGCACCCAATTGTGGTTATCACTGATCAGCCAATAAAACAAATCATCTCCAAGCCAGACGTGGCCGGTAGGCTACAGAAGTGGAGCATTCTACTAGGAGAGTATAACATCTCCTATAGACCAAGGACCACGGTCAAAGGCCAAATCTTGGCAGATTTCCTAATTGAGAAGCCAGAGGAGGACGGACCAGTAGTACAACGAGAGGAAGTTCAAACAGAACCATGGGTTTTGTTTACTGACGGATCTTTGTGCATGGATGGGTCAGGAGCTGTCCTCATCCTCACGAATCCGGAAGGAATGGAGTTTACCTACGCCCTCCGTTTTGAATTTACAGTCACCAATAATGAGGCAGAATATGAAGCGTTGATTGTAAATTTAAAAACCGCCGCTAGAATGAGAGTCCGCAACCTTGAGGCTATGTATACTCACGACTTGTCGCGAACCACATTTAGGGGGTTATATAGCCAAGGAGGATAACATGGTTCGATACTTGGGGAAAGTCAAGTCATTTATAGCTACTTTCGGGAATTTTTTTATCAGTCAGGTACCAAGAGGTGAAAACAAGAAGGCAGATGCTCTTAGCAAGATTGCCTCTACAAGTTTCGCCCACTTATCCAAGCAAGTCTTGGTAGAAATACTAAAGGAAAAATCTATAACAGGAGGGGAAATCGCAGCTATAGTTGAGGAAGATGGACCTACATGGATGACCCTGATCATCAGCTATTTAACTAATGAAACCCTTCCAGATGATGAAAAGGCGGCGTGGTGTATCAGAAGAAAATTGCAGCACTTTGAGCTCCGAGAAGGTATTCTGTACAAGCGCTCCTTCTTACAGCCGTGGCTGCAGTGTGTCAGACCACGCCAGGCTACCTATGTGATTAGTGAGATACATGAAGGGTCATGCGGTATGCATGCAGGTCCCAGATCCGTAGTAGCACGAGCTATACGCACAAGATATTATTGGCCTACTATGCATAGGGATGCACGTGACATGATTCGTAAGTGCAATGATTGCTAAGTGCACAGACCAGTACCGCGACATCCGCAACAAGAACTGACACCCATCACATCCCCATGGCCATTCTATAAGTGGGGGATCGACATCGTATGACCTTTTCCCGTTGCCGCAGGGGGAGTTAAGTTCTTGATCGTCGCAATGGACTACTTTACACGCTGGATAGAAGCTAAGGCGGTTAATTCCATTACGGGAAAGCAGGTCAAAAAGTTTGTTTGGGAAAATATTGTGTGCCGCTTTGGCTTACCAGGAGAAATCATCTCGGATAACGGGAAGCAGTTCGCGGATAATCCATTCAAGGATTGGTGCGCGGCATTGAACATCACGCGGTGCTTCGCATCTGTTAAGCACCCGCAGACTGATGGTCTTGTAGAGCGGGCAAATAGAAGCTTAGGCGAAGGCATCAAGGCACGCTTGGATGAACGAAGTTCCAAGTGGGTAGATGAGTTGCCACATGTTCTATGGGCGCATAGGACTATGATTAAAACAGCCAACGGGGACACTCCATTCGCGCTGGCCTACGGGACCGAGGCTGTTATACCAGTAGAAATTGGAATGCCAACCATCCGCACGATGGAGGTTAATGTCGTCACGAACGATCAGCAACTTCGGATTAATCTGGACTTGTTGGAGGAAAAAAGAGAAATATCGGCCATCAATGAGGCCAAGTCCAAGTCACGGATGAAGGCTTACTACGATGCCAAGGTTAAAGGTGTTTCCTTTCGATCGGGGGATTTTGTTTATCGTGCTAACGAGGCAAGTCGCGCGGAGAATACAGGAAAGCTGGGCCCCAAGTGGGAAGGGTCGTATGAGGTTACGGAAGACTTAGGACTGGGCGCGTACAAGTTGCGTGATATGGATGGTCGTGACCTGGAACGTACATGGAATATCTGCAACATTGAAAAATGCTATCTTTGAAAGGCTACGGCCTCCGCATGGACACTTCGGTATGATTGGCTTCAATGAAGATCCATGTATTTTTTTATTTTCATGCTTTCTAGGTTCTATTTGTCTTAGGATTTTTCATTCTTGTCAAAAAATCATAAACGTTCTAATAAAATACCATGGTGCCTAGCTAGCTCCACGGCACGTTCTGATGTAAATTATTGTCATGTCTTTTAGGTTTCTTTATCATTATAATATGCCATTTCTTATTCATATGCATTCATTCAAACCGTACATGTACTATTCGCCCACAGGTGGGGTAAGAGTATTAAGTGAACCTGATAATTCAACTTGTCACATAAGAGGGATGCAACCCCAGTGACGCGGATCATGTATCCTTACTAGACACCTTATCTACAAGACGTTGTAATAAGTTTCCACATGCCGCACTTACATAGTGTCGGACATGGTAAAGACGTACGCAGCACGTCTAGTAAAATATAGACTTAGTTTTATTCTAAAGTAAGACGTGACATGTCATGCGACGCAGATATATAATATCTAAAAGAGTATAAGTAAGTTTCCAACTATCAAAATTGCCGTGACTACCACGAACTCATAAATATTATATTCTAAATATTTAGATAAAGTTACAAAAGATAAATGTACCGTGGACATCCACGGACGAGTGTTTGTTACAGACCAAATTGTTCAGAAAGTACATCATTAAAGGAACGCCCTACATTGGGGGAGAAACTTACCTATCTCCTGCTGCTCTTCAGCTACTCGAGGCAATGCTTCACCATGGTATTTCCTGTTCAGAGTACGAGCCGCGTTCACTTCCAGCACTTCACTTGATAACTGCTCACCAACTACGATCCTGGTGACGTCCTCATAAATGGGAAGAGTGAGTTGGCTGGGGAGGGTGTGAAGTGAGTCTGGGAGTGTCCCTCACCTTGCGAGAATGCACCTAGGCTTAGCTTCTCCATGATCTCCTTGTTGGACGCATCCTTCAGAGATTCGAGCTCAGCCAAGAAGGGGTACTCCAGATCACGCATGGCAGCCATGGACGCAGTCATCTTCTCTGCGGCTCCAGTGTTAAATTAAGCATGTTTATTAAAATTCCACTTCTTACTTATTAACAATGTGGCCGTAACCATCTCCTCATGGCGGTCGTGGTCAATGCTATCTGATACAAGATCTGTAAATTGCTGCACGAATTGAGGGGCCTCCAACACTTTTGTAACAGCAAGGCGCGCCCCATGACCCACCATCCACCTGCGGCCGGCAATGGCTGCTAGTAGTTGGGGGTACAGTACTTCATCGCGGTCTGCGGTAAGGGCGTTCAACTCCATATCTTTTTGTGTGGAAGCCTCCATTAACAGTTCCACCACGGCTCTTTCTTTGGCAAGCTCCTCTTTTAGCATCTCCTCGCCTTGGATCAATGCCTGTGCGTCTTCAAGCTCCTTCATGAGGGTGGACACTTGGTTAGAAGAGGTCTTCGCCAAAGCTTCTGCCGCGGTCACCTACATGTGATACCCTAAGGTTAGAATAAAGAATAATGTGGACGTGGGTGTGATGCTATACAGATACATACCTTAGCGGTTGTAGTTTCAAGTTGTATCTCAAGCTCGGCTACATGTTGATCATGAGCATTGGCATGCACGGCTTGTTCTTTAATGGTGGCTTCAGCAGTGGCGAGTTGGGACTGAAGGGCGGCAATCTGGGATTCATGGTCTTCAATCATTTTCTCTCTTCGGCCATTCTTCCTCTTTAGAGAATCAACATGCTCTAGGGCGGCCTCAAATCTTACCCGCATGGAAGTACCAATAGCCATCTGATGCACCAAGGCACCATTATATTCATCCACTAAGTCTGCATGACTTAGTGAATTTATATCCTTTACCAGGCCGGGTGGAATGCAGTTGTTCAGGTAGTCACGACATTCTTCTGCTTCCCTCTTCTAGAAGAGGTGGTTATCTTCCAATCGGGGTTGAAGTGTGTGTGGGATTCGGACACCGGTATCTCTTGTGAAGCCGTGGGAGTACCTTCCTCAAAGGCTGGTCCAGATTTGGTCGCTACAGCATGCAGGACAGGTTCCTTCTCCTTCCTTGTCCCTTGGACAGGTGCGACACCAGCTTGTTCATCCCTGCAAAAAAAATTGAAATACACATTAAATATTGTTTATGGAAGGACGTACCTTTTACTTGGACGAGAGAAATAATAACAAGCATGTGCGGAAGACTTACATATTGGTTTTCTCCAGCTCTGACGTAGTGGGGGGCACCTGGGTGACTGGCTCGACATCTGGTAACGACTTGTCCTAAGCTGTGGGAGCACCCTGCGCCGTCCCTAAGGCTTGGTTTGTGCTCTCCCTAGATTGGTACAGAGGGTGATCCTCACGCAGTCACTTTGCGGGGGCGTTGTGTTCCCCTATCACGGCCTCAGTAGCTCTCTTTACCCGTTTACTCTTTCTGCGGGTGCGCTTTGGGACAAGTTGGGGTCCTTCCTCCTCCTCCTCCTCCTCTTCCACTCGTTGCACCTCCTCCTCCTCATCGCCCAACATTTGGTGAAGGTTGGAGGTTGTTCTATCTATGTTATCACCCTGCTCCTCCTCATGGGCAGGGGTGACAGTCTTAGGCGGGGAGGAGGGCTACGCTTCATTCTCCAGCATCAGATTGTCCCCATCCTCGTTGTCAAAATCTTCGGGGGTCTTCATAATTGTTACGTCCTCATCAGATTGGGGGTCCGGTACGGCCGCTAGGGCGATTGTCACGTTGCGGGTATGCTCGAGAAGGGGTAGCTCGTTTTCTCGTCTAGGGCGGGTTCCTTATGGTATGGTTTTAGGACCACCCTGGCGTAGGACTCCAAAGAAGTTCATTTATGTAAAGCACAGAAGTATGTTAGTTACGGATAACAAATTTATATATGTTTAGGAGTGCGGATACTATACCTACCTTCACCACGCCTCCTCCAAAATACAAGGTATCTGTTGGACGGGCCAAGGTAGTTGCGGCTAATCCCTGGCAGGCAAAGGAACGACTCGGGTAGATTCCTATGAGGCCCTGTCCTATTCCTATCTATTTCTTGGGAATGTTGGGCATTATATGTACCAGCCCGTGGAGGAGGGTCAGGAGATACTCTATGTTTAAATACAAACTCGATCGGCCAAACTACTGCATCAATAAAAAAGTAGTGGTTGTACCAGTTCTTCAACGAGTCCATAGCTTTATTATCGGCTGTGGGACTTGTTAGGGATTGTTTCTTAAAAGAAAGCCATCCATTCACTAAGTTGGGGGTATAGAACAGTCTAAATAACTCTACGGTTGGGGTAATGCTTCGTGCATGGCATAGGATTTTAAACTGGCTAATCTTACATGCGCCTATACAATGTAACTGGTGATATGCACATCATAGTAACCTAGTAGATTTACGAGGAATCTGGTAAAAGGAATGCGGTAATTGGCGGCGTCAAACAGACGAGTGTATAAGCCAATCTTTCCTCGGGGTGCCTCAGTTATGAGGTCCCCGGCACCAGGGAGAGTGGGATGAAGGTTTCTAGGAATGAAGAAATCAGAGCAAAGGTGCCCTAGTTTCTCTTCTGTCATTATATTAAGCACGGATCCGATGGAAGGGTTGTTTCTATGGGCCATAATTAACTAAAGCAAGATGAGGGCGTGGTATTCTAACCTGTGTAAGGAAGGATCCGTGCGAAAGAAGGTGGTGATAAGGAAGAAAGCTTTAATGGCAGAGATTAGAAAAAGACTGTGTGTCACATACAGCCGTATGGGCAACCTATTTATAGGGTTGCCTTAATGATCATGGTTCGTTAGATTCATGACACATGTCTTCCACTAACCTAAATCGTGGGGTTGGGAAGAGAGTGGAAAGTGAGCAGTCAGGTGGGACCCACGGGTAATAATCATACGTAAGACCATATTCAATGTTTCATTTCATTTGTCTTGGTCGTCACATGCGGCTGGGGTACTATAGGAATAAATTCCTAACAAGGTTGCCATGTGCGGCCGAAACATGGTTTTGAAAGTTCAGCATTTCAAAATGTTCTTTCTTGGTACGTCCGGAGAGCATCTTGTTAGTCTAGATATTCCGCCTACGGCTGTAACAACTAGACTGGGGGGACATGATGACGTATAGTCCCCAACCGGGTCATGTACACGGCCCATGGGTACTACCCACATCCGGCCCATCACGAATGGGTTGGATTGATCAGTTAAGCTTACGGGTTTAACTGAACAGTGGCCGCATAACGTGTGTGCGGCCTACAGCCCGGTACAGCCAGGACAGGGTTAGACAGAATCACAATCCTATTAGGATTGGGATTTACCTTCAAGTATAGGATATACACTAACCATAATTAGAAGATAACAATCAAGCTAATTATAGTGATTATCTTATTCTTGGGCCGAAGTAAACAGTGAGCCCATTAGGGTTTCACTGCCTATATAAGGAACCCCAAGGGTTCCACAAAGGTATTACATTCTACATACTCTAAACTCACATCCGATTCTTAACCCTAACCAATTACTTACTCTCACGCCGGGGTCTAATCATGGGATACATTCCCACGGTAAGCTTAACGCGTGTTGCTTTAGTGTGTAGGATCTCAGCAAGACTATTCACTTGGTGCAAGAGCCGGAGCCCAGCCAACCCGAATTAAGCCTAATTCGGGTCTAGCAAGGATCATCCAACTTTTGTATCAACATGACATGAAACTCATCCATTCACATGAGTACTAGTCATGATCATGGATGAATCCAACATATAACAATGGTCTTACATAATAACATATAATACATGAGCATCTAAATCACACTTATAATCAAGAACCCAGGGAAAAAGTGCGCCGCAAAAAACTAATTGTGCGCCGCACTTTGCCCCAACAAATCTAATAATCATATCTAATCATAAGGTTATCAAACCTTAACTAAGTGCACATCACACTACTCCATAATAACAGTAAACAAGATCATTTCAACAATATGTAAATCAAAGTAAAGGATTAACATAAATGAAATGAGAACTATACCACAAGGTGTTAATCAATAATTTCTCCAAAGGTTTTATAAGTTTTTAAACTTATTACAAATGGCTAGCAGTACTTCTGAGTTCCTTGCTCCAGCAACAATAACATCAACCAACTAAGGTTTACCAACTCTAGTAACTATGATCAAGGATTTGGAAAATCCTTTATTATGAGAGTCTCCTAAACAATGGAGAACTTATGGAATGAGATATGATATGCCTGGCCTTGGGTCTTATTTATCGTTACAAATTCGTAGGTTACGAGTCCTGGGAGTATCCTAAGAGTTCTCCCATAATAGCCATGCATAATGACACTTAATTGTGTAACTGCAGCAAAATGTGCGCCGCACTTTTCCAATTGTGCGCCGCACTTCTTCAGAAGCAAATGTGCGCCACACTTTATAGTTTGTGCGCCACACTTCTTGTGTTTCTCCAAAATCGGGGTACTTTGTATGTACGCCGCGCTTGTGCGCCGCACTTTGGCTCCATTTCAGCATAATCCATCTTTAGCCCCTTTCTTCTTTATTTCTTCATTCTTTTCCTTCATGGTTTCTTTCTTAGCTGCAATACAGACAATTTTCTTTATTAGTATCAATTCAACCCATAATGTATTGATTTACATAGCAAACAAGGACAAATGCATCATTACAAACATGTATAAATGAGGCGTTATCAATGGTACTTGTGGGAATCAAATCAAGACTTGTATCTTGTTATAATGCAACGGATGGTCACCAAGTGACTTAATGCAAACTTTTGAAATCAAAATGAAGATCAAAAGAGAGATGGGATCACTAAGTAACTTCGATCGCTGGCGCATATACTATATTACAATAAAACGAGCGATTAATGTGATTATCTTTTGAATAAACACCCTTTGCTTGAAACAATCTTTACACACACACTTGCTTTGAGAGAAAATTTTTGTAGAGTAAGTTTGCTAAAAAATCTTTGTGTATGTGTTTGTGTGATGTATGGGTATTTTTAGGCTCGGATGTGAAAGAGAAATTATTTGTTATACTTTCAAATTTTGAATTTCTTTTCATATCTGCATTTAACGAAATGTACAAAGTGGTCCCCTTTTTTCTCGGCTACTGTTCCGTTGCTGCAATTTTAACGCTTTTTCCAAAGATGACGTGGGGTCATGTGCAGTTGAAAGGACGTTTTGGCAAAAAAATTTGCTTGAAAAGGGCAAGACTTTAATGCTTGGTAGGGACTTTGACATTTGGTGACCCCTTGACTGGTTGATGACAGTTATTCAAAGGAATATTTGTTCCTTATTTAATATTGTGAGTCACCAACATAGGACATTAAGTAACTAAATCCTTATAGAATTTAGTTACATCATTTAATGTACCTCAGTGTCAAGGAAGAGACAATAAGAGATATTTACTCAGGGATAAGATTAGGAATGTACACTATACTGAACACCAAGTCATCAGGAAGCCCGATTAATCGTTGTTCAACATACCAAGTTTAGCTTTCAGTCTAGTGAACGTTGGTTCATCCAAGGGTTTAGTGAAAATATCAGCTAGTTGATACTTAGTGGGGATGAAGTGTAGCTCAATATCTTCTTTCGAGATGTGGTCCCTGAGAAAGTGATATCTTATGTCTATGTGTTTAGTCCTTGAATGTAGGACTGGATTGTTAGAAATGGCAGCAACCACATATTCGGCCTCAACAGAGGACATGGCTACTGACTACTGTTTCTTTGCACTCCAACATACTAGCTTGCCACCTAGGAATTGACATGCACCTGAGGTGCTTTTTCTATCCATATTGCAGCCAGCGTAGTCTGAGTCTGAGTATCTTTTAAGATCGAAGCCTGAGCAACGAGGATACCATAGACCCAGTGTTGGAGTATCCTTCAGGTACCTGAAGATTCGTTTAACAGCAGTAAGATGTGATTCATTGGGGTCGGCCTAATATCTTGCACATAGGATGGTTGAGAAGTGAATATCAAACCTAGTAGCTGTTAGGTACATTAATGATCCAATCATTCCCCTGAATAGGGTTTGATTTACTGGTTTACCAGTGAGATCAGGACCTAAGTTGTTAGGGGGAACCATGGGAGTCTTTACTAAAGCACACTCAGAGATGCCATATTTTTTAAGTATTTCTCTGGTGTATTTTCTTTACATACTGAGATCTCTTTGTCCCCCTGCTTGATTTGTAGTCCGAGAAAGTACGATTTCGAATTTCTTAGTCGGAAGGTTCGGTCACTCCAACAATATATATGTAGTATGGGCTCTTAGTCATAGTCTAACATATAACCTATGAAACCCACATGTAGGGTAGGCTATATAAACCCCCTCCTAGCATGTTAGGAGGGGTGGTTGGTGGTTGGTTATTCACTTAATCTAATATTCTCTCTTTTCTCTCCACCTTCTATCTACTTTCTCTCTCTAGTTCTTCATCTATCTATCTCTTTATTAATCATTCCATCAATAGTATAATCCAAGGATTACGATAAACTAACAAATGGTATCAAGAGCCATGGGATGATTGTATTGTTTTTGTGTTTGTATTCTTGATTTTTCGTGCCTAATTTGATCTATATCATTCGAACCAATTTGTTTGTGTTTTTATGGTTTAATCTTGATACAAATCATCTACATACTTGTGGTAGTGATTTGGTATTCTTACTTTGGTTAAAAACACAAACTTTTTTGGTGTTTGATTCATTTTTTGTCTAAAAATCTCAACTTAGTTGTGTACTATCCGCGAACAGTGGAACTTGTGCTCACGTATTGCGACAGACTCCATCGCAAAACCTAAGGGTTTCTACATTGCGATCACACATTGCGATCACACATTGCGATGAAGGATTGCGATCACATTGCGATCAAGGATTGCGATCACATTGCGATCAAGGATTGCGATCACATTGCGATCAAGGATTGCGATCACATTGTGATCAAGGATTGCGATCACATTGTGATCAAGGATTGAGATCACATTGCGACCAGGTATTGCGATCACATTGCGATCAAGTATTGCGATCACATTCTGATAGGTATTGCGATCACATTCCGATGAGTATTACGATCACATTCCGATGGGTATTGCGATGAGTATTCCGATGGATTAAATTTTGGCATTGCGATATAGTGACAAGTATTCCAAGATTTTTCAAAAACGTGTTTTTAAAAATTTTGAAAGTGTGTAATTTTGCCTTGGAGAATTTTGGTTTCTCGAGAACACGTATTTAGGGGATTTAATCAATTTTTCTTCACTATTCAAGGGATTCAATCTACGACAACAAACACAATTAGTTTGTTTCATTGTTCGATCGACAAGTAATCCTTACATTCATTCTTCATCAAATTTTAATGGATTTGTTGAATTCGACATCTCGAGAGGGAGAATTGCAGAAGATGCAAGAAGAAGCAAGACAAAAATTTCATGTCTCATTTAGACAATTTTATTGTCATCTCTACGAGCTTACCAAGCTAGACTACGGATCATCCTTTGTGGCAGTCTTTGGTCAAGATGCTCCTTTCTTCATGGAGGCTATGATGATATACTTGGATATTCTTCAGCAGCAACTTGACAAAGAAGACTTTAATCACATTGAATCCGTATCTACACTTCAAGTTCTTTTGAAACAATTTTCGATTTTTCTTCAGTTCGATGTTGCCAAGAAAGAAAATTCAGTGCTTTGCACGTCATTCCTTGAAGACATGAATACCGAGATTCAAGACTTCCGTGGTACTTTGTCCAAATACGTGACCTCTTACGCATTTGTTTCAAGAACAATTACGACTTCAAATTGCTTATGATAATTGGAAGCAAGAAAATACGATGCAGATGCCAGAGGAAACTAATGGTCTTACGGATGACTCAAAGGAGATCGCTTTGGTTAATGATGATAGCAGTGTCATAAATTCATAGCATGCCTGACGAAGAGCCAATAGTTGGGGTACAATTCAATAATGTATCTAACAATGACCTCCAGCATGTTGAGAATTCCGAACCTATTTATGCAAAATATGGGATGGAAAAGGGTGATACCACTTCTGATTCATCCGATGTGAGTCATAATGGGGGAGAAAGTGATCAAAATGCTAAAAATCAAGATATATGTCTTATGACTGCTTCTTTAACCAATTCTGCTTCTAGGATTGAAGAGCTTGAAATGATCATAGCTCAACAATCATAAGAGTTTGAGGATGCCCAAATTGAATTTTCGAAGAAATGGATAAATTTGAAAAGTATTTTGAAAAACTTGAAAATTCAAACGTTGTTCTTGAACGAAAATTAAATCAAAAAATTCAAGATTCTAAAGCCGAAAAAGACAATTTTGTGAAACAAATTACTTTGCTAGAATCTAAGTTGGCATCCCAAGATATCTTACAAATGGAAAACGAGACCTTAAAACAACGTTGTAATGAGTTAAATAACTCTATCGTAGAGATGAGGTCTAAAACTCTAGAGTCCACGACCTTGTTAACTACTAAAAATGCTGATTTAAAGGCTCAGGTTCAAAAAAAGGTTTTTGCTATAGCGACTCTGAAAAACGAGATAAGGAATATTAAGGGCACTCGTGTGGACACTAAGCTTGAAAAACCATCAATCTTGGGGAAACCGCCTAAAAATCTGTCCGTTCGACAACCGACTGCATTTAGATCCGAGCGACCAAAATCCTCGAGATCGCGGTTTGCCTCCCAAGTTGATATGGTTCATAGTTCTAGACCACTCACTCCACTATCTAAGCCTACTGTGAACAAATCAGCCTATGCAAAACCTACAAACAAGACTGCTACTAGTGATTCTAGGTATAGTTCTAAGAATATGCCACAACATAGGTCGAATAGCATGCCAAATAATCACTATGTAGATGCATCTAAGAAAATGACACAAGCAAGAACTAGGATTTCTAGATCTCTTTCGGATCTCAAACACGGTGTTTGTTCCGTATGCATGAAAAGTGTTTTCACAACAAACCATGCGGCTTGTGTTACTAAAGTCTTGAAGGAGATGAACTAAAGTGCTAAAAGAGGGATTCCTAAAGGAAATAGGTTTTATACTGCTAAGTCTTCAGCTGTGCATAAGAAAACCATGTTGCCTAGATCCAATCTTAGGTGGCAACCCATGGGTAGGATTATCAAATTAGTTAATTTTCAATGGGTTCCTACAGGAAGGATGTTTCCCTCTAGCACTACCAAGGTTGACTGTGAACCCCCACATGGTTCTAAAATAGAAATCGCTAACCCACATCAAAGCATACAAACTCCTAATGAGAATGCGGGTACCAAAGTCAACGTTCAACAAGAACACAACGGTCCAATCATTGTATACCGTTCAACTAAGGACACTCTCAGAGTTTGGTTGCTGAAGAAGATGATATCTAAGAAACAAGTGTCTCAAGGGACTCACAGTTAAGCTTAAAATGATGGTTCATTTTGTTAAATGTCAGACAATGACCCGAACTTCAAATAAAGGGAAGTTTATCTTGTCAACGATAACTTACCCTCACAATGAGGAATTAATTTTTCTCGGGCATGAGCTTATAATTAAAAATATTCAAATTTTTTAAGCTCATGCACAATGTCTCGCAATCAAATTACAGATTGTGACCCGAACTTCAAAGAAAGGAAAGTTTATCGCCGATGATAAAGTTATTCTCATTAACGAGAAATTAAATTTTCTCGGACACGAGCTTACATTAAAACTATTCAAATGTTTTAAGCTCGTGTAAAATGGCGTATAATCACATTTTCGATTATGCCCCGGACTCTAAAGAAAGGAAAGTTTATCGCCGATGATAAATTTATCCTCATAACGGGAAGCTTACAACTTGTCGGACTTGAGCTCGTTTTGTATGATATTCAACATCTTAAGCTCAAGTAATTGGTTTTCAAAACATTGAACACAGTTTTTCGAGAATTTCTCAAAAGGTTTTTCTAAATCCTTCAAAATTGTGTGTTCAAAAATGTTTTGTTAAAAGAGCATGTCTTCTGGAATCGATAATATTTACGATACTAGAAATGTCATTCAATAATGACACGAGGTTGTAAATAAAGTTCGAGTAGAAGTTCAAATGTTTTAAAACATGCTCAATTATGGCTTGTAGTTATTTTAGACTACAACCCGTTTTTCATATTTAAGCCAAGTATTTCTTATGAAAGCTTTGGCTCTCAACGGGAATTAATTTTCTCGAGCAAGGTTTACTTTAAAATCTTGTAAAGGATCAAGTTTACTTTATAACCTGGTCTAACATAAATCTATGTACGCATCAGTGCATTTATTTGTTACAACAAGAGAAATCTTATTTTTATAAGTTATCATCTCCACAATCCGCATCAATTTTCATTTGATATCTACATAATCGAAGATGCGACTACTCAAACAGCGACTACAGCTCTTTCAATAGAACACGGGTCAAAAATTGAGGGGGAGCAATTGTCCAGCATTCACAATCTTTGATGCCGAAAGTGCCAAGTTCACAAATTGGTTTCAAGACAAAGATATCAATTGTACATACGGTGTCAAGGAGGAGATAATTTCAGACGTTACGGGGAGACCAACATTCATCAACAAGAACTACGTGTTCTTATCACATGATGTTCTTATCATTCAGGTCCAACCTCGTAAATTATCTATCTTGTGAATACAATTTCATATTTGATCTTTGCACATGATATGTACACCCTCATTAATTTGAGGGGGAGCTTGTGTCAATCATGCGAATAATTGGATTTACATCTTTCTTCCCAAATTTTTCTTAAAATTTCATTAAATCAATTGATATTAAAAACATCGATTGGGTTAATATTTTTAATATGGGGGAGAAAATGTGATTTAATATTGAGATCAATAATGGTTTGACTTAATGTGCTGGCTCATCCCGACATGTGCGAAATGTTTTCGAATGTCGTGGCATATGTTAAGGGGAGCAAAATGGATTTAGATATCAAAATGGATTTCATGGTGACATACACTTACCCAAAACATTTCTATTCACGACGGTGATGATTGTGGTGACATAAGAATGGTAGGATAGGTTATGTCCAATGATTCTTCCAAACCCGGAGGAATCTTCCCAAGGACATTCCATAGCTAGAAATAGTAGTCCTTAGGAAAGATGGAGAAAGATTGTGAACGTAGCTGAATACCGACCAAGTACTTAAGTTAGCACTGGAACAATCACAACAAGGTGCTAGTTATGACGTATTGGTAAGCATTGAAGGGGTTGAAGAATGAAAAAGAATTGTAAAGATAAAGGGTCTAAAGAAAGAAGCTCTCCTTACAACTTAGGCAGAAACCGGGTCAACATATATGCTTTTGAAATCATTTTAATGATGCTCGATATTGAAGATAGACATCATGGACCCAGTGATGCAATGCACAACCCATCCTAGCTAACTCATATATCTCTCAAAAGGTATTTGTTTTATTCACATGGAGACAACACATCATCTATCGATTTATTCACTCCGAATATATTGATATTGAAATGGTGGCACTCCTATCCAGCCTCCGATCACTAAAAATCCAATGTGCACGATCGAGTATAGAGACATTTGAGATCATCAAGTATCTCACTAGGACACACATCCATAATTCCTTGCTTCATCACACACTGTGAAAAGTAAGAAAGATCTTAAGAGTCCTACGCAAAATCTTCATGATCTTGCCTGAACATCCGAGTAATACGTAAGTATTTACAATGAATATGAAAATCCTTCTTGAGCGAATATCAAAAAGCTCATGGTAGGTGACTTGTGAGATTCTTTATGAATCAAACTTGTGATAACTGGAAAGCAACATGTAACACCCCCAAATTTCGGTCATGGCTGCGGAAGTGTCCTTGGGTGTTACTATCATGGTTCAATCTCATAATCATAGAAAACGGCTCAAAACGAGTCGTTTTAATAAAAACATCCATTCCTTTTCATTTAACAATAAATCTTTTCACACGGTCCCAGATAATTTAAAGTTTATAAACACAGTAAATGATAAAAGATTCTTTGAATGGATATAATTTATAAAAGCGGGCCAAAACATTTCAAATAAGTAAGCTTCACGAAACCGCCTTCCTGAGTGCCTTCCCAATAGACCTGAGATAAAACATGCTAAAAAGTCAGCAAAATTTGCCGAGTGAATCTATAGAGTTTTAATTTAAATAAAGAGAACACAAATATTCAAAATACCCTTTCATGGTTAATAATTCATCGAAAGACAATTATGTTGTACGGACATAATTATCGGTGTTATTACATAAGCCTCGTGATATTGAACGTTAACATATATTATTTCAGCCCAACACACCTAGCCAAGTGCGTATATTTCTCTATTACAATGCATCCGATGTTTCATTACTAGTGCATCACGGCACCACGCGATAGCTAGTCGCGACCGGACTGGGCGTCACCCCGATAGATCTATCCATAGTACTAGCGTTCTTTCGATTAAAAATTCACGATTCATGGGTCTTTTAAGGCTAAAGTAAACTTATGTAATAACTTTCAACTAGTCATACAATCAGGTTCCTTGTGTTTTATTTTAAAACAATTATGGGTTTACCACAACTTCTGGTTGCACCCATTCATGGGTTTACAGCAACTCTTGTTGTACCCTTTACTTTTAATAATTACTTTTCAAGTAAAATAGAGTTTCCACAACTTTTGGTTGCACCATTCAATTGGTTTATCGCAACTTATAGTTGTACTCTTTATTTTTAATAAATCAAGCATGTTATCCCCCTCGCGGGTTTTATAAAACAAGTAAACATGTTAAAAGCGAGGCTATAAACTCACCTTAGTATTTATAGTAGTTGAAGACGATCGCCGACGATAGATGATGCCCGATAAACACGATAACCGCAACCTAGCAAATAAGGTGCGTACGTTAATAATAGACTCGAGAATTAAATGAAACATAATAAAATCAGACTCAAGTATAAAATCACGACAAATCGAGAGAAAACGATACAAGTGATTCTATTTTAGTCTCCTATATATTCATTTTATTTTTCTATGCTCAAAAATCAATTAAAATGCATACTTAGAAAAATTTGACAACTTTAACTTTTTGGTCAAATTTGACTTTCGGGTCTGACCCGATTAATTGACCCACTAAATGACATATTCATGATTCAAGACTTAAGCTTTTTGATGCAAAACGACGTTTCGGACAACTTTCCAGTTATACCCGAGACGTGAAACTTAATAGAAACTGTTCAAAATACACATGCAAGTTCTGTGTAAAATTACAATCTTACCCCTAAACATCTCAGATTTTACTATTAACTTTTACCCTATTATTACTCGTTTCCAGGTCTGATTTCTACTCGATACAGGTAAAACATCATTCTGAACAACTTTCATGTTTTGATCGAAGGCCGAAACGGACCAGAAATGACAGATTTACCCCTCGCATCAGATCTGTTAAGAATGACGGTTTTTAGAAAATGCAGATTTAATTTTTAAGTTTTTCCCCGTCTAAATTCGTTTTCAGAACTGGATTCCAGGCGACAGAAGTAAAACGACATTTTAAACAACTTTTTAGTTTTACACGAAGGCTGAAACGAACCAGAACTGGGCGATTTTGCCCTTTTTCGGATCTGCATCAAATAGTGTGCGGGAAATAATTTGATAAATTTTCAGAATTTCAAACATGCGTAACTTTTTGCTCGTTTGGAGTTATAAGCTCTACTTGGTATCAAATCGAAGCTTAGGAAAAACTCTAAAATAATATCATATCATCTCATCCTATACTTAGACTTAAGGTTTTCGAAAATAGTTTCAAAGTTACTGATCTAAAATGACCATTTAAAAATCACACCAAAACCTATTTTGACTCATTTTTAACATCATCTAACCTTCAATTAACCTATATTAATCATTCATAACAACACCTAACACCTCTAAATCACTTGCATGTCACATGCATGTTACCAAAAATAAATAAACTCTTGCATGCAATCATTAAAAATAAATATAATAATAATAACAAGTAGTTGGAATCTTACCAACAATAATTTGGATCAAACACTCAAGAACATAAAAAAAATCCCAAATATTTCGTGGGTTTTGGAGGTCAAATCCTCAAGAAAATAATTTCCAAGCTTTAATGGATTAGATCCATGATCCTAACAATAAAAACAATACATGTAGCTATTAAAAATGGATCAAATTAACACTAGATCCTTATGAAAAATAAAAGTTGTTGCATGTTGATCAAAACAAAAATCAAAGATTAAAATCAAACTTTTTATATGAAATTAACATGATCTTTACTAGATCATTACATGTATATAAAAAAAATACCTTCAACAATTTCTTGTTTTTATCAATCTTTCAAAACTTGTTGCATGTTGGAAAATTTGGTATGGATGTGTTCATCTTTGGAAAACTAAGATGGGTCTTCAATTAGTTTTCAAGGATTCAAAGTAATTTTTCAAGATCAAATGGGTGTTTGTTGTGGGAGGTGACGGCAAAAGAAAAAGGGGGAAGAAAGAGAGAGAGTTTGATGAATAAATACTTGTGTGTGTGTGTTTTATGAGGAGAAATTTCCTTTTATATGGTGGTTGGGGATAGAATTTGCCAATTAGGTATAGTTTTGGACCAAGATTCAAATAGATAGTTTAAAGGGTAGAAAATGTATATTGTAAATTTTGAAAATATTTACGAGACTCGGGTTTCGTAAAAATACTTCTCAAAAATTAAAGCGCACTCAAAAATATAATAATATAACTTCGACACGACTTAAAATGTAATTAAATCAAAAACATCGAAAATATTAAATATCGAGACAATAATAAAACGTAAATTTTTGGGCATCCATCGGTATCGCGATCATTAGTAGTTCTAGTCATTCGTTAAAATGTAAAATACGGGAGATAAAATAAATACAATAGAATCATTCATATGATAATTTGAGAATATAATATCGATACTTAATGTATTTCTTGTCGGGTTTCATCTAAACCACATTCTTACGTTAAATTTCAAGCTATAACCTTCTCGGTTAGCTGATAATTTAAAATTCTCATTAAAGTAAACATATAATACTTAATAGTCAAGATTAAAATAACGACCTGAAAATGACGGATTGTCACACAACAATTGTTTAATTCTTAATTGAATTTAAACACGTTCCAGGCCTCTACGCAATATCTCAGTGATCTTGCCAGAACACTTAGAGTGACACTCTATAGTGTTCACAGTGATGAGTGGAAATCATTCTAATGTTAACCTCAAACAACACTTGGTAGGTAACTTGCAAGATTAAATATGAATCAAGCTCGTGACAACTGGAAAGCAACGATGGTGCGATTTTTTAATGAATCAAACTTGTTCCAGGAATCAGAATTGACGGCTTCAATCATGCGGATAATTTTATCCAAATGATTCACTCTTTACGTTCGCAGTCAGCTTTGGAAGGTCGAGTAATGAGAACGGGTTTACCCGCGAAATCTTGTAAAGGAGGTTCTTAATTGAAACTACCTGCCACAAGTACGATATTTAATATCGTCCAACGGTCTTCACCGACCAGAGGTAAATGCTACCTAATTAGGTTGAAATGTTCAAAGCCATTTCATTCGTGTCTTTGTTTTGTTGCTAATTGTCTTATGCAGCGTAACAAGAAGATGGCATTGCGGTGTATAATCCAGAAGAAGTCGTCAACACATGCTTATACTTTATGCACTTAATACTTCAACAAATTCAAGAAAGCCTAAAAGTCAAGTCATCCACTGTATCAAACTCTGAAGCATTCAAGAATTTATAAAGGTATAAGTATGTGGAACATGAAGTCACGAGGAGGCAAATTTCACAAGTGATGAATGCACAAGGTCAAAGAAAATGAACAAGTTCAAGACTAAAGTCAAAGATCACATCAGCGTATTCACAAGAAGAAGAAAAGACGACTACGAGTTCAAGACAAGCATAGTATGCTAGGTTTATCTTATTATTGTAACTCGGGTAACGCCCTTGTTTGGAGTGACCTCCCTTAGGGGGAGATTGTTGGAAATACGTTTTTACGTATTTAGGAAGGTTCGGTCACTCCAACAATATATATGTAGTATGGGCTCGTAGTCATAGTCTAACATATAACCCATGAATCCCACATGTAGGGTGGACTATATAAACCCCCTCCTAGCATGTTAGGAGGGATGGTTGGTGGTTGGTTATTCACTTAATCTAATATTCTCTCTTTTCTCTCCACCTTCTCTCTACTTTCTCTCTCTAGTTCTTCATCTATCTCTCTCTCTTTATTAATCATTCCATCAATAGTATAATCCAAGGATAACGATAAACTAACATCAAACTTTCTACAAAGGTCATAGTTAGTGGATCCGAATATGATGTCATCAACATATATTTGAACTAGCAGAACATCCTCCTTGGTTCTGAAGATAAACAAAGTATTATCTATCTTCCCCCTGACAAATTTATTCATTATCAGGAAGGTAGCTAGAGTTTCATACCATGCCCTTGGTGCTTGTTTAAGTCCATATAGAGCTTTGTCAAGTTTTATAGACATGGTTTGGGAACTCAGTACTCTCAAAACCAGGAGGTTGAGCTACATAAACTTCCTTAGTGATCTTTCCATTTAAAAAGTCACTTTTCACATCCATTTGAAATACTTTGAAATTCATGTAGGTAGCGTAGGCAAGGAAGATCCTGATGGCTTCCATTCTTGCAACAACAGCAAAGGTCTCTTCATAGTCAATAACTTCAAGCTGACCACACTCCTAAATAACAAGTCTAACCTTGTTTTCTATAACAATTCCGTTCTCATCAGTCTTTTGTTTTTGAACACCCATTTTGTGCCAAGAGCTGATTTCCCCTAGGGAGAGGAACTAGTTTCCATACTTTGTTCCTGAGGAATTGATTGAGTTCTTCTTGCATAGCCTCAACCCACCCTGGATGTATTAGGGCCTCTGAAATCCTTTTGGGTTCAATATCAGAGAGAAAGTCTGTGAATAGACATTCATGGGCTATGGCAGCAGAGAATTTAGCAGCCTGACTGCGTGTGAGCATCCCCTCAGATACATCACCAATTATATTTACAAGCTTTATATGTTGTTGTCTAGACCATCTGTCCTAAGGACATGGATTGGAGCTTGTGGATAATTGGTGGTTATCAGGGACTGGTTCTTCAGTACATGGTACTGACTGAATACATTCCCCTGAAGGATTTTCAGTGATTGGTAGGTCATTGTTTTCATCATCTTTCCCTTCAGTCCCTGCATAGATGAGAGAATCTGTTGATTCTTCAGTCTGAGTAGCAATAACTTCAGGGACATGTTGATTTGTAATCAAGTTGTTGATTGACCTATTGTGAAGTGACACATGGAAGAATATGTCAGCATCAGTTTGATACTATCTTGAGGGATTATTTTCATACTCATCAGGAGGATAGCTTGATGAGTCATTAATCCCAAGCTCTTCCATTGATTGATTTGTGAAATTCATGGCATCCATACTTTATCAAATGTGATATGAAATGATTCCTCAACCTGTTGTATCCTTGTGTTTAAGACTCTGAAGGCTTTGGAGACAAAGGAGTATCCATGGAAGTATCCATCATCAGCTTTTGCATCAAATTTACCAAGATGATCCTTTTGGTTGTGAATGAACACGGGACATCCAAACATATGAAAATAGTTGATATCTGGAATCCTTTCATTGAAGATTTCGTAAGGAGTCTTATCATGTCTTTTGACAATGATATATCTGTTCTGAGTATAGCAAGCTATTTTTACCGCCTCGGTCCAGAAGTATTTTGAAAGATTGGATCTATTGAGCATGGTCCTTGCAGCTTCAATGAGAGTTATATTCTTCCTTTCAGCCACACCATTTTGTTCAGGTGTGTAAGGAGAAAAGAAGTTCAGAGAAATTCCTTTCTCATCACAAAAACTCTCAAGCTCTTGGTTCTTGAATTCCGTCCCATTACTAGTCCTTATTTGTTTGAATTTAATGTCATTTTGATTTTCTACTTGCCTGATAAATGACATGATGAATTCATGAGCCCAACTTTTCTTTTTAAGAAAGTATACCCATGTGTATCTAGAGTATTCATCAACAATCACAAGGGTATATTTCTCATGATTTATGGACATTGGACTGACAGGCCCAAATAAGTCCATATGAAGAAGATGGAGACACTTCCTGATAAAAAAGTTTTGTTTTGGCTTGAAAGAAGCTCTCTTGTGTTTGCCTTTTTCACAGGCTGAACAAGGTTTGTATTTTGAGTACACAAGAGATGGTAAGCCAAGAACTTTGTTTTTTTGAAAGTTTGTTTTTATCTTTAAAATTGAGATGTGACAGTCTCTTGTGCCAAACCAGTTAACAGAGTATGAGGCTTTAGCAAAGAAACATGCCCCTAAGGGGTTACAGATGACATGTCCAAGACATATACATCATTTCTTCTTGGATCAGTCAGCACAATTTCTTTGTTAGCATTAAAGATTGTTCCTTCCTTATCATCAAACTGAACAATGTACTTAGCATCACACAGTTGACTGATACTTATGAGGTTATACTTTAGACCATTTAGAAACGCCACTTTTGAGAACACTATTCTACCACATTTTATTGAACCATATCCCTCAGTAACACAAGATGATTTATCACCAAATACTACCTTAGGACCTGGTTTCTCCACGTATTTGTGCAGATAACTTTTGACCCCTGTCATACTTCTTGAACACCCATTGTCTATGTAAAACCCGCATGCTTTTATCATGAATAGTACCTTTAAGATCGTACGTACTAGATTAAAACTTTCCTTTTATAGTACGATTACGTTTACGTGTTAGGATTTTACGTATTACGTATGTGTTAGAACACGATAAGTATTTATTACGCACGAACACGCAATAATTATTTAAACAATAATTAATCACGAACATGCGATCATGAAATCACGAACGTAATTAAATCGTGAACTATTATTAATTACATATATATATTTATTACGAGCGTAAATAAATATATTAGGTCACGGTAATTAATTAACGAGAACACACAAAACGCGAACACAAATAAGCACGAACACACACGAACACGAGAACACACTTATTAATTAGACACGGAAAATGATCGGGTTACCCCATGTGGGCCATATGCCACTAAATTGGGAAGGAGGATGGGCCAAGCCCATAAAAATTTACTAAAGAAGGGGGTTAAGGGAAAAACACTACTCATTTTCACTTTACAGAGGATTTTCACAAAAACCTAAAAAGCTCTCCTCCTCCTTCTTTTGTTTCTTTTGGCCGCCACCTTCAAACACACCAAAGGGGTGTTTGATTGATCTTGGATCTTGGATTTATTGCTAGTGTTCGTGTTTGTTCATCGTTCTTTAGATCCACGCATTCGGTAATTCGTTTAAACCCTTTTCTTTTGATTTAATCTTTTAATAATTAAGAACATGATATGTTTTTCTTAAAAACATAATTAAATCATAGATCTAACATGAAATTGGTTTTGGTATAAATCAAAAGGGGATGTTTAAGGGGTGTTTGTTCTTGGCCGCGCCTAAACCGAACCCGAGAGGGTGTCGGTTTGGCCATTTGACCACCACCGAGACCATATGGCCCCGGTTGGTTGGTGTGGGTCCTACGACAGCAACAAGACAAGGGTGACCCCGATTTGGTTCGGGGTATGGTGTCGATTTCATGTCCGGTTCATGGTTCTTAGTCAAGATCTGGTTCATGGTGTATGTTAAGATTATTTTTCTTTTATAATCTTATGTTAAAATTAAATTAATGAACATGACATTATTAATTTAATAACATGACTTAGGTTATATTAATTATTAAAATCATGAAATTATTAACCTAAGTATTTTTATATTTTAGACTTATAATTAATTAATTATTTAAAAACCATGGTTATAATTAATTAGTTAACTTGACTCAGATTATATTATTAATAAATAATAATACATGCTTTAACCTAAGTATTTAACTTTATTTAATTAAAAACATGTTATACTTTAATTAAATATTTTAACCTATATTTTATTTTAATTACATGAAATAATTAATAAACTATACATTATATCATATGACTTAGAAAATAATCATGAAAACACTTAGGCTTATATACTTAGCTTATTTAACCAGTTTATTTCTAATTATGGAAACTTTCTATTTTTAGAAACTTAATTAAATAAGGCAGCTATCTATTTATGGAATCTTTCTATTTTTAGAAACTTATTTATTTCAGGAAGCTAATCTATTTATGGAAACTTATTTAATTAAGGCAGCTGATCTATTTATGGAAACTTTCTATTTTAGAAACTTATCTATTTTAAGCAATAATTCTATTTTTGGAAACTTTCTATTTTTGGAAACTTTCTATTTTTGGAAACTGTCTATTTTAGGAAACCTGCTATTTTTGGAAAGTTACTTGTTATTACACAGTAAATATAATAGTACAAGAAATACCAGAAATACTTAATCAGAATAGACAGAATATAAGATAAACATAGTTTAAGGCTTAAAACAGTAAAACATGATATGAACATATAAAATAAGCTAAGACATGACATAAAATCAGTTACGTATTAGTAAGCAGATACTTATTCATGTATGTATTTATGTAGCATTAGTGATACGGAAGTAGGATTCCTCTCAGTTCGTCTTCTTCGTTCACTGGACATAAGGTACGGATTCCCGTCCTTTCAGTATGGACATTCTTTCCTTATTAGGATTCCTTGTATGCAGCCAACTGTTTTCCTAGTATTTGTTTTATATGTTTTTGAATTGCTTATGTTTAATTAGAATACCTAAAGCCATATACATGCATGACCAGTTTCACCTAGTTATGGAGGTACCATAACCATAACATTAGAGGCACTGATGTTATGACTTCACCACGGTGGAGTGATTGCTCGTGGCGTCCCTTCAGCTTTTGGCCATTTATATTATATTTATCATGTGGGGCATATGGGTGCATCCGAGTTACATGTTTTCAGTCAGGATTTCATGGTGAATGTGGTGTGTGCCTTGCATCCTTCACAAGGAGCTGATCCCTCCTACCCAAAACCAGTAATTAAATTAGAGGCAGCCCCTCTAATTTGCATGATGAGGTCACCCCTCCAAGTATTCATGCACGGTGGATTTTCATGACCTATATTGGCTAATGGTAAAATACGTTAAACAGTTTTTCAGAAGATAAACATAAGGCTTTTCAAACTATAAAACCAGTTTTATGAACATGTTCCAGGTTTTCCAGGACTTATACAATTCCGCTGCTATTAAGTCTTTATCATGTTTTAGTCATTTATACTAAGTCTATATCCGTGCACTGAGCGTTATGCTCAGCCGTTACTTTCCTTTCCATGTCCCAAAACGGCAGGTACTCTAGGACGGACTTGAGCATCTGGAGGACGTGCATAGGATGGTAGCTGCCATAGTCTTCTTCTCCTTTTGCCTTCATATACTTATGCTTGTTTAGTCATTCATTCATTTCATTTACTTTATTATGTTTTGGGCTTATGTTTGGGAACCGATGTTTGATTCCGGTTTACCCTATGGTCATGTAATGTTTTAGACATTTATCCTTTTATGCTTTGATGACACGCCATAATTACGCGTGACATTCCATTTATCAAAATGAGGTGTTACAATTATGGTATTAGAGCCAAGGCTTCGACCTGTAGGCTCTAAAACTCGACCTGTGACTAGTGGGTAGTCACTAGAAGCTTCCTAAGCCAACGTTTGTTATTCTATGTATTGATGTTTTCAGCGCATTGTTGTTTTAACCATGATGTTTTCAGCACCTTGAGGTTTTAACCTTGATGTTTTCATCGATTATGTTGTACTAATATGGATGGACAACCGTCATTCATATTTAGTTATGTGTCATTGTTTCATGCATGACGTTCCTCGTGAACCGTGACTATGTGGACTGAACCTCAATAGTTCATAATTAGTCACATAAAAAAAAAATTCTGATAAGTTTTGACAGATGAGTTTCATTTATTTATTTTTCATGTATCATTGTTGCAGGGATTATGACTAAGTAATGGTTGGTACATGACTGGCCCTATTTAGTCGCATGTGCTTTTATCAAAACTTTTAACTTTGGGACCGACCCATAGGCGTCCCCTCGCCATGTCTTTTGTTTTGGGATCGACCCATAGGCGTCCCCTCACACATATAAAGGTTTTTATAAACTACATTACGCATTCATGCATAAAATTTTTCTCATGATTTATTGGCATTAATTTTTTTTTGTCCCCTCATAAGTTACTATGTTTTTATGTCAAGTATGTTTTCATACTGTCATTGTTAACTTCGGTTTCATGCTGATTATGTTATACACTCCTTTATGATAGATCGTTTTATGTTCCTTCATGATAATTCCGTCTTCATGTTGATTACATCTTACGCCTCTTTTGTTATTTATGCTTTCACGCAAGACATTGTTGGATTTCATTGAATTCTGCTTTCATGATAGTCATGGTTGGTTTTCATTGATCATGCTGTCAGGAAATCATCGTTGAATTTTGTGTAACCACACTTTAGCATTTCTCTATGCAACCAGAATGAGGTATATACTGGCATTGCCAGGTTATCAGGATGGTTTTCCTAACCGTTTAACCGATATACTTTCCTTAAATCATGATAAATGATCGACCCCATACCGATCATTTCGTGTGCATTCCACGTGTACTCTACGTACCGTATTTCATCAATATTACACGTACCTTAATCCATGTGTATTTCACTTGCAATACTTCACGAGTATTCGCTAGTCGATTCTGAATCACCTCAGGCGTATTTTCAATTGCTGATATTCTACAATATTGCTGATGCCGCTCATAACTGGGAGATGTTACTAAAGGTTGATGCTGCTGACGTTCGGAGACGCTACGAGATGCGGATGCTGTTCACAACCTGGAGATCCTACAAGACGAAGACAAAGGCGTCAGAGCAAAGAAATTGGAAGAGAAGATGCTTCACCATCAGATGATTTCCATCAATCATTGTCCCTAATTCTTAGTTACATGTCCCACGTCATTCGGCTGGCACTTCAGCCATATGAGTGCAAACCGGTACCAGCCGGCCACTCAGCTGAATAGTTACATGAATCACGGTCATGAAAATGACCGTCATGAAACTGACAGACAGGACGATAGTAACCACTACTATGACAGAAACTATCCTAGAAATCACAACCGAGGCTCCGGCCACGGACGTGATCAGACATACAAAGGATCAGTAGTCCAATCGATCCACCAAGTCTGGCATAATGACCTAATATTGTAGTTCTATTGTTTTACGTCTCGAGACACATGTCAAGACATCAGTCAAGACACATGTCTCACGTATACTTTCTGAAGGCACATGTCAAGACATCAGTCAAGACACATGTCTCATGTATACTTTCTGAAGACACATGTCAAGACACCAGTCAAGACATATGGCATGCTTATAGTTCCAAGAAACGAGTCAAGACACATGACTCACGTCCAACTATGGAACATTTCTAAGAAATTCAGGGTACCCTCCAAGGGTATATCCATTGTGTTGTGCCATGTATTAATCAGGCCACAAGAATTTCAATACCATTACCAGCACATCAGTGAGAACTGTCACGTTGCCGATGTCACTTTCATTTCTTTCACCATAGTTCATATATTCATGACCATGAAGGACGCCTTTCGTATTCCCACGTATACGAAGGTTGTCCTTCAGCTTAATGATGAGATCCAAGCTGCTAACGCATTTCCTCAGACAGACACGAGATGAATTTTATCCTAATTATGGACTATGAACAGCACACCATGCTACGATTCATAATTATGTACGGTAATGTTCAGGCTCCTGAATACATTCAGCTTGATTTTCCATCGGGAAAATCTGTACAAATTATCTATGCTTACAAGCATGTGCGTTGTTAGCCATGGTCGCTAAAATTTTCTAGTTGTCAGTAACACACGACCACTTAAGTCTTTTACGCATAGCCAGTTGATTATTCCAAAATCTTCCTATACATTCCAGAAGAACCTACAAGGAGAAGGACGGTATCATGAGATTATGTGTCGACGACCGTCGACTTAAACAAATCACCATTCATGACCGGTATTCTCCTCCACGTATTGACAACATGTCAAATCGACCTTATAGTGTTAATCACTTTTCCAAGATCGAACTCATGATCATGCTGCCAGCAGTGACGAGTGAGCAGGACATGTCCATGACTACTATTCGTTCACGACTCGGTCATGCTAGATTTATGATTTTGAAATAGTCTCATCAATGCTCCAACAGCATTACAAGAATGAGTTTCCATGAACTCATAGCAAATTCATTAGTGTTTTCATTGAGGATAACCAGATTTCCTCTAAGCCTAGAGAAGAACAAGAAGACCATATCTGCATTATGTTGCAAATCCTATGACAAGAGAAATTTACCCTGTAAAATTTTCCAATATCAATTATGTTTGATTACAGTGACACACTGGATCACATGGATTTGCATGGTTAATCTTACCATGACTCAGCTTATGCGTAAAGGAGAGAACCCTACACTACATTAGGTGTTCTAGAAAATCCTACGCTAGGAGAAGTCTAGATTCAGAGACCCAGAGTTTCGCAAACTCCTATGTATCAAGTTCTACGAAGCAAGATACAGTTACGTTCATATCTAAGTCCCTGACATACCAACAGGTTAAGATAGGACACCAACAGACTGGGATGTTTTCGTCATCTGAAATTGTAAATTTAAATGGGACAAGATCTCCATGGATTTTGGTTACCAGATTAACGCAAACTCAGAAGAAGCATGATGCTATGTGGGTTATTGCAAACAATTTAATCAAGTCTGTAGAATCCTTACATCCACAAGAATTGTAGAACCAACAGATTGATCGGACATGTTCCAGCCAAGGCTCATCCGACCACTTGGTAATCCCTCAGCTATCGGGTCAGACAAAGATTCGCAATTGTGCTCCTTATTTACTTCATGTCCTTGTTCTAATTTCATGACTTGCTTTCGCGCTCGCGTTCATTACACTATTAACGTTCATGATGGCATCTCGGCTTACGATTTTATGTTTGTTTTTCTCATTCTGGGAAGTTTTGCAAGAACTTGAGAGACCAGACCCAAGTTTAGTATAACTCCCTATCCTCAGATAGACGTTCCTTGTCATATTCTATGTCTCACCTTGTAGCGTTTGGCGTTACCGCCATTATATTCTATGTTCACGATATGTTTCACATGTCATGTACATTCCACGTTCCTCATATCATGATCAAGATATGTTACACGTATCATGGATCACGATATGTTTACTCATACTACACTCGCCATATCTCCATGTAGCACGTTCAAAATTTTCACGTATCACGTTCAAAATTTTTCACGTACTACGTTTCTTTATGTCTCGCGCATCGTTTCTAATTATCAGTTAAGTCAGATTTTCTTGCATCGTAACGTTTTAGTTTCCCTTACACGTTAATTTTTTTTCCCTCGATCGATTTAGGGGATCTACCTTAAGTTGATAACCAAGAACTTCTTCGTATTTCGAGTCAAGGTCAGGAGGACCAAGATTTATCATTAGTGTCAGGATCTTCTGAAGGAACCGTTTCAAGTGGGAGGCCACTTGGAAACGGACAAGTTCATCCAGACTTTTATCCGTTTTTCTCTTATCAACTAGATATGTCCTTTCAGTCACGTCACGTTCCATGTCCTTTCAAGACATGTCACGTTCTGCGTTCCTTCTGCCAGGAAACCCGCACGTTCAATTATCTTACATACCCTCTCAGTTTGATTCGGGTATGTTTCTCTTTCAGTTAGGTTACCTATAATTCGGGGACGAATTATTCTTTTTAGGGGGGAAGAGTTATAAAACCCGCATGCTTTTATCATGAATAGTACCCTTAAGATCGTACGTACTAGATTAAAACTTTCCTTTTATAGTACGATTACGTTTACGTGTTAGGATTTTATGTATTACGTACGTGTTAGAACACGATAAGTATTTATTACGCACGAACACGCAATAATTATTTAAACAATAATTAATCACGAACATGCGATCATGAAATCACGAACATAAATAAATATATTAGGTCACGGTAATTAATTAACGAGAACACACAAAACGCGAACACAAATAAACACGAACAAACACGCAAAACACGAACACGAGAACACACTTATTAATTAGACACGGAAAATGATCGGGTTACCCTGGGCCATATGCCACGAAATTAGGAAGGAGGATGGGCCAAGGCCATCAAAATTTACTAAAGAAGGGGGTAAGGGAAAAACACTACTCATTTTCACTTTATAGAGGATTTTCACAAAAACCTAAAAAGCTCTCCTCCTCCTTCTTTTGTTTCTTTTGGCCGCCACCTTCAAACACACCAAAGGGGTGTTTGATTGATCTTGGATCTTGGATTTATTTCTAGTGTTCGTGTTTGTTCATCGTTCTTTAGATCCACGCATTCGGTAATTCGTTTAAACCCTTTTCTTTTGATTTAATCTATTAATAATTAAGAACATGATATGTTTTTCTTAAAAACATAATTAAATCATAGATCTAACATGAAATTGGTTTTGGTATAAATCAAAAGGGGATGTTTAAGGGGTGTTTGTTCTTGGCCGCGCCTAAACCGAACCCGAGAGGGTCTCGGTTTGGCCATTTGACCACCACCGAGACCATATGTCCCCGGTTGGTTGGTGTGGGTCCCACGGCAGCAACAAGACAAGGGTAACCCCGATTTGGTTCGGGGTATGGTGTCGATTTCATGTCCGGTTCATGGTTCTTAGTCAAGATCCGGTTCATGGTGTATGTTAAGATTATTTTCTTTTATAATCTTATGTTAAAATTAAATTAATGAACATGACATGATTAATTTAATAACATGACTTAGGTTATATTAATTATTAAAATCATGAAATTATTAACCTAAGTATTTTTATATTTTAGACTTATAATTAATTAATTATTTAAAAGCCATGGTTATAATTAATTAGTTAACATGACTTAGGTTATATTATTAATAAATAATAATACATGTTTTAACCTAAGTATTTAACTTTATTTAATTAAAAACATGTTATACTTTAATTAAATATTTTAACCTACAGTTTATTTTAATTACATGAAATAATTAATAAACTATACATTATATCATATGACTTAGAAAATAATCATGAAAACACTTAGGCTTATATACTTAGCTTATTTAACCAGTTTATTTCTAATTATGGAAACTTTCTATTTTTAGAAACTTAATTAAATAAGGCAGCTAATTTATTTATGGAATCTTTCTATTTTTAGAAACTTATTTATTTTAGGCAGCTAATCTATTTATGGAAACTTATTTAATTAAGGCAGCTGATCTATTTATGGAAACTTTCTATTTTTAGAAACTTATCTATTTTAAGCAGTAATTCTATTTTTGGAAACTTTCTATTTTTGGAAACTTTCTATTTTTGGAAACTGTCTATTTTAGGAAACCTGCTATTTTTGGAAAGTTACTTGAAATTACACAGTAAGTATAATAATACATGAAATACCAGAAATACTTAATCAGAATAGACAGAATATAAGATAAACATAGTTTAAGGCTTAAAACAGTAAAACATGATATGGACATAGAAAATAAGCTAAGACATGACATAAAATCAGTTACGTATTAGTAAGTAGATACTTATTCATGTATGTATTTATGTAGCATTAGTGATACGGAAGTAGAATTCCTCTCAGTTCGTCTTCTTCGTTCACTTGACATAAGGTACGGTTTCCCGTCCTTTCAGTATGGACATTCTTTCCTTATTAGGATTGCCCGTATGCAGCCAACTGTTTTCCCAGTATTTGTTTTATATGTTTTTGAATTGCTTATGTTTAATTAAAATACCTAAATCCATATACATGCATGACTAGTTTCACCTAGTTATGGAGGTACCATAACCATAACATTAGAGGCACTTATGTTATGACTTCACCACGGTGGAGTGATTGCTCGTGGCGTCCCTTCAGCTTTTGGCCATTTATATTATATTTATCATGTGGGGCGTATGGGTGCATCCTAGTTACATGTTTTCAGTCAGGATTTCATGGTGAATGTGGTGTGTGCCTTGCATCCTTCACAAGGAGCTGATCCCTCCTACCCAAAACCAGTAATTAAATTAGAGGCAGCCCCTCTAATTTGCATGATGAGGTCACCCCTCCAAGTATTCATGCACGGTGGATTTTCATGACCTATATTGGCTAATGGTAAAATACGTTAAATAGTTTTTCAGAATATAAACATAAGGCTTTTCAAACTATAAAACCAGTTTTATGAACATGTTCCAGGTTTTCCAGGACTTATACAATTCCGCTGCTATTAAGTCTTTATCATGTTTTAGTCATTTATACTATGTCTATATCCGTTCACTGAGCGTTATGCTCAGCCGTTACTTTCCTTTCTATGTCCCAAAACGGCAGGTACTCTAGGACGGACTTGAGCATCTGGAGGACGTGCATAGGATAGAAGCTGCCATAGATTTATTCTCCTTTTGCCTTCATATACTTATGCTTGTTTAGTCTTTCATTCATTTCGTTTACTTTATTATGTTTTGGGCTTATGTTTGGGAACCGATGTTTGATTCCGGTTTACCTTATGGTCATGTAATGTTTTAGACATTTATCCTTGTATGCTTTGATGACAAGCCATAATTACGCGTGACATTCCATTTATCAAAATGGGGTGTTACAGTCTAAGTACCAGACAAGCTCCTTGAAGTGTTTCTACACAAATAACAAGGTGGATTAGTTTCTCTGGTGAGACCACTTTCAAGAAGGCTCTTTGGCTCTAGGAGCCTGACGTCTTTCACCTTGTTTGAAGTATTCAAACTCAGCATGATCTGAGGTGGAATGAACATTGCTTCTACACGTGTTGCAACTTAATCCTACTGAGGATTCAACATTTTGAGATGACTTAGCTAGCATGCATCTTTTGACCATAATTATCCTATTGTGTCCTGAGGTAGTGTGATCATTGCTTCTACAAATTCCACACTCAGGATAATATACACAATCATCAGGCCTATGATCAGAGACGCCACAATGTGTACATGGTGGAAAAGGCTTAGCCTTGGATTTCTTAATTTGTTAAGAGGCGGGACCATAGTTATAAGGCTGAGCATTATATCTATTAGCATTACTAATAGAGGCCATGTGTACCTCATGATCAGCTGTCCTATGATTTTCACTTTTATAGTTCATGCAATAGAGGACTCTAAAGCAATTATCAGTGGTATGATTTGTCTAGTGACATAATTCACAGGAGGATTTTTTTTGTTTTAACTTTTGTGAAAGACTCAGGTTCGGTTTTGTTACTTTTCAATGATTCAGGCTGTGAGGACACATATGTTTCTCCCTGAGCTTTAGAGGCTGAGATCAACTTCTATTCCATGAATAGTTGGAACAATCTACCCAACTCCTCTTGATTTACAACAGGAGTGGAGTTGACTGAATTTGTGGGAGTCCTTGAGGAAGAGATAGGTTCAGTTGTTTTCTTAGTGACAGTTCTTGACTCAGTATTACTCGATGTCTCTTTTGAGTCAGGCTTTATTTGTACAGGACAACCTACTCTAGCTCTTCCTCTAGGTGAGTGTTCTTGATACGATAAGGGAATCAATTCAGAACATGGACTTGCTCCTTGAAGAGTTTTCAAAGGAGGCATAGGAGTCTGAGTGTCCTTTTCAGCAACACTTAATGATTCAGTGATACTGGATTTATGAGGGACATCGGTCTTCTCATTAAGACCAAGTAATTCATTAATAGCTTGAGATTCAGGTATTAATATCTTTCCAGTATCAAAGTTACGTAACACACTCTCAGAATTCGATCTTTCAACCCAATCTTTTGATTTTGGTATATCATTTTGATTATGGTAAAAATTCGCTTTTAGGAAAAAGACGTATATGCGGTAAGTATTAAATGCACGTTTATCGAAACGTAACACTTATGACCCAATATATGTTCGTTCACCAAGGAGGACCAATGTGTGTGTTAAACTTGTTCTCTTGGATTAATATTGATGATGAAGAAAAGAGAAGAAAAGAAGATGACGGATTACGATAAAATTAAGCTACGACGTAAAAACGTAAAAACGTAAAATCCTAAAAATGGAAAAAATAAAAACTTACTCTCTAAATTCCTAAAACATCACAACAAATTCCTAAAAATATGTCTAAGGTTTAAAATAATCAAAACTTCTTGAAACTTTTTAAATTAATTAATATTTAATTTTTAAATGCTAATTAAAGCCCTAAAAATCAAATAAATTAACAAAAAGCCCAAACAAAGATTTTTCAACTTGCAAATCTCAAAATTATCTTGAATAAGCTAAAAAGTATTTTTATAAATTTTTAAACGTCACAAAACTATTTAAAATCAATAAAACAATTTTTATATAAAATAAAATATTAAAATAATACTAAAAATCCAAAATTTTTAAAAAAATTTTAAAATTTGAAAACTAGTGTATTTTAACCTGAATAACCCAAAATACAAGTGAAATTACCAAAATACCCTTATTGGACCCCCCAAGTGGGCTAAAAAATAGTCCAAAACTAATTGGGCTTTTCAGCCCAAAACCAAAAGTCCACAAAAAGCTATGGAAAAGCACAGTCTAACTCAATATTTGATTTTAAGCACAAAATTTTAAAGGCCCAAAAGCTGAAAGTGAGCTTATCACAACTTAAACAACAATAAGCTTATCCTTAATGGGCTAATAACCCATTAAGCTATAAGTCAACGCCATAAGCTCTACTTAAACACACAACCTTCTTATGGATATTTAAGCCTATTTGCAAAAAGAAATTCTGGAAAAGACCAAGGAATAAGCTAGAAACTTGAAATGAACTTTTTCACAAAATGACAAAATAGTCGGGTTGGAGTTTTAAGCCACCTCAGAAACTGATTCTTTTTGCAAAAGCTCCTAAATATCTTTACTAAGAATAATCATAAATAAGAATGCTAAAAAGTCAAGTAAAATAAGCTGTGGGAACCAATAAGCTGACTGAATAAGTCCAATAAGTTTGTTTTCTAGCAAAACCTTAACCAAATAAGCTGTAACCTTCTAGGATTGATATTAAGCTGAGAAAAATGACACCTACTACAAAATCAAAGTTGTTGCATGTACCAATAAGCCAAACATAATTGATAAGCTAAATTTGCCTTATTTTAACAAAGTCAACAAAAGTCAAAACAGGTTTTTATGGTTCAAACTTGTTTATGGGATGGTTTTGATGCAATGGTAAGCACTTTTAGAGGAATCCTTGAGGTCAAGGGCAGTGAACAAGGTTGATAATTGTCAAACCTTGCCTTTGATTTTGGCACAAAAAGCTCAATAAGCCAGTGGGCTTATTAGCTTGTCAAATATCAAACGAACACTTGAAATATAACAACAAGCAGCCAATAAGTCAATAGCAAGCAAAGGAAACAAAGGACACCAAGTAAACAACAGAATGCAATCCTAAAACCAAATGGTCACTTTGTTGATGCAAATGACCACTTCAACCACTTTCAATAAGCTATAACTTGCACAATAAGCCACCAAATCAAGAAATCAATTATTGCACAGATGTATCACCACACAAGCTACAAACACACCAAGTCTTAGCTTCTCAATCCAACAAACAAAGATTTTAGGGCTTCTAATATGTTTGACCAATTTTAGAACGCCAAAACTCAGATTTTATGAAACTTGTGAAATCCTTTTCAAAACCTTTTTAGACTTAACCAGCTACCAAAACAACCTTAGAAACATGTAACAAGAGTTTTCCAACCCAAAACCCACAAGTCACAAGGTCTTAATTCCTTTTACCAAATAATCCCAAACAATCCTTTCGAAACTGATTTGCAAACAAACTTTTGATTTTTACCTTTAACAACCACTTTTTATAGATTAAATAGATCTAATATGAACTATATAGCAGGCAAGAACAATAAAATCAACCACATAAAACACTTAGCACCAAATCACATGCCAACATAAGTTTATGACAAAAAAATGAAAAAGAAGGGAAAGATATGTGAACCTCTTCCCTATAACCTCCTAAGGGAAGTCAGCAAAGCTCCCTAGAGCTTGTGCAACAACTAGCACATGCCTAGGGTGTCTTGGAGAAGAAATGAACACATGACCCTTGTTGATGGTTCAACAACTGAACCAAGGGTTGTGATCTTCAACACAAGCAACACACAAGCCAAACTAAAGCTCAAAAACTCTGAATAAGCTTTCTAGAAACAAGCTTATCACAACATATGATCCTAGTATTGGGGTTAGAACACAAAGAAATAAGCAAATAGTGGAGTAGTTTGAAAACTTTTTGAAACCATAGAACTTAATAAATCAAAACGTATCCAAAACAAATCATCAAAACAAGATTCAAATTAGGATTAGGAACACAACTCGTAGAAATTTTACCAGATTTCATTCAATAGAAAAGGAATTACAAATGCAAAATTGCAAAATACCCAAATTTTATTGATATGAAAAGGAATTACATATTTTAGCTAAAAGAAGGAACAAGGGACTCTCACAAGTTGAGGTCTCCTTATATAGTGCTAAGAAGAAAATACTTGAAGCTAAATTACATGAAACCCTAGCTACAAATTCTCAAAAATTCCCTTGAGTCTTCTAGATGGATTTTGATGTTGTGAGCTGTCCCAAATGAGCTTGATCGTATATCTTGAACGTAGGGAGCAAGTATCAGGTGTGGGACGTTGATTTTTCCATGTGGCTTTACTTGGAGGCTAAGTCGACATGTTATTGGTGCAGGGTAGGCTTGGGTGGGGTCCATGGGTGATGGGGTGCTTGATGTGAAGTGTGGATGGATGCGTATGAAGGTGAATCACACGTATGTTAAGGTAATTGGGATTTACCCTTTGGTTTTAGTGAGATAGTATCTAGGGAGGGATGGTGAACAGTAATAACATTTGATCCGAAAAAGATGGGTTAAATATGTTTGGCGCGTGTTTGTGGATTCAAAAGTATGCTTTGGCACTTTTGGTCCCTAGTCTTTGGCAAAACTTGTATAACAATTATTTTCCAGCTCAAAATCGTATCCCTTTGATAATAATGTCTTGTTTTTCATACTTTGGCCACGAAAACTTTCCAAAAGGGTTTTTAGGGTTTTTATAACTTTGGCATAATTACACAAATGGTCCTTTTGTAACTTTAATGATGGAATAAGGACCAAATGTGAATTTCTCTTGGAATTCAAGGGTCTTTCTTGTATATTGAGCATACTTTAGGGACCAAAATTGTAATTTTGATATTTACAAGGGTATAAAGTGTCAATTCTTCAAAGTTGAAGGACCTTTCTTGTGCATCTTCAAATCTTCAAGGACTATTCTTTGGGATTTCATAAATTGAGCCCGGTTCATTGTGCGCCTTCGTTTCTCGTGTTCGTTTTTGCTTGTTTCTTGTGATCTTTTGTCTTTTTCACGATATCCATACCTAAAACACACAAACAACAAACACAAGTATATTTCACGGTATTTTACGACATTTATTAGCATTTAAAGCCCATTTAGGATGATGAGACCATGTATAATTGCAGTCTCATCACTCCCCCATACTAAACCATTGTCGTGTCCAAAATTTATTTTTAGTGAACTTTATTGAAACGTAAACTCACTAAACTACTACTATGTGAATTATAGACATTATGTATGATTTTCATCACAAGAATGTGACTTTAGGGTCAGAGAATAAAAGCAAGTGAATGTTTTATAGAGTAAAGTTCGTCATCCTTGATTGTCACACATTCCATGCTAAGTGTAAGAACAAGATCATTGTTGGTACAAGTCACAATACTAACTCTACTCATGCATTCAAATTGTGTAATACTTTTTTCTCCTAGCAATCTTATTTCTTAAGAAATGAAAATGTATCTAGAATTTTTTAACTATTTTTGTCATGGATCACAAGGACTCATATTGACTTATTTCAATATTTATTAAGCCGAAAATAAAGTTGACACAGGTTATTTAATAAGTAGCTAAAGGACACGATCTTTTAAAATGTTTCTTATAATTATAAAAAGTCCATTTCTTCACATAACTTTGATCACGACGTGGGACCTTTCCTGGACCGATATTTGGCATGTGTTTCGCACTTCATTTTGAGAGGCGATCTTCGTTATGGTCTTCTCTTCATTTATGGCTTACATCTTCTTCTTAATATGACTTGATTCAAGATGCTTCATTTTTTATCACGAATTTCTTCACTTGTCCTTTTCCTCATTTTGGGACTTTGATTATGCAAAGATCCGCCTCTTTTTCGGACTTGGATTCATAAATTCTTCTTCATGCCCTGTGGGAATTTTTGGATTCATAGACTTGTCCGCAACCTTATTGGAGTATTTCCTTTTCGTCGTGTGTCTTTATCCTTCATTTTGGATTTGGATTCGTCAACTTCACATCTTTTTGGATTTAGCAACAAAAGGTAATCCCCATGCCTTGTAAGGGCCTTTTTGGATTCGCCAATCTTCGCATCCCGTTTTGATAAGTTATGTATTGAAAATGTACTTTATGTAATCATAATTAACTTTTAAACGATCTTGTTCTAGAAGCTAAATACCGTATAAACCGTATGACCTTATTTATTGCAATTTATTTGTCCTAATGCATTGATCCTATAGGAGAAAAAGACACAATTAAAACACTTGAGTTTTTGAAAGAACATTTTCATGTTCTACGTTTAGCATGATCACTTGTCTAACTCTATCACTTCTCGTTCTTCACTATATAAAGACCTCTAATTAAAGAGACTCGTGAATACTTAGCCATGCAAGTCAAAATTAAGCCAAATTTGGATTAGCTTTATTATGACTATATTAAATCAAAGTTTTAGGTTTTCAAGCCACTATAGGATCTTGTAATTTCTTAGACTTAGATAAGTTTAGAATTTGCGTTATAAAGTTCCCTTGATAGATGACTTTCTAGGATCAATTATAGGAACTTGCGAAAAGTTCTTGTTCTTAAACCCGTACGAGTTAAGACTTTCGCATTTTAAAGTTCCCTATATAAAAGTCAAGCAAAACTTGATTTAAGCAGGTTAAGGAATGTTAAGGGCTCCAAATGCCCAATCAAGTCAAAAATTAACTCTTATTCTACCCAACAGAAAATATACATTCGTGTCTTAAAAACACTTATGAAAACTAAGAAATTTTTTAAAATTTGGCCATTTTTAGCCTTTATTTGAAAACAAAAACAAAACGATAAATTTTGGAGAGCGTAAAGACGTAGGCAAGGCAAGTATCTATTCACCCCCATACTAAAATTAAACATTTTTCTCAATGTTTCGAGTCTAAGGGTGGATTACCCCCATACTAGAGATGAAAAGTCGAATGCTTAGGATCTAGTATGAAAGGGTAAGCAACAATAAATCTAAAGCCGTTTATTAATTATGCTAAAAGATTATCGTTAGAAATAATAAAGGATATGTCGTGGATTCGTGAAAAACTCCTCAAAGCAAAAGATCAGAGCTCGAGTGAAACGAACACGAGAGGCTTCAATCGTGATGATGATGATCTAGATAACACATTCACAAACAACCACGAAACAACGAGTTGGAAGGACACAAATCCCCTTACATTAACTACATTATAAAGCGATAATATGTACATGCATAAACATGGAAATTCCCCCACGAAGCACCTCGTTTTTTATTACCGAGTCATGAGCTCGACTCGATCCCCTCAATACTAATTATCATTGGGGAAGGTGACTTGGTCGAGTTCTTCCAAAGAAGGGACTTCCCCACCAAAGTAGTGCTTAAGCTTATGTCCATTCACCTTGAAATTAGGTCCATCATTTTGAGCTAGCTCGATGGTCCCATAAGGAAAAACTTATGTGACGGTGAATGGACCCGACCAACGGGATTTCAACTTTCTGGAAAATATCTTCAAACGAGAGTTAAAAAGTAACACTTGATCTCCAACGTTAAGAACCCGGTTTTTAATTTTAGCGTCGTGAAACTTTTTAGTATTTTCTTTAAAAATTAATGAATTTTCGTAAGCAAGATCTCTCAATTTATCCAATTCATTTAATTGTATTTTCCGATGATCTCCCGCGGTCTTCAAATCATAATTTGAATGCTTAAGGGCCCAATATGCCTTATGTTCTAATTCAATGGGGAAATGACAATTCTTTCCGTATACCAACTTATAAGGAGTACAACTGATAGGTGTCTTATAAGCGGTACGAAAAGCCCATAAATCATCGTCGAGTTTGTCGGACCACGAAGCACGTTTTTCTCAAATCGACCTTTCCAAAATCCTTTTCAAAGCTCGGTTTGAAACCTCGACTTGCCCACTCGTTTGCGGGTGATAAGCCGTAGAAAGACGATGTGTAACCCCATATTTCTTTAAGACTTTTTTGAATTGGTCATTACAAAAATGGGTTCCACGATCGCTTATAATCGCACGCGGGGTTCCAAACCGAGAGAATAATTGCTTCAAGAATTTGACTACCACTCGAGCATCGTTCGTAGTTAAAGCCTTAGCTTCCACCCACTTAGATAAGTAGTCGAAGAGGACGAGGATATATTTGTTTCCATGAGACGATGGGAACGGCCCCAAAAAGTCAATTCCCCAAACGTCGAAAATCTCACAAACTTGGATTATATTTTGTGGCATTTCATCCTTTTGAGAGGATTTTCCTTGACGTTGGCAAGAATCACACGGCTTAACAAGTGTGTGTGCATCACGATAGATCCTAGGCACAAAGAAGTCGACATCAAACACTTTCTTAGCCATGAGATTAGCACCATCATGACCACCCGTGGGTCCCTCGTGACAAGCTCTAAGGATATTAGTAGCTTCGGTGCCAAATACACAACATCAAACGAGTTGATCCGCACAAACTCGAAAGAGATAAGGGTCGTCCCAAAAATAGAACTTGACGTCACAAAAGAATTTTCGCTTTTGTTGTGTCATCATACCCTTGATTATGAAACTTCTCGCATGGTAATTTGCAATGTCCGCAAACCATGGGGTATCGTCTTTAGAATTCACCACACCAAGAGTCTCGAGAGGAAATGTTTCAGTAATTTCCTTATTCTCGAACTCGTTCTTGTGAGGATCTTCTAAGCGAGAGAGATGATCGGCCGCTAGATTCTCAGCTCCTTTTTTGTCAAGTATTGTGACATCAAATTCTTGTAGGAGTAGAATCCAACGAAGCAATCTCGGCTTTGCATCAAGTTTAGAGAAGAGGTACTTGATAGCCGAATGATCCGTATACATTATGCTTTTAGTTAAGACGAGATAAGGTCGGAATTTTTCAAAAGCATATACTATGAAAAGTAATTCTTTTTCCGTTGTAGTATATTTCATTTGAGCATCGGTCATCGTCTTACTAGCATAGTGGATAGGCAAGAAGTGTTTTCCATGACGTTGCCCTAAAACGGCCCCAATTTCATAATCACTTGCATCACACATGATTTCAAAGGGTAATTCCCAATTAGGAGCAATAAGAATGGGAGCTTCGGTTAGTTTCCTTTTGAGAGTTTCAAAAGCTCGAACACAATCTTCGTTAAAGATAAAAGGAGCATCTTTTTCGAGGAGGTGTGTCATAGGTCGAGATATTTTTGAAAAATATTTGATGAAACGACGATAAAAGCCCGCGTGGCCTAGGAAACTCCGAACTCCTTTGACAGTTTTGGGGTGAGGTAATTTAGCGATGACGTAAATTTTAGCTTTGTCGACCTCAATCCCCGCTTTCGATACTTTATGTCCTAAGAAGATTCCTTGTTTGCACATAAAGTGACATTTTTCCCAATTAAGTACCAGATATGTTTTTCACAATGTTTAAGTATTTTTCCAAGTTATTTAAACACGATGTAAACGAATCACAAAATACCGAGAAATCATCCATGAACACTTCCATCGACTTCTCGATCATATCATGAAAATAGCCATCATGCACCTTTGAAAGGTTCCCGGTGCATTGCAAAGTCCGAATGGCATTCAACAATATGCAAACATTCCATATGGACACGTAAATGTAGTTTTCTCTTGATCACGAGGGTCGATAGGGATTTGAATGTAACCAGAAAAACCATCTAAAAAACAATAGAAATCTTTTCCCGTAAGACGCTCCAACAATTGATCCATGAAGGGAAAGGGAAAATGGTCTTTTCGAGTGGCATCGTTAAGTTTTCGATAATCGATACACACTCTCCAACCGTCACAACACGAGTTGGAATTAACTCGTTGTCATCATTGGGCACAACGTTCATTCCTCCCTTTTTAGGGACACAATGGATTGGGCTCACCCATGGGCTATTGGATATAGGATAAATCATTCTCGCGTCGAGAAGTTTTAAAACCTCTTTTTTAATGACATCGTGAATTTTGGGATTTACCCTTCTTTGAAATTGAATTGTGGGTTTGTTGTCCTCATCCATTAAAATTTTGTGAGTACAAAATTTTGGGTCGATCCCCTTAATGTCAGAAATTTTCCACGCAATTGCCCCTTTGTGAGCTTTCAAAATTTTTATAAGCGCGTTTTTTGGTTATCGGAAAGATCTTTCGCAATAATTACCGGCAAATTATCATAAGCTTCTAAGAATGCGTATTATAAGTGAGGTGGAAGATCTTTCAATTCAAGGATTGGTGGATCCTCGATTGAAGATTTTGGTTCAACACTCATAATTTTCATCAGCGGAAAATATGGTGGAATTTTTTCGTTACTAAAAGTCAAATTTTCTTCATTGTCGATAGATCACATCCTTTGAATGGAGCTAGAGAATGTGAATTATTTGCAACAATAGGATCTAAAATAGTGGGATTTCTACTAATAGACCCTCCGGAAAATCCTAACACCTCTTGAGAAAATTCATCGCAAACTACGTCAATTAAATCAACGTGATTTATAGTAGCGATAGCATAAACATGAGAAGGTGTCGAATTTTGAGTAGCGTTTATAACAAGTTCCTCCTTGTTGAATCGTAAAGTAATTTTTCTAGCATGTACGTTGATAATCGATTTCGAGGTGTCTAAAAATGGACGGCCCAAAATTAGAGGAACTTGAGGATCCATGGGAATATCTACTATGATAAAATCGACTAGAAAGTATAATTTCCCAACCTTAACAAAAACGTCTTCGGCCACTCCACATGCCATGTTAGTAGAATGATCGGCCATTTCGATGGACATTTTTGAAGGTACGAGAGGTGGAAGTGATAACGATTTCCACATGGAAAAGGGAATTAAGTTAATGCTCGCGCCAAGAGCGGCCAAGGTGAGGCATTCTTTCATGTCTTGAATATCATACGGAATAAGGAATTTGCCAGGATCACCAACTTTTTCGGCATTCGGTTAAGAAAAACCGAAGAACAATTAGATAGCTTTAAAAGCTTCTTCTTATCGTTCATCATACTTCTAACAGTGGAGCCAAAACGAGGCATATATAACAAAGCATCGGCTAAACTTAAGTTAAAGTGAACTTGTTGAAACATTTTAATAAAAAGCTCGACTTGTTGATTATTACGCTCATGCAATTTTTCCTTGTTTCGTCTCGATGGGTAAGGTAAGGGTGGTGTGGGTTGGGGCGTAGGCAATGGCCTTGGAATCTCGGGTTCCATAATTGGTATAAGTTCGACCGTAGGTGTGGATTGAGCGGTACTTCGTGGGTTTGAGATATGCTCCTTTTCTACCATCACCTCGATTTCGTTCTCGATTTCCTTCTCCGTAGAAGTACTTTAATGAGAAATTGGCTCTTTGAAAGTTTTACCACTTTGTGTAGTAATAACCTTCATTTCTCCCTTCGGGTTTGCAATGGTATCACTTGAAGGACCACCCGAGGAAGAGGGTTTACACATTATGGCTTCAAGCATGCTTGCCATTCTATCTTCAAATTTTGATTGCCTTTTATCCGCCTTAAGTAACTCTTGCTTGATTTCATGTTGGCCTTGTTCCATCTTTTGTTGATTTTGTTGAAGCCGTTGAACATTACCTTCCATTTTATTAGCATTAGTTTTAAGTTTCGCAAGTTCATTTTTTAACTCGTTTTTCAACTCGGATCTTAGGCTAATCATTTCCCTTTGCATGTTATCAAACTTAGCATCATTTGCCTTAACATTATCTAAAAATTCATTTGGAAGATTTTTAGTGTAAGCATTTTGAATACCTTGACTCGTATTTTGAAAATCACGATATTGACTTTGGTTTTGCACTTGCCCATTGTTCCCACTATTGTTGTTGTAATTACCCTTGTTTTAGTTACATGAATTTCCTTGATAACCACTTCTTTGATTATTGTTTTGATAGTTATTAGCATTTTGATTTTGTGGAGCTTGATTTGGGCGGGAACCTTGACCGTTTTGGTTGTAAGTTCCTGTAGCTATGTAAGCACTCGAAGTGTTACCACCGGCGGTAAAGCACTCGGAAAAATCATGAGCTCCACCACAAGATATACAACTTTTCTTAATAGCTTTAGCCAAAGCGAGAGTGGAAGCTTCTTTAGCTTTCCAATGATCCATTAGTGACGAAAATCTATCAAAAAATCTATTTTCCTCATTAGCTTAATCTTGCAAAACGTTCATGTTACGAGACGACGAAGACGAACCCATATTGGCAACACTTGGTGTGTTACGAGGGTTATAAATCTTAGATCTATTCTCGATGATTGTTAAAGATTCATTAGTCGTTTTACACAAAAAATTACCACCGCGGCGGCATTTAAATAATATCGTTCATGATCGTTAAGTCTATTATAAAATGTATCAATTTGATGCAATTCGGAAAAATCATGGTGTGGACATTCATGTAACATCTCCTTAAATCGTTCTCATGCCATAGAAAAACTTTCATTAGGTTTTTGCGTAAACCATGAAATTTCGTTCTCCAAATGCGTAGTCTTAGATGGCGGAAAAAATTGATTCACGAACTTAGACACGAGATCGTTCCACGTTGTTATCGAATTTGGTGGTTCTTTCTCGAGCCAAATTTTGGCGGGTCCATCTAAAGAGTATGGAAAAAGCATCATCTTAATCGCGTCGTGTGGAGCATCCTAAAATTTGCTTGTCGCGGTGAGACGATTAAAATTCCGAATATGATAATGAGGGTGGTCTTTTTCATGTCCGAGAAATTTGTTTGCATGTTGCATTGACATTAAACCCGTCTTTATCTCAAAATTCTCCACAAGGATAGCGGGAATCACAATCGCTTCTCCAAAACCCTCGGTGGATGCTTGAAGCAACTCCATCATAGTACAATTAGCCATGGTGACAATTGGATCTACAACGGGTTCAACAATTAGAGTTTCTTCTTCAATTGGAAGATCTTGGTTTCCTTCCTTTTGACGACGTTTACAAGCACGTTTCGCTTGAGAGCGAGTTAGCATAAACGTAACGTAGAACGTGGGGGTGAGCAAAGAAGATTCTTTTGGGTGTTTTTACGTTTTCCAATTTTTTTGTGTTTTTGATTGTTTTTAAAAAAAATGGATTTTCTTGTGAATTACGTAGACAAAAATCTACAAAATCACTCCTCGAATCAAACCTTATGATTAGAGAAGCCTCAAAGAATGAAAATAATCACGTGAATTGAAAACCTTCGATGACTTGAAAACGTTGGTGGCACACCAAAACGTTTAGGAGGGTTCAATACTTCAAAACCAAGCAAATATATATGATACGTAGATAATACTTTGGTTGGCAAACCTTTAATTAGCCCTCACTTTCTAAGTACGCACAAGCAAGCGGAGGAAACGAGGCGACGCGAAGCACTTAAGAGCCTTTCTCCTTTAGGTCGTGAAATACAACCGCCTTATACCCACCTTATAGTTTGTACTTATTAAGATTAAGCTTCTTAAAAGTATATATCTATTTTGCCTTTTTTCTTTGTTCCCGAATTCGATACACTCACTAACGACCGGAACGCCCGCTAATGAGGTGCGATTTCTCACGTATTTGGAGATACTCTGAGTTTATTTGTGATACATAATACAATATAGTAATAATATTAAAAAAAACGAACAACGATAATACGTGTGATTAGAGTGCTAATCACACAAATACTATTATTGGCTAATATTAAAAACAAAATTTTCCATATTTAAACACAGCACGCCTCGCCGGCAGCGATACCAAAGTTATAGTGGTAAAAATACGATTTTAGGAAAAAGACGTAGATGCGGTAAATATTAAATGCACGTTTATCGAAACATAACACTTATGACCCAATGTATGTTCGTTCACCAAGGAGGACTAATGTGTGTGTTAAACTTATTCTTTTGGATTAATATTGATGATGAAGAAAAGAGAAGAAAAGAAGATGACGGATTACGATAAAATTAAGCTACAACGTAAAAAACGTAAAATCGTAAAAAGGGACAAAATAAAAACATACTCTAAACATACCCAAAAAATCACAAAAAATTCCTAAAACTATTTCTAAGGTTTACAAATAATCAAAACTTCTTAAAACTTTTTAAATTAATTAATATTTAATTTTTAAATGCTAATTAAAGCCCTAAAAATCAAATAAATTAACAAAAAGCCCAAACAAACTTTTCAACTTGTAAACCTCAAACATATGTTAACTAAGCTAAAAAGTATTTTTCTAAATTTTTAAACCTTGGAAACTATTTAAAATCAATAAAAACAATTTTTATATAAAATAGAATATTAAAATAATACCAAAAATCCAAAATTTATAAAAAATTTTAAAAACTTGCAAACTAGTGTCTTTTAACCTGAATAATCTAAAAATGCATTTGAAATTACCAAAATACCTCTATTAGGCTCATAAATGGGATAAAAACAAAAACAGTCCAAAACTAATTGGGCTTTTCAGCCCCAAACCAAAAATCCACAAAAAGCTATGAAAAAGCACAGTCTAACTCAAAATATGATTTTAAGCACAAAAGTCTAAAGGTCCAAAAGCTGAAAGTGAGCTTATCACAGCTTAAACATTAATAAGCTTATCCTTAATGGGCTAATAAGCCCATTAAGCTATTAGTCAACGCCATAAGCTCTGCTTAAACACACAACCTTCTTATGGATATTTAATCCTATTTGCAAAAAGAAATTCTGAAAAATACCAAGGAATAAGCTAGAAACTTGAAATGAACTTGTTCACAAAACGACAAAATAGTCAGGTTGGAGTTTTAAGCCACCTCAGAAGCTGATTCTTTTTGTAAAATCTCCTAAATAGCTTAACTAAGAATAATCAAAAAGAAAAATGCCAAAAAGTCAAGTAGAATACGCTATGGGAACCAATAAGCTGGCTTAATAAGTCCAATAAGTTTGTTTTCTAGCAAAATCTTAACCAAATAAGCTGTAACCTTCTAGGATTGATATTAAGCTGAGAAAAATGACACCTACTACAAAAGCAAAGTTGTTGCATGTACCATAAGCCAAACAGAATTGATAAGCTAACTTTGGCTTATTTGACCAAAGTCAACAAAAGTCAAACCAGGTTTTTATGGTTCAAAATGGTTTATGGGATGGTTTTGATGCTAGGTTAAGCACTTTTGGAGGAATCCTTGAGGTCAAGGACAGTGAACAAGGTTGACAATTGTCAAACCTTGCCTTTGATTTTGGCACAAAAAGCTCAATAAGCCAGTGGGCTTATTAGCTTTTCAAATATCAAACGAGCACTTGAAATATAACAACAAGCAACCAATAAGTTAATAGCAAGCAAAAGAAACAAAGGGCACCAAGTAAACAACACAATGCAATCCTAAAACCAAATGGTCACTTTGCTGATGCAAATGACCACTTCAGCCACTTTCTATAAGCTATAACTTGCACAATAAGCCACCAAATCAAGAAACCAATTATTGCATAGATGTATCACCACACAAGCAACAAACATACCAAGTTTCAGCTTCTCAATCTAACAAACAAAGATTTTAGGGCTTATGATATGTTTGACCAATTTTAGAACACAAAAACTCAGATTTTATGAAACTTGTGAAATCCTTTTCAAAACCTTTTTAGACTTAATCAACTACCAAAACAACCTAAGAAACATGTAACAAGAGTGTTACAACCCAAAAACCACAAGGCACAAGGCCTTTTTCCAAATAATACCAAACAATCCTTTCAAAAATGATTTGCAAACAAATTTTGATTTTTGCCTTTAACAACCACTTTTTATAGATAAATAGATCTAATATGAACTATATAGCAGGCAAGAACAATAAATTCAACCACATAAAACACTTAGCACCAAATCACATGCCAACATAAGTTTATGACAGAAAAATGAAAAGAAGGGCAAGATATGTGAACATGTTCCCTATAACCTCCTAAGGGAAGTCATCAAAGCTCCTTAGAGCTTGTGTAAAAACTAGCACAGGCCTAGGGTGTCTTGGATAAGAAATGAACACAAGACCCTTGTTAATGGTTCAACTGCTGAACCAAGTGTTGTGATCTTCAACACAAGCAACACACAAGCCAAACTAAAGCTCAGAAACTCTAAATAAGCTTGCTAGAAATAAGCTTACCACAACTTATGATCCTAGGATTAGGGTTAGTGCATAGAGAAATAAGCAAACAGTGGAGTACATTGAAAACTTTTTGAAACCTTAGAACTTAAACAAATCAAAACGTATCCAAAACCAACTATCAAAACAAGATTAAAACAGGATTAGGAACACAACTCTTAGCAAGTTTACCAGCTTTCATTCAATAGAAAAAGAATTACAAATGCAAAATTACAAAATACCAAACTTTCATTGATATGATAAGGAATTACAAATTTTAGCTAAAAGAAGGAACAAGGGACTCTCACAAGCTGAGGTCTCCTTATATAGTGCTAAGAAGTAAATACTAGAAGCTAAATTACATGAAACCCTAGCTACAATTTCTCAAAAATACCCTTGAGTCTTCTAGATGGATTTTGATGTTGTGAGCTGTCCCAAATGATCTTGATCATGTATCTTGAACGTAGGGAGCAAGTATGAGGTCTGAGACGTTGTGTAACACCCCACCATGACGGAATATGGGGCGCAACGTATGGATATCATCACAACATGACGTGTCTATAGAGATAACTAAATGAAATAAGAAATGCCCTAAAATGGTGACACAAATGGCATGACAATATCTCAACAATGCAGGAGTCTAGATAAGTAGGTAACAGTCCTACCACTTACCCAAGACAAACAATAAACATAATCAAATCAAACATATAGGTGCCAACAGTATCACTTATTCAAAACACATAAAAATAAGCTAAAAAGGAACGGGGATCTCCTTCTAAATGTAATCCTAATGCATCCAAATCTAGCCACTTCTATCCTCAAGCTTAACCACATTCTCACCTGAAAGAGACACTAAAACACGTCAACATAAAGTTGGTGAGAGTCATAGGTTTAGACTCCAACACCAAAACAAACCATAAGCTGTGAATAATAACCAGATCTAAGAAACATATGGACAATGTGATACTAACATGCATTAACAGCTAATATTCAAGATTTAACAAAACAACCCAAATCCAAGGCTCCCAGCCTTACCAACCACCATACCCCCCATAGGCGTCCAAACACCTATGAACCAATCCCAAGGCCCTGCCTTGCCAGTATCCCCTTGGTACCAAGTCAAAACATAAACAATCAAGAATCAACTAGCAGCTAATCACATAAGTATGCACACACAAGTCCATTACCAACGCAAAACATTCACAACATAATTTATAAATAACAAAACAGTGTCTCTTCCATCCCATCTGGAAGTCATAAACATTACCTGATTGAGCTTCTCCAAAAGTCCTCGCACTAGCAAAAAGCTAACAAACCAAAAACACATAATCAAAACATGAACCTACCACTAAAATGGCTCATCAACCTATGATGGACATCTATCCTTCTCCCATATATTACCCTTATTAATATGCTCTAAACACCCCATTACCCTTCCCTAACAAGTCCTCAACTTGGTTAAGTTTGATAACTATCACGTTCATATTTTACACAAAACAGTCCCAACTTTTAGGTCTCCAAACTATAAGCCAAACTCCCACCTAAGCATACCCATGACCTCTGTAAAGGGAACACTTATGCCCTTACATATGTTAGCTAACACCTCCCATTTTCCACAACCTTAAAGCTACTGTTAAGGCCCCAATATATATATATATATATACTTTTGTCTATCCAGATTTTATTGATTTTAAACATACAAAACGTTTGTTATGATTAGGGTGTCTTACCCTAACCCAAAATCTTAGCCCCAATTCAGATACTTCCTTTAACATATAAACCATCTCCTATGTTCGTTTGAAAGTCCCAATGCAACCCTAAGTACCCCAAACAACCCAAAACTTAAAAAGAAAACAAGCTGATTTCAAAACTGTTTTGACCTCCGACTGTTGTAACCTGTTTTTGACCCGCTTCCCACCTCCAATTTAGTTCTCGTTTCTTGCATTTGAAAGCCACTTCAATTACCGTTCTAGGGATACTTGGATCGCAAAATAAGAGTTTGTAGAACTCCCGATATGATCAAAACAATTGACCATAAATTCTGCCCAGTTTTTAAAAACGGGATTAATTAAATTAACCTAATTAATTACCCATAATCCCACTAATTACAAGCCCTAAACCATCTAATCATTAAGATATCATTAAAATACAGGTTTTATACTGTTTTTAATTCAAACCCTAACCTAAATCTATCATAAGATGATTATATAAACATTAAAAATAATTAAATTAAAAAGGGTTTAAAGATCTTACCTTTGATTTATGAAAACCCCAAAAATTTTATGAGGAACCCTAACTTTATGTGAAACCCATGACTTCTTTGTCTCCAGGAGAGAATAATGAAGTTTTGATTTAGTATTAGATATTATATAGGATGTGGGTGAGTCCTAACCCAACCCAAACCCAACTTTCCTTTTTTTCTCTTTCCCTTTCTTTTTGATCGTCCAACCGACCCTCCCCCTTTCTTTTTTTATTATTTCTTATTATCTTATTAATATTACCTTAATTTTCCTTAATTTATTTCAGCTCCTAAAACCTCCAAAACCTCAAAACCGTAAAACTAGTCAATTTTTACGCGTTTACCGTAAAAGACGTAAAATATACAGTTTTAAACAAAATCTTAAATTTTGAAATAAACTTTATAACTAAATCCTAAATGAGTTAAAACCATCCCGAAAAATACTCACATGACTAAATACCTCTTCCGAGACCTCAAAATGGTAAACCGTAAATCGTAAAAATACGATTTTCTATAATACATATACGTATACGTAAAACCACTAAATAACACCATCTCATTTCATAGACACTACCATGTGAGCTCATGAACATGAAATCATCACACATCGTTTCACTCACAAGGTACCCCGTACCGGAAACGATATCCAAACCACAATCTATACACACCAATTAGCACGTAAACACGTAAAGACATGTAACTAGCATAAAATAAAACTAAGTGACGAACCTCAAAACCACGGTTGTCACATCACTCCCTCCTAATAGAAATCTCGTCCCGAGATTTACTCCTTAGGATCAAACATACCATTAGCAACAAATGAGGATACTTGTTCTAAATGAACCCCTCTCATTTCCACGTGAACTTTAGTTCAAGACTCAAATTACCACATATTCTAACCAACAATATTTAAATTCATTGCCAAACACTTTTACCTCACAATCAATAATTCCCACAAATGACTCTTTGATAAAACAAAGACTCTTATTAACACAAATCCCGAATAATCGTACATGCAAATATGCATTCTCAAACAACATTTACCAATCTTAATACACGAAATATAACATGTATACCACTCATTTCCCCCAAGAAATTCTATGCTCAAGCTACTGGTCTGATCTTTCCAAAGATCATAAATGGACCTACAAAACTCTAAATCAACTCTTCCATTTTACCAAATCATACCACCCGTTACTATGGGTGAAATGTGACAACCGTGGTTTTGAGGTTCGTCACTCGGTCTTTTTTTTGGTTATTTATGTGTGACTATGTGATGGTTTGTTTACATGTTTATTTTGCGTGAACGAGGTTGCTGCGGATATCGTATACGGGTATAAAGTACTCATAAGTAAATCGAGGAACGGTTATTTCATGTTCATGAGCTCACAATTTAGTGACTATGAAATGAGATGGTGTTAGTATTGTGGAAAATCGTATTTTTACGATTTAGGGTTTTGCATTTAGGGGTCTCGGAAGAGGTATTTAGTCATATGAATAATTTTTGGGATGGTTTTAAGTCATTTAGGACTTAGTTATAAAGTTTATTTCAAAATTTGAGATTTTTTTTAAAAGTGTATATTTTACGTCTTTTACGGTAAAACGCGTAAATTTGACTAGTTTTACGGTTTTGAGGTTTTGGAGGCTTTAGGAGCTGAAATAAATTAAGGAAAATTAAGGTAATATTATTAATACATATATTAATAATAAAATAAATAAAAAACGATTTTATAGGGTGAATAGTCGGTTTAAAAAAAAAGAGGAAAAAAAAGGAGAAAAGATTTATGGTAACTAGAGTTTGGGTTGGACAAGGATTATTTTTGCTATATAAGGAACCCCACAACATATCAAACGACTTTTATTACTCCCCTGGAGTTATAGTCGACACAAAAAAAAGGGGAAGAAGAAAAATTGGGGTTTCTTTATAAATTTGGGTTTTTATTCATCTTGCATTAATCTTAAGGTAAAATATATAACCCTTTTTAATTTAATTGTTTTTATGTTTAATTAATCATTCTTATGATGGATTAGGGTTAGGGTTTTTATGAAATCATTAAAATAATGATGTGATGATCATAATATGATGATCATATAATCTAGGGCTTGTATTAGATGGGGTTATGGGTAATTAATTAGTTCAATTTGTTTAAACCCGTTTTTAAAAACTGGGCAGATTTTGAGTCAATTGTTTTGATTATATCGGGAGTTCTATAAACTCTTATTTTACGATCCAAGTACCCCTGGAAAGATATTTGAAGTGGCTTTCCGATTCAAGAAACGAGAACTAAATTGGAGGTCGGGAAGTGGGTCAAAAACAGGTTACAACAGTCGGAGGTCAAAACAGTTTTGAATTCAGCCTGTTTTCTTTTTAAGTTTTGGGTTGTTTGGGGTACTTAGGGTTGCATTGGGATCTTCTCACGAACGTGAGAGATGTTTTATATATTTTAGTAAGTATCTGCACTTGGACTAAGGTTGTGGTTTAGGGTAAGACCCCTTAATGGTAACAACCTTTTAGTACGTTTAAAATCAGGAAATATGGAATGACAAAAGTAGATATATGTATATCGGGGCCTTAACAGTAGCTTTAAGGTTAGAGCAAGTGGGAGGTGTTAGCCAACATATGTAAGGGTATGAATATTCCTTTTACAGAAACCATGGGTATGTTTAAGTAGACGTTTGACTTAAAGTTTTGAGACCTAAAAACTGGGACTGTTTTGGGTAAAATATGAACGGGTTAGTTATTAAACTTAACCAAGTTAAGGACTTGTTAAGGAAGGGTAATGGGGTAATTAGAGATTATCAATGAGGTAAATATGTGGGAATAGGCTAGATGTCCATCATAGGTTAATGAGCCATCTTAGTGATTGGATGTGTATTGATTGCGTGTTTTTGGTTTGTTAGCTTGTTGCTAGTGCAAGGACTTGTGAAGGAGCTATCAGGTGAGTGTTCATAGTCCCATGTTTATTTTTGTTTTTGACTTCCAGATGGGATGGAAGAGACACTGTGTGGATTTATTTATAAATTGAAGTTGTGTATGTTTTTGTGATTTGAGATTGGACTTGTGTGTACAATATGTGTTTAACTGCTATGTGGTTCTTGTTTGTGTATGGTTTGGATCGGAGGGGTACATAGGTGTATGGGCGCCTATGGTACCATAGTGTTTGGTAAGGCGTGATGCCTTGGAAATTATAGAGTTTTGTAAGGCGTGATGCCTTGGTAATTGTGGTTGATGGTAAGGCGTGATGCCTTGGAATTGTATTGATTAATTAAACTTGAATGCCTAGTTGTTAATACATTATTGTAACACATTGTCCATATGATTTGTGTTGATGTTTGATATTCACAGCTTATAACTGTTTTAGCGTTGGAGTCTAAACCTATGACTCTCACCAACTTTATGTTGACGTGTTTTAGTGTCTCTTTCAGGTGATACTATGGTTAAGCATGAGAACATAAGTGGCTAGGATTGGAGAAGCTTAGGAATGCATATAGAAGGAGAATCCCCGTTTCCTTCTTAGTTTTATTTGTTTGTTCATTTTAATAAGTGATATTGTGGCACACATATGATTGTTTTGGTATGTTATTTGTTGTCTTGGGTAAGAATTAGGACTGTTACTTACTTACCTAGACCCCTTGCATTTGTTGAGATATTGTCATGACCTTCGTGTCACCATTTTTACGACATTTCTTATTTCATATAGTTATTTCTATAGACACGCCATGTTGTGATGATATCCATACGTCGCGCTCCATGTTCTGCCATGGTGGGGTGTGACAGAATGGTATCAGAGACAATGGTTATAGAGAATTAGGTTGCCTAGTCGTGTAGCCTAGTCTATAGCTTAAGGGTCCCTGCATATAGGCGTCATAGGAGTATGTGTGTATTTTATAATAATTGATGTGTTTGGATGTTATTTATTGTGATGTTTTGACTGGTATGAATTGAACCATAGTAAATTCATACTTAGCCACATGTTATTTTCTTTTCGAGCTGTGAGTAGTGCGGGTTGAACCATAACCATCCACACTAGTTATTGCCGTATTTTGCTTATATTTTACATTATAGTACATAATTTGGTACATAGTAGTTTCTATCTTTTGATGCGTTATTTTATGTACCTGAGGTATATTATTTCCTTTTGATGTTTAAGTCATGTTCCCTAAGAATCATGTGGTGGTTTGAGTTATTAGGAGTAGGTGGGTATGAAGGATTCTAAGCTGTTTCCACTCTTATGGGCGACATGACTTATAACTGATTATGTTTTCGTTTTGGAGTTAGTCTAGGCTGTTTTAGCTAGACTATGGATTTTTGTATTCCAAGAGTTTTATTATGTTATTTTTATAGATGGAGTTTTGGACCTTATTGGTTATGTGGTTATGTGCTTATGTGAGTAGATGAATTTATGTGTTATGTGTTGTATTGATTCTTATAAGTGTCATCATAGGAGGGAGTGCATTGGGGAAAGGGTAATTCTATAAGTATGGTGGCCAACATAGTTATACAAGTACCACAACTTCAATGGATTCTCAAGCATGATTGCATGAAAGAGGGTTAGTACATGCTTGTATATGATGAGATGTAGAAGTTGGGTATACATATAATATATGGGTTTATATAATGGCTGCCTATGATATGGCTATTGTTCTTTTTGTGTTATATGTTTTGGGTTATAGTTGTGTTGTGTAATTTTGGGGTCACACGATATGGTTTGGTTTTGGAGGTGGGCTTTATGCCTTGTTGTGGCACGGTGAGATGGTGATTACTCGTGTGGAAAAACAAGTGTATGACGTGATTGGTTGATCCGACATGTATGGTAACGAGTATGTTTTGGGTGATTTAATAGATATATATATACGGATGTATATATACTACTATGTGTTAAGTTATGGTATATGGTCGTTCACTAGTTATTATAACTTGAACGTACCTTGTGTTTGTTCGTGTTTTATGGTGCTGGAGTTTGGTGGAGTTTCAACGAAGTTTTGAATCTTTTGAAGTGTGTCTTGTGGCGTATTCTTTGAGTTTCGTATTTCACGTGTACGTTTTAAAATGGTGTTTTTGGTTTCAAGTCTATTGAAATAACTTGGGATTTCTTTTGAGATAATGAAATCTTTTGTGTTGAGTCTTACATTTCTTTTGGTTGGTATATGGAAAAAGGGGACTTGGAAATCTAGTATAGGGTTAGATAGTTGGTCGTATTCGGTAAAACAAGGGTAAGGTGTTGGGGTCGTGTTTGAAACAAGATGTAACATAAGTATCTTTTAATCAACACTTATTTATTTCAAATTCTAAAAGACTTTCTTTAAAATAAAGCGAAATAAAATTTCTTTCTACTTACATAGTTTAAATAATTGGGTTTAATCGATTCACGTCATTTATAATTATGAATACAGGGTTTAATGGAGTTTATGAATATTTCACATACAATTATATCTTTCGTTTAAAAGGATTGCATTGATCACTAAGTCTATTCTTTAATTTTTAAAACAACTAGCATAAAATTGTTTTGGTCATAACTTGTTCGTTTTTAAAGCTTTTTGGGTGATTCAAAAGCCTAAAATTATGTACTCGGAACGTACTTTTCAAATATTCAGAATGTATAGTCATGGGAGGTCAGCGGACTGGTCGGAATTGTTATACAAGTGTCGGGTTCAAGGTTGAGTTTGAATAGTAGTTTTACTTTTTCTATGATTTGGGGTGCACGGGATACCTAGTCTTTGAGTTGAGTTTTGAGATCGTCTAGAAGATTGTTTGTAGATGGTTTGAGTCGCATAGATGTGGGGAGGTAAAAAAAATAATAAATAAATAAATAAAAATATATTCTTTTGGAAAAGTCGATCTTTTGCACGGTTTAAATAATATGTCGCGGGGCGTATTTTGGTTGCCATTGGGTGTTTCTTGGATTATTTTTCGTTGTCATGGGTCATTTTGAGTTGATACACGTTTTGAGTTTGAGTATTCTTTTGATTCTCGTGGTTTTTGACTTGTTTTAAACGGTGCACGTGAAATGTCGTTAGTTATCCGTGGGTTTAATTCGTCGATCGTATCTGGTGGATTCAGGATGTAGTTTTGGTTTTGTATGGTTTAGGAGCATTGAGGTAGAACCATGAATAGAGAAAGTAGGAGAAGTGATAGGAGTCGTAGTTAGTGCCTTCCAAGGCAAATCGTTGATGGAGTGAATTAAGAACAAGAGCTGTTAGAAATTGCAAGGAATTTATTCGTATTACCGCTAAGAGAGGGTGTGAGGAGGACATAGTTGAAATTGCTAAGGATGTTGTGTGAACGTTTTGGGTTTATGGTTATGCATTTGGCTTCGCCAAAGCACTAGCGGTTTTCATGGAGTCAATGAACCAAGTGTGCATGAACGTATATAAACGAGTTGTCATTGGGAGCACCGACGACATCTTGATCTACTCAAGTATAAGAAGGAGAGTGAGGCGAGTTATGAGTTGGATTTGGAGTTGTTAGGAAAGGGAATTATACGAGATATTTCCAAATGTAAGTCTTAGGATTAAGCTTACTATGATGAGCAGTTAGAGATGATGGCATATCATGGAACCAGCAAGGGCAAAGTGAAGAAGGATGAGGAAGCGTTTTGGAGGCTAAAGAGGTGGATTGGATAATGAGCCGATTTTGGCATTATCGGAAGGACCGGATGAATTCGCGAAGCATGACGATACGTGGAGCAAGGATTTGGACGCGTACGAGGACGACAAAGAAAGGCGATCGCATATACGTTGCAGGAACTGAAGATTTGGAAGAACTAGATAGACTTAGTTAGTGGAGCTGTACTGTTATATCTGCCTAGAATGCTAGAGGTATTTGGTGTACGAGACGTAGAGAATGATCTATACGGATCATGAACGTCTCCAAAACATATTCAATCATCTTGATTGAACATTTGGCAAAGGTGATGGGTGGAGTTAATTGATGAAAGAAAATTGCAAGGCCAAGTACCATCTGGGAAAGGCAAGCATGGTTGATGAGGCATGGAATAAGAAGAATCAAGTGAAGCTGAGACGAACTTGAACGATATGGATGACGTATTAGGGTGGTTTGGATGAGGGATGTGGGTTGCACGAGCTGAGTGGTCTAAAGCAGAGAACGCGTCAACATGTATGTTGCGTGGCTTGGACAATCATATGGAGAAAAGGGACGTAGACTATACTTCCTACGTAGATAGGAGTAGCTTAGAAAGGAGGAATGAGTACGACGAGAGTTAGGTAATAGTCGATAGACTGACTAATTCATCACCTATTTCAAGAGGAATGGGAAGTCACGTAGTTGGGAAGTTGGAAGGATTGCGTACGGATGTGATGGAATAGAGGGTTTGCGTAAAAGTTGGCCTAATATGTATGGAATGCCTTATGAAGGATTATGGCAAGGGAAGAAATAAGGGGAAGCAAGCGTAGTATACCGTTGATAGACTAATGTTTGGTATGAGCATACTATAAGGGTAATTGAGAAATACGCCTAGAGCATTAGCGTGAGAGTTGGAGATAGTTGGAGGACGCATTATATTAGGAAGAATTCTTCTACAAAGAGAGGGTCACCGGTGATAGGAGCATATTCCCCATTGATGAGAATGTAGGGAATAAAGGAGGAAACGCCTAAATATTTGGCTGAAGACGAGATATAAGATGGTATGGAAATTAAGATTGTGGAAAGACAAGCGAAAAGTAGTATGGAGGAAGCAAGAGGTTGTCAAGATAGTGAAGTGATAAGGAATGTAAATCCGTTAGAGAAAGAGATTGGTAGTCACGAACAATGGACCATCCACCTAGAGAAAAGGTGTAACATATGTTAGTATGAAGGATGGTTAGTTACTTGAGGTGGTGGTTATGGCGTGTTTCATGTGAATATTATGGGAAGCTTTTGGTTATGCAATCCTGCATATACCATTGAATGTGTTTAAGGTTGGGAGAACTTCCGAATGATGGAAAACTATGGAGGTGGATCGGGAAAACTACGGAGGTGGTGGCAGTGACTAAGTAGAGATTGAAAATAGCAAAGAACCGACAAGAGAGCTATGCAGACAAGGGGCGTAAGCCGTTGAGATTTGAGATAAAGTTATGCTAAAGATTTAACCATGGAAAGAGGTGATGCGGTTTGGGAAGAAAAGGGAAGTTAGCACACAGAATTGTGGGTCCATATGAAATCCTTGAAAGGATTGGGCTAATGGCATATAGGTTGAGATTACCGAAGGAACTGAGTAGTGTGCATAACGTATTCATGTATCAAACCTGAGGAAATGCTTAGCAAGAACCGACTTGCAAGTACCGTTAGATGATATTAGTATGGATGCGAGTCTTCGTTCTATCGAAGAGCCGATATAGATTTTGGGTCGTGAAGCTAGGACGTTGGAAAAGGGTAATATACCGTAGTTATGGGTAGATGGAATATGGAACGTGGACTAGAGTTCATGTGGGAACGGGAAGGTGTTCTTTAGAACAAGTATTCATGTGATTTGTTGGTTGTGTGTTTGATCCTAAGGAGTAAATCTCGGGACGAGATTTCTATTAGGAGGGAGTGATGTGACAACCGTGGTTTTGAGGTTCGTCACTCAGTCTTGTTTTTTTGGTTATTTATGTGTGACTATGTGATGGTGTGTTTACATGTTTATTTTGCGTGAACGAGGTTGGTGTGGATATCGTATATGGGTATAAAGTACTCATAAGTAAATCGAGGAACGGTTATTTCATGTTCATGAGCTCACAATTTAGTGACTATGAAATGAGATGGTGTTATTTGGTGGTTTTACGTATACGTATATGTATTGTGGAAAATCGTATTTTTACGATTTAGGGTTTTGCATTTAGGGGTCTCGGAAGAGGTATTTAGTCATATGAATATTTTTCGGGATGGTTTTAAGTCATTTAGGACTTAGTTATAAAGTTTATTTCAAAATTTGAGATTTTTTTTAAAAGTGTATATTTTACGTCTTTTACGGTAAAACGCGTAAATTTGACTAGTTTTAACGGTTTTGAGGTTTTGGAGGCTTTAGGTGCTGAAATAAATTAAGGAAAATTAAGGTAATATTATTAATACATATATTAATAATAAAATAAATAAAAAACGAATTTATAGGGTGAATAGTCGGTTTAAAAAAAAGAGGAAAAAAAAGGAGAAAAGATTTATGGTAACTAGAGTTTGGGTTGGACAAGGATTATTTTTGCTATATAAGGAACCCCACAACATATCAAACGAATTTTATTACTCCCCTGGAGTTATAGTCGACACCAACAAAAGGGGAAGAAAAAAAATTAGGGTTTCTTCATAAATTTGGGTTTTTATTCATCTTGCATTAATCTTAAGGTAAAATTTATAACCCTTTTTAATTTAATTGTTTTTATGTTTAATTAATCATTCTTATGATGGATTAGGGTTAGGGTTTTTATGAAATCATTAAAATAATGATGTGATGATCATAATATGATGATCATATAATCTAGGGCTTGTATTAGATGGGGTTATGGGTAATTAATTAGTTCAATTTGTTTAAACCCGTTTTTAAAAACTGGGCAGATTTTGAGTCAATTGTTTTGATCATATCGGGAGTTCTATAAACTCTTATTTTACGATCCAAGTACCCCTGGAAAGATATTTGAAGTGGATTTCCAATTCAAGAAACGAGAACTAAATTGGAGGTCGGGAAGTGGGTCAAAAACAGGTTACAACAGTCGGAGGTCAAAACAGTTTTGAATTCAGCCTGTTTTCTTTTTAAGTTTTGGGTTGTTTGGGGTACTTAGGGTTGCATTGGGATCTTCTCACGAACGTGAGAGATGGTTTATATATTTTAGAAGTATCTTCACTTGGGCTAAGGTTGTGGTTTAGGGTAAGACCCCTTAATGGTAACAAACGTTTAGTACGTTTAAAATCAGGAAATATGGAATGACAAAAGTAGATATATGTATATCGGGGCCTTAACAGTAGCTTTAAGGTTAGAGCAAGTGGGAGGTGTTAGCCAACATATGTAAGGGTATGAATATTCCTTTTACACAAATCATGGATATGTTTAAGTGGACGTTTGACTTAAAGTTTTGAGACCTAAAAACTGGGACTGTTTTGGGTAAAATATAAACGGGTTAGTTATTAAACTTAACCAAGTTAAGGACTTGTTAAGGAAGGGTAATGGGATGATTAGAGCTTATAAATGAGGTAAATATGTGGGAATAGGCTAGATGTCCATCATAGGTTAATGAGCCATCTTAGTGATTGGATGTGTATTGATTGCGTGTTTTTGGTTTGTTAGCTTGTTGCTAGTGCAAGGACTTGTGAAGGAGATATCAGGTGAGTGTTCATAGTCCCATGTTTATTTTTGTTTTTGACTTCCAGATGGGATGGAAGAGACACTGTGTGGATTTATTTTATAAATTGAAGCTGTGTATGTTTTTATGATTTGAGATTGGACTTGTGTGTACAGTATGTGTTTAACTGCTATGTGGTTCTTGTTTGTGTATGGTTTGGATCGGAGGGGTACATAGGTGTATGGGCGCCTATGGTACCATAGTGTTTGGTAAGGCGTGATGCCTTGGAAATTATAGAGTTTTGTAAGGCGTGATGCCTTGGTAATTGTGGTTGATGGTAAGGCGTGATGCCTTAGAATTGTATTGATTAATTAAACTTGAATGCCTAGTTGTTAATAATATTGTAACACATTGTCCATATGATTTGTGTTGATGTTTGATATTCACAGCTTATAACTGTTTTAGCGTTGGAGTCTAAACCTATGACTCTCACCAACTTTATGTTGACGTGTTTTAGTGTCTCTTTCAGGTGATACTATGGTTAAGCATGAGAACATAAGTGGCTAGGATTGGAGAAGCTTAGGAATGCATATAGAAGGAGAATCCCCGTTTCCTTCTTAGTTTTATTTGTTTGTTCATTTTAATAAGTGATATTGTGGCACACATATGATTGTTTTGGTATGTTATTTGTTGTCTTGGGTAAGAAGTAGGTTTGTTACTTACTTACCTAGACCCCTTGCATTTGTTGAGATATTGTCATGACCTTCGTGTCACCATTTTTACGACATTTCTTATTTCATATAGTTATCTCTATAGACACGCCATGTTGTGATGATATCCATACGTCGCGCCCCATGTTCTGCCATGGTGGGGTGTGACATGAAACTTCCTACATAACTTTGTCACTAAACTCTAGTGGTTTCCTCCTTTTCAACATAGCATCCCTTGTTGCTCTCATCCTTTCCACAAACACAATTACCACATTAGTAGCCTCTTTTACCAATTCTAGTCCACAATGGGGACAACTCACCCTATCCTCTCATATAGTGTATCAAATGGCATTTATCGACTTCTAGTATGATAACTATCATTATATGAGAACTCAGCCATCGCTAAAGAGTTTCCTAACTCCCTCTAAATCAATCACTCATGCCCTCAGTATAACACCTAAGGTTGTATAAATATCTCACTTGTCTATCCTTTTCCAGTTAGCTGGATATACTCATATCCAATCATGTTCATCAACTCCCTTTAGTCCGTATCCCAAACTACTTAAAAAAATTCCAATTTCCTTACAAAGTGACCTATGACGGTCTTTCACATATCCATTAGTTCTTCCAATCCAAATCAACTTATGATCTATAAACATCATCAAAAGGACGGTTATCTCAATTAGTCTATCAACTTCCATCCAAACCCATGCTACAACTACTTCCATTAAATTTGGGTAGCTCATTAGTAGCACCTATACACTTCTCTCTCTCTTTTCTTCATGATTTTTTTTATACTCAACACTTCCTTTATACCTACACAATGTCCTACCTTCAAGATCTTATTGCTCCTCATCTTGTCTCAGTTAGACCAAGCCCTTCGTCCCTATGGCACATCACACCTATAACTCCTCATCCATTCGATTATCGATACTAAGCCTCCTCAACAATCAGTATAGGTCAGTGCCATTTCCTTTTCCACACTACGACAGTATTAGCCTGCGTTGTGCTTTATTCTACTCATTAAGCTCTACCAAAGTTTTACCTTCGGTTCCTATCTCGACCTATTTTATTCATGCTCCGCTTCTATACACACTTCCTTCTTCTTCCTCAACTCCTACCATACATCACGATGTGATGCTTCCCATCGTTTCTTCCCTTGCCATAATCCTTCATAAGGCATTCCATACATATTAGGCTAAATTTTACGCAAAACCCTCTATTCCCTCACATCCGTACGCACTCCTTCCAACTTCTCAACTACGTAAGTACTCATTCCTCTTGAAATATGAGATGAATTAGTCAGTCTATCGACTATCACACAACTCTCGTCACTTTCACCAATTTCGTCCTTACATTGCCCTTTCTAAGCTACTCCTATCTATGTAGGAAGTATAGTCTACGTCTCTTTTCTCCATATAATTGTCCAAGCCACGCAACATACATGTTGACGCGTTCTCTGCTTTAGACAACTCAACTCGTGCAACCTACATCCTTCATCCAAACCACCCTAATACGTCATCCATATAGTTCAAGTTCGTCTCAGCTTCACTTCATTCTTCTTGTTCCATGTCTCATCAACTATGCTTGCCTTTCCCAGATGGTACTTGGCCTTGCAATTTTCTTTCATCACTTAACTCCACCCATCACCTTTTCCAAATGTTCAATCAAGATGATTAAATATGTGTTGGAGACGTTCATGATCTGTATAGATCATTCTCTACGTCTCGTACCCCAAATGCCTCTAGCATTCTAGGCATATATAATAATCCAGCTCCACTAACTAAGTCTATCTAGTCATCTATAGGCCAAAATTTTCCAAGTATCTTCCCTTGTTTTTCTCACAACCAGTTCTCCTAGTCCCTCCTAATAGAGACAGACTAGAGTTTCATGTGATTCCATGCGGACCACACTCTCATCTTATACCCACATTAGTTTCCATTTGTCTACTAAGCTATATTTTGAATTCTTAATCAAATCTCATACTTCTACTTTGATCTTGCACCCAACATGAGGTACTTTCAATCATCATCTTCTAGGAATACTTGGTTCTCTCCTTCCATGGTTCTCCCTTATTCCTACATTCTCCCGTCCAACAAAAATTCCATACTTCATTCATCAGATCTATGGAAATCACTAGTGCATTGGATAATGCATAGCTGTCTCTTCCAAAGATCTTTCATAACACCTTCACAAAACCGACTCCCTAATCACTTCTCCACGAAACCTATTCAGCTCAGTTTCACTTCTCATCCCTCGATATTGATTGCCACAAAATTCTATCCGCGTAGTCACTCGACTCCCCTTGTTACTTCCATGAGTTCTTAATCTCCCATGTCATGTATTCATTTCATCATGATCCACCGGTTCAGCTCTTTGTAGCTCCACTCCGATACTCGATCTGCCCTTCCTCGTCACAAACCATACGTAAATTTCCCATCATAGTGCTCGTCACCTTTCCAGTTCTCGCAACTTTTGTGTCTCCTTCGAAAACTCTTGCATCCTTCTTGCAGCCGACACGTAGTCTTTTCAGCTCCTTGCTTCGCGATGTAGCTCTTTACGCACTCCTTCTCGTCTCCATGATGTTACCTAGGAACTTCACACTACCCAGTAGCCTCTAACTTCAACTCATCTACCACAATATTTCTAAAGGTACTTCAACCCCTCAATGGCTCACTCTTCCTTACTTGTTGTAACCACCATTAATCAGCCTCCTACCAATCATTCTTTCACATCCATGTTTTCCTTCACGTGTCTACTACTACATCGCCTCCATAACTATACCAATTCCCTTGCGTGTTATTTTCGCAATCTTTCCATTAGTAGAAAATTTCTACTCTACCCTCTCATCCGCTGGTACTTTCATCAATCTCCTAATGGTACTTCAACCAACCTTTAAACCAAAACACATCTCTCCATTATAGTATCTAACCATAAGTAACACTAACCAACTCTATCCTCTCATCCTATCGTTCCCACAACCGCATGACTAAATCAACCATGACGTGTAACAAAAGAATTCCAAACAATCGTGTCCCAATAAAATATAGGGTAAAACGAACCCTAGCCAAAACAACTGAAAAAAAACAATGTAATCCGAAAGATCAATGGAGTGTGCCAATAACAAAAAAAAAATTAGACTCTTTACGATTAGTATTACCAAATCTCGATACCTTAGAAAAATTTTAAACTTTCGTCCTAATTAGTTACTTCTCATATGAACCAAACTTCACTACTACTAAAATCAATCATACTCATTTTTAACCAATAACACATCCTTTATCTTCATCATTATATCAAGATATCAACTAATTAGTATACTACAATCTTGTTCTAACCATTATCTTGTTTACCCATATTAAACTTATTTCATTTGTTATTATGAAACCAATATGTTGATACAAAAGTTGGGTGATCATTGCTAGACCCGAATTAGGCTTAATTCGGGTTGGCTAGACTCCGGCTCCTGCACCAAGTGAATCGTATGGTTGGGATCCTGCACACTAAACAACATGCGTTAGGCTTACCGTGGGAATGTTTCCCACGATTAGACTCCGGCGTGAGAGTAAGTAATCGGTTAGGGTTATAGGAATCGGATGAGAGTTTGAGAGTGTAGAATGTAATACCTTTGTGGAACCCTTGGGGGTTCCTTATATAGGCAGTGAAACCCTAATGGGCTGTCACTGATGCTTCGGCCCCAAGGCAAGGATAATCACCAGATTTAGATTGATTGTTATCTTCTAATTATGGTGAGTGAATATCCTCTCCTTTGGGATAAATCCTAATCATAGTAGGAGTATGATTCTGTCTAACCCTGCACCGGGCATGCCGGGTCGTGGGCCGCACACGTGTGTGCGGTTACGGTTCATCCAAGCCCATAATCTCAAATAACATTATTCCCACCCATCTGTGATGGGCCGGATACGGGTAGTACCCGTGGGCCGGGTTAATGACCCGGCTGGGGACTATACGTCATCATGTCCCCCCAGTCTAGTTGTTAAAGCCGTAGGCGTAACCTCTAGACTATCAAGATTCTCCCTAGACGTACCAAGAAAAGATCTTTTGAGGGAATAATAATTTATCAAAAATTTGTTTTGGCCGCACACATGGCTGCCTAACTTTAGGAATTAATTACAATGGTACCTCAGCCACACGTGACGACCGAGACAAATTAAATGTAGCATTGAATTTGGTCTTACGTAAGACCGCATATCCCGACATATTTGACTGTTCACCTGCCACTTGATTGACAAATTGCAAACAGTCAGAACCTCGAGCGGCGTAAACTACTGAGTCAGAAGTGACCCGTGGGTTCCACCTGACTTTTCACCTGCCACTCACACCCTAGCCACACGATTAAGGATAGTGGGAAACACGTGTCATGCATCCAACGGACTATGACTCACAAGGAAACCCTATAAATAAGCCACCCCTACGGCTGTGTGAAACACACAGTCTGTTCCTCCATTTCTGCCATTAATGCTTTTCTTCTTAGCACCACTTTCTCACGCACGGATCCCTTCCATCGTAGGTTAGAATACCACGTCCTTAACTTTTTATTTAGTAATGGCCCAAAGAAACAACCCCTCCATTGGATCCGTGCTCAATGTAATGACCCAGGAGCAGTTAGATCACTTTTGCACCAATGACTTCATTCCTACCAATCTACACCCTTCACTCCCTGGTGCCGAAGACCTCATAACTGAGGCTCCGCAAGGAAAGATTGGCCTATATACTCGTCTTTTTGATGCGGCCAACTACCGCATTCCTTTCACTCGTTTACTCATAGATCTCTTAGGATATTATGATGTACATATTAGCCAGCTTCACTGTATAGGCGCATGTAAGGTTAGTCAGTTTGAAATCCTTTGTCGCGCTAGAAGAATCCCACCAACCGTAGAGCTTTTCCGGCTATTTTACACCCCTAGTTTAGTAAATGGTTGGTTATCCTTTAAGAAACGATCTCCCAATAGCCCCCAGTCCTATAATAAGCCCATGGACTCCTTGAAAAACTGGTACGACAATTATTTTTTCATGACTCAATAGTGTGGCCGACCGATTATGTCTTCAAACATAGATTACCTCATGACCCTCCTCCGCACGCCAGTACATACAATCCCCAACATTCCCAAGAAATAGATAGGAATAGAATAGGGTTCCATAGAAACCTTCCCGAATCATTCCTCTGTTTGCTAGGGATTAGCCGCAACTATTTCGGCTCGTCCAACAGATATCCTGTATTTTGGAGAAGGCATGGTGAAGGTAGGTTTAGCATCCGTATATCAAAGACGCATACATTTATCTGTTAATGCCTAACATAATTTGTTTATTGTGGCAGAAATGAACTTCTTTGGGATCCTACGTCAAGGCGATCCAAAGCTTGTACCAGAGGGATCACGTCCCAGACGTGAGAATGAGCTACCTCTCCTCGAGCATACCCGAAACGTGACAGTTGCCCTGGAGGCCGTGCCGGACCCCCATTCAGACGAAGAGGAAATAATGCTCCTGAGAACCCCCGTGGACTTTGACAACGAGGATGGTGATAACATGATGCTTGAAGATAAAGTCGGGCACTCCTCGCCGCCTAAGACTGCTACCCCCGCATACGGGGAAGAGCAAGGAGACAATATTGAGAGAACCACCTCTAGTCTCCGCCAAATGTTGGGCGATGACAAGGAGGAAATGCAATAAGTTAATGAAGAAGAAGATGAAGGAGCAGAAAAAGAACTTGAAGAGGAAGTTGAAGAAGAAGAAGCCCAGCTCGCCCCTAAGCGTACCCGCAGAAAAAACAAGCGGGTGAGAAGAGTCGCCCAGGGCGAGGTTGGTGAACACAATGCCCCCCCCCCCCAAAAAAAACTTCACGAGGACCACCCCCTCTATCAATCTGTTGGGAGTACCACCCAGGCCTCCGAAACGGTGTGGGTCGCACATGTGCATCTGGTCACTCAAGTTCCCTCGACTACATCAGAACTAGCAGGGAATAACATGTAAGTCTACCTCTTTCTTTTTTTTAAGTAAGAGCCATGACTTTCCTTAAACAATACTTGATATTTATTTCAAATGTGTGTTTTGTAGAGATGAACAAGCTCGTGCCGCGCCTCCCCCCGATGCACAGAAAGAGAAGGGGAAAGAGAAGGAAGTGGAGAGAGAACCTGCGCTGCATACAGCCGCAACCAGATCCGGCCCTGCCTTTGAAGAAGGTACCCCGATAGCTTCCCAAGAGATCCCAATGTCCAGCCCTCCTCAACCGTTCAATCCTGTCTGGAATATCACTACTGCGTCGCGGATGAGAGAGGCCGAGGAGTGCCGTGAGTACCTTAACAACTGCATCCCCCTGGTTTGGTACGAGATGTAAATGTACTAAGCCATGCGGACCTGGTGGATGAGTACAATGGCGCCTTGGTGCATGATGGGTACTTCGATGAGGGTAAGATTTGAAGCTGCTTTAGGGCATGTGGAGTCCGTCAAGAGGAAGGTTGGCCGCAGAGAGAGGATGATCGAAGACAATGAAGCCCAAATTACTGCCCTCCAATCCCGGCTTGCTACCGCCGAGGCGACTAAGAAAGAACAATCGGTCCGCGCCAATGCTCATGACCAGCATGTAGCCGAACTTGAGACAAAACTTGAGGCTGCAACAACCAAGGTATATATCTGCGCCGCATCACTCCTATGCCATAATAACCACCATTCTAATAAGTAATGTATCTCATACAGGTGACCGTGGCAGAAGCGTCAGCCAAGTCCTCCTCCAACCAAGTGTCCATGCTCACCAAGAAGCTTGAGGATGCCCATGCGATGATCCAGGGCAGGGAAAAAGTAAAAGAGGAGCTTGCTCATGAGAGGGCCATGACCGAACAGTTGAGGGAGGCGTCCGCCCAAAAAGATGTGCTAATAAATGCCCTTATCACCGAACGTGACGACGTGCTATGCCCCTAACTACTAGCAGCCATTGCCGGTCGTAGGTGGATGGTGGGTCACAGGGCACGTCTAGCCGTTACCAAGGTGTTGGAGGCCCCCGAATTTGTTCAACAGTTTGCCAACCTTGTGTCAGATGGCATTGATCACGGCCGACATGAAGGAATGGTCATGGCCGCAGAGCTAATCAGGAAGAAGCAAAACTTCACAAAGCATGCCTTCTTCAACACCGGAGCTGCTAACAAGATGACTGCTTCCATGGCCGCAATGCGAGATCTACACTACCCATTCTTGGCCGAGCTGGAAGCCACAAAGGATGCATCGAACATGTAGGTCATGGAAAAACTAAGTCTTGGTGCATCTCTCAAGATGAGGGACCTTCCCGGGCTCCCTTCATCCCCTCCCCCAGCCACCTCACTCTTCTTATTCATGAAGATGTAACCAGAATCGTGGTTGGTGAACAACCATTGAGCGAGGTGCTGGAGAGGAATGCGGCTCAAGCTTTGGGGCGGAAGGAACGTGGGGAGATGTCATCTTGTCTGGCTGAGGAGCGATGGGAGATAGGTAGATTTCTCCCCCCCCCATGTAGGGTGCCCTTAATTTGTTATCTATTTTGACAGTCTGGTTTGTAATCTTAAACATTTGTCCGTGGATGTCCACAGTACCTCATGATTGTAATCATTTGTTATGCTATATATAATTCCGTGGTAGGCACGGCAATTTTGATGATTTGGAAACTTGTTTATATTCTTTTAGATATCATGTATTTGTGTCGCATGACATGTCACGTCTTACCCAGAATAAAACTAAGTCTATACTTTACTAGACGTGCGGCGTGCGTCTTTACTATGCAAAGCACTACGTGAGCGCGACATATGGAAACTTATCACAACGTCTCGTGAATAAGGTGTCTAGTAGGGATACATGATCCGCGCCACTGGGGTTGTATCCCTCTTATGTGACAAGTTGAATTATTAGGTTCACTTAATCCTCTTACCCCACCTGGAGGCGCATTGTACATGTACGGTATTGAATGAATGCATATGAATAAGACATGGCACATTATAATAACAATTAAATCCATATGACTATAACGAAATCTAAAGAAAAAAAATTTGCACAAAACAAGTCGTGGAGCTAGCTAAGCACCATGGCATTTTATTAGAACGTTTACATTTTTTGTTTTAACAAGAATGGGAAGTCCTAAAAACAAAAAAGAACCTAGAAAATAAAACATAAGAAACAAAACAGAGGGAGCACATGGATCTTCATTAAAGCCAGATATAGCGAAGTATCCATGCGGAAGCCGTAGCTTTCAAAGATAGCACCTTTTTAGATTGGAGATGTTCCATGTGCGTTCCAGATCGCGGCCATCCATGTCACGTAACTTGTACCCACCCCGTCCTAAGGCTTCCGTGACCTCATACGGTCCTTCCCACTTAGGACCCAGCTTTCCTGTATTCTCCGCTCGACTTGCTTCGTTAGCACGATAGACATAATCTCCCGGTCAAAAAGAAACACCTTTAACCTTGGCGTCATAATAAGCCTTCATTTTAGCCTTGGACTTGGCCTCATTGATAGCTGCTATCTCCCTTTTTTCCGCCAACAAATCCCGATTGATCCGGAATTGCTCGTCGTTCGTGACGACATTAACCTCCGCCGTGCGGATGGTAGGCATTCCTATTTCTGCTGGTATAACAGCTTCAGTGCCGTAGGCCAATGCGTATGGAGTGTCCCCGTTGGCTGTTTTGAACATAGTCCTATGCGCCCATAGAACATGTGGTAGTTCGTCCACCCATTTGTCACTTCGTTCCTCCAAGGTGCCTTGATGCCATTTCACAAGCTTCTATTTGCCCGTTCCACAAGACCATTTGTCTGCGGGTGCTTAACAGACGCGAAACGCCGTTTGATATTCAATGCTGCGCACCAGTCCTTGAATGGATTATCTGCGAACTGCTTCCCGTTGTCCGAGATGATTTCTCCTGGTAAGCCAAAGCGGCACACGATGTTCTCCCAAACAAACTTTTTAACTTGTTTGCCTGTGATGGATTTGACTTCCTTGGCCTCTATTCAACGTGTAAAGTAGTCCATTGCGACAATCAGGAACTTGACTCCCCCCGCAGCTACATGAAATGGTCCTGCAATGTCGATCCCCCACTTGTAGAATGGCCATGTGGATGTAATAGGTGTAAGTTCCTGCTGCGGATGTCGCGGCACTGGTCTGTGCACCTGGCAATCACTGCACTTGTGAATCATGTCGCGTGCGTCCCTATGCATGGTAGGCCAATAATATCCTGTGCATAAGGCTCGAGCCACCACGGATCGGGGGCCCGTGTGCATGCTGCATAAACCTTCATGTATCTAACTGATCACGTAAGTGGCCTGATGTGGTCCCACACACCGCAGCCACGGCTGCAAGAAAGAGCGCTTATAAAGGATACCTTCTCGAAGCTCGAAGTGTTGCGACTGTGCCGCTTTTTCCTCGTACGGAAGGGTTTCATTAGTCAAATAGGTGACGATCGGGGTCATCCATGTAGGTCCGTCATCCTCAACTATAGCAACGACCTCCCCTTCTGTTATAGACTTTTCCTTGAGTATTTCCACCAAGACTTGCTTGGATAAGTGGGCGAAACTTGTAGACGCGATCTTGCTAAGAGCATCCGCCTTCTTGTTTTCACCTCTTGGTACCTGCTTGGTAGAAAACTTGCTGAAAGCCGCGATGAGTGACTTGACTTTCTCCAAGTATCGGACCATGTTATCCTCCTTAGCTATATATCCTCCCAGAATGTGGTTCGCGACAAGCCGTGAGTCCACGTAGGCCTCAAGGTTGCGGACTCCCATTCTAGCGGCGATTTTTAAACCCCCAATCAATGCTTCATATTCTGCCTCATTATTGGTTGCTGTGAACTCAAAGCGAAGGGCGTACGTAAACTCCATTCCTTCCGGATTCGTAAGGATGAGACCAGCTCCTGACCCATCCGTACACGAGGATCCGTCCGTGAATAACGCCCATGGTTCTGCTGGAGTTTCGTCTTGTTTTACGATTGGTCCTTCTTCATCCGGCTTCTCTATCAAGAAATCCACCAAGATTTGGCCTTTAACAGCCGTCCTTGGTCTATAAGATATGTTGTGTTCTCCCAATAGAATGCTCCACTTTTGTAGCCTACCTGCCACATCCGGTCTAGAGATGACTTGTTTTATTGGTTGGTCAGTAATGACTACAATTGAGTGCGCCTGAAAGTATCAGCGCAACCGTTTTGTAGCAAAAACTAGTGCCAAAACAATTTTTTTTCCATAGAGAAGTAATTCAACTCCGGCCCTTGTAATGTTCTACTTATGAAGTAGACCGGAGTTTGTACCGTGTCCCTATCTGTCATGAGTACCGCACTTATTGCTCCATGTGTGGCTGATAGATACATAATGAGCTCCTCCTTTGGCCGGGGAGCTACTAGCATGGGGAGAGATGTGATGTAAATTTTGCACTTGTTTAGGAAAACGAGGTAAAAGCGGTAAGTATTAAGCGTACGTTTAGGAAAACGTAAACACTTATGACCCAAAGTGGGGATCGTTCTCGAGGAGGCTAGTGCGTTGTGTGATGAATTGATTAATGTTTGTGATTATATTGAGAAGAAAAGAAAATAGAAATAAGAAAGAAATGACGGTTACGAAGACGGATCGAGCTAAGACGAAAAGGCGTTCACGTAAAACCGTAGAAAACTACAAAATTTAAAAATTTTAAACCTAAAAATTAATTAAAAGCTAAAAGTAAGTCTAAAATAATATAAATAAGAAATAAAATCCAATAAAAATATTTTAAAACCTTTTATTAATTAAATATTTAACTTTAAATGCTAATTAAAGCCCTAAAATTAAATATAATTAATCAAAATGTCCAAAATATTATTTTATTGAACAAATAACCTACTTGTATTATCTAAAGACTAAAAAGTATTTTTCCTAATTTTTAAAAACTATTTTTCTATTTTTAAATTACTAAAAACTATTTTTAAACTAAAATAATTAGAAAAAATAATAAAATAATGCCAAAAATAATTTGACACTTTTAAAAATCCTAAATTACTCTAATGAACAGTAGAAAATTGAAAAAGTTTGAAAAATATTAAATTTTTCACTAAAAGACAAAACTGATTTAAATAAAACCCTAATTAACTTAAATTAATTCTAAAAAATTAAATAAAAGATGAACAATAAAAACTTTTCAAACCAAAAATCTTAAATTATTTTTCTGATTCTAACAAAATTTTTAAAACTCAAAAATAATGATTTTTTTCACTAAATGCCAAAAACAGTAATTAAAAAGTTAATTAAAAATGCTATAAAACCTAAAAATAGCAAATGAACAGTAAAATAAAAAATAATTAAACAGAAAAATCCTAAATTAAATTAGAAAAATTACAAAACAAGTTTTAAGTCCTGACTCTAAAAATTAGGCACTAAAGACAAAAAATCTAAAAAGCTGAAAGTGACATGTGACCAAGTCTTGTCTGCTAGTGAAGCAGGGGAAACAATTGTGCAAGCAGGGGAAACTTTTTCCCACTACTAGTGTAATATTTTGATCTGGTGACTGTTTAAGCTTAGGAAAGCTTTTGATTGGTTTTTACTTGGACAATGGGGCACTCCCACAACCAGTAGGGTTGTGGGAAGTCAATCAAACAAGAAAAACACAAGTCTTTTCACAAAAATCAAGCAAAACAAGCACACTATGTTTCTGATGAAGCTTTGTAGTTTCTGATGAACAGTAACTACCTTTTTACTTGCACAATAATGAAATTCAATGGCCAAATACTTGCACAAAGATCAACCAAATGACATACCAGCAATGCACAATCCTAGGTTAGCCTATAATCTAACAGACTACAAGATTTGATGGCTCAAAAATTACAAAATAGGCAATAAAATGCACTTTCTGATTTAGACTGCTTAAACCAATTTTTTATCATGCAATTGTGACTTAAACCCTACCAAACTGAAAGCTAAGCTAGCATACAACCTATTTCAACCCTAAGAGTGATTCTAAACAAAATTTAAACAAATCTTAATTGATTTACCCTGATATGAACCTTAATCCAAACACCCCTTTATATTCTGAACATGAAGTTTTACAAGACAAATCTCAACCAACTCAAACCAAACTGGTTAGACCAGTCCTAAACATGCATACAACCAACTATTCAGTGAAATCAAACACTTAAACAAACAAATGAACAACTCTCATGCATAAATCATATAAAAAATCAGTAATATATGAAAATTGAAATCAAGGGACAAGGAGGTACCTTGTTGGACCTACATCCAGGCCCAACAATGGCTGCTAGCCATCTCCTAACAGGCCCAGGCCTGTGCAGATCTCTTGGACAACACAAGAGCTCTAATGGATTTCCTGCAATGAACAATGAACAACAATACTATCCAATTTCTGATTTTTGAAACTTTTCAAATCTTTTTCAAGTAATCTACTCAAATATCTTCCTTTCAAAAACACTTAACAAAACCAATTCCAACCTTGGAAAACCAAATTTTGAACAAGATTTTAACCAAAAATCCACCTTTTTCAGAAACCTTGTTTCTGAAAATTCAAAACACAAAATATGTTTTGCACAATATTAATGGAACTCAGATCAATACTCAAACATATACCAACTTTTTAAAAAATCATAAAAGGAATTACTTTTAAACAAACGCCAACTTTATATTAATTAAAAAAGGGATTACAAATTTTTTGAGTAAAAATCTGGAACAAGAGCTTAAAGGTTCACAACCCGAACCTTTATATACAATAAGATAGAATAATCTAGAATATCTAAACCCTAGCTTTGTGATTCCTAAAATGCCCCTTGATTTTCAAACTTTGTCTTGGTCAAAATGATTCTTGTGATTCTCTGAATTTGCATCATGTGAAAGCCAGGAGGTTTGCTTGATTCTGAGCCGTTTGATAAAGCTTTGGGTCCAAGGAAATACATCCAACCCTTAATCTTGTCTGCTTCTTGAAATTGACGGAAAGTGATGGGTGCAGGGGTGTCCTGTGTGGGCCCAAGAGTTCACATGCGAATGTTTTTTAAGTAGGGATAGGTTTTGGTTAAGGTCAATCAACATTCTAGAGAGTTAGGACAAAAACCCCTTTGAATTGGGATTAATTGACCCTGGGTTGTGTCTAGGGTTTATGGGGTTTTTTTAGGGAAGTTTAATCTAATTTTGGGGCTGGTAAAAGTGTTTAGTGGGAAAAGATTAAAATAAAGTTTTTCAAACTTTATTAAGTTGTTGGGCAGACGTGGGCAACAATTGGTTAGGGCCGGGTTTTTTATGGGTTGGTGGGTAATGGGATTTAGGATATGGGTGGGTATGGTGACGTGTAAGGTAGGGGTTGGCTAGTTATGTTTGTGTGTCTCCCCACTTTAGTCCCTGAAGTCTTCATTTTTGTTCACTTTGTAAATAATGGCATAAAACTTATTTCCTTTGTAAAACAAGTTTCATCAAGTTGCTGAAATTGGCCCAAGATACTTTCAAACTTGAAAAAGGACCATACATGCAATATTTGCATTCTTCAAGGGCCATTCTTGCTCATGTCTTCAAACTTCAAGTATTTAACTTGTACAAATGATTAGTGGAGGGTCATTTGTGACAAGTCTTCACAAGTTGAGGGACCAATGTTGCCAATCTTCAATTCTTCAAGGTCATTTGGAAAATCTATTCTTGGGCCCGGTTCATTGTGCGGCTTCGTTTCCCGTGTTCGTTTTTGATTGATTCTTGTGATCTTTTTGTCTTTTCCTCAATATCCGTACCTAAAATACACAAGCAACAAACACGAGCATATATTTGGCAGTTTTAATGATATTTTATGCATTTTAAGCCCGATTTGGACGATGATACTATGTATAAAAGCAGTCTCTTCACTCCCCCATACTAAACCATTGCCGTGCCCTCACGCAATGCTAGAATAAAGTATCGTAGCACCTCCAAAATTCATTTTTATTCACTTTATTGGAATGATAAACTAGCTACACTATTACTATTGCTACTACTTGTGTTTTAGACATAATGTATGATTTTCATCGCAAAATGGGACGTTTAGGTTCATAGAATAAGAACACGTGAATGCTTCGTTAGAAATAATTTCATCATCCTCGATTTTTACTCCAATTCCATGCCAAGCGTGCAACGAGATCATTGTCATTATAAGTTAGTAATGCTAACACTACTCATATGCCCTAATCACGTACTTATCCTCCCATTATTCCTAAGTTGTATCTCTTATATTTTATTTTGTCTTAATGATCACGAGGATACATCATTTGACTTATGCGATAATAGAGATTTAGGTCTAAAAATAGAGTCCTAATGGTGTAACCAAGACCATCAGATCAATAACCCCTCCTAATAGACAACGATGTTAAAAAATTAAGTTGACAAGAAGAATTGATAAACACGGTTTTATAACGGTTTTGAACATGAGACTTATTACCAAGACTTTTATACGCCCCCTAACGGAAGGGCCTTATTATCTTTGGTTTACCTCCATCTTTTATTCAACTTCGCCATGAAGCTTTTATTATGACTTCGGTCTTGCCTTGCCTTTTATTATCCGCCTCATCGGTGGTTTTATTAGCCAAAGACGTATATCCTCACGCTAAAGCGAATTTTAGATCTTTAAAGCTTCGAAGATTAAGGCTTGATTCACTTTCAATTTTGCATAGATTTTTCGGCCTTGTGGGGCTTCAAATTGTTTGCTAGATTTAGGTGAGCACTTGCAATCTTATTATTGGGTGAAGCTTTCGATTATTCAGGTGCCAATACTTCAAAACTATGACGCTGGCGATACCTTAATGTCTTCCCAATTTAATTACACGGAAGCTACTAGAAAAGACTAGAAACCCAACAATCCTAACTAAACCGCTAAGTCAATATTTATTAAGCAAAAAATATTTACAAGCAAAGGGAGAATAAGCAAACAACGAGAACACATGAGTTTTTGAAAGAATATGAGTACTCTACGTTTAGCATAGTAACTTATAATTAACTCTATCATTTCTCGTCCTCATTTAAGAGACTTAGCCTAATGTGTAGTTAAGGAATCAAAGCTAAGTGCTCAACACGCACGGTCGAGTAAAAAATTACTCTTATTCTCGCCATCGGAAAACCTACATTCGTGTCTTAAACACTTATGAAAAATGAGAAAAATTTTAAAATTTAGGCCATTTTTAGCCTTATTTTGCAACAAAAACGGTAAACAAAACGATAAACTTTGGAAAGCGTGAAGGTTTGGCAAGGCAAGTATCTATTCACCCCCCATACTAAAGTTAAACATTATCCTCAATGTTTCGAGTCTAGGGGTGCAAAACACCCCCATACTAGAGACGTAGTCGAATGACTAATCTAGCATGGAAAGGGTGTAACCAATAAGTAATAGCCGTTTATGAAGTGTGCTAATAACCTAAGGTTAGAACATCAAAGGATATATCATTTGGATATTGAGAAATGTCTTCAAATCAAACGATCGAGTGCTCCCATAAAACGAACACGAGAGGCTCCAATCGTGAAGATCATGATCTAAAAACCACAATGCACAAACAACCACGGAACAAAGGTTGGAATGGCACAAATCCCCTCACATTAACTAATTAGAAAGCAATAATATGTACATGGATAAGCATGGGTCTCCCCCACGAGGCACCTTGTTTTTGATAACCGAGTCAAAAGCTCGACTCGAATCCCCATAAATGTGATCATTTAGGGATATCATGGTATGGTCAATTTTTGGTGGGGCTTACATGATAAACAAGGCCCAAAAACAACCGGTATTAAGGACTAAGTCCTTTGATGGTGCAAAATACCGAGATTGAAGATGGCGTTCTCGTTTTCATTGGAAAAACAAATCAACGCCACTTCATCATGAGTCAACAAAAACCCAAAGGTTTCAAGAAAATAGATGAGAAGAAATAGAAGGGTGGGACAATGGGTAAGTCATGAAAACATTGAGCTACTCGAGGTAGACTAGCACCAATCAAATAGAAAGATTTTCCATTTATTGCATCGGTGGAAGACCGAGATTTCCCTTTATAAGCAATTCCAGGATCAAATATCTCGTCCTCGGTGGAGAAAGGGGAGGGAACATAAGGGGCTTCCCCCACACTAAGTCCACACAAAGCATCGTCAAAAGGAGAAGACGAGCTTGTAGTACTCAATACAGGCGGTGATGACGGAGTTAGAATTGTAGAAAAATCTTTTAAATTCAATTCAAAATCTTTTCCTTTTTAATCTTTTAAACTCTCCTTGTGAAAACCCGATTTAATTATGTCAAAAATATTTGGTGTTTCTAAAGCAATGTTAGTCACACTAAAAATTCTCACATTTGAAAACCCTTTTGGTAAAGGTGGTGGTAAGTTCTCAAATCTTTTGTCAACAAAGAAAACTTCCCCATCGGGATCAACATATTCATCATCCGAAGAATCATTCACAATTGGAACCGTAGGCTTAACACTCTTAACCTCCACCGGCGGAGGGGACGGAACTTCATTTTTATCAACAACTTCTAAAACTCTTTTTGAAATCTTTTTGCAAATGTTTTTGATGGGATTGACATTGTACAAAGACGTGATAGAATACACATGAGAAAGAGTGGAGTTTTGGGTTGCATTAATGACGAGTTCTTCCTCATTGAAACGAAGAGTGATTTTTCTTGCATGCACATCGATAAGTGCTCTCAAGGTATCCAAAAAAGATCGACCTAAAATTAACGGAACTTTAGGATCGATGGGAATGTCAACAACAATAAAGTCTACGGGATAGTAGAACTTTCCAACTTTCACGAAGACGTCCTCGGCTACTCCACAAGCTAGAATCGTAGAATGATCGGCCATTTCGATTGACATTCGTGAAGGAGTGAGATTTGGAAGATTGAGCGATTTAAAAATCTCAAGAGGCATCAAATTAATACTAGCACCAAGATCGGCCAAGGCGTAGCATTCTTCCATATCTTGTATAGCACATGGGATTAAAAACTTGCCGGGATCACCGACTTTTTGAGGTATGCGGCTTAGAAAAACCGAAGAACAACTAGACGATTTTTGCAATTTTTCTTTGTTATTCAACATACTTTTGAAGTTCGCGGCAAATCGAGGCATCATGACCAAGGCGTCGGCAAAACTTATATTGAAATGCAAGTCACGAAACATTTTCATAAAAAGTTCAAATTGATAATTATTTCGTTCTTGTGCCTTTTCCTTGTCTCGTTTTGAAGGGTATGGTAAAGGTGGTGTGGGTTGGGGCATAGGCATAGGCATCGGCCTTGGAATCTCGGGTTCCATGATTGGTGTGGGTTCAACCGTAGGTGTGGTTTGAGCGGTACTTCGTGGGCTTTGAATTTGCTCCTTTTCGACCACCACCTCGGGTTCTTTCTCTTTTTCCTTCTCCATAGAAGTACTTAGACGAGAAATGGGTTCTTTGAAAGTTTTACCACTACAAGTAGTAATAACCTTCAATTCTCCTTTCGGGTTCATGATGGTATCGCTAGGAAGACCACCCGAAGAAGAAGGTTTACACATGATAGCTTCAAACATTTTTCCCATTCGGTCTTCAAACTTAGATTGCCTAGCATCCGCTTTTAACAACTCTTGCTTAATCTCATGTTGACCTTGCTCCATTTTTTGTTGATTTTGTTGGAGTCGTTGAACATTTCCTTCCATTTTATTAGCATGAGTCTTAAGTTCATTAGCAAGTTCGTTTTTAAGCTCGTTTTTCAACTCGGATCTTAAGCTAACCATTTCACGTTGCATATTATCACACTTAGCATCGTTTGCCTTTGCATAATTCAAAAACTCTCCTTGAAGATTTTTGGTGTGATCATTTTGAAAACCTTGTGTGGTAGTTTGAAAATCACGGTTTTGGTTTTGGTTTGAAATTTGCCCATTTCCACTTTGATAATTACCCTTGTTGTAATTCCTTTGATTTCCTTGATAATTACCACCTTGGTTGTTGTTTCGATAATTATTAGCATTTTGATTTGGTGGAGCTTGAATTTGGCGGGAACCTTGACCGTTTTGGTTATAAGTTCTCGTGGCTACATAAGCACTCGAAGTGTTACCATCCGCGGTAATGCACTCGGAAAGATCATGAGCTCCACCACACGACAAACAACTCTTAGCAACCACTTTAACCGAAGCGGAATTCGAAGCTTCTTGAGCTTTCCAATGGGACATAAGGTTAGCAAATCTATCAAAAAACCGATTTTCTTCATTTGCCTCATCATGTAAAGCATTAATGCTACGAGACGATGACGAGCCCATTTTGGCAACACTCGGTGTGTTACGAGGGCTATAAACCTTAGACCTATTCTCAATTATGACCAAATCTTCTTCAACCGTTTTACACAAAAAATTACCACCCGCGGCGGCATTTAAATAATCTCTTTCATGATCGTTAAGTCCATTGTAAAACGTGTCGATTTGGTGCAAGTCGGAAAAACCGTGATGAGGACATTCATGTAACATCTCCTTAAACCTATTCCAAGCCGTTGAAAAACTTTGATTTGATTCTTGTGAAAATTTAGAAATCTCATTTTTCAAATGCGTAGTCTTAGAGGGCGGAAAAAATTGGTTCACAAATTTTGAAACGAGATCCTTCCACGTCAATATAGAATTGGGTGGCTCTTTCTCTAACCAAATTTTAGCGGGCCCTGCTAAGGAATAGGGAAAAAGCATCATCTTAATCGAGTCATTCGAGACATCCTTAACTTTGCACGTGGCAGTAAGACGATTGAATTGGCGGATATGGTTGTGGGGATTGTCCTTCTCATCACCACGGAATTTGTTGTTTTGGATCATCGACAACAAACCCGTTTTCACCTCAAAATTCTCCGCAAGGATAGCGGGAATCACAATAGCCTCTCCATAACCCTCGGTGGGTGCTTGAAGTAACTCCATCATAGTTCGATTCGCCATGGTTGGTGCTTCTCGTACAATGGGTTCGTCAATAGGAGACTCCTCACTAGAATGAGTTGGAGTGGGAGTTTTGTTCTTTCGTCTACGTGCATGTTTTGCTTGATTACGAGTTAGCATAAACGTCACGAACAACGAGGAGACGAGCAAAGAAGATTCTTTTTGGTGTTTTGTATTTTTTTTTCAATTTTTTTTTGTGGTTTTTGATGGTATTAACTTTTTTGGAAATTGGTGAATGTATTAGGTAGACACAAATCTACAAATCTCCTCCTTAATCAAATCTCTTGATTAAAGAAGCCTCAAGGAATGAAAACGATCACGTGAAGTGAACGCCTTCGATGACTTTAGAACGATGGTGGAACACCAAATCGTTCAAGAGGGTTTAATCAATTGAAACCAAGAAAATATATATGATATGTAATAATACTTTGGGCGGCAAAACCCTCGATTAGCTCTCAAAATCAAATACTCACAAGCAAGCGGAGGAAACGAGGTGGCGCGAAGCACTTAAGAGCCTTTTTCCTTTAGGTCGTGAAATACAACCGCCTTATACCCACCTTATAGTTTGTATTTTTCAAAATCGAGCTTCACGAAAGTATTTATCTATTTTTTCCTTTTTTCTTTGGTTTCAGATTCGAATACAATGATTGGGTAATGACCTCCCAAGTCAAGGTTGTGATTTCTCACGTATTTAGAGTACTTGTGAATTTATTGTTCTACGTATACAATATAGTAATAGTATTCACACAAAAACCGAAAAACGATAATACGTATTAGTAGAGTGCTACTAATACAAATACTAATTATGACTAGTATAAAAACAACAATTGTTCAATCAAAACACAACACGCCTCCCCGGCAGCGGCGCCAAAATTGATGTAAATTTTGCACTTGTTTAGGAAAACGAGGTAAAAGCGGTAAGTATTAAGCGTACGTTTAGGAAAACGTAAACACTTATGACCCAAAGTGGGGATCGTTCTCGAGGAGGCTAGTGCGTTGTGTGATTAATTGATTAATGTTTGTGATTATATTGAGAAGAAAAGAAAATAGAAATAAGAAAGAACTGACGGTTACGAAGACGGATCGAGCTAAGACGAAAAGGCGTTCACGTAAAACCGTAGAAAACTACAAAATTTAAAAATTTTAAACCTAAAAATTAATTAAAAGCTAAAAGTAAGTCTAAAATAATATAAATAAGAAATAAAATCCAATAAAAATATTTTAAAACCTTTTATTAATTAAATATTTAATTTTAAATGCTAATTAAAGCCCTAAAATTAAATATAATTAATCAAAATGTCCAAAATATTATTTTATTGAACAAATAACTTATTTATAATATCTAAAGACTAGAAAGTATTTTTCTTAATTTTTAAAAACTATTTTTCTATTTTTAAATTACTAAAAACTATTTTTAAACAAAAATAATTATAAAAAATAATAAAATAATGCCAAAAATAATTTGACACTTTTAAAAATGCTAAATTACTCTAATGAACAGTAGAAAATTGAAAAAGTTTGAAAAATATTAAATTTTTCACTAAAAGACAAAACTGATTTAAATAAAACCCTAATTAACTTAAATTAATTCTAAAAAATTAAATAAAAGATGAACAGTAAAAACTTTTCAAACAAAAAATCTTAAATTATTTTTCTGATTCTAACAAAATTTTTAAAACTCAAAAATAATGATTTTTTTCACTAAATGCCAAAAACAGTAATTAAAAAGTTAATTAAAAATGCTATAAAACCTAAAAAATAGCAAATGAACAGTAAAATAAAAATAATTAAACAGAAAAATCCTAAATTAAATTAGAAAAATTACAAAACAAGTTCCTGACTCTAAAAATTGGGCACTAAAGACAAAAAATCTAAAAAGCTGAAAGTGACATGTGACCAAGTCTTGTCTGCTAGTGAAGCAGGGGAAACAATTGTGCAAGCAGGGGAAACTTTTTCCCACTACTAGTGTAATATTTTGATCTGGTGACTGTTTAAGCTTAGGAAAGCTTTTGATTGGTTTTTACTTGGACAATGGGGCACTCCCACAACCAGTAGGGTTGTGGGAAGTCAATAAAATAAGAAAAACACAAGTCTTTTCACAAAAATCAAGCAAAACAAGCACACTATGTTTCTGATGAAGCTTTGTAGTTTCTGATGAACAGTAACTACCTTTTTACTTGCACAATAATGAAACTCAATGGCCAAATACTTGCACAAAGATCAACCAAATGACATACCAGCAATGCACAATCCTAGGTTAGCCTATAATCTAACAGACTACAAGATTTGATGGCTCAAAAATTACAAAATAGGCAATAAAATGCACTTTCTGATTTAGACTGCTTAAACCAATTTTTTTATCATGCAATTGTGACTTAAACCCTACCAAACTGAAAGCTAAGCTAGCATACAACCTACTTCAACCCTAAGAGTGATTCTAAACAAAATTTAAACAAATCTTAATTGATTTACCCTGATATGAACCTTAATCCAAACACCCCTTTATATTCTGAACATGAAGTTTTACAAGACAAATCTCAACCAACTCAAACCAAACTGGTTAGACCAGTCCTAAACATGCATACAACCAACTATTCAGTGAAATCAAACACTTAAACAAACAAATGAACAACTCTCATGCATAAATCACATAAATCAAAATCAGTAATATATGAAAATTGAAATCAAGGGACAAGGAGGTACCTTGTTGGACCTACATCCAGGCCCAACAATGGCTGCTAGCCATCTCCTAGCAGGCCCGGGCCTGTGCAGATCTCTTGGACAACACAAGAGCTCCAATGGATTTCCTGCAATGAACAATGAACAACAATACTATCCAATTTCTAATTTTTGAAACTTTTCAAATCTTTTTCAAGTAATCTACTCAAATATCTTCCTTTCAAAAACACTTAACAAAACCAATTCCAACCTTGGAAAACCAAATTTTGAACAAGATTTTAACCAAAAATCCACCTTTTTCAGAAACCTTGTTTCTGAAAATTCAAAACACAAAATATGTTTTGCACAATATTAATGGAACTCAGATCAATACTCAAACATATACCAACTTTTTAAAAAATCATAAAAGGAATTACTTTTAAAAAAACACCAACTTTATATTAATTAAAAAAGGGATTACAATTTTTTTGAGTAAAAATCTGGAACAAGAGCTTAAAGGTTCACAACCCGAACCTTTATATACAATAAGATAGAATGATCTAGAATATCTAAACCCTAGCTTTGTGATTCCTAAAATGCCCCTTGATTTTCAAACTTTGTCTTGGTCAAAATGATTCTTGTGATTCTCTGAATTTGCATCATGTGAAAGCCAGGAGGTTTGCTTGATTCTGAGCCGTTTGATAAAGCTTTGGGTCCAAGGAAATACATCCAACCCTTAATCTTGTCTGCTTCTTGAAATTGAGGGAAAGTGATGGGTGCAGGAGTGTCCTGTGTGGGCCCAAGAGTTCACATGCGATTTTTTTTAAGTGGGGATATGTTTTGGTTAAGGTCAATCAACATTCTGGAGAGTTAGGACAAAAACCCCTTTGAATTGGGATTAATTGACCCTGGGTTGTGTCTAGGGTTTATGGGGTTTTTTTAGGGAAGTTTAATCTAATTTTGGGGCTGGTAAAAGTGTTTAGTGGGAAAAGATTAAAATAAAGTTTTTCAAACTTTATTAAGTTGTTGGGCAGACGTGGGCAACAATTGGTTAGGGCCGGGTTTTTTATGGGTTGGTGGGTAATGGGTTTTAGGATATGGGTAGGTATGGTGACGTGTAAGGTAGGGGTTGGCTGGTTATGTTTGTGTGCCTCCCCACTTTAGTCCCTGAAGTCTTCATTTTTGTTCACTTTGTAAATAATGGCATAAAACTTATTTCCTTTGTAAAACAAGTTTCATCAAGTTGCTGAAATTGGCCCAAGATACTTTCAAACTTGAAAAAGGACCATACATGCAATATTTGCATTCTTCAAGGGCCATTCTTGCTCATGTCTTCAAACTTCAAGTATTTAACTTGTACAAATGATTAGTGGAGGGTCATTTGCGACAAGTCTTCACAAGTTGAGGGACCAATGTTGCCAATCTTCAATTCTTCAAGGTCATTTTTGGAAAATCCATTCTTGGGCCCGGTTCATTGTGCGGCTTCGTTTCCCGTGTTCGTTTTTGATTGATTCTTGTGATCTTTTTGTCTTTTCCTCAATATCCGTACCTAAAATACACAAGCAACAAACACGAGCATATATTTGGCAGTTTTAATGATATTTTATGCATTTTAAGCCCGATTTGGACGATGAGACTATGTATAAAAGCAGTCTCATCAAGATGCAAGGTGTTTCTTGAGTTGACCAAAGGCTTCCTCTGCTTCCTTTGTCCACCGAAAGTCTCCCTTCTTAATGCACTTCTTGAGTGTTTTGAATAAGGGGATTGACTTCTCTGCGGACTTTGATAAGAACCTGTTTAGCCCGGCCAGCTTCCCATTTAAGGACTGTACCTCTTTCCGTGTCTGAGGGGATGGTAGCTGTATTACTGCGTCTGTTTTTCTGGGCAAGGCTTAATGCCATTTGGATCAATCATATATCCAAGTAACATTCCTTCCGTTGACCCAAACGTGCATTTCTTTGGATTTAGCTTCATATTAATCCTCCTCAACGTGTCAAACGTCTCTTGGACGTCTCGGAGAAGTGCATCCTCCGTATGAATTTTGATGACTAAGTCATCCACATAGACCTCCAGATTGCGGCTTATCTGTGAGTCAAAGGCTTTTTCAACAAGTCGTTGGTATGTTGCCCTGGCATTCTTTGGTCCGAACGGCATTTTTGTATAACAATATACCCCCTGACTAGTATGGAACGCCGTCTTCTCTGCGTCCTCCTCTGCCATCTATATCTGGTGGTATCCTTTATATGCGTCTAAGAAGCACTTAAAGGGATATCCACATAGAGATTCCACCTTCCAGTCAATCTCTGGCAGCGGGTAACAATCCTGCGGACAGGCTTTGTTCAGATCCGTGAAATCCACGCACATGCGCCAGCTTCCGTCGTGCTTTTTGACCATGACTGGGTAGGATAACCACTCGTGGTAGTATACCTCGCGCATGATACCCGCATCCACCAGTTTACGTACCTCATCCAATATCACTTAGTTGCGCTAAGGTGCCTGACCGCGCTTCTTTTGCTTGACGGGTGGGTATCCCTGGCGTATCAGGAGCCTATGTTCTGCTATCGCGCGCGGTACGCCCGTCATATGCTTGGGCTCCCATGCGAATACATCTAAGTTTGCCTTCAAGATAGATCACATGGTCCTCTTGCCATTATCCGAGAGTGTTCCCCCTATGGACACCTCTTGTTCCGGGTAATCAGGATGGATTGCCACCTTCCAATTGGGAGGTGGTGATCCGTCCTTGGGGGGAACAGGTGGAACCAGTGTTGTCACGGCATGACACTCGGATGCTGGTTCGATTGTGTTATAGATGGTGACAATTCCTCCTTCCATAGGGAATTTGATCATTCCGTGTGCCGTGGAAGGCACCGCTCGCATGGCCAGGATACCCGGTCTGCCTATGATCCCATTGTATGGAGAGTGTGAGCGTATCACCATAAAGTTCATCCACGCCGTGGTGGAGTGCTCTTCCTTCCCAATGGTTACAAGCAGACGCAGTTGCCCTATTGGCCAGATGGTGTCTCCACTAAAACCAATGAGCGGCGCCGTGGCCGGTACCAATTGGCTTCTTATTTCTGGTCGTAACTGTACAAAACAGTGTTCTTACAGTACTTCTGATGATGACCCTCCATCCATATACATGCGACGAACATTGTGTGTTCCAATGCTTATCTCAATAGTGAGAGGCGCATCAATTATATCGCTTGCTGTGATGGGAGGGAATGAGATTTCCCTGCCGCGTGAAAATTTTTGACTAATTTTCTGCCTCGGGCGGCGCTGTCTGGATTGGATCATGTATATAGTTGAAGGTTTGTCCTTTTAGGGATCCTTCTTGTCATACTTCTTGTTGTCTTTTCCATCCTTCCAATCCTTAACCAAATGCTTGAGTTTACCTGACTTGATCAGTGACTCAATGTGCTTCTTGAGCTGGATACACTCCTCCGTACCATGGCCCTTGTCGTTATGGAATTCGTAGAAACGATTTCCTTGGCGACGGTCCAGCGGAGTCGTCATTGGGGGAGGCCTCAGAAAATTAGCCCCTTCCGTCAGCAAGATCTCCCGGTAGGACATCTTTAGAGGGGTAAACTTATCGTCTGGTCGTCCTCCCTTATTTTGGCTCTTGTAATATGAGCCCCTACCATTGTTTTGGTTGCTTTGACCGCCCGACTGTCTCCTGGACTGGTCGTTCGATCGGTAGCTGTTTCCTTTTGAAGGATAGGCCGCGGCAACCGCTGTTTCTCCCTCTATGAAGTTTCTGACCCTTTCCATGAGGTCGTCATACCTCTCCGGACGCTTGTCATTGAGACGTCTGATTAATTCCCTGTCTGTTATGGCATGCATATAGTCGGAAATTTTTAGGAGTTCCGGCATTGTCTTTGTGCGTGTGCACTCGTCATTGAAGCGTTCAGTGAAGGCTTCCGTAGACTCACCCGGTCGTTGCTTGACGGTTGCCAATGAGACCGGGTCCTTATTATACTTCTTCCGCTGAGTATAATTATTCTTGAACGCAGTGCGTAATTCAGTGAAGCTATCAATGCTTCGCGGAGGAAGTCCTTCAAATCAGTCACGAGCATTGCCGATCAAGGTTGAATTGAACATTTGGCACCATATAGGCATGGGCCATCGCTCAATTTTAGCCTGCGTATCAAATATCTTGAGGTGATCATCCGGATCACCATTTCCATCATAAGTCTTGACACACGCCGGCATGCGACGTTTCGTGTCCTCGAAGTAATTCCGTATGCGGAGAGTAAAAGGATCTTCCCTGGGGTCTGCCCATGGACGGGTGAGACTAGGGTCACACCACGGTTGGGAAATATCTTCTGCTTCCGTCTCTCGGTAATAGGGACCGTCATAGTACTCCTCATTGTCTGGTGGTGGTGTAGAAGTGCGCCTAGGTCCGTGACGCTTAGGCGAATGGTCATCCGAGTCCTCTCCTGATGGACCGGGAGAAGGAGGTGGTGCCCCATCTTTTGGGTGAGGGGCGCTCTTATGAAAAGAGCCAGGAGCCATCTTCCCGGTATTCATCCTATCCCACACGCTTGTGCGGCAGTTGGTTCTGGTCAGTTCCAGATCTGGTCGTTCGGGTGAACCGTCGGACTTCTCTCCCTCTTCTCTGGACTATATTAGTTCCTGAATGAGACGATCCCCTATGCGTTCGAACACATTCCTAGGTTGGGGAGTTTCCTCAAAGAGGCTCCGCTCCTAAGGTCGTGTCCTTCTCTTCCTCTGAGTTTGAGAAGAGGTGCTTAGTCCGGCATTGCCAAAGTTGAGTCTAGATTGGAGGTCCCTCCCTAGATTCAACCTTGATGCAATCCCTGGGACGATCCTATCAAAGTTTTGCGTGAGAACTCGAGTGAGATCCTCCTCGCTGAGTGGTTCGACCTCTACTTCTTCCTCGGTTGATGGTCTGCGCGGCTCCTTGTTTGGGGGGATTGGGCGCACTCCCTGGATCAGGATAATCCAAGGTCGAAGTAGGTGGTGGGGTCATGGAGAACGTGCTCGTCACCCCCATGGACTGAAGACCACTCCGGCTGTTTGGTACGGCAGCTTGATGGCTAGGGGATCGATTGGGAATTAGTATCCCTTCACCTTGGGACTTCCGATTTCCAGGATTTGTGTTCCTGGGATTTCCCTGTGGATGCCCCTTCGTCATTAAAGATTCAAGATGAGATTTTTGCTCTAGCTTAGTGTAATGGTCCCACGGATGGCGCCAACTTGTTGATACAAAAGTTGGGTGATCCTTGCTAGACCCGAATTAGGCTTAATTCGGGTTGGCTGGACTTCGGCTCCTGCACCAAGTGAATCGTATGGTTGGGATCCTGCACACTAAACAACACGCGTTAGGCTTACCGTGGGAATGTTTCCCACGATTAGACTCCAGCGTGAGAGTAAGTAATCGATTAGGGTTATAGGAATCGGATGAGAGTTTGAGAGTGTAGAATGTAATACCTTTGTGGAACCCTTGGGGGTTCCTTATATAGGCAGTGAAACCCTAATGGGCTGTCACTGATGCTTCGGCCCCAAGGCAAGGATAATCACCAGATTTAGATTGATTGTTATCTTCTAATTATGGTGAGTGAATATCCTCTCCTTTGGGATAAATCCTAATCATAGTAGGAGTATGATTCTGTCTAACCCTGCACCGGGCATGCCGGGCCGTGGGCCGCACACGTGTGTGCGGTTACTGTTCATCCATGCCCATAAGCTCAAATAATATTATTCCCACCCATCTGTGATGGGCCGGATATGGGTAGTACCCGTGGGCCGGGTTAATGACCCGGCTGGGGACTATACGTCATCATAATACATGTTTATAAATACACTTTTTTTTTCCATTTATGTTGGTTATAACTAAACTACTACTAGGTGTGGTGTTATTATTATCATTACTATAATAAAATCTCTTTTTTTTACTCTTTCCGTCTTAGTTGAATTATTCTAAAATTTTAACTCCACTTAAGAAAACTATTGTAAAATTTCTTTACCCCTTTAAAATATATTATCACATGTTACATAGAAGACTAATCCAATTATTTTCAAGACAACTTTTGTTTTTATAACTTACGACTACAACTAAAAAAATGTAAGTTACGATATCATACCATACACTTACAAATTATTTTCAAAACCGTTTCCTATAATTAGCCAGACTTATTTGCAAGAAAATTTAGTAGTTCGCATTAATAAAAATACATGCCCGAATGTAGACACACATCCAAAAGACTCAAAACGTCGTTGGAACTCCATCAAACTCCAGCACCATAAAACACGAACAAACACAAGCTACGTTCAAGTTATAATAACTAGTGAACGACCATATACCATAACTTAACACATAGTAGTATATATACATCTGCATATATATACCTATTAAATCATCCAAAACATACTCGTTACTATACATGTCAGATCAACCAATCGCGTCATACACTCGTTTTTTCATACGAGTAATCACCATCTTACCACAAGGCATAAAACCCATCACTAAAACAAGTCCATATCGTGTGACCCCATAATCGCACAACATGAGTATAACCCAAAACATGTAACACACTCAAAAATAGCCATATCGTAGGCAGCTGTTACATAAACCCATATACTATACATATACCAATGATCCACATCTCATCATATACAAACATGTACTAACCCTCTTTCATGCAATCATACTTAGGAACCCATTGAAGTTGTGGTACTTGTATAACTATGTTGGCCACCATACTTATACCATTACCCTTTCCCCAATGCATTCCCTCCTATGATGACACTTATAAGAATCAATACAACATATAACACATAAATCCACTACTCACATAAGCTCATAACCACATAACCAATAAGGTCCAAAACTCCATCTATTAAAGTAACATAGTAAAACTCTTGGAATACATAAATCCATAGTCTAGCTAAAACAACATAGACTAAATCCAAAATGAAACATAATCAGTTATAAGTCATGTCGCCCATAAGAGTGGAAACAGCTTAAAATCCTTCCTACCCATGTACTCCTAGTAACTCGAACCACCACACGATTCTTAGGGAACATGACTTAAATATCAAAAGAAAAATAACATACCTCAGGTACATAAAATAACTCAACAAAAGATAGAAACTACCTTGTACCAAATTATGTACTATAATGTACAATTTAAGCAAAATACAACAATGACTAGCGTGGACGATTATGGTTCAACCCGCACTAATCACAACCCAAAAAGAAAATAACATGTGGCTAAGTATGAACCATAGTAGTTCATAACTTACCAAACATCACAAAATAACATCCAAACACATCAATTATTATAAAATGCACACATACTCCTATGACGCCTATATGCAGGGACCCTTAAGCTATATACTAGGCTACTAGACTAGGCACCTTAATTCTCTATAACCATTGTCTCTGATACCATTCTGTAACACCCCACCATGGCGGAATATGGGGCGCAACGTATGGATATCATCACAACATGGCGTGTCTATAGAGATAACTAAATGAAATAAGAAATGTCATAAAATGGTGACACAAATGTCATGACAATATCTCAATAATGCAGGAGTCTAGATAAGTAGGTAACAGTCCTACCACTTACCCAAGACAAACAATAAACATAATCAAATCAAACATATAGGTGCCAACAGTATCACTTATTCAAAACATATAAAAATAAGCTAAGAAGGAACGGGGATCTCCTTCTAAATGTAATCCTAATGCATCCAAATCTAGCCACTTCTATCCTCAAGCTTAACCATATTCTCACCTAAAAGAGACACTAAAACATGTCAACATAAAGTTGGTGAGAGTCATAGGTTTTGACTCCAACGCCAAAACAACCATAAGCTGTGAATAATTACCTAATCTAAGAAACATATGGACAATGTGATACTAACATGCATTAACAGCTAATATTCAAGATTTAACAAAACAACCCAAATCCAAGGCTCCCAGCCTTACCAACCACCATACCCCCCATAGGCGTCCAAACACCTATGAACCAATCCCAAGGCCCCGCCTTGCCAATATCCCCTTGGTACCAAGTCAAAACATAAACAATCAAGAATCAACTAGCAGTTAATCACATAAGTATGCACACACAAGTCCATTACCAACGCAAAACATTCACAGCATAATTTATAAATAACAAAACAATGTCTCTTCCATCCCATCTGGAAGTCATAAACATTAGTAAACATGGGACTATGAAACTCACCTGATTGAGCTTCTCCAAAAGTCCTCGCACTAGCAAAAAGCTAACAAACCAGAAACACATAATCAAAACATGAACCAACCACTAAAACGGCTCATCAACCTATGATGGACATCTAGCTTCTCCCATATATGACCCTCATTAATATGCTCTAAACGCCCCATTACCCCTTCTCTAACAAATCCTTAACTTGGTTAAGTTTGATAACTATCCCGTTCATATTTTACACAAAACAGTTCCAACTTTTAGGTCTCCAAACTATAAGCCAAACGCCCACCGAACCATACCCATGACCTCTGTAAAGGGAATACTTATTCCCTTACATATGTTAGCTAACACCTCCCATTTTCCCCAGCCTTAAAGCTACTATTAAGGACTCGATATATATATATATATATATATATATATATATATATATATATATATATATATATATATATATATATATATATATATATATATATATATATATATATATATATATATATATATATATATATATATATATATATATATATATATATATATACTTTTGTCTATCAAGATTTTACAGATTTTAAACATACAAAAAGTTTGTTATGATTAGGGGGTCTTACCCTAACCCAAAATCTTAGCCCCAATGCAGATACTTCCTATAACATATAAACCATCTCCCATGTTCGTTTGAAAGTCCCAATACAACCCTAAGTACCCCAAACAACCCAAAACTTAAAAAGAAAACAGGCTGATTTCAAAACTGTTTTGACCTCCGACTGTTGTAACCTGTTTTTGACCCCCTTCCCGACCTCAAATTTAGTTCTCGTTTCTCGCATTTGAAAGCCACTTCAATTACCTTTCCAGGGATACTTGGATCGCAAAATAAGAGTTTGTAGAACTTCCGATATGATCAAAACAATTAACCCTAAATTCGGCCCAGTTTTTAAAAACGGGTTTAATTAAATTAACCTAATTAATTACCCATAATCCCACCAAGTAGAAGCCCTAAACCATCTAATCATTATGATATCATTAAAATACAAATTTTATACTGTTTTTAATTCAAACTCTAACCTAAATCCATCATAAGATGATTATATAAACATTAAAAACAATTAAATTAAAAAGGGTTTAAAGATCTTACCTTTGGTTTATGAAAACCCCAAAAATTTTATGAGGAACCCTAACTTTATGTGAAACCCACTACTTCTTTGTCTCCAGGAGAGAATAATGAAGTTTTGATTTAGTATTAGACATTATATAGGATGTGGGTGAGTCCTAACCCAACCCAAACCCAACTTTCCTTTTTTTTTCTCCTTCCCTTTCTTTTTGATCGTCCAACCGACCCTCCCCCTTTCTTTTTTTTTATTATTTTATTATTTTTATTATTTATTATTATCTTATTAATATTACCTTGATTTTCCTTAATTTATTTCAGCTCCTATAACCTCCAAAACCTCAAAACCGTAAAACTAGTCAATTTTTACGCATTTACCGTAAAAGACGTAAAATATACAGTTTTAAACAAAATCTTAAATTTTGAAATAAACTTTATAACTAAGTCCTAAATGACTTAAAACCATCCCGTAAAATACTCACATGACTAAATACCTCTTCCGAGACCTCAAAATGGTAAACCGTAAATCGTAAAAATACGATTTTCTATAATACATATACGTATACGTAAAACCACTAAATAACACCATCTCATTTCATAGTCACTACCATGTGAGCTCATGAACATGAAATCATCACACATCGTTTCACTCACAAGGTACCCCGTACCGGAAACGATATCCAAACCACAATCTATACACACCAATTAGCACATAAACACGTAAAGACACGTAACTAGCACAAAATAAAACTAAGTGACGAACCTCAAAACCACGGTTGTCACACGTTGATTTGTCCACGTGGCTTTTCTTGGAGGCTAAGTCGACATGTTATTGGTGCAGGGGAGGCTTGGGTGGGGTCCATGGGTGATGGGATTGTTGATGTGAAGTGTAGGATGGATGCGTGTGAAGGTGAATCACATGTGGGTTAAGGTAATTGAGATTTACCTTTTAGTTTAAGTGAGATAGTAACTGGGGAGGGAGGGTGAACAGTAATAACATTTGATCCGAAAAAGGTGGGTTAAATATGTTTGGCGCGTGTTTGTGGATTCAAAAGTTTTCTTTGGCACTTTTTGGTCCCTAGTCTTTGGCAAAACTTGTATAACAATTCTTTTCCAGCTCAAAATTGTATCCTTTTGATAATAAGTCTTGTTTTTCATACTTTGGCCACAAAAACTTTCCAAAAGGGTTTTTAGGGTTTTATAACTTTGCATAATCACACAAATGGTCCTTTTGTAACTTTAATCATGGAATAAGGACCAAATGTGGATTTCTCTTGGAATTCAAGGGTCTTTCTTGTATATTGAGCATACTTTAGGGACCAAACTTGTAATTTTGAGATTTACAAGGATATAAAGTGTCAATTTTTCAAAGTTGAAGGACATTTCTTGTACATCTTCAAATCTACAAGGACTTTTCTTTGGAATTTCATAACTTGAGCTTGGTTCATTGTGCGGCTTCGTTCTCGTGTTCGTTTTTGCTTGTTTCTTATGATATTTTGTCTTTTTCACGATATACATACCTAAAACACACAAACAACAAACACAAGTATATTTCACGGTATTTTACGACATTTGTTAGCATTTAAAGCCCATTTAGGATCATGAGACCATGTATAATTGCAGTCTCGTCACATTTCATGATCAAACCCTACTAAGGCTGGAAGAAATGCCTTTTCTCTCACTTCCTTACTAAGTGGTTTCTCAGTGAGTTGACATGCCCCAAGAATTTTCTTCTTTTGGGCAGGAATTTGGCTATTGATGCACTGAGAAGCTAAGGTAGAGCTAGTAGTCTATTTCTCATTAATGCGTTTTTCTTCCTTAAGTTGTTCTTGAAGAGCATGATTAATTTTGGTAAGTTCTATGTTCTGAAACTTACTGCTTCAAGTTTGGCTTGTTTCAAAATCAATAAATCCTCTCTACATTTGTTTAATTCAAAAACCAATTTATTATATTTTGAAAGAAGATTTAATCTCTGCTCTTCAACAAACGATAAGTTAATGTTTATATACTTAAGGAACCTTTTCTAGTCAGATTCTTCATCCATAGAGAGAAGCATGTTTACCTTTCTCATGGCGATGTCAACCCATTCACAATTTCGAGCATGACTCTTTCCAACAGATAATTCATTATCAGCTAGAGCCATCAACACTTGATATCTGACTTCTTCATCCTCTGAGGATAGATCTTGATCATACCAATCAAAGGTTTCAACTACAAACCCTTTTGCTTTGTTCTGAGTAAGTTTTTGAGTCTGAGTATTTGATGGTCCAACTTCCAAGAGTGCAAGCTTTGCTTTAACCTTCTTGTATTCAGACCTATAATCCTTCTCAATTTTCTTATTATTCTGAAGACTTTGGTTATTTAGAGGAGCCTGAATCAGTTTAGGTGTAAACTTTGGTTGAAAATTATCATTCCCTGATGATGAGTTTTGACTTTTATATGAAGCCAATGGAGTCTGTGAAAGACAGTATTTTGCAAAGTGCCCAGCTTTACCACATCTAAAACACTCCACTCCCTTAGTGGATTGATTTCCAGCAAATCTAGTTCTTTTGATATAACGTTTCGTATTTGCCAAAAGGGCTCTTTCATGAAACTCCTGATTTAGATCCCTTATATATTCATTATTAGATCTCTCATCAACCTCATCATCTGAGGTCTCCTGAAAATCTTGAACAATTGCATTTGAGTAAAAAGCAGTTGATATAGGTCCATGATTAACATGGGTTGGTTTGGCTGAGGTGTCTGCTATTAAGGCCTTCTTAGACTCAGGATATCTTCTATTTATCAAATTATCCTCATAGATAAATATACCATAGATATCTGCAAGATCCCGAGTCTGAATGTGATTAGCGTTACTCAGTCCTTGAGAAAAACCAATCCATTTTTAGGGAGATTGTTCACAAAACCAATATTGATTCAATGTTTAGACCGTTTCACCCCGTCATTTGATAGCTCATTGATCAAGGTCTTATATCGGGTATAAGTCTGAGGAAGAGTTTCCGATTGTTTGGCTCTGAAAGTGTTATATTCTAATTTCAGGTCAATAATCCGGTTTTCCTTAGTGTTAGATGGTCCTTCGAAACTATGAACAAGATCTATCCACGTTTCTTTGGTCGTCTCACACTCGATGACAGCTTCCATAATCGTCAAGAAGACAAGATATTATGATGCTTTTGAGACGCTGGTCTTAATTAACCACTCTCCTTTCATCGTCAGACCATTGGGATTCGGGTTTGTCATCACCTTGTGTTGTTTTTGGTTTGAATGGACCATTCTTAATACACGTAATGTAATAAGGTTCCATTCCCATCAAATAACACAACATGCTTTTCTTCCATTTATTAAATCTTTCAACTTCCAACTTAGGAGCGTTAATAGAGTAACTTGCTCCCTTTTGTTGACAAGTTGAGGTACATTACTTTCAGCCATAATGGATCAAGGTTTTAAAAACTTTGAGACGGTAGTTAAAAGTTTTATAAGCCTACCTCTCTGATACCACTTGTTGGTCCCTTGTAATTAGTGCTATACTTAAGATTACTAAGTATAGACCTAACTCATGGTAAAGTAATGTAAATACACGAGATAATACAATGTAAATGACACAAAAGGTTTTCAACGTTTAACTCTTATTATTTAAAGAATTATACCCTATTGTATGTGAAGCTACAATAGGGATTGAATAGACAATGTGTGTGTTTGTGATCTCCTCACTAACAAACTATATCAATCCTATCGGTTGATAAGTTTGACGATTAAGACAACAGGAGTTTAGAACTCAAGTGCTTTTGATCGTATTTGGAAGAGAGAACTGTTTGTGAATGTCTAAATCTTTTAGTGCACAAATTTAAGTTCTCTCTTTTACAAGCATCCTATTTATACTAGTAAAGGCTAGTTACGTGACAAAAAATTGCCATGTGCAATTCTTGTCTTATCTGTGGTACATGGTACAAACTTGTCTTGATCTATTCTAGGTATCAGGACAAAGTCCTTTTACAAGTTCAGTACCCTTGTCTAACCTAAAAGGGTAAGTCACGATAAGTGTATGTTGTACTATAACTTATCTACTTCAAACTTATCCCGCCTTTATTTCAGTCTTCATGATAGCTTGTTCCTTCAGGGAGATCGTATGGGGCTCAGTGAGTTTATTGTCACAACTCACTGAACCCATCACCTTCTTCTTCGTCTTAGGTACATCATTCATTGAGATTCGCCTCACTGAATACTCGAGTCTTTCTCTTAGACTCATGCTAAGCTCTTGAAGGTAACTTACTGAGTGACTGTTCACTCAGTGACTTCTTTGTGTTAAAAGGATAATATTTTACTTAGGCTGATTGCTATTCAAATATATTAGTGAGACCATTAAGCACTGAATTGACCTAATAGTTTATCTTAATTTTTGGCTTGAAAATAGGTTTGTAGTTAAGAAGGAAGCATAGATTTAAATTTGGTTTTAAGATTGAAGTTGGGAAAGGAATCAGAGAAGAGTTCAGAAATTTAAAACACAACCGTAATGTGTTTGTTTGTAAATATGAAAGGGAGAACAATTAAGCTATACGACTGGACAACACAACCGGGTCAACAGAAGCTTGCTAAAGGGCTTAGATTTTTTATATACACAATGTACTCTACGAGTATAATAACTCTATAGATCAGTTGGTCACACTTCAATGTTCGGTCAAGCATTTTTCATTGATCAAAACCGTGGTGTAACCGGGCGAATAAATTGAGATACACTCGTCACTCGACATGGTTATCCAAACAAAAAAAGAATAAAAAAAAAACGTTTCGTTTGACATTAAAGCTGGTGTGATTTTCCATTGACTTATTAAACACGGTCGAAGAAGTCAGTCAAGAGATTTTTTAAGTGGTCAATAGCCATCGATCAATCTCTGTGAATATTTTGCTTTGAACAAGTCGATAGACAAGAATTAGTTAGCGCCGCGAATACTTTATTGGTGGTGTATGAGATTTCAAATTCATTGTTTCTAAATACTAGTAGTATTAGTTTGTCAAATATGATGATAGTTTTTTTTAATACTATTTACATACGTGGTGTTACGTACGTATCAAGCCTACAATCTACTTTATACAATCATGCACGTTTCTTGTCTTGAAAATAGTTGTATTCCTATATTTAGCCCAAAAATAGTCATGAAATTGATAGTAGTTGACAAATACCTGGTCAAAAAAAGGAAACACCACATGGTTATAAATACATCATGTTCTGCGTTTCAATTCTCATCCCAAACTCTATCACATTAACACACCATGAATACCTTTCTGCTTGTAACGATTTTCGTTCTTGTAGGAACCGTCTCCGCTCAAGACTGCGGGACTCAAGGTGGTAACAGACCATGTATGTTGGATATAATCTTGACTGAGGGGTTTTAGTATTTTAGTATTCAAGTATTTTAGTTAATTCATCATGTAGGGGACTAGTTTCGGTTAGACCGAGTTTTATGTAAGTGATATGCATGTTGGGTAGTTACCTGGTTTCTAGGTAGACTAGGTATACACGTTGGGTTTGGTAGGCTATATATAAGCATGTTATCTATGATAGAATGTATTCAGTTTTTCCCCAATTTTAATATACAAAGCATTGAAAAACCCAACTGCCGTTTTGATTGGTGTATCGCGGGCGTGAGTCCGGTTTCAAGGGGACCGAATCCTACACGTGGTATCAGAGCTATGGGGCTCATACCCGATGTGTGGAGAGGCGTCGAAAGGTGAAAGAAGGCAGCAAGGTTCTTATCATAGCGGGTATCGCAAGAACACAGCAAGGAATGTTTGAAAGCAAGAAGTATAGCAAGGAGCGCTTTCTCAATGAAGGAAGCATGAAAGAAGCAAGAATCATCAGCAAAAGAAAAAAGGGCAGCATGTTTTCGCAAGTTAGCAAGTTGTCGCGTAGCCTGTAGCAAGTAGCAGGCAACAAAACTATAGCAAGTAGCAAGCAAGAAGGTTGCCACATTGTTTGTAGCAAGTAGCAGGCAAGGCAATCGAAGCAAGTTGAATGTTTCATGTTTGTAGCAAGGTTCCACCTCCAAGGATCGACAAGCAAGGGTCGGCAAGCAAGAGTCGTCAAGCAAGAGTTGGAAAGCAAAAGGGTCGGCAAGAAAGAGTCGGCAAGCATGAATCGATAAGCAAGAGCATGTAGCAACAACATGTAGCAAGATTCTATAGCAAGAGAATATTAGCAAGGACGGTAGCAAGAAACATAGCAAGGAACTGTTTTTTTAGAACAGGAAAGTGAGTTCGATGTGGCAAGATCGTGAAACCCAGAAAGAAACTAAGTCAGTGAAGAGTCAAGATTAAAGGGGTGAATGTTGGATATAATCTTGACTGAGGGGTTTTAGTATTTTAGTATTCAAGTATTTTAGTTAATTCCGTATTTGAATTAGATAAATGTTAAAAGATCATGTAGGGGACTAGTTTAGGTTAGACCGAGTTTTATGTAAGTGATATGCATGTTGGGTAGTTACCTGGTTTCTAGGTAGACTAGGTGTATACACGTTGGGTTTGGTAGGCTATATATAAGCATGTTATCTATGATAGAATGTATTCAGTTTTTCCCCAATTTTAATATACAAAGCATTGAAAAACCCAACTGCCGTTTTGATTGGTGTATCGCGGGCGTGAGTCCGGTTTCAAGGGGACCGAATCCTACAATGTACCAACGGAAACTGTTGTAGCCAATGGGGTTTTTGTGGAAACACTCCCGATCACTGCCTCCCCGAAAATAAATGTCAGAGTCAGTGCAGTGGGAGTGGTACTACACCAACACCTGGACCAAGCACCGGTGGTGATGTTGCCTCCATCGTTACTTCTTCCGTGTTTGATGAAATGCTAAAGTACCGAAATGACCCAAGATGTCGTGCAAATGGATTTTACTCTTACACTGCTTTTATTAATGCTGCAAGTAATTATAATGGATTTGGCACAACTGGAAGTGCTGATGACCGAAAAAGAGAGCTAGCGGCTTTTTTTGCTCAAACCTCTCATGAAACAACAGGTACTCCCATCTCTTTTCTTTTGCAACGTATAATGATATATCTTAAAGCTAATGTTCGTGTCAAGTCTAGACCTAGAGTATAATTGGTATAGTAGATATTTTTCTATATGGTAACGAGCTCTTTGCTTGGCTACTTAGGTGGATGGTCTACTGCACCAGATGGTCAATTTGCATGGGGATATTGCTTCGTTAGAGAACAAGATCAATCAAATAGGTATTGTGACTCTGCTGACTGGCCATGTCCCCAAAGCTACTTTGGAAGAGGTCCTATCCAACTATCACAGTAAGTTCTTTGTTTTCTCTATCGTTGCAACACTTACAGGCTGGATTGTAGTCCTAGGTAATATTAGCTAATTAGTAAGCTGTACGATCCAAAGGGTTGCATGCTTTAGTGCATATTTTCTACAGGTTAAAGATAAATACATTTGCCAACAGGTTTAAAAAGAAGTCAGTTTTACATAAAATTTATTATTAGTACTAAATAATGATAGGTTATATTTGTATAAATAGAACGCTAATTTCAGTTTGAGTACACTCTGGTGACGACATTTTGCCACACTTTTAGCTAAATTTAGTATTACTCGCCCATATATTGCTGATATGTATAGTAGAAGTTCCCACGTCGTTAACGACAAGATACTTTTGGTAATATCAAACATCAACCAAATTAAAGATTAAAAAGACAACCGCATCAGAAAACATATACTTTTAGTAATTTTTATCTAATACTGTAAACTAATGTAACATTTTAATGACCAGCAACTACAACTATGGACTATTTGGAAGGACAATTAATACGGACTTGATCAACAATCCTGATCTCCTAGCCACTGATCCGACAATATCATTTCGATCAGCGTTATGGTTCTGGATGACTCCACAAGGAAACAAACCATCAAGCCATGACGTGATCACCGGAAGGTGGACTCCATCAGCTGCAGACAGATCAGCCGGTCGGATCTCGGGTTATGGTGTGATCACAAACATTATCAATGGTGGTTTGGAATGTGGGCAAGGTCAAAATAGTAGGGTGGAGGACAGAATTGGATTTTACAGAAGATATTGCAACATATTAGGAGTTAGTCCTGGGGACAATCTTGATTGCTATAATCAAACTCCTTTCGGGTAAATTTAAGTCTGTAATAGTCTTGTTAGTACTTACAATAAAGAGCAAAGTGTAATGGCTCAAGTGTCTTAATAAGAAATTTAATACATAAGTGTAATTTGTTGTCAAAGTTATATGAATATATTATGATTGAAACCAACTTTTAAGAAAATTTTAAGATTTAATGTACAACATCTGAAAGCAATAATCGTGAGAAATCGTAAATCAAAGATACCTCAAATATCTGAAGCAAAATCTAGTTAACAGTTCAGTGCAGCAATTATAAGGAGACTTTGGTGGCTTATGGCAAATCGTCCCCATGGTTTACACTTAACACTATGGATTTGAGAATGGGTACACGAATGCCAAATATGAATGAATTTTTTTTTCCATCGTCGTTCTTTGCATCTTTAAAAAGAAAATAATTCATCGTTATGAAAAAACGCCAACCATATATAAACATTGCAAAAATATGTGATGAACTAAAGACTAAAATTTTATGGCTGATATAAATCCTAAGCATTAAATTACCTACTTCCTTTGGCCAAATCTAAAAAAAACCACTGTCAAATTCCCAAACATTAAAATTGAGGGTCAAATTCAGTATTTGATTGATAAAGTTACGATGAAGCAGAAGGCGATGAAATACCAAATGGAGCAAAAACTAAAAACTTTAAGCCCAAAATTTATCAGAAACATGATCTCCAAGTTCTAACAACCAAATCCAAACAAAAATTAAAATCCAAAACTATAGTCCATGGAAAATTGTGACATTGTGTGAGAGCGACGTTCAAGAAACAACATCCAAACATAGTATAGAGTACAACGATAAAAGTGTTTGCCGATGGTTTGTTCCAAGCAGTCATCATCATTACAACACCTGGACAGTTGTGGAAACCCTTTGAGATTGATCAACATGAAACACTTTCTAAGCGTTTTGGCAAAATTTAAATACACAGTTTGGGCTTTGCTAACCCTTTTACGTGTATTAGTTAAATAAACTAAAGTTAGATAGTATAACTTACAAAAGCACAACTTACATCTGAATATACCCCGTGCACGTCTGTCAGCTTTGAATAAGATTGAGATGGAGTACAATGAAAGGGAAAAAATAAGATCAGTAAGCCACAAAAGATGTATATAAGATAAACAAAACTTATCCAACAACATGAAGCTTATATAACACTCCTATAACAGCAGCTAACAGCACCCCAACACAAATTTAGGTAAAGTATAAATAGTTATACCTTTAACACAGGGTGCGTAAATAAAACCTTTATGAATGTACGCTTGTTTAAAAGATAAAGTCGTACATCACAAATATATAAAGATGGAGTCTTATAAACATAAAAGAATAAAGACATGTAACTTATCGTATATAAAACACATCAGGCTTGGAATATGATCGGTGTAAAACGCCTAAAGGATATGAAAGATAAAAGCAGACGAGCATTTAAAGAAAAGGTAAGGCGGATGTAAAATATAAGCATATGGTCCGAAGGGATGCAGTAAATTCTGTAGATGAATATAGCTACCGGTATTTGTACATCTACAATAGTTAAACTGACGAAAATTATGTACACACGACTACACGAGGCTACTAAAATCGTCAAAAAGAGCATATGAAAGGGGGCAAAGTACAAAAAAAGACTAAAGTACACATGGAGGTACCCTACCCAGACTTTTTTTTTCAAAATTCCAAAAAAAGACTTGTACTTTTGATCAACTGATCAACTCACTTAAAATTTTGACACGTATACAACTGATCAACCTTTTTTAATAATATCTTTTCCCAAAACTTTGACCTATACATTCTGACATGTGTACTCTTCTATTGATCAACCGACGGCGGATCAACTGATCAACCTTCTTTTTGACTTTGAAAATTGAAAAAGTTAAAAAAAAAAACTGTACTTTTTATACAAAAGATTTTGTATATCTTTTCTTGGAAAAGAACATTTATATATAAAAAAAAATATTTCACACATTACACACACTAAACACACACATTACACACACATTAGCACACAGCAATGATCTATTATCTATGATTCATTTCAAAACCTAACGTTTTCATCCCCTTGTTTTTTCCGTCGCCTAGATTCGGCTAGATATCAAAACATCACATTCATCGCCGTGTTAAATCCATGTTCCGAGTGTAGGGCTTTGTTTTTAGGGCTTCAATTTTAGGGTTTCAATATCCATCTATGGATTCCCCAGTAACAGTAAGTTTTTAATTGTTATTCTTGCTAATTGATATTAATTATTTGTCTTATAATTATTCTTGTTAATTGATAATGGCCATCTGATGAAATGATCAATTGATAAACGTTGTAAATTATAAATTAGAAGCCTTAATTGATAAGTTTCATCTCCTTATTGATGATTAGGCCTTAAAATTTTACCGAATCTGAAAAGCTTATAAATTTCTATTCGTACCTCATTTATGTCCATTAAAGTTTTACTTAAAGCTTACTGCAAGTTCATTGGGGTATTTGCAATTTGGGTGGTTTATAAACTTGTAATTCTGCTTGTTGCGTGAAAATAAAGTAATCAAAGTAAAGTAAAGTTTAAATGTCATCTGTAAACTAGATTAAGTTCTAAATGTATGTCTTTAGGCGACCAATTTGCTTTGAATAGAACTTTCTTTTCGACACTTGGAAGTTACTTAACACTTTAACAGACTCTTAGGTTTTAAGCAAATTTACTAAACTGTCTTTTAAAGGAACTTTGCTCTTTTTTATGACAATTTAGATTGTTTTTGTACATTTTTTACGATTTGTGAAAGTTAAGGTAGCTAGCATAATGCTTTTGGACTTAGGAGGTCACTAAAAGAATTAGTGCGACTAGTTTTATTCTCACGATTGGGCTTATCAGCGAGATTCCATTAGGGTTATGCACTAAGGACTTATTTACAACTGTTTGATATGTACATTCTGGATAAATTGGATGTTTGTTTATTAAGGAACGTTATTGTGATGTAGGTGTATGATGCAAAGCTTAGTACGAGGTCTAGGTTGCAAATCCTCGGCCAGATAAAACGAAAGTTGTCTGCCAATAATGTCCGTTATAAAATGTTTAAGGAAACTGTCTTTGGACCATGGTTAGACATCAGAACATATGAGCTTGATAACCATATGATCCACTATTTGCTGCTTCATCAACGCTATGTGAAGGACCCTCACGTTAATACACCATTTTACTTTGATGTTGGTAAGCATAAATTGGAGTTTGGAAGGAAGGAGTTTAGTTTAATAACTGGTTTTCGTATGGGGGATTGTTCTTTAGAGTCTTTTCAGACAGCTAAGCTAAATTCCTTTCGTCATCGTGTATTTCCCGAAGTAGAAAGAGTAAAGGGATCGTTGGTTTCAGACCTCGTTACCAAACACAATCATCAATTTAACTCCCTATCCGATATTGATGCTGTCAGAGTTTGTTTGTTGTTTGCATTAGAGGTTTTTATTGGTCCGCAGCTTAGACATGTGATTCCCGATGAGATTCTAAATCTTGTTGATTATATTGATTCATGGAATAAGTTTCCATGGGGTCAGTACATTTGGGAAGAGTTTCACAACAGAGTTTATAACACCGCAAAAAAATACGCGGAAAAGCACTTGAGAATGGTTGCAGCAAATCCTTCTCATGTTCCACAATATACGTTGCAAGGGTTTATTTTTCCACTGAAGGTTAGTTAATTTGTTTTTTTATTTGGCTATTTCTTATAGTATGATATGCTTATTACCTAATTGTAAAATCAATTTTGGATTTTTTCAGATATGGATATTAGAAAGTTTCCCAGATTCAAAAGAGTGGTGGTCTAAAGAAGTAGATGCCATTCCCCGTTGTGTGGCATGGAGTCATCATTTGGCATTTTCTAAATTAAATTATACAAGTCTATTTCATTATAGAATTAGACTTAATACTCTTGTGCCAACGGCTGATGAGATGAATATGGATTGGTGGAAAGATAGTGCAGTGTTTATTGATGCTGTTTCTGAGGCTACTACTTCTCAAAAGAATGTATGCTCCAAAGAAACAAAACGAAGGAGTAAGCGAAAGGCACTTGTTTCTCGAACAGAAGTTCATCGTGAAGTAACCGTTCATACGGAGTATGTTGATTTTGAAGACGAAGGATTGAGTGATGTGGATCTTGAAAAGAAGGTTGATGATATGTATCGTGAATTTCAGAATCGACTCATTGAGCTCGAGCAAGTTCTTCCACATCATAAGGTGATGCAAATGTTGATTTAAATTATTTCGACTATACATTTTGTAATGTTTTTTAAACGGACGTGTTTACAAATTATGCAGAGATCATGTAAAGAATCTATGGAAGCTGGTTATCAAGAAAAGGTTTGTTGGTTATGTATGCATATTTATATTCTTAGATTTTTTTGTACATTTTTTAGGTATATAACATCTTATTTTATCAGGATTTTGGTAGTTCTTCAAAATCTCCAAGTAAACGTGATGCCCTTAAAGCTAAGATTTCAAATATCAAAGATGAATTCAACAGAAGAATATCATCTCTTGAGGATTATATGAAGTGTGATCAACCATTAGACGCTCAAGATCGTCCATTACATGTGTGTGTTTTTCTTGAAATTCTTAAGTTATTAAAGCAAAATCATCTTTAACTATAATTGTGTCATTAATAACGATATTTGTTTTTATTGCAGCCCTCATCTTCCTTTGATTTAAACCAAGAGACCACTGTAAACGGGAATTCTATTGATGATGTCGCTCTTACAAAAGGCAATGTTGACGATTATTTGAAGAGTCATAGTAACCAAGAACATGATGCCGATCATGTATTAGATCTTGAAGTAAGGTTTACGGTTATTTAAAGCTATTTTTATCCTTAATGCAGCCCTCTTCTTACTGATTTTTATTTTTATTGCAGCCCTTTTATTCCATTGATTTGAATCAAGATAACAGTGCAAACATGAATTCAGTTGACTTTGATTCTGTTACAAAAGTTAATGTTGTCCACAAGGTAAGTTCTGATATTTTTTATTGTTGTATACAAGGTAAGTTAATGTTGTCCAAAAACTGAATTACTACTTTAAATTATTTTTCAGCCATCTATTTCATTGGATTTGAATGATTATTGTGTGACCGATGATTATTCGAGGGATCAGAAGAATTATATTGATGTCAATCTCCTAGAGGTTCAACATGTATCACTTGATGTGAATCTCCCGATGGACTCGTATTTGAACGAGGATTTGAATTTGAATGAAGAAGCTTATTTGAAGGAGTCTATGGATGTCGATCTTGATTTGAATTTAAGTAACAACTCTTTTGAAGTGGTTGGTGCGGGTGAAGGAACCAAAGGGACTAATTGCATCTATCAAGAGGCCCAGAGGTTTACTCAAACTGAAGTGGTAATATATTATATTTTCCAATCATATATTATTCTACCAACAAGTACCCAACAATTGAATGTCTGTTTGTGTATTTATAGGAAGCTGTTGCCGGATGGAATAATGATTTTTTCGATGTAAGAGCGCGGGAGGAATCTTTAATGGCAGTAGAATTGGTGATTGGTTCTTTATTTGATAATACAAAGGTACTTTATTCCTTCTTGATGTTTTAGTGTGGTTTGGATGTTAATTTTGCTAGTTAAAGCCTCTTAGTGAATATTGCATACTTTTAAATTTAGCATAACATTTGGAAGCACCTAGGGTTGTACACAGCAAAGTGGTGTTTGTTTAGTTAGAATTCAAGTTATAAGTGGTCAAATCTCACATAATGGCAAAGTAGATCAGCAAATACCCTTAACTGGCTTTGGTGGTTTTTGTAGTCTTTTCAGCCTATAGGTGAGCACCAATAAGCTTATAAGCTTAGTAGAATCCATTTTGATCTTTAACATTGAGTGTTATTTAAAACTTATATAGGAAGTGGATGAACCGATTACTACTGAATCCATGGATGAACCGTTACTCACTGAACTGACGAAGGATACGTCGACTCTTGTATCTACGAATAATGATCAAGTGTTTGATGGAAAAAGTGAGTCAAAGGTAACGGATGAAATTTTTGCAATTACAGCAATCGATAATACAAAGGTACTGTTTTTTTATTTTTTGCAGATATACGTGTTTTTTTCATTTTAAGCGTCACATTTATTGTTACTTAAAACTTATATAGGAAGTGGATGAAAATATTACCCCCGAAGCCATGGATGAACCGTTACTCACTGAACTGACGAAGGATATGTCGACTCTTGTATCTACGAATAATGATCAAGTGTTTGATGGAAAAAGTGAGTCAAAGGTAACGGATGAAATTTTTGCAATTACAGCAATCGATAATACAAAGGTACTTTTTTTGTATTTTTTGCAGATATACGTGTTTTTTTCATTGTAAGCGTCACATTTATTGTTACTTAAAACTTATATAGGAAGTGGATGAAAATATTACTCCCGAAGCCATGGATGAAGTGTTACCCAATGAATTAACGACGGATATGTTTAACCTAAAGTTATCTACGACCAATGATCAAGTTTTCGAAGGAAAAAGTGATTCAAAGTTAACTGATGAGCATCGGTCCAGTACAACAATAGATAATACAAAGGTACTTATTTTGTTTTTTTGGAGATATGCGTGTTTTTGTTTTTTAAGATGTAAATTGAGAACATTTTATCTTTTGAATTATATATAGCAAATGGATGATCCTGTTGTCGCTGATTTTGTGGAGGATGAAGTGGTTGAATGGAATAGCGATTCAAAGGTACTTTATATGATATTTTAAATATATTAGCCTCCTATGCTGTGTAAAGGTGAATTTGACAAGTTTTTATTTTAAACTCTATAGGCCATGGAAGAACCTTTTCCCACTCAATTATTGAAGGATGTAGTTGTTGACCCAATAACAGATTATAAGGTACTTTTATGTTTATTAACTTATAGGATATCAATGATCCGTTGTAATACTATATCATATGACTAAAATGTAGCTATATTATATGAAAGAACCTGTGAATCACTTTTTCTAAAACTATATAGGAAATCAATGATCCGTTGACCCCTGTACCTATGACGGATGATGTTTTTTTCAAAGCCATGAGCTATTCGCTGGTATAATTTTTTCTATTTAACTTATGTTTGATGACACATAGATGGAGTATATTCATGACACATTGATTAACTTTAGGAATCCAATGATCCGGTGACCCCTGAAGCCTTGAGTGATGTAGATGTTGACACACGCAAAATTATTGTTGAAAGGGCAGAATCATTGTCTACTGAATCTCACCCAAAAGTGGATGAAAGGGCAGAGTCATTGGTTACCGAATCTGACCCAAAAATCAATGAAAAACCAGCAGAAGTCAAAAGTCGACGATTTAAAAAAGCTAGTAAGTTTAAAATATCACCATTCATGTCCCCGCCAGAGTCTACTGAACAAGAACCAAAAGTCCGCGCTAGGTCTAAGAATGTTGCGAAGTTTCAAATTCCGTTACGTGGACTTGATCATTCTGAGATTCCGAATTGGTTTGAGGTATGAACATCACATTTTAGTTTCAATAGTAAATGTTCATTTAATTCTATAGTACCTAATTATTTAATCATATATAAAAACACAGGATTTATCTCGTCCAGCAAATGCACCGAACGGGAGAACTATGATGCCTAGAGAGATAATGGAAGCATTTACGGATAACCTATGTAAGGGATATTATTTTCCATGGGAAAAAAATATAGTGGTTTATCATGATTTTTGGGAAAAGCTACTGGGCAGCGGAAAAAACAGACGTGGTTGGTTGTCTGATAATGTAAGTCAAAGCTAAGCACCCTAAATAATTTAGGATATAAGTTGAAAAAGGTATTAAACTATTGAACTATCTTAATACACAGCATCTTGATGTATGGGTTTTTTACCTATTGCACTTTCGATTGGCAAATGCGGATTGGGCAATGGTTGGGCCCTATTTGAACAAATATATCCTGGAAAAGAGAGTAATGACATCATATGCCAATGGTGTTGCTTATGGTGTGCCATGGTTTTCCGAATCTGTCGAAAAGGTGAGTTTGTTAATCTCTATATAATCATAACTCCATATGGATATGGCCTTATAACTTTACATAACGTTCATACTTATAGGTTTACTTCCCAATAAACGAAGACGGTGTTCATTGGGTGCTTGCTGAATTCCATATTCGTTCATGTGTGATAACCATTTATGACAGCTTGCTCCCAAAGTACATTCAACGTGGTAAGGCTGAAGATCGACTATGGTGGCTGTCCACGAGTCAATGTTATGCATCTGTACTTCCAAATTACCTTAAAGAAACTCAAGTTTTCACGAAGAAAAACATAGATCCAGCAAACTACAAAATCACGTTTCGTAAGGATAGTAATACCCCTAGGCAATCCAATACCTCTGATTGCGGGGTTTGGGTGATGAGGAACATGTTTAGACTGGCAAATAATCTTCCATTGGAGGTTAGTGATACAAGTCTAGCTGGGTTGGCATATCGTGAACACTTGAGTGACTTCTTTTGGAAGTACAAGATTCAAAATGCCACGACATAATGTTGTATGTTCCATAATTAGGGTTAATGTTGCAGACAAAGACTCTTATGATTGTATGTGTTGTTCATCTAAACATTAGTGGATGTATGTTGTAAATATAAATATCTATGACAAATGCCATTTTCAATCTGGCAATTGTCTTTCAACTTACATTGTACTTTTTACGTTTGTTCATTGTTATTCACACCAAACATGGAAGAGTAACAAACTCACATGGAAGACATATTCATTTCATAAAATAAAAAATAGCACAAAATAGCAAATTGAAGTTGCTGATGTAGCTTATGGTGGTCTGGTGGTATTTTCTGATGCAATATAAGTGAGATTCAATCCTCCAAATCTTGCACACAAAGGCTCCAAATAGCATATAATCACTGCACAATCCTAAAAAGTCCTAATGACTAACATACAAAGAAAATTAAAAAAATTAAAAAAAGGGGAATCACGGGCCAAGAGGAACCACAAGGATTCGAACCCTCGACCTCATGATCAACCCCTTTTATGAACACCTCAACACGCCACACACAAACCAACTGCCCTAGGGTCTTTTTCGTTTATGACTTTGCAATATTTGATATTTAATATCAAATAGGCTGGGTGTTTCAAAATAGAAGCTGTGACTTAATAAGCCCAGAACAGCTTATTCAGTGCTTGTTTTTTGGCTTATTCCTTTACGTTGAGACGAGTTTCATATAAACTTGCTTAAGCGCGCTTAAAAAAATGTATGAATGGTAAGAATGTAGTATTAAAATACAGTGTTTCTAGTATCTTGTCTTATCATGTTTCTTATCTTTCCCTAATAAGTAGTTTCACCGTATATTGTCATTAAACCTTTTGCTTCTTTTAAAACTTTTACGTTGATACGAGTTAGATTTCAAAGTTCCTAAAACCTTTTTATTAATTTTATATTAAATTTCAAAGTTGATAAAAAAACCCTAAAATCAAATAAAATTAAAAATGAAAGTTTTTGAAAACCTTTTGGGCTGTAAACCTCAAATATATAAATTAAAACATAAAAACTATTTTTCTAAAAATTAAAACCTATTTTAACTATTTTTAATCTAATTAACAAAATACGGCTAAAGAAAAAATGATAAAAAATAAATGAAGAAAGGGAAAAATGCAAACTTGGTTCATAAAAATCCTAAACCCTATAACTTTCCTAGGAAAAATAAGCTAGTGCTAAAAAGCTTAACTAATAAGCTCAAATAGCCAAAATAAGCTACGGATTTAATATAATAAGCCCACTCAAAATCTCCTTAAGTACAATTGTTTGGAGAGGTATAACGTAAAAAACCATCCGGATCACTGGTAAACACGTTACTCCTCCGAAAGGGAGGTCGCGTGTTCGAGCCCAGGCCAGGTGAGTTTTTGCTATTTATTTTTTTTTTCTTTTTTAACTTTTTCAATCCAAACTTTATACTTCTTTACTCACAAAAACACAAACACAATTCACTTTATAACAAGATCAAATCCAAATTAATTAAAATCGTGCCCAGTTCACTTCTTATGAACACAAGCAGAAAGATGGAAACTTCACTTGTGCAAAGTAAAAACAAAGGCTCCAAATAGCATATAATCACTGCACAATCCTAAAACGAAACACAGATACATTGACATAATAACGATACAAAGAAAATTAACAATAAGAAATTTTAAAGATTTTCTACTAAGATAGTACTTGCCCTTGTGGACGGTTAAGAAGGATTAGTGATTCTTTATATGGGCCAACTAAAAAAGAACCACGATCTCCTTGAATGCCCTCAGGGTTTTGAAAGATTTGCATATTTCCGTTCCACATTAGTAGTCGGTGAGGTAACCCTCGTGGACTTTCCTTAACATCGAATATTGGATCACCATTGTTTGTAAATCCAAGTAATTTTGGAACTTGCTCAATAACCATATCTAAACGGAATAATAATCTAATGTTTGACACAATTTCACCATTAAAATCTAACACCCATCCAAAAACATTTCGACTTTCCAACATGACGAAACTTCCGGATATTACGAGAGAGTTTCCTAGTTGAGAAATGTTGAATGGAGGCCGAATCATAGATCTTATCTCAATAGGAACAGGCTGTATTAGAAAATTAAAAGTTACCATATCAAAAGAGAGAATCATGTACCTTTTGCACAATCTCCTAAAATGTTTTGAACGAGCCCTTTCGTAAGCAACCCAAAATTTTTTGCCATCAACTACTACTTGAGACGACTTTTTAATTCTAATTGAGCAACTTGGTATACGAATATCTTCAAGAACGGTCCAACAGTTGGACGTGAATGTAAAAACAGACACTTGCCATTTTCCTTCACCATACATCGGATAAGTAACTTTTACAATTATTGGGTCAAGATTGTCGGGTCGCACACCAAACCCAAATACCTTTTTGTATAATGCAGGATCATTTTGCTCCGTCAATATTGTTACAATTTTTTTAATTGACGGGTTCCAGACAACAAGTGAAATATCTTCACTACAAGAAAAACACCAAAGCCCTTCACTAGAAGAAACTGGTTTAAAATTTTGAAAATTCATTGGCGAATTTAGATATGTGAATGTACGGTTATCTTTTACCGTAAACATAAAACAATTTTCACCGTGATTATATTTAAATATAAAAGAACACGCATATGTTTTACACGAACCGTAATCGGTGACGAAGTCGGAATCGTCTATCGAAGCCTTCCATATCTTACACACTTGACGAAATCGAACTAAATCCTCAACGGGAAGTCTTGTCATGATTTCCCGTTGAAGTTAAAATGGTATGTAATCCGACATTCTCTAATATATTGATTATTTGATTAAACGTTATATGGTTAATTTGTAACAAATGTTTTTTTATAAGGCAAGTTACATTAACTACTTATTAATATATTCAACAACCTACTTATTAATATACTCAACAACCAATTTGGACGTTGATCAACATATAAACTGATCAAGTAATGTGTCATTGACTAATTATGTCCATGCATATGTAACACAGCATGAACTAATGTCCATAAGAGACATATATTCGGGCATATGTAACACAGCATGAACTAATGTCCATGCATGATCAAATATAGGGCATATATTCGCATATCATTGACTGAATATGTCCATGCATATCTTACTACACAAACAGTCTGCATGATGTATATGTAACACAGCAGAATTACTGAAAAGCTTAGTTGAATATTGCCCTATTAATCATGACTAATGTGTGGCTGTGACTCGTTGATTTGACACAGCATATGGGCAGGATGCAGTGTGTCATTGACTGAGTATGTCAATGTTGAGATAGGGTGCAACTTGCATCATTTGTTGCATAGCTAGTTAGAAAAAGAATCCAATGTCACATGGCAATAGTGGCTAGGTGAGGTCTTATTTAAGGGCATCATTGCATCGGGTTTCAACACATTGGAAAGCCATAGTTAAAGGAATAAGGTTAAGAAAAAATGACCTGGCGGTTGATGCTTCAGTCTTTGCAGTTGCTTTGCTCCTCAGATGACCTTGGCAATTGTTTCTACTTCTATCTAAGGAAGAAGGTTGAAGAAGAGAGGGAATGGAGGGGTAAGATTGAACTTCTGCATACGCAAAAGAACATCTCTATTGATCAGATTACTGCTTTCATAATGGAGCTTTCTAGCCTTAGCCCAGATCGGCGTGTGAGTCGAATGATTGATCTTTTGAATGACATGCGAGCCCGTGATGTCTCAGAGCTTAGGAGGCTTGGGGCATTGATGGATGAATCTGATGCTCGGATTCATGACTTGGAGCTTTTCATGCAGTCATTGTGAACAATATAATGGTAACCAATGTGATGCATGTCGAGTTAGTGTCTGTATCGTTGTGTTTTAAATAAACGACACCAGTTGTTTGTGTCGTAATCTACTACTATGTATCGTGTAGACTGTTTGTGTTGTTTTTTCTTTATTTTATGTGTCGTAATCTACTACTATTTATGTATTTGAAGTTTGAAGTTCTCTTACTGGCAGGGATTCTGTTGCACTAAATTCGTCATACCATACTAGTCATACAAATTCGTCATACCATACTAGTCATACAAATTCGTCATACCAATTACCAAATATGTCATACAAATTCACCTTACAGATTCGCCTTACAGGTTCTTTAACAAAATATTACATAACATACAGATTCTTTAATATAAGATTACATAACATATCATACAGGCAAAACAACAAAAGCAACCATGAGTTTGTCAAACCTTTGGTTTAGATGTTGAGCTTGAAGCATCTGGAATGTTTGTGCATTTCGACTTTGAAGGCCCTGGAATGTCTTTCTCGTCTTCCTCGGAACTTGAAGATAGAAATGGACTTTTCCATTTTTTAGTTTTCGACTTTGAAGGCCCTGGAATGTCTTCCTCGTTTTCCTCGGAACTTGAAGATAGAAATGGACTTTTCCATTTTTTAGTTTTTGACTTTGAAGGCCCTGCAATATCATACTCCTCTTCATCTCCATACTTAGGTTTGGTATCTATCGGGACTTTAAAGAAAAATTCATTTTTATCTAAATCACAAGGATCTTCATAAAAGTAGTTTAGCCAGTATTTGTATGGCCCTTTGCTTGAAACTATTTTATACTCAATGGGAGGAGTATGATCATCACTTGAACTAGTATCAGAATTGTCACTCGAACTCATATGCACCGAATTACTGTCATGGATCTCATTTGGAGTACTGTCTGATTCAAGGTTAATTATCTCTGCAGGGTTAATAATCCTAACTTTTAGGTTTGATATATATATTATCCAGAAACCAATCGGGAAAGACACTTCTTAATGTATTTTACATTATCTTAATCATCATATACAATCCTAATTATCAGATTACATGTCTAATGAAAAACTATCCTAACATTTTCAAATAATTTTAATCATTTTTGCTAGATGATAATCAATAATAAAAATAATGAATATTGTTTATGATCATTATTAAGGTTAGATAATAATGATCAGCAACAAGTATATATAAGGTGTTAATACCTATTTTGATTATCATCTAACAAAAATGATCAGAACATTCATCAAAAAATTAAAAAGAGTTAAAGAAAAATAATAATTGACTAACCTTTACCCTTGTTCATCATTAACGATTGATTAGGGATACAAATATAGATTAGGTTTTTTTTAGATAGATTTTCTGCTTTTTATGGATAAAGATTTTCCAAGAGACGGTTAAGGAACTGTTATAATGAAAATTTCGGGTGACCATTTTAATGGCTCAACGGGTTGGGCTTGGTTTAAAGTGTTGTTCATTTATTTTGAGTTGTTAGAGTATAGTATGCATGTTAGGATTGATTGGAATCATATTTGTTGAGTTTTGTATCCATTTGGTTTGAAAAATTTGTTTTCTGAAATATTAAGGGGTGTTTGGATCAGTGTTTTTATTGGATTGTATGTCTTGAATCTTGGCTTAAAACTGGTCTAAGTTACTCACTAGGTTGGTAATAGGTGCTAAGGGTATTTGGTTTTCATTTTTGTGAAGATTTAAAAGCATTTGCATGTGAAAATTTGAGAAACATAGCAAAAATCCAGTAAACTGCTTTTGTGACTGAAGTTGTGGAAATTTGTGCCTCTAATTCATTAGGTTGTTAGATTATAGGTTTAAGCAGGGTTGAGTATTGGTTGTATGCCATGTGTTTAGTTTGTATGCAAGATATGGGCTACTAAATTTCACTTGTGTGCCAAGTAGATCAGAAAACACCCTTAGAACTAGCAATTCATATCAGCAACATTCTTTGTGCATTTTGTGTGGATTTTGTGAAGTGATCTTGGTTGATTTGTGTTTATTTTGACTCCTTATACTCCAAAGGGTATAAGGTTGCCCCTTGTATCCAATCAAACATCCACATAACCAAGATCAAGCCCTCTTGATCAATTTTTCGCAAGTGAAGAAATAACACTTGTGTTCATCAGTCATATTGCCTAAACTGGGCACGTTTTGATCCATAAAAGCTTGATTCTTGTTTGTTTTTGATTTAAAAGTAAGTTTTAAGTAAGTAATAGTTACTGCTTTGTGTTTTTAAAGTTAAAAAAAAAAAAAAAAAAAAAAAAAATTTGCAAAAACTCACCTGGCCTGGGCTCGAACACGCGACCTCTCTTTTGGAGGAGTAACGTGTTTACCAGTGATCCGGATGGTTTTTTACGTTTAAGTTTCATTTCATTATCTATTTAAGGGTTATTGGATTTGTAGCTTATTTGATTAACAGCTTATAAATAAGCTATTTCTAACTTATTTCTTGTAGCTTTTTCCTGTTTAGCATTTTTCTTAGGTTTATATTAGGGTTTTTGACTTTTCTGAGCAAAAAGTTTATTTTTCCCATTATTAATTAATTTATTAGGATTATTTTAAGTTTTAATTTTAAAAAGTCATTAAAAAATAGTAAAAGGTATATTAAAAATCTGAAAAAATTGTTTTTAGGTTTTAATTTATATATTTGAGGTTTACAGCCCAAAAGGTTTTCAAAAACTTTTATTTTTAATTTTATTTGATTTTAGGGTTTTTTATTAACTTTGAAATTTAATATATAATTATTAAAAATGTTTTAGGAACTTTAATTTGTATTTTTATCTTAGTTACATTATTTAGGATTTTTAGTAATTTTTTAGAATTTATTTATAAACTTTTTATTTTTTTGATTATTTTAATATTATTTTATTGCTAAAAACAGAAAGTTGGTTTTTTCTACTTTTTTTCATTTTTCCTAGATTGTAGACATTAAATTAGGAACTTTGTAACTTTCCAAATCTTTTTAGGACTTTTCATTTATTTTTTATAATTAATTTAAGATTTAATAGATTTTAATAGTTTTTAAGTGTTTAAAAATAATTTAATTTGGTTTTAAAATTTTTAAAAATAGTTTTTAGCTTTATTAGGATATTTTTGAGGTTTACAATCATATAATCACATTTCTTTCTCAATCATATAATCACAAATTTTTAAAAATAGTTTTTAGCTTTATTAGGATATTAGGATATTTTTGAGGTTTACAATCATATAAAAATAGTTTTCGTAACCGTCTTTCTCTTCTAATCCATTTCTTTCTCAATCATATAATCATAAACATTAATCAATTCTTAACACAACGCACTTGCCTCCTCGATCATATAATCACAAACATTAACCAAACATTTTGGTTAATTGATCAACTGACGGTGCTCAAGTGATCAACTAGTATTTATTTTGACTTGTGTTGTCGAGATACAAAGTCAACTAATGAAATTGTACTATGATCTTTAAGTTTACATTTACTAGCTTATAAGTATGTTGACAAAAAGTTCTTCATCACATACAACATACGAATTGTTTGTTTCTTTTGTCACAAACAATTTAAAAAAATGTCTGATTACATTCCATCAGAAATACAAAGAGAAGTAATGCTTAGACTACCTGTAAGAGACGTATGCAGATGTCGTCAGATATGCAAGTCACTCAAAGCTATCATTGACGCAGAAGATTTCATTCGTGAATACGGGTCTCATGAGGTTGCTAATTTCCGCTTTATTTTTCAATACAAGGAAGAGGTTCTGGGTAATGGTATCATGTATAAGGTGAATAGTGACTTAGAATTCAGACTTGTTGGGAATTCTGGATTAAATTCTGCTTCTCTGGATGCACTATGCACTTCTGAAGGTATATGGTGTTTTGTCCATGCCGGCGATATCGCATTTGTTCTCTGGAACCCAACATTGGACAAAAATGTGACTATCTTGGCACCATATCTAGAGGCTCCTTTTTCCAAAAAGGTATTTGGGTTTGGTGTTTCTGAGGCAACACAGGAACCTACCATAGTGAAGATAACTAATCCAGTAGTTGAAGGTGCATGCTCAGTCTCTGTATTTACAATGTCCTCACGTGTATGGATTGATTTGTTACCCGAAGATTCGCCCCGGGGATCTCTTCGAATCAAAAGGGGCAGCCAGGCGGTGGTGGCCGGAAGAATTTATTGGGTGTGTTCTAAAAACTATATTTGTAACCGTGATCAAGAGCACATAAGATATATGATTTTGTCCTTTGGACTGGATACTCACCAGTTTATACTGGAAGATATCCCTGAGGAGATAACAAGAGCCATTCCACCTCCATACACACTTTCAAAACTAAACAATCGTCTCATAATTTCAGGGACAGTTGTTTTTCTAAGAGGACGAGTTACTTGTGCTTGGCAATTAGATGTGTTGGATGGCTTGCTTTCAATGGCTGGAGTGAATTACTTTCACGAAGGGTTATCGAGGTAGTGCCAAAGTTGTTGGGGTTTACAAATAACAACGAGCCGATATTTGTGAGTAGTGTAAACCCTGTTGGTTTTCCTCACATCCTAGAAACATGGAACAGACCAACCAGGCAGTTTGTAAACAACCTAGCTATTCAAGGAGTACCCAGTTCTTTCATGGTCGGCCCCTACAAGAAATCGTTATTTCTTCTTAACAGTCCACCAAGTGAAATTATATAATCTCCCTGCTATGTTATGTCTTGTATTTCTTTTCGTTTGTTTGTTTTGTGTAATGTATGTACTGTTCTCAATCTTATTTACCAAATGCAATAGTGCTCAACCATAGCACAATTTTCACAAATGATCAACTTTTAGTCACTGTAGCAAGTTTATTCTACCTGGGCACGTTTTTTGTTCTTGTTGGCTTAAATCTCGTAGACTTTATTCAGTTTTTGTGTTTTTGGTAGATTATAGTCATCAGGGGTGTGTTTGGATTAAAAAGAAAAAAAAATAGTTTTTGTAAAAAGAGACTGGCCAGGACTCGAACCTGCGCCATCTCTCCCACACACCAACGTGTTAACCAACTCTGCCCTTGGGTCTTTTACTGACCAAGGTGCGTTTGTTTTCTATTTAATGGGTTTTTACTTTTGGGTTTTCAAATATAAACAGCTTATACATAAGCTGTTTTCAGCTTATTTACTTAGTTTTTTAGCCTCTTTTGATTTTTTATTTGTTTATTATAGTATTTAGGACTTTTTAGTTTAAAAATCTTATTTTTCACGTTATTAAATTAATTTTTATGATTATTTTAGTACCCGTATTTTAATAATTAGATTAAAAATAGTTTAACTAATTTTAAAAGTTTTCAAAAAATATTTTAGGTTTTAATTAAATATATTGAGATTTACAGCTTTTAAAATTTCCATTTTAGTTTATTTTTAATTTTATTTAATTTTAAGGTTTTTTCATTAACTTTATAAATTAATATAAAATTATTAAATAGGTTTTAGACTTTTTGGTTTTCAAATTTGTGATTTTTATATTTTTTTTTAGTTTATACTAATTTTTTGGTAATTTTTAGGACACTTTCGTTTTTCGTCGAGTTTTACGATTTCGATCGTTTTACATCGTAGGGTAATTTTTAGCGTAATCCGTCTTATCAGTTTATCAGTTTATCATTTTAACTAATTAAATCACGTTAGGTGTAACTGTATTTATTTCTCAATCTAACAAATCTTAAATAGCATTTATGTTTTAATTTATATGAGTTTATATCAGTATATCAGTTGATCAGTTTAATTAGTATATATACGGTTATGTTATTGTGTAACTTGAATACATAATAAAATGGGTGATTCAAAAAAAGAGTTTTTGGTCTATTTAGTTTATGCAGACAAAGCTTACGGTGTGTCGCTTAAGAAAAGCATAACGTACAATGAACTAGTTGCGATTGTGAAGAATAGATTCAAGTTTAGCGTGTCTTCCGTAGTCTTGTTTACATACGAAGTAGGTACAAAGTGTGTGTACATTGAGAATGACGCCGATGTGAAATTTTTCATCAGTTCCACTTGGAATTCACAAGGTACAACAAATACTCTTAACATTAAAAAGATAGATCAGTGCTTAGATTACAATCCTACTTCATCTAACCATCAAGATTTCAATTTGTTAAATTCTAAACCAACTTGTTCTAAGAAATTAGATTTTGATCTCAATGAAAATGCAAAAGAAGAGTATGAAGAAAATTTGGAAACAAATTCGTTTAAAAAGATTTTCCGAACACCACAACAACAACCAATTAAAAAGGCAAAAAATGAGTATGAAGAAAATTGGGAAACAAATACGTTTAAAAACATTTTCCGAACACCACCACAACAACCAATTAATAAAACACCAAAAAATTATAATATATATGCTAAAAGGGTGTTTAAACCGGGTGACAAATTTGATAGCAAAAAATTATGCAAGTATGAAATAGGTTATAAAGCTATTCTAGAAGGTTATGAGTTTAACACTTTGAAAACAGATAAATTTAGGTATGAGGTAATGTGTGTCAATAAGGATTGTAAATGGAAAATAACATCACGTAAATGTGATTATAGTAGTGGATGGGTAATAAAAAAGGTAAACGACCACCACACATGTGAAAAAAGACAAATAGGTATGTATCACCGTAATGCTAGAGCTGAATTGTTGGGCCATTTATTGGCTCCTAAGTTTAAAGACAACAATCGCATTTACAAAGGAAAAGAAATCCAACATGACATAAACTGGCAGTACAACCTGAACATTACATACAAGCAAGCCTGGAGATCAAAGAATTATGCATTGATAGAGACATCAGGTTGCCCAATAAAATCCTTTTCGCAGTTACCTTTTTATTGTCATAATTTGGAATTGACAAATGATGGTACTATTACATCTATTGACACCGATGACGAAGGACGTTTTAAGATGGTTTTTGTAGCTTTTGGTGTTGCGGTAAGTATTTGTATAATAAATTCATAAGTTATACATTAATTTGTTTTACATTTTAGCATTTATCTAATTCTATGTTTTATTTCCCTTTAGATTGAAAGCTTTAAGTACCATATGCGACCATTGATCATAATAGATGCGGCGCATCTAAAAGGCCCTTACCTAGGAACAAATCTGGTGGCAGTTGGAATGGATGGAAACAATCAAATCATACTGATAGCAACTGGAGTGACTCAGGGTGAGACAGGTGCTTCATGGTCATGGTTTTTGACGAAGTTGAAAGATTGCATAGGAGAAAACCCTAACCTGGCTATCATATCAGATAGGCACGTAGGAATATTAGCATCGGTAAAAGACGTTTTCCCAAATGCATTCCATGGCTATTGTTGCAGACACCTGATGATGAATTGTAATATCAAGGCAGACAAACTAACGGCAACATACTGGAAGATGTGCAAAGCCTACACAGTAGACACTTTTAATGAAGCAATGATGGAGATTAGAGCAAAAGCACCAGCAGCATACAAGAAGCTGATAGAGGCGGGTGTTGAAAAGTGGTCTAGAGCACACTGCCCAAGTAGTCGTTACAATTACATGACGTCTAATAGCGTTGAGTCAATCAATTCATTAACAAAAGATGTCCGCAAACTACCGGTAACTAACCTACTAGAGTGGTATAGATGTCTTGTACAGGAAAGGTATTGCGAGCGTCGAGAAAATTATGCAGGTTAGTTATGCTTTTACCATATATTTGAGGGCCCTATATTTGATACATATTATTAAATAATTCGTTAAACTAACTTAGTGTATTAATGTAGAAGCTAAAGAAGATGAATTAAGTCCATGGGCCACGAGGAAAATTACAATGCGGATGAACAAGAGTTTAAACTGGCTTGTGGCAGGAATTGAGATGTACAAAGTTTATCAAGTAGATGATCGTCGCAGAATCCATATAGTGGAGTTATGTGATTATAGATGTACATGCCGCGTATGGCAAATTTCAGGTCTGCCTTGTGCTCATGCATTAGCTGTTTGTAGGTGTCTTGGATTGACAGACTTCAGTCAATTGTCACAAGGGTGGTTCAGGACAACGGCGCTTAAAGCAACGTACCAAGGGTTGGTATATCCTGTGGGAGAGATTTCTGGGTGGCAGCGTCCTAATTACTTACAAAGAGTTCAGCCACCAATAATCAAAAGGCCATCTGGACGACCAAAGGGGACAAGCCGTATTTTATCTCAAAATGAAGTGCCTGTAATCCCAACTTGTGGCAGGTGTGGTAGTCGTGGCCACTATCGCCAAGGATGCTTACAAGCAATACCAACTCCACCAAAAAAAGTAAGTGTTTACATTCACCTAATTTTTTAAACATCAACATATAATGATCAAATCATGACTTCTGTGACACATTATATAGGCACAAAATGGGGCGACGCAAGAAGATGGAATTAACTCACAACAAACACATTACGACTCACAGCCATTCCATTGGGATGCTGTAAACTTGAACGACCCTTAGTTTCTTATAACTATTGGGATGCAAGCAGATGGGATGAACTCACAACAAAAAGTAAGAAGAAATCTTAAGTATTTGTTTTGTAACTATTTGTCTTTCAAACACAATGTCTGCCGGGGATGCTGTTATCTTTTTTGCTTTCAAACAATTTGCCTACTTTCATGTTAATACAATTTTATACTAGCTAATCCAAATACAACTACTTAAAACAAATTAACTAATCAAAATAAAATAGAAGGGTAGGGTAAAGAAAATTACTCTGCATCCAGGCCCTTTGCTATTGCTTGTGGTCAATTCACTTCTTGATCAAACAATCCTTTATAGCCAGCCTCGAAACAAATACTTAGCGATTGCGGGTCAAATTAATACAAAGGTATATAAACACGTCAAAATAATCAGGTCATTCCAAATGTCATTAAAAATTAAAACGGTCCTCAACCGTGGACAGGCATATTACAAGAAGTGTTAGACCCATAAACGTTCAGGTCATAAGTGTTTACAAAAGATATGCCTACAATTCATAAATGTTAACAATTGACATACAAACTAAACCATGATCTTGTGTTGGAAATACAATCGGATCAGTTTCTCTCGGTATGCCATAGCCGCTTGTATTGGGTCTTCAACATCCAATGGGATCCCATGAGTCAACCTATATACATAATAAGACATAAGAACCGGACTTATAAAATTCAACCTATAGGCCATAAAAATATATTTAGTAAAAATATAATTAATTGAAATGTTCGTTACCTGTATAGAAATAAGCAAACAAATACACCACAATCACCAAATATACCTCCCTGCTGGGGGACGTTTTGTGCATGTCTAAACTTAATACTATACTGACTTGGATCAATTCCTTTGCTAGAAAACACACCGGCCTGTTGTAGAACCACAGGGAGCTTAGTCTCTAGACACTTCCTCATTTTAACATACCATAGACGAGTTTCTTCTCCACATAGGTCTAGACTTTCTGGCAATAGACTATCATAGAACGTCACATTTCCAGTTCTGATATGAAACTGTGCAAGAGACCAATGTGTCTTGGGTTGATTTATTGGAATGAAGACCTACAAAATGTTTACATTTATAATTAGCCTTATACTACTTAGTTATGGCCTCTGTTGGACAACTACCTCCTAAAAGGGACCAAAACAGTAATTTTCGCTAGTTAAAAAAAGGTACCTGCTCAACATCAGTCCATGCCAATGGGTATATTTCATTGTTTGCATAGAACAAAGGAATCGAGTCTTGAAGTAGAAGCGTCAGAAAGTAACAACTAACAATCGACCAATCATGAGAAGATTTTCTAAATCGCCAGATGTACCACGAAAATAAATCAATGTGCTGTATGCAATTCACAAAAACTTGGTCAAAAAAACATCCATATACAATAGTAAACACATAAAAACATAGAGTCAGTGAAAATATGGCTTACCTCATCCCAAAACCAACCTAAACGATTCTCATCCTCCCCAGTTAAACTGTCCCAGAAACGTCGATCAACCACAATGTCATTGGACCAAGGAAACTTCCAGTTACCCCAGCCAGAGGTAATCAGAAACGCTTCCAAATAGTAATCACAATAAACTTTATCAATAGCTTTGGATGGTCGCTTGAGATTCTAAACAGAATAAATACAAACCAATCACTTTAAGTCAACGGGAAAAACAAACCAATCACTTTAAGGCAGTGTATGCCATACCTCAATCCACGGTTCAAGTGCTTCACATCTTTCAATCATATCCGCGTCAAGCAAATTCTTTTGATTTCTCAGTGTATCCAAGCTTGGAATTTTTTGTTCTGAAACTTCAACAAACAGTGGCCTGCGGACATTAACATAACGCCTCTTGTTTGCTCCACATTTCTCTAAAGCAGCTTTTATATGATTCCGCTTATCTGAATGCATACTTCTCATGTCATTCTGTTCTTCCAACAACATTTTGTTCCTCCGTCTGTTAACCTCTGCAATCCTATTCTTTTCAGCAAATAGCTTCTCAGCTTTCAAACATTCATCAATTGATTGGGACCTTTCAACATCACCTTTCTGCGAGTACAAGCATCATTTAAGCATATAACTAGTTAATACAAAATTCAATTTCAAAAATTTTCAACATTAGATAGTTCACTAACCAAAAGTGGAAGATGAACAAAATCATCTAAATGATCGACCAAATCATTTAAGACACAGTCTTCATCACTCAAATACTTGTCAGCCAAATCAGATTCGTTATTAACAGTATCCGATGTCACCTATAACAACAGCAAATTGAAAATATAAACTTGTGTTTATGAATATACTAACACAATTCGCTGGCTTGTAAAAAATATTAAATATCAATAAATATTACCTTGTGTTTCTGAATACGGGGTTTCTGTTTACGACTAATGACCTGTTACAAATATAAATGTTAGTAAAAAATAATGTAATAGGATACATAACAGAAAAAATTAAAGTAAATGTTGATTAGGGTTAAAATATTACATTAAGGATAGTCTCAAGCTTGTAAATCCATGCTTTCAAACTTTTTATCTCTTTGGGTAGAATCATCAAACTCTCACATAAACTCTCCAACGCAATAACTCGATCAGTAAGCGTCACCTCTTTACTACAACTCTGGCTGGCTCGAAACCCTTCATTCTCTTTCTCACTAGCTAAGCGAGTTGCTTTCAGTTTTCTTAGATACTCACCAAAAAGACCTCCATATTCAACAGGTGGAGCTCTAGGTGTATACCACTTGAAAAAATTATTGCTAACTGTATACCAATCTGATTGGCCCTCAGCTCTTGTTGGGTATAGGTCCCCGTAAGGTTTTTTGGCCTAAAAATCAAATTAATCATGTGAGATATCTAATTGGGACATCACAAAGTTTATGAGTAATCAGGAGTAATCATACCGATTTATCAAACTGTTTTTATTCATGTAAATACTGTTTATTTGTATTATCTATAGAACAAAATAAGAGATTCGATCTGAATGCTGTGAAATTATGTATAAAATCTACTGGTTTTTGTGTTACGAAACAAATGGGCATCTTATAGTCATGTTCAATCGTTGGGTGACATCTTATACTCCATTTACACAAAAGAACAAATATATTCTTGTAAAAGTCCCTAAAAGCCTTTATATGAATGATTTTGCGTCTTGTTTTGGTTACCAAAAACGATACCTATTTTCCGTCTTGTTTTGGGACATCACAAAGTTTATGAGTATAATGTAAAGAGAATGGGTAAAACTAATAATAATGTAAAGAGAATCGGTAACCTGTGGAAAAAGTTCACCAAAATACTCCCAATGTTGAAAGCTTGCGTGCTTTACCCAGAAACAGCCTCTCGGGATCTCTTGAGAAGATCTCCTCCACCAACGATCACACATACTTGATGACTCTAGAATCCAGATCTAAACAGTATAAAAATTTTAAATCAATATTGCAAGCACAAGGAAGTTGTATAAAATTATCAATATAGCTGGTAATGTAAAATTACTAACCTTGAAACATAAAAGAAAGCCAGATAATGTATATGATGGAATAAAGTTTGGATTTTTTTGCAAGGCTTTCATGTGAGAATCATGATTCTTTGAGTGCACATTTCTGATGGAACCATACAACTTACGCCAGATGTATTCACCCCAACTGAAAGCGTTCCACTCACCCAGATTCTCAACCATTCTAAGGAAAACATCGTCAACATCTGAACTTAGCTCATGACCCATAAATATCACTTCCAAAGATAATAGTAGACAAACTCGTATGGAGTCCTCATCAGACAACTTGGCAAAACGCTCTTCATCCTCCATCATTGCTAAAAGGTCTAGGATCTTAACATACTCCCCTATCTTTTCAGGGAATACTCTATCACGGAAACTGATTTCACCCTCCCTAAACTTACGGAAGCTATGTGCACCAAATCTAAATCCGGTAATGAGACAGAACTCACGACGACCAAAATGTAGGGTATGTCCATTGACATTATAAATGAGTGGCAAATCATAATGATTATTATCCTGAAACTTTTGCTTTTGTATCATGTAATGTATGAGACCTTCCTCGTTGTCAACATAACTTAAATCCAACCAACGTCCAAAGCATGTGGAACGAAATAATTCACTACGCTCAAGACCAAGCCTATCTTTAATCAACGGGAAATAATGGAGCTTGCTCCTAGCATGAACTGTAGCATGATACTCCTAAACAGTATAAGCATTATGCAAAAGGTCAGATGGTGATGGAGACTAGCTATAATTGTCCTCAAAAAAATGATGCAGTCATACTTAACCTCTAAAACAAATGATGCAGTCACAATTAACCTTATGGAATCCTGGTGGTTCAAGGCAACACGGGTATAATCCAAACACACTTGTAAAAACAGAAATTTGAGAGTTTATGACCACAAAGGATTTATGACCACCAAGGATTTAACATAACGATTCAGTAATAATCAATCTTACCTTATTTCATATTCAAACTTACAAGGAATTCAAAAAAACGAAAACAATTCATTAATGAATCAAATTGGATGTAACTATCATTCTAATGAATATATCATTCTAATTATTTTACAAATAATTATTTTGCAAAATATTCATCGAATTAAATTTCTATCCTGATTTTGCAAAATATTCATCGAATTAAATTTCTATCCTGATTTTACAAATAATTATTTTGCAAATAATTAATCATTATAGATCTGATTAAAAAAAATCAAATAAATATGAATCATGAATTAAGATAAATTAAAGAAAAAAACATATAAAAGAAATCATCAAGATTATTGAAACATGAATTAAAAAAACATAAACAAATAGATTTCAATTATGAATTAAGATAAATTAAAGAAAAAACTTACCAAAGGAATCATGATAATTATGATAATTAAAACAATTAATCAAAAAATGATCTAATATAGCCATTTTTAATGAAAACGGGTACAAAACAAGTACAATCAAAAGAAGAAATCAAAAGATTATCTTACAAACTAGTACAGTTTTTTTTTACTTTTTCAATTTCCAAAGTCAAAAAGAAGGTTGATCAGTTGATCCGCCGTCGGTTGATCAATGGAACAGTACACATGTCAGAATGTATAGGTCAAAGTTTTGGGAAAAGATATTATTAAAAAAGGTTGATCAGTTGTATACGTGTCAAAGTTTTAAGTGGGTTGATCAGTTGATCAAAAGTACAAGTCTTTTTTTGGAATTTTGAAAAAAAAAGTCTGGGTAAGGGACCTTCATGTGTACTTTAGTCTTTTTTTTGTACTTTGCCCTATAAAAGATATAGCTCTGAATCTCTATATCTAACTAGCCTTTCAATTTGCTAGATAGGTTTTTGTGACTTTTCTTGTCACGTGGTCAGACTTTTTGAATAACATACATCTTTTGTTGTTTACTCTAACAATCGGCTACATTTCAATTGGCTTGTTTAGTGGTATCTATATGACTATATATAATAAGAGGTGATTTGCACACTTCATAAATTAATTGATACATTTAAAATGTTTGTGTGTTGACATTTATATCCTTACATTAGTGGAGTGGGTAAATTTCAACACACATATTAAGGGTAAAAATGTCAACACACAACATTTTGAGTGTGTCAATCAATTTATAGAGTGTACAAATCACCTTCCGTATATAATGCATATTATCCAATTTATACCCGAGATATGATGTTGCATAGAGCATAAGTTAATAGAGAAGTGTTACCTAACGAGTGGTAAATGTTATGACCTTATTCGCATGTATGTGAGAGCTTTTATGATATCATGTCAAAAGTTAGAGCGAAATGCTAGTCTTCGGCATATCAACGTATATCAGTTAATGAACAAGTAGCTCGATTTTTGCAAATAAGACAGAATGACTTAGGAACCATATTGAATCACGCGGATCGTTGATCGTAATCAACCGCGGTTTGGCATTTTCGTAGGACTCACAGATCTCCCAAACCTTAAATTCCATATGTTATCTTACTTTTGATAAAAAAATATGTACTTATTCATATTTAATTGATGCCCCTTTTTATAGGGTTTGCATGGTGCTAGGACAATTCGGGAAATCATTTACATTTCATGATATATATGTTGGGAGTACTACATCAGTGCCTAGCGTGTATTAATGTTTAGATCGATGATAATGCACATAAATATCTAATGCACAATGAAAATTTTGGGTAAGTATTTGATAGAAACTGTGATGTGACCGAACGAATAACATGAAATACACTAGCCACTCGATATATTTAACCAAACGAAAAAGAATAAAAACAATTATCAGTTCAATTGACTTGCAAATTAGCGTGGTTTATCATCGATCTTTAGGGACCAGTCTTGATATTTACAGGAAGTGATAATCCCGTATCAAACACGGTGGTAGAAGAAGTCAGTCAAGAGCATTTTCAAGTCATGTGCTTTTGGTTAAGTAGTCAACAGCCATCATTTTGTCCAAATCGTGCATGTTTTGAACTAGTCAAGATACAAAAAATATTTACTGATGACTAGCGAATACTCTAATGTATTCTACATAGATAACATGTTACAAGATTCAAAACTCATACTTATTTTATATATTAACGGATTTTTCATGATCCATACAACAGATTGTGTTTAAAAGTCATAATGTTAGTTGAAGAATTATCATGATAGTGAACACTTGGTTAAAAAATGAAACACCATACGACTATAAATACATCAAGTTTCATATCGATTCTCATCCCAATTCTATCACACATTAACAAACCATGAATACATTTCTACTCTTAACGATTCTCATTCTTTTAGCAACCGTCTCAGCTCAAGACTGCGGGAGCCAAGGTGGTAACAAACCATGTTCCAATGGAAATTGTTGTAGCCAGTACGGGTTTTGTGGAAACACTCCCGCTCATTATTCTCATGCAAACAAGTGTCAGAGTCAATGTAGCGGGAGTGGTACCACGGGCCCAAGCACCGGTGGTGGTGTTGCTTCCATTGTGACTTCATCCGCGTTTGATCAAATTCTCAAGTATCGAATTACCCAAGATGTCGTGCAAATGGATTTTACACTTACACTGCTTTTATTAATGCTGCAAATGCTTATAACGGGTTTGGTACAACTGGAAGTGCTGATGACCGAAAAAGAGAGCTCGCGGCTTTCTTTGCTCAAACCTCCCATGAAACAACATGTATCATTGGTTTTTTATTCATACATAATGACAGGACATTGCATAATACATGTTCATGTTCATGTGGCAACATGAAATATCATATCGGCATACGTTTTTTAACTATTGAATTGCATGGTAGGTGGGTGGTCAACTGCACCAGATGGTCAATTTGCATGGGGATATTGCTTCGTTAGAGAACAAAGTCCAACAAGAAGGTATTGTGACTCTAATCAATGGCCATGTCCCCAAAGCTACTTTGGCAGAGGACCTATCCAGCTATCTCAGTAAGTTCCTCAACCTTTTAAATCGTTATACGATTGGTCTAATTCTTGAAATGCCCCAAAATGTTACCTTGTTACCTGGTTTGAGTCTGTGTGGCGGTGGGCTCAAACCCCGTGGATTAGTCGGCCAATAAGTCGGAAATCACGGTTACAAAAAAAAAACTTATACAACTTATGCGACTTTTCTAAAAATTGTAAAATTTTAGAAATTTTTGAATTTTGTTTTCAATTTTTGGAAAAGTCGCATAAGTCGCATATGTTGCATAAGGCATTTTGGAAAATTTTCATTTGGTGGGTGAAAAAGAGAAATAAGGTAACATTTTTGGGCATTTCAAGAATTAGCCCTATACGATTATAGTTTTAAGATAATTTATGTGATCCAAAGGCCGGGTTAAAATGAAAAGCTATAACGTGTTCGAGTGAATCTGTGTATAGGTTATGCACGACATATATAGATAATTTCATTGGCCCAAACATGTCATAAAAACTTCAACTACTCTACTTAAAATTCAATAGTACATAGTTTTTGTTCGGGTACACCTTGGTGGCGTTGGCTACGCTTTTACTATACGTAAAAGGCTACTAGTAAAACTTAGTATTACCCGACAAGATCAAAATTTATCAAATCTAAAGTGCATAAGTTGAACTTGCAGACATTTAGTAGCAAGTTCCTATTTTTCAGCATCGAGATCTTTATAGAATTATTAACATTAACCAGCATGGCCTTAGTAGTTGTTAAAGTCCAGAATTAAGAAAACCAAAAAACATGAAAATTAAGGGTGTGTTTAATTGTGGAAAATTTTTCATATTTTTCTGATTTCAAAATTCTAGAAAAGAGGGGAGTTTTCTTTTTCTTGGAAAAGAATTGAAAATTTAGAAAAGGGTAATATGGGGTTTTCCAATTTTATATATAAATTTAGAAAATGAAAATTTTGAAATTTTAGAAAATTTTCGGAAAATGATGCTACTAAACAGCTGATAAGTGTGAAAACACTCATCAATTATGATCCAAAAACCACTCAAAACACTGTCAAATACATAATATTTAGCTTTAAAATATCAGAATTACGCGTGTATTTGTGTTTCATGTGTTTTCAGGTAAGAAAGATACATTTTGGAACAAAGATGAGTTTTCAAGGGATTTATATCACAAAAGACGAAGAAAAAGACGAAAAGATGATTCAAGGACCAATCATGCCATACTTTTACAAGATGGAGGACTAGACTTGTAACTTTCAGAAGATAAAAGATGAAATGGAAATTACTTCAAAGTCTTTATAACTATTTGATAAAAGAATGAAATGAAAGGACTATAAGGCAAATTAATAGGAAAAGTTTTATTAACTTGGTCATTGACCAAGTCTCGGTCAAAACACCCATCACACGCGTCTTCATCTTCTATCAAACGAAGAGAGAGAAAACAAAAAGATAGAAACAGTCGGTTTTATCCCTTTTCCACCATATCACTGCAAGTTCAATTCAAGAGAGTTAGAGAAAGATTCAAGTGAATATTAAAGAAGCAAAAGTGATCCTTATCCTCTCCTCTACAAGCTGATACAACTTAATATGATCAAGAATTGAAGATAAAGAAACGCCCAATTCTGAAGAAAGATGAATGGATTTCCTCGTATTTTCCACGTGGCACGACTTGATTGGATTTAACACGTCATCTCATCTCCTTCAATCTCTATAAATACCAGTCATCTCCCTCAGTTGAAGCCGGTTAACATAGGAGTAGAGCTTCACACATAGTTAGTTAGTTAGATTAGTTTTAGTTTAGAAGTAAAGTTAGTTAAATTTTCATATTGTAATCAGTTAATCTGATCAGTTACATTCGGTTAGATAGTTTGTTAAAGTTGTTACCATTACTTCCATTAATGAAAATTTTAAGTTTCTCAATCTACTTTCTTTCTAATCAAGCTAGAGTTTTGTGTTTCTTGATCCTATTATCGAACTGTTACTGTTCAGGTTGTTATTAGGATGAAGCCATACTTCTTTTCCTGCCACTGATGATTCATTTTGTTTAACTTTTGGTTAAAAAGTTTACTGGATCGAATTAGTTAAAGTTGGCAAGTGCATGATTTTTCTTTTTGAAAATAGTTTGGTAAAGAATAAGTTGATACATTTAGTTCCAGTAATAGTCAGTTGATTCGGTTAGTTTAGTAGATTGTTGATTGATAGACTTGTTCACAACTTTATAGCAGATTCGGTTTGTTCAGTAAAATCATAGGTTCGGTTTGGTTTCGATAATTAGGATTGTTCAACTAGCTTATTCTTTTAGTGATCCTATCATGACGTTAGATCAGTATTCATACTCTTGAAGTCTGTGAAGGATTTGTTAAACTGTAATGAAAACAACATATATGTGTTTCTGGTTTTGTTTTGATTTTACAGCTTTACAGCTTTGAGGTTTACGAGTTCAGTATTGGAAAAGCTGGTAATCTTGTGGCAGTAGCTGGTGGTTCGATATAGATTAGTTATTGTAGGATTAGATTCGAGAGTCCTGTTTTGTTTTTCTTCGTTCGTTTCGGTTTGATTTTGCAGGATTACTTTCAGTTTTTGAAGGTAGCAGATTGGTGAATTCAGTTCAGCAGCTCAATTCTGCAAGTTCTGCAATTCGGTTGATTGCTATTTGATAATAAGCTGATTACAGCTTTTCAGTGAAAAGCCTAAACATCCTGAAGTGGAGTAATGTTTTTCAGTAGGTGGATTTAATTCAGCTTGAGGTTTCTTTTTAGTTTCATTATGCAGGCAGATTAGTAGACGAAGATTAGGGGTGTTTGGTTTCAAGCCGGCTCAGCGCCGCGCTTCTCGTCATCAATGGACAGGCCTCGGATGTGGGAAGTCTCCTCTTTAACTTTCTGAAATTTATAGTATAATCTGCTAGTGGCTATCTGTAGTGTAATTCTAGTTTAGTTTCGTTTGATTTTCTCATTTGCAATTTGTTTAGTCTCTGAATTTAGTGTATGTTTGGATTCATTAGTTCTTGATTTCTATATCTTGCATTACATCTGATATGGCTGTTTGGATTAGCTGAATGTAGTTAATATGTTCTAAAAATAAAGCTTTTTAAAAAATAGTCAGATAGGAATTCGAATAAGATTTTATAGCTCGTTTTATGCAGATATGTAGAATACTTTCAGGTTCAAGTTTGCTAGTTTTCCATATTTGGTCCCTGAGTTTGTATGTTTTAGTTTCAGTTCAAGTCCTGTACCGTTAGTATTAGTGGTCGTTAAACCTTACAGTTAAAACCTTATATCATTTTTAGTCCAATCCAGTTAAAAATCATCATCTAAGTTTTGGATCACGTAGACTATTGGATTTTAGCAATTTAGATATGGGCCTGAGTTGAATTTAGATTTGGACTAATGAACTAATCTGTTTTTTTTGTTTTCAATTCATAAGTCTAGAGTTAATCCTATTCCATTTTTTCTTTGTCACTTTATAAATTTACTAAATAGGTTTATTAATCTTTGATTTTTTTAGGATTATAAAAGTTACTTTTAGATTTATACTTTGTATCTTGCAATTTAGACTTGTAGAATAAATTTACATATTGCATTCCTTTTTTTGTGCATTTAAATGTGTAATTGCAAAATGTTGTAGAATAGTACGTATATGTAGCATAATATAGATATTTTTACATTTTTACTTGTTTTGTGCCAATTAGACATAAATTCCAAAAAAAAGATCTTACAACCAAAAACAATCAAGTCTTTGCTTAAAACGTTATATCAATTCGGATCGAGCTGAGAAGACAGCTATACTAAAAAACGAAATATTAAATGGCGCCGCTGCCGGTTCTTTTCGTGAAGATTAACGATTTCGAGTGAGACGATTGGATTTTGGGATCCGTTCACTTTGTGAACGTTATTTTTACGTATTATAATCAAAAACATAAAAAAAAATCAAAAAGATAAAAAAAAAAAAAAATAAAAAATCACAAAAATCAATTCTTTTCCTAAAGAATTGAACCAAAAAAATAAAAAATCCAAAAAGTAATCTTTTTCCTAAAAGATTACAACCAAAAATATATATTATTGGTTTTCATCGCTTTTTACGTACATATAGTATTTTTCTTAAAAATCAAATAAATACAAAAATATTTTCTATATATTATTATATGTAAATACGTATACATATACGAACAACCAATACACATATTTTCCATAAGTATTGCTGAGGTAATACACCGTGTTGAGGGGCGTTCCGGTCCTTGACACGCGTATCGATCGAATTTAATTAAGCAAGAATAGATAAATACTTCCAATAGGCAATAATTCGAAGAATACAAACTACTAAAGTGAATAGATAGGCGACGTGCTATAAAATGCCGTCTAAGGGTTAATAGGTACTTAAGTGCTTCGCGCCACCTAACCCCCCGTTCACTAGTGCGTATTCTAAGAAGGAAGGCTTTATTGGGGGTCTTGCACCCAAGTAGTAATTATATATATACTTTCTTGTGGATATTTCATATCGAACCTCGAAGAGGATAATCCTTTTCTCTTCAAAAGTCGACCGAGGGCTACTCCCTCATTCCTCGTGTTTACTTACACGTGTACTCGCACACGTGTAAACATACCACCTTTGGTGTATTACTTCCTTCCCCGAGGAAGCTTTTAGACGTCATTTCACTTGTATATACATTCGACCATTTTGTAGCCATGGATCAACGTCCTATTATGGAGATTCTCCAATCGAAAGTAGAGGGAAATGCCGACGCCATCGTTATACCTGAAATAACCGCACAGACTTTTGAGCTTAATACACACATGATCACTTTGGTTTCTTCTAGCCCCTTCTTAGGGAGATCCATAGATGACCCCCACGACCATATTAAGAGGTTCTTGTTACTTTGCAATACATTTAAGTATAATGGGGTCCCTCCTGATGCCATTAAGATGATCCTATTCCCATTCTCCTTAGAGGGTCTTGCTAGAAATTGGTATGATAGGCAACCATCTATGAGCATCTTCACTTGGGAGGATTTAAGGAAGAAGTTTTTGAACCAGTTCTTTCCTCTATCAAGAACTACGGCTTTGAGAAAGTTAATTATTGGTTTTCAACAAAGGAATGATCAAACATTTAGTGAGGCTTGGGAAAATTTCAAGGAGTTATTGAGGAAATGTCCAAATCATGGATTCAATGAGGTTCACCAACTCAACACTTTCTATAATGGATTAAGACCACACCACCAAGATTCACTCAACTTTTCCGCGAGTGGAAATATTTTCTCTAAATCCTTTCAAGAAGCTTGGGACATTATTGAAAACAAATCGATGGTGCAAGATAACACACAATTTGATGAGAGAGTCCATGTGGTGCAAGAGAGTGTTACTCCTCAAATCGAAAACATGATCTCTCAAAAGCTTGATACTATGACCAACATACTCATGAAATTTTGTGAACTCTTTTTGAACAAGAATTCCACCAATGATGTGAATACTATTGCTCTTTCATGTGAGACTTGTGGAGGTCCCCATTCCTACCAACAATGTGATAAAGTTCAAGGCTATCAAGGGGAGTGTTATGCTTACCAAGGGAATAATTACAAAGCACCCAATCATTTTCAACCTCAAGGAAATAACTTCTATCCACCAAACCAAGGGTTTAATCCACCACCTAAATCTTTCCCACAACAAGGTTTTTATCAAGGAAATGTGCAACTTAACCCTATGGATTTGATGCTTCAAAAGTTTACTTCTTTTGAGAAACAATTGAAAGATAATCAAGAGGAAAATAACAAGAAATTTGCTCTTCTTCAAAACCAAATTATGTATAATCAAAGACCACAAGGGGCTTTACCTTCCAACACACAAACAAATCCAAGGGCAAATGTCAATGCTATTACAACAAGAAGTGGAAAAACAACAAAGGATCCTTCACCTCCTAAACCTCCTATTGTTCCACTCATTTGTTCTCCTACTTGTGACAAACCTTCTACCTCTATTTCACCACCTCAAAATGCTCCTATTCAATCAAACACACCTTCTCAACCTATTCCTACTTCTCCTCTACCTTCCACACCTCCTAATGAAGAAGCTAACAAAGACAAATCTTCCACTACGACACCTACTCCACCTACACCAAAACCAACTCTTCCATATCCTTCAAGGTTGAAAAAGGACAAGTTAAAGAACAAGGATGACATCCAAGTCTCAAATTTCTTAAGGATGTTCAAGCAACTCAACATCAACATATCCTTTGCGGAAGCTCTTGCTTATATGCCAAAGTTTGCTAAGATGTTCAAGGATTTACTCTCAAACAAGGAAAAATTGGTTGATTTGCCTAACACATTCCTTAATGAGAATTGTTCCGCTGTGCTACTTAAAACCTTACCAACAAAACTTGGAGATCCGGGGCGATTTTTGATCCCTTGTAATTTTCCTAGGGTGGAAAATTGCATGGCACTAGCGGATCTTGGGGCAAGTATCAATCTCATGCCATTATCGCTTTGGAAAAGACTTTCACTTCCCGAGCTCACACCTACTAGGATGACACTTGAGTTAGCTAACCGCACCATAGCTTATCCGGTGGGCATAGCGGATGATGTGTTTGTAGGGGTTGATAAGTTTACCTTTCCCGCGGATTTTGTAGTGGTTGATTATGATATGGACCCGAGAGTTCCTCTTATTGTTGGTAGACCCTTTTTGAGGACGGGTCGTACTCTTATTGATGTGGCGGAGGGGGAACTTATTATGAGGGTGGAAGATCAAAAGATATTGTGTTTAACATGGGAAAATTGTCTAAGAAATCCAATGAGCCCGAGACGGTTAAGCATGTTGATATTCTTGATAAAGAGGTGAATCACGTTGATATTCTTGATGAAGTGTGTAATGAATACTTTCATGAAGCTTGTAAGAGTGGTGAATATGATCTTCCTTATGTTGAGACAATAGCCTCCATTACTTCCTCATTGGATATTCATGAACCCCAACAATTTCATTTTGGAGATTTGAATCATATTTTCAACACAAATGAGGAAGCAAATGAGGATTCTAGTTATGATGAACCACCTCTTTTTGATACACGAATTTATGATGAGTATAGTGATGATGAGTTCTCCATTTTTGAGCCTTTATTCTTTGATGATCACACTACCTTGAGTTTTGAGGAGATACCTTTTAAAACACCAATACTTGATATGCCAATCTATGATGACTATCATGAAGTGGAGGGTTCTATCACTGATGAGAGTGATAAGGTTTTTGAGATTGAAAGATTGCTTAGTGAGGATGAATTGATAGATAAACAAATTGAAGATTATCTTAAGAGAGATGATATTGAGATTGACATCTCTAGTTCAAATTGGGAAGAGGATGTTCTAGAGATTGAAAGATTGCTTAGTGAGGATGAATTGATAGATAAACAAATTGAAGATTATCTTAAGAGAGATGATATTGAGATTGATAACTCTAGTTCAAATTTGGAAGAGGATGTTCTAAAGATTGAAAGAATGCTTAGTGAAGATGAGTTGATTAATGAGGAGATTGAAGCTTATCTTAAGAGGGATGATATTATGGTTGATACATTTTCTTCTAATTGGGATGAGGATATTCGTGAAATAGAAAGATTGCTTTATGGAGATTCCATTCCCACTCAACCTTCTCATGAACCTTCACATATTACTCCTTGTTACACACCTTGTGGAACACCTCAAAATCAAAATGCTTCACTTATTTCACCACCTTTCTTACAAACCAATTCACACAATCTCTTTGAGCCTTCACTTGATGAGCCAATGTTTGAGAAATTTCAAGATAATAGTGACTTATATCATTTGGATGTTGAATTGGAGAGATTCTTTATGTCACCATATGAGGATGTTTTTGATGAGGAGTTTTCTAAGAACAAGAAAGAAATGGTGGTTTCTTCTACAAGTGTGATGACACTTACTACTCCACACCCTTTCTCTCATGATGTGAAGTATCAAGGAGAATCTTCAAAGGCTCCCACCACTTGTTATTTTCCCATGAAGCAAAAGATTTTTGATCCTGGTATAGAGAATGTTGAGCCAACTCAGTATCCGCTTGATGCATTAAAAGGAAAACTTGTGGGAAACTTTAAAGTATCACCTTATCATCTTATGGGACACTTAAGGGAAAGAATCATAAACAAAGAAACCTCACCCACCTCACCATTGATTAAGAAGTCCACTTTTGGGATGTGCTATTCTTGGGAGGGCAATTATGTATTTGATCCTGGTGGATACTTATGGGGTTTTGTATACTTAAGAACTTATTTTACCTTATCATGGAGAGTTTTTCCTAAGAGGATAAATCTTTTACTCTCCATGATAGTTTTCCCCAAGGACAACCTAATTCGGGGCCGAGTCGAGCTAGCGACTTAGGGTTAAAAAAACTCAAGCATTGAATAACTAGGTTAGAAAACGTAGAAGTAGATCTATATAGGTTAGGTTTAATTAAAAGGATGTTATAGTAGAGTTGAAGTGGAGGGGTTCCTTTCTTCGTCTTTTCATGTTTGTTTCAAGGGTTGCTCTCTCACATTTCATGCTTGGAGCTTATGGAGGAGGCCCGTGTATCTGGTTCACTTCGATTAGTTTTTGCTATCGTGATATTAAACACTTGCGCTTAAAATGAATACCCTTTAGTTGTCTCTTCCTTAACTTGGGTTAAGCAAAGTAATCAATGTAATAAGTGTAGGGGAGTTCACTCCAATACTCTTAAACATTGAGGACAATGTTTATCTAAAGTGTAGGGGAGACTTCTATCGAAGTGACCTTACCTAGACCATTGCCTTAACTTCATGATAATTGGGAAAATTAATTTTTCAAACATTTTTCAAATTTTTGATCTACTTTGGCCACCAAAAATATGCATTCATAATTTTTGCATTAATAATTTTCATTTGCATAATACATTTGCATTGTATATATTTCTTCTTTTATTTTGCATCAAAATATAAAAGGAAAAAAATATAATAAAAACATGGTTTAACAAATTTAGATTTCTTTGACATATTAGGCCCGCCATGGATATTTTGACTCAACCCGAGTTTGCTTATTTTAGCATTCTCTAGCTAGTATCCTTAACCATGTAGTCCTTCATTGGTCTATTAGGCTAAGCATTCACCAATCTCATTCTTTGAGATTTTAAATATGTGAAGAATGGGATATGATAGTGATAGGTGTATAAACACCCATCTTTTCTACCACTTAATTACAATAATAACCGGACCTAAACGTATTTTATGTCTTTTATGTCGGAATTATGCGTGGTTTGTGTTTTTGTTGTATTTTAGGATGAAATTATGAAAAGTGGAGAAAACACGAGAATTCACGGGCATTTACGGCTTTTATTGAAGAAAAAGATGAAAGACGGAGTCGAGAAATCAAGAGTGGAAAAAGAACGGAAGTCCAAGACCAATTCTGAAGATTTATCGAAGAAAAAGTCAAAAGACGGAAGTTTATCAAAAGCCGAGAAACTCAAGTCTATTTTATTGAAGAAATTAAAGACGAGTTCAAAAGATATCCCGAGCCACAAGCCCTTAAAGTCCAAACTTAAAAGAAAGATGAGAAGAAAAGGACTAATGACGCAATTAATGAAGATTAAATGAAGGAAGGACTTAATCTTGCAATTAACAAGAAATGAAGGAGGGGAGGAAGCTTCCTAATCCTCCCCTATATATAGATTAGATTAGTTATCATTTGTTTTGTTGGCTAACTTGACAAATTAGCTCTTCCATTTTTAATTACCTTGCACCTTTATTTACTTGTCCAATTTAATTACCTTGTCTTGCACTTAATTACCATTTAATTCAAGTAAGTTTTTCTTTTAAATTCTTGTCAAGTTTTATCTTTATCTTGTTAATCTCATTCTTCCTTTCTTAATCTTTGTGTTGATTTGTTTATGTTCATGTTCTTTATTTTTGTTGATTTATTTAAGTGGGTTTTGATTATTTTGATTAAGTCTTGTGAGTTTGATTGATTTGGATTGATTGTTTATGCTTAATAGTTGCTTATTTGTTTGTTGGATCTAATCTTGTGTTTGATTTGGCTTTGTTTTTAATTGATTCGTGCTTTTTTTTAGCTTTCCTTGTTCTTCGGATCTATTACTGTTCTTTCCCTGAAATTCGTCCCCAGCAAACATTCCGAATAGGAGTGGAATTTTGTGTTCTATACGGAATATTTAATATTCCGCATAGAGGTTTTATTCCGAGTAACACTTTTGTTGAAATCACTTATTCGGAATACTCAGTTATTCCGCATAGGGGTTTTTGTAAAATTGCTATTCGGAATATCCGGTATTCCGCATAGGAAGATCTTTCCGCATAGGTTTGGTTATTCCGAACGGGCACAAGTTTTCCGCATAGACCCTGATTTTCCGAATAGAGTATATATTCCGAATAGGAGAACATTCCGAATAGTGACAGTATTCCGAATAGGACCCATTATTCCGAGTAGGCACTTTATTCCGAATAGAGGATCTTTCCGCATAGGGCTGGACTTTCCGAATAGACCAACTTTCCGAATAGGGTAATCTTTCCGAATAAGTGACAGTTATTCCGAATAGGCCTAATATTCCGAATAGGGGATTTATTCCGGATAGGGAAATCTTAGTTTTCTTTTTCCCGCCTTTTTCCTTAATCGCACTTTAAGTTTATTTGCCTTAGTTTAAGTTTTAGTTTTAGTTGCATTTTAAGTTTGCCTTAGTTAGATTTAAGTTTGCGTTATTTACTTTATTGCCCTTTAATTTTAGTTGCGCTTTTAAATACTTGCACTTTACTTTAACTAGACTTAGATTTATTTTAATTGCACCTTTACTTTAATTGTTTTGCACCTTTTATTTTCAAAACTACAACGACACATCTTTATTCCACCAAAGTTCAACTGAGTCACACATTAAACACAAGTTTTTCAATTCGAAGAGACATACTTTAACGAACTTAATTTTATACGGGCAAAAGCCGTGTATCAAATGGCGCCGCTGCCGGCTCTTTTCGTAAAGATCAACAGTTTTTTGTGAGAGACACGTTGCTTTTTGGGATCCGTTCACTTGTGAGCGTTATTTTTCTTGCATAAAAATTTCAAAAAAATCATAAAAATTAAAAAATTCATAAACACCATAAAAATTAAAAATTTCAAAAATCCAAAAAGATTTTATCTTTATTGTGTATATATATTGTCTTTGTGTTTGGTTTTGTTTTCTTTTGCATTTTCAGGTGTATGCGTACTAGATCTTCTAATTATCAAGAGCCCGAGCCTCAAGAAGATTTAGATATGGCAGGAGTTAACAACAATAATCAACTACCGCACCTCAATAATAATAATAATAACAACAATGCTCCTCCACAGCCCGATCTTCGGACCATGGAGGAACTTTGTCAACCAACAATGTTTGGACGAGGAGGACCGATTGCGCCGATGCAAATCAACGCTCCTGAGTTTTCGTTGAAGCACCACATGATTCAGCAAGTGCAAACAAACCCATTTAGAGGATTGCCTGATGATGATGCCAACAAACACCTCGACAAGTTCATTACAATCACCCAAAGCATAAAGTTGCCTGGGGCCACAATGGATGTTCTCCGCCTACAACTCTTCCCGCATACTTTATCACATCATGCCGAGAAATGGTTTGATCGTCTTCCGAAGAATTCTATTCACACTTGGGATGACATGACTCAACGCTTTCTTTCGCGCTACTTTCCACCATCCATGGTCACAAGCCTTCGCAATCAGATCAGCAGTTTCATGCAAGATCCCGATGAATCTCTTTTTGATGCATGGGAGAGATATAATGTCTTGATCGACCGTTGTCCAAACCACAACATGCTTCCGGTCACCTTGATCGATACTTTCTACAACGGATTGACTTTTCGAGATCGTGATACGATTAATGCAGCCGCCGGTGGCACATTCATGAAAAGGAGACCCGAGGAGTGTAGAGAGTTAATTGAAAACATGACTACTCATCATAAGAACTGGGATTCCTCTGCTTCTTCTAGAAACAACACGAGAGTCAATGTTTCCTCTACCTCAGCAAACCCTGAGATGACCGAACTCACCCGCATGATGGCTGAAATGAGCAAAAGTATTACGCTTCTCGCTTCCAACCAACAACAACACCAACAAGTTAAAGCGGTTGCTAATCCTTGTGAAACATGTGGCGGTCCTCACTCATACACCGATTGTCCTTCGACACAAGGAAATCCGGAAAATGTGTATGCAGCTTACGGTAATTATTCACCGGAAAATTACCAAGCTAGACAACAAGGGGATAAAAATCTGCTGAGCTACCGTTCCAACAACTACCTTTCACCTGTTTTTTCTCCTCAAAACCAAAATCTCGCCAACAACTACAATAGAAGCAACCAAATCCCACCTCGTGCTTCTAACCCTTATCAACCACCCACCCAACAACACCCACCCATTAATCCAGATGTTGACACAATCATGAGAACTCAAGGTGAGCAAATCAAGAATCTGCAGAGCCAAATAATTAATTTGAAAAGAGATATCTTGAAGCAAGGCAATGACATCAGAACTGAGGTTCGTGATAATCTTCAATCCTCTTTCATCACTCAAACAACTGAATTGAAGAATCTGTTGGCTAGTTTCTTGCCTGAAGCTCAACCTTCTTTTTCTTCGGGTTCTCTACCTTCAAATACCGTCACCAATCCGCGAGCTAATGTGAGTGCTATAACTACGCGTAGTGGAACTACCATTGTCACTCCATCTACCCCACCACCATCATCTACACCTCCTTCACCACCATGTATCCCTACTCCTCCTACACCTAGTAATAGTGCACCATTATCGTCTCCGCCTCGTCATGACGATGCATCTCGGAAAAACCCGTCAACATCACAACCGTCACCACCTACACCTTCACCTAACCCTTATCAACCTAGAATTCCATACCCTTCTCGTATAGGCAAGACCAATGATCTAACAAAGGAGGACTCGCAAATAACGAAATATATCGGTATGATTTCTCAAATGGGATTCAACATTAGTTTTCTTGAAGCACTTGTCCACATGCCCAAATTTGCCAAAGCATTTAAGGACTTGCTTAACAAAAAAGAGAAGCTGATTGAACTCACCAACACACGCTTAAATGAAAACTGCTCTGCAGTTATTCTTAAAGAACTTCCGGAAAAACTAGGGGATCCCGGTCGTTTTGTGTTGCCTTGCGTGTTCAACAAAACTGAAGAATTTACTGCCCTTGCGGATCTCGGGGCTAGTATAAATCTTATGCCTTTGAGTGTTTGGAAAACACTCTCATTACCCGATCTCATTCCAACAAAGATGACTCTCGAACTTGCTAATCGCACTCTCGCTTACCCTGTTGGTATAGCTGAAGACGTATTCATTCAAGTTGGCGCATTTACTTTCCCGGTCGATTTTGTCGTAGTTGATTATGCAATGGACCCTCGTATTCCTTTAATACTTGGTCGGCCATTTTTGAGATCCGGACGTGCTTTAGTAGATGTGGCCGAAGGAGAGTTAATCTTAAGAGTCGGGAATGCCTCACAAAATTTCAAAATGGGAGCACCTACAAACAAATCCTTTGGAGGCCGAGAATCAGTGAATATGATAAATGTGCTCGATGACTTTACCGTCTATGACAATCCTCTATTCGAGTCTTCCACTGATAATCCACTCTTTGAAGATAATGTGGATGATTCTCTCCCTACTTTGGACGCTTCTCCCATTTTTGATTCTCCACCGGTCTTTGATGCTTATGAAGATGATAATTCTAGCTCAGACTCGGATGATTTTGATTGTACTTCTGAGTATCCCGAGCTGCCTACATATGATGATTTTGATGAGGCCGATACTCTCTCGAGCGATTCTTCACATGATGAAGATCCTCCGCCATCACTCGATCCTACTTTGGACGATTACTCATTCGAGGAAGATTTCTCTGAATTTCTTAACACATACTTCCCTCATGAGAGTGATGCACCTCCTTTGGACTTTGAAGATTATCGTCTTGATCCTACTTTGGATTTGAAGAGCATTTTGTCCAAGGAGAAGAAACCGTTGACACCGATATCCGTTGCACTTATGATTTGACACCTCTTTGTCCCACTCCTGAGGACGAGGTTGTGCTTCTTTGCGGATCTTCTTCACACTCGGCTGAGCCAGAGTGCTATTTTCCCCTGACGGAAAAGGTGTTCGATCCCGGTATTGAAGTCTTTAAGCCATCTCAGTATCCACCTGATGAAATAAAAGGAAAAATCTTTGCAAATTTGGAAGACATGCTTACACCGCTTCATACTTGCTTCTACTGTGCTCCATCACTGCTTAAGGGAACCTTGCCGCTTCTCTTTTGGCTTGCCTTGTTCGCCTTAAGCTCTTGCTTATTGATGGATGAAAACTATGTCTTTGATCCTGGTGGATTTGTTTCATGCTACTTCCGTTGATGATCAAGGTCGAGTCAGGCTCACGACTCGGTTAACAAAAACCAAGCGCTTCTTGGGAGGCAACCCATGCATCTATCTTTTCGCTTTCTTTATCATAAGTGTAGGGGGGACCCCTTTGGATTGCTATTTCCTCTCCTCACTTCTTAATCAGGGATTCAAGCTTCAATGATCCACTCTTAATGATTCTTGACGACCCGTGATTCCGTGCTCTACTTCTTCCCGGTTCTATCCTAAACTCTTTTCGATTCACTATTTTTATATTTTTTCTCAATATTAAAATAGGAATCTCTTTAGTTGTCTTTTCCTTAGCGAGATTTAAACAACGTGCACAATGTCCTAAGTGTAGGGGAGTTTACTCCCACATGCTTAAACATTGAGGACAATGTTTATCTTAAGTGTAGGGGGGACTTCTATCGAAGTTAAGTGGTCTTTTCCTTGTATTTGTCCTCATTTTAACCGGAAAATCAATTTTTCGACATTTTTCAAAATTTTTGATCTATTTTGGCCTATTAGTTTTTACCTGTGTATAGTTATTTTCTTTCTTTGCTAGAAAAAATGTTTAATAAGTGGTTTTAATTTTCTAACGTTGTGAATCTTTTGACTCAATCCGAGTTTACTCTAGCTAGTATCCTTAACGTGTTTAAGTCAAGTTTTGCTAGGCTTTTATATAGGGAGCTATAAAACGCGAAAGTCTTAACTCTCACGGGTTAAGAACAAGAACTTTTCGCAAGTTCCTATAATTGATCCTAGAGAGTCGTTTATCAAGGGAACTTTAAGATGCGATTTCTAAACTTGAAAGAGTCTAAGAATTTGCAAGATCCTATAGGCGACTCGAAAACCCAAAACTTTGATTTAATAGGCTAAGTATCCACGAGTCTCATTACTTGAGATTTTAAACTGTGGAGAACGAGAGATGATAGAGCCAATTATAAGTCGGTATTCTTTCGTGAATTTATGTGAGTTAATTATAAGCCTATTCTCCCATCGCTTGCTAATAAATTTATCTGCTAATAAATAAGGTTGTACGATTTGAAAAGTTACTTAGCTTCTAGCCCCAGATCATTTAAAAGTTGCTCGGTAATGACGAGAGTTTATAGCCAAGGCATAACTTATGAAGCGGGGTGCGAAGATTGGCGAGTCCGAAAAGGCCCTAACAAGGCATGAGGGCTATGTTTTGTTGCTAAAGATCCAAAGTGATGTGAAGAATCATTTATCAAAAATCAATATGAAGGATCGAGACACACGACGAAAAGCAAAAACTCCCCAAAAGTCATGGAGAAGTGTATCCGAAAAGACCCTAACAAGGTATGAGGATAAATAGATCCAAGTCAATAAAGGAGGCGGATCGTTGTAAATCAAAATCCAAAATAAAGATTGGAGAAAAATGAAGAAGTCGTGGTCCATATATGAAGAATCTCTCGTAAATTCCAAGTGAAGAAATTCCAATTATGAAGAGAAGACCATTATTTCATGAACGTCTCTCAAGATTTGAAGTATGAAGTCGCTGCCAAATATCGGCCCGAGAAAGGTCTCAAATCGCGAACCAAGTTATGCCAAGATATGAACTTTCTGATATCCCGAGAAGCAGTTTTAAAAGATTTGGTCCTTTAGCTAACTATTGATTAAATCGTGCACTTTATTTTCAGACTAAATAACTATCGAAATAAGTCAAACAATGCATCTTCATGATCATTCAAGACAAATAATAAAATATTAGAGATACACCTAGGAATAAGGGAGTCTAAGTGAATAATTGGCCCACATGAGTTCGTGTTAGTTTACTAACTTATAATAACAATGATCTCATTTTTAAGCTTGGTTTGGAGAAAGTGAAAAGTTGAGGATGATGATTATTCATAACATTTTCAAAAACCCAAGGTATGCATTTAATTTCTTCGCTTTGCATTTTTATAATTTTCTATCTCTTTAATAAAGGCCAACGTGGATTAATTATGATGAAAAGTGTAAACATGCTTTGTAACTAATGCATTGCATGAGGACATTGCAATGGTCAAGTGTAGGGGATTTGATAGGTGTATAAACACCCATCTTTTCTACCACTTAATTACAATAATAACCGGACCTAAACGTGTATTTTATGTCTTTTATGTCGGAATTATGCGTGGTTTGTGTTTTTGTTGTATTTTAGGATGAAATTATGAAAAGTGGAGAAAACACGAGAATTCACGGGCATTTACGGCTTTTATTGAAGAAAAAGATGAAAGACGGAGTCGAGAAATCAAGAGTGAAAAAAGAACGGAAGTCCAAGACCAATTCTGAAGATTTATCGAAGAAAAAGTCAAAAGACGGAAGTTTATCAAAAGCCGAGAAACTCAAGTCTATTTTATTGAAGAAATTAAAGACGAGTTCAAAAGATATCCCGAGCCACAAGCCCTTAAAGTCCAAACTTAAAAGAAAGATGAGAAGAAAAGGACTAATGATGCAATTAATGAAGATTAAATGAAGGAAGGACTTAATCTTGCAATTAACAAGAAATGAAGGAGGGGAGGAAGCTTCCTAATCCTCCCCTATATATAGATTAGATTAGTTATCATTTGTTTTGTTGGCTAACTTGACAAATTAGCTCTTCCATTTTTAATTACCTTGCACCTTTATTTACTTGTCCAATTTAATTACCTTGTCTTGCACTTAATTACCATTTAATTCAAGTAAGTTTTTCTTTTAAATTCTTGTCAAGTTTTATCTTTATCTTGTTAATCTCATTCTTCCTTTCTTAATCTTTGTGTTGATTTGTTTATGTTCATGTTCTTTATTTTTGTTGATTTATTTAAGTGGGTTTTGATTATTTTGATTAAGTCTTGTGAGTTTGATTGATTTGGATTGATTGTTTATGCTTAATAGTTGCTTATTTGTTTGTTGGATCTAATCTTGTGTTTGATTTGGCTTTGTTTTTAATTGATTCGTGCTTTTTTTAGCTTTCCTTGTTCTTCGGATCTATTACTGTTCTTTCCCTGAAATTCGTCCCCAGCAAACATTCCGAATAGGAGTGGAATTTTGTGTTCTATACGGAATATTTAATATTCCGCATAGAGGTTTTATTCCGAGTAACACTTTTGTTGAAATCACTTATTCGGAATACTCAGTTATTCCGCATAGGGGTTTTTGTAAAATTGCTATTCGGAATATCCGGTATTCCGCATAGGAAGATCTTTCCGCATAGGTTTGGTTATTCCGAACGGGCACAAGTTTTCCGCATAGACCCTGATTTTCCGAATAGAGTATATATTCCGAATAGGAGAACATTCAGAATAGTGACAGTATTCCGAATAGGACCCATTATTCCGAGTAGGCACTTTATTCCGAATAGAGGATCTTTCCGCATAGGGCTGGACTTTCCGAATAGACCAACTTTCCGAATAGGGTAATCTTTCCGAATAAGTGACAGTTATTCCGAATAGGCCTAATATTCCGAATAGGGGATTTATTCCGGATAGGGAAATCTTAGTTTTCTTTTTCCCGCCTTTTTCCTTAATCGCACTTTAAGTTTATTTGCCTTACTTTAAGTTTTAGTTTTAGTTGCATTTTAAGTTTGCCTTAGTTAGATTTAAGTTTGCGTTATTTACTTTATTGCCCTTTAATTTTAGTTGCGCTTTTAAATACTTGCACTTTACTTTAACTAGACTTAGATTTATTTTAATTGCACCTTTACTTTAATTGTTTTGCACCTTTTATTTTCAAAACTACAACGACACATCTTTATTCCACCAAAGTTCAACTGAGTCACACATTAAACACAAGTTTTTCAATTCGAAGAGACATACTTTAACGAACTTAATTTTTATACGGGCAAAAGCCGTGTATCAGATAGAGTTGAAGCAAGTGTAAAAGGGCTAGATAAACTTCATGATAATTACTTGTGGCTAAACCTTTCTCTTCTTTACCTCTATTTTCTTCGCATGTATATAATTGTTAATAAATAATCAAGAACGGTTTTAATTGGTTTGTAATCTCTTTTGCATTTTTGTCTAATCATTCATGGTTGATATAAGTACGTCTTAAGATTCTAAGTTAGAACGTTTTATGTGTACAAGAATTATGTCATGCTCAATATTTAGCGGGTGTTTTTCCTTTTATTCTTTTCAAATTTCTTAGTGAGGAATAAAGAAAAATAAGAGCGGCTTACAAAAAAATGAGTGGCTAGAAAAAAAAAGAAAAAGAAAAGAATATATATATATATATATATATATATATATATATATATATATATATATATATATATATATATATATATATATATATACAAGACTCCCAAGAGGGGCAGTGTGGTGTTAATTATAATGACTATTGAGTTCCAATATTACCTTGACGGGTTGCGGGGATTCAATAGATTGCTCCAATCCAATATTACCTTGACGGGTTGCGGGGTTGAAGATCCAAAGTCTCAAAAAGATGGCGGATGTAAATTATTGCGTGAGTTTTATTTTCTTTCCTTAGCGAGTGTGTAGCTACTTATGAAAGCATGACATGAGGATTTTACACATAAGGCGAATGACTTATTATTCTTGAAACGGACTTGTATTAATTGTGAGCGGTTTTTCAAGTAACGGATGAGAGGGTTACTTAGGATTAAAACCGTGCTTCCTTATTTTTGGATTTTGCACTTCTTATACTTCACACATGAAATAATGACAAATTTGCCCAAAAGCAATTTGCTCAAATAATAACCGGTTCCACATTTAATTGTCATGAATAAGTTGATGCACTTTTTACTTGTGAATACAATGATCCCATTTTTAAGCTTGGTATGGAGAAAGTGAAACTTGAGGGTGATAAATGTCCATGGTACCCAAGCCCTAATCCAAGTCATTGATTTCTTTATGAGTTATTTCCATCAAAACCATTTCAATAAAAATCAAAAATATATAAATATAATTGTTTTCTTTGCATTGCATTGTAAATATTCAAAACCATTTATCCTGTAGTATAGTTTAGTCTATTAAATCATAAAATGGCCAAGGTGGGTTAATTATGAGAAAAGTGTAATTTAGAGCTTTAAAATGCTACATTGCATGAGGTCATGGCAATGGTCAAGTGGAGGGGAGTTGATAAGTGTGAAAACACTCATCAATTATGATCCAAAAATAACTCAAAACACTGTCAAATACATAATATTTAGCTTTAAAATATCAGAATTACGCGTGTATTTGTGTTTCATGTGTTTTCAGGTAAGAAAGATACATTTTGGAACAAAGATGCGTTTTCAAGGGATTTATATCACAAAAGACGAAGAAAAATACGAAAAGATGATTCAAGGACCAATCATGCCATACTTTTACAAGATGGAGGACTAGACTTGTAACTTTCAGAAGATAAAAGATGAAATGGAAATTACTTCAAAGTCTTTATAACTATTTGATAAAAGAATGAAATGAAAGGACTATAAGGCAAATTAATAGGAAAAGTTTTATTAACTTGGTCATTGACCAAGTATCGGTCAAAACACCCATCACATGCGTCTTCATCTTCTATCAAACGAAGAGAGAGAAAACAAAAAGATAGAAACAGTCGGTTTTATCCCTTTTCCACCATATCACTGCAAGTTCAATTCAAGAGAGTTAGAGAAAGATTCAAGTGAATATTAAAGAAGCAAAAGTGATCCTTATCCTCTCCTCTACAAGCTGATACAACTTAATTTGATCAAGAATTGAAGATAAAGAAACGCCCAATTCTGAAGAAAGATGAATGGATTTCCTCGTATTTTCCACGTGGCACGACTTGATTGGATTTAACACGTCATCTCATCTCCTTCAATCTCTATAAATACCAGTCATCTCCCTCAGTTGAAGCCGGTTAGCATAGGAGTAGAGCTTCACACATAGTTAGTTAGTTAGATTAGTTTTAGTTTAGAAGTAAAGTTAGTTAAATTTTCATATTGTAATCAGTTAATCTGATCAGTTACATTCAGTTAGATAGTTTGTTAAAGTTGTTACCATTACTTCCATTAATGAAAATTTTAAGTTTCTCAATCTACTTTCTTTCTAATCAAGCTAGAGTTTTGTGTTTCTTGATCCTATTATCGAACTGTTACTGTTCAGGTTGTTATTAGGATGAAGCCATACTTCTTTTCCTGCCACTGATGATTCATTTTGTTTAACTTTTGGTTAAAAAGTTTACTGGATCGAATTAGTTAAAGTTGTCAAGTGCATGATTTTTCTTTTTGAAAATAGTTTGGTAAAGAATAAGTTGATACATTTAGTTCCAGTAATAGTCAGTTGATTCGGTTAGTTTAGTAGATTGTTGATTGATAGACTTGTTCATAGCTTTATAGCAGATTCAGTTTGTTCAGTAAAATCATAGGTTCGGTTTGGTTTCGATAATTAGGATTGTTCAGCTAGCTTATTCTTTTAGTGATCCTATCATGACGTTAGCTCAGTATTCATACTCTTGAAGTCTGCGAAGGATTTGTTAAACTGTAATGAAAACAGCATATATGTGTTTCTGGTTTTGTTTCGATTTTGCAGCTTTACAGCTTTGAGGTTTACGAGTTCAGTATTGGAAAAGCTGGTAATCTTGTGGCAGTAGCTGGTGGTTCGATATAGATCAGTTATTGTAGGATTAGATTCGAGAGTCCTGTTTTGTTTTTCTTCGTTCGTTTCGGTTTGATTTTGCAGGATTACTTTCAGTTTTTGAAGGTAGTAGATTGATGAATTCAGTTCAGCAGCTCAATTCTACAAGTTCTGCAATTCGGTTGATTGCTATTTGATAATAAGCTGATTACAGCTTTTCAGTGAAAAGCCTGAACATCCTAAAGTGGAGTAATGTTTTTCAGTAGGTGGATTTAATTCAGCTTGAGGTTTCTTTTTAGTTTCATTATGCAAGCAGATTAGTAGACGAAGATTAGGGGTGTTTGGTTTCAAGCCGGCTCAGCGCCGCGCTTCTCGTCATCAATGGACAGGCCTCGGATGTGGGAAGTCTCCTCTTTAACTTTCTAAAATTTATAGTATAATCTGCTAGTGGCTATCTGTAGTGTAATTCTAGTTTAGTTTCGTTTGATTTTCTCATTTGCAATTTGTTTAGTCTCTGAATTTAGTGTATGTTTGGATTCATTTGTTCTTGATTTCTATATCTTGCATCACATCTGATATGGCTATTTGGATTAGCTGAATGTAGTTAATATGTTCTAAAAATAAAGCTTTTTAAAAAATAGTCAGATAGGAATTCGAATAAGATTTTATAGCTCGTTTTATGCAGATATGTAGAATACTTTCAGGTTCAAGTTTGCTAGTTTTCCATATTTGGTCCCTGAGTTTGTATGTTTTAGTTTCAGTTCAAGTCCTGTACCGTTAGTATTAGTGGTCGTTAAACCTTACAGTTAAAACCTTATATCATTTTTAGTCCAATCCTGTTAAAAATCATCATCTAAGTTTTGGATCACGTAGACTATTGGATTTTAGCAATTTAGATATGGGCCTGAGTTGAATTTAGATTTGGACTAATGAACTAATCTGTTTTTTTTGTTTTCAATTCATAAGTCTAGAGTTAATCCTATTCCATTTTTTCTTTGTCACTTTATAAATTTACTAAATAGGTTTATTAATCTTTGATATTTTTTTAGGATTATAAAAGTTACTTTTAGATTTATACTTTGTATCTTGCATTTTATACTTGTAGAATAAATTTACATATTGCATTCCTTTATTTTGTGCATTTAAATGTGTAATTGCAAAATGTTGTAGAATAGTACGTATATGTAGCATAATATAGATATTTTTACATTTTTACTTGTTTTGTGCCAATTAGACATAAATTTCAAAAAAAAGATCTTACAACCAAAAACAATCAAGTCTTTGCTTAAAACGTTATATCAATTCGGATCGAGCTGAGAAGACAACTACACTAAAAAACGAAATATTAACAGCTTTTCTATATTTTAGTAAAATCAAATGAAAAATTTTCTGGAAAAATGGGAAAATTTTCACCAAATAAACAGGGCCTAAGTTTCCTTAATCTTAATGTGATACTAAAAGTGATGTAACATTTGAATAATAAGCAGCAACTACAACTATGGACTCTTTGGAACGACAATTAACAGGGACTTAATTAACAATCCTGATCTCCTAGTCACCGACCCAACAATATCATTTCGATCAGCAATATGGTTCTGGATGACTCCACAAGGTAACAAACCATCAAGCCATGACGTGATCACCGGAAGGTGGAGTCCATCAGCTGCAGACTAGTCAGCTAATAGGGTTTCAGGTTACGGAGTAATCACAAACAACATCAATGGTGGTTTGGAATGTGGAAAGGGCCGGAACGATAAAGTGGAGGATAGAATTGGATTTTACAGAAGATATTGCAGCATTCTAGGAGTTAGTCCCGGGAACAATCTTGACTGCTATAATCAACGCCCGTTTGCTTAAAATCAAGGCTATAATGGTCCTGTTAGTACTTAAAATAAAGATTGAAGTGTAACGGTTTACGTGCTTTAATTATTCACTTAATAAATACGAATAACTGGTTTTAATAAGAATAACAGGACGATGCTTGTTTGGATTCGTTCATTTAAATACAACTCAATAATGAACAGATATGAACACTTAAATATGGACATATTTTCTTGTTCGTGTTCTATAATCAAAAAGATAATCTGGATCTGCTCGTTTATTAAATGATAGGCGAGCATAATAGAACAAACGTAATGCCATAAACGAATAAGCATCGTTTATTCAAGATGAGCTTATGCCATGCAAAACGAAATTCAAGATGAGCTTATTATTCACCTTATTCGTGTGCGTTTATTTAAGTACAAAAGTAAATATTGTTTACGGAATAATGACTAAGATGCCTAATTTAAATCCTTATTTGATATCTTTACGGCATAACAAAATCAAGTGTGTTTCGCCGTTGAAAATATAACTTCTACGGCACGTCGGCACCTGATCTCGAATCTTAATCTCGTCCCATCAATAATTGACCCATTTACGTCTTACTGAAATAAACAGTACCTCAAGAATTAGAGGAGTACTTATTGGTGAATATCCGTTAACGAAATAGACTATTCAGTTGTATCAGAATTAGTTAATGATGTGATCAAATGGGTCTTTGAGTTTGAACCTGTCCATCTGCAGATATGTAGCTACTAGAGTATAAAATTAAATCACCAGAGAGCTTTTATCATACTGTAGTGTATTTCGTTTCTTGAGTAAACTCATCTGGTGGTTGGCTTACAACTTACAACACAATGTTATCATTTCTTTTTCGTCACCGATATCAACACACAGAGACCTCGATCTCTCGGTCACGTTTGAAACGTCATTTATCCAAATCAACATCTTTATTCTTTGCAATCATATTGCTTTTCCTTTAACCTTATTTACTTAAACAGCTAAAACGTTAATGCTAAGAGCAGTCGAAGTGGCCACGGTGTGGCTCGCCGTTGCCCAGCGTGGGTCGGCGTGACCACCGTGGGAGACGCCGTGGCTGGAGCCACGCGCGTGGAAAGTGTTTAAAAAAAAAGTTTCCTTTTACCCCATATTTGGACTTTTAATACACACCTTATTTTTTGGTTTTTAGCAAAAGCTACCCCCAACGGTTTTATGACCGTTTAGGTTTAAAAAAAATTCAATTTTTTTTAAAAACACTTCCAACGGCTATATGACCGTTTAAATTAAAAAAAATACCTCTATATATACAAACCTCATTTTTTTAACATCTCACACAAATCAAATATACACACACACAAAAATAATGGCATACCAACCTTCCGCTTTTGACATTGATGATGAATCCGACATTGATAGGTTGGTTGCCACGTATAATTACTTACAAGAAGAAGAAAACAAACCCCGACTCACCCGAAATGTTATTGAATGTGATCGTGAGAATGCCGAAGTTCGTTTGAGGGCGGATTACTTTGACGAGCCTTGTAAGTATCCGTTACACATTTTTCGTAAAAGATATCGTATGAGTCGAACATTATTTTTAAAAATTGTCCATGATATTGTAAATTATTCGGCGATCCTCTTCCAAAACATTTTGATTACTTTAGAGTTCGGCCCGATGCTACCGGTCGAATGAGTGCAAGTGTTATTCTCAAATGCACAGCCGTCATACGCCAACTGGCATACGGCAGTATGCCAGTCCAGTTTGATGAATACTCGCAATTGGCCGAACGTACTGTTACTGAAAGTTTGTTTTACTTTAATATGTGTATTATGGATTTGTACATGAACCACTATTTCAGAAAACCAACTCTTGAAGACGTTCATAAAATTTATGTGAGGCATAAGAATGTTCATGGTTTCCCGGGAATGCTTAGAAGCATTGATTATATGCACTGGGAATTGATCAAATGTCCAGTGTCATGGTAGGGACAATTTGGGAGGGGTGATAAGAAATACCCAACAATTATGCTTGAGGCAGTTGCTTCTCAGGATTTGTAAATTTGGCATGCGTTTTTTGGTGTAGCAGGCGCCAATACTGATATAAATGTGTTAGACGTTTCTCCATTATTTGACGACCTTCTTAATGACGTAGCACTTGTTGCTCCTTATAGAGTAAATCGGGTTACGTTTCAGAACGGGTATTACTTAGCCGACGGGATTTACCCACAGTGGGCTAGTTTTGTGAAATCGTTTTCGGTTGCAAGTCAACCCAAAAACATTCATTTTAAAAGAAAACAAGAAGGAGCACGAAAGGACGTAGAACGTGCTTTTGGTGTTCTTCAAGGTCGTTGGGGAATATTACGTCAACCGTCTCGATCATACAGAGTAAACACCATCAGTAGAATCATGTATACTTGCATCTTATTGCATAACATGATTTTAGAAGATCAAAAGATGGTGATTGGTCAAGAACATGAAGCCGAATTTCGTGTCGATGATTCTAATGATATTTTTGTTAATCCATCGACAAGAATGCAACGTCGATGGATAGATAGGCATGACACCAACCGTACCCAATCAAAAGAGTTACGAGATAGAAATACACATCTTTCACTTCAACGAAACCATATGGAACACCTTTGGGCACGACGTGTACAAGATGAAGATGATGACGAAGACGAAGAAATGGAGGATTAGCCTTTTTATTTTATGTCATTTGTATTTTTTTTATTTGATATGTTATGTTTTTATTTATGTTGTAATGTTTTTTATTTAAATGAATAATGTAAATTAGAATTTGAATAAATTTAATTGTTGACGGTAGGTTTTGTAAAAAAGTGAAAAAATGGTTAAATTGGTGTGGAAATGGTGTGATGATAAAATGGTTGTTTTTGGTGTGGATGTGGTGTGGATGTGGAAGTGAAAAAGCTGACGTGGCGGGGTATTTTTTGGTGTGGTGGTGTGACCACTCCTAGTGCTCTAATGTATGCCACATGCGTGCATCGTTAACCTACAAACGTAAAGGAAACAAGTCACATAATATGTAAATACAAAACAAAGTAAACTGCCCCCCTCGCTTTTCTCTCTCTACTATGAGAGAAAAACAGATCTCATCTAATCCTCTGTTTTTTACTGATTAATCTTGCTTCCTGTTGATTCTTATACCAATTAACGTTGTTTTTATTATGTCGATCTGCTGACCAATTGTTTTAACACCTCTTTATTCGGTTACTGTCTTGATAGGAATCCGGGTTTCGTTCATTACTGGGGTTTTATAGCCGTAGTTCTCTCATTTACGGTTTGTTTGTTTTCTGTGCACATCATTGATACAGTAATAATTATTGTTTTCATCACTATGGAGGTGGGATAGAGCTGTTTTGTTTTGCCTATTGTGTGTGTTGCTGTTGCTTGTGTTTCATGGTGGTTGGGGTGAGAGAGATGGAGTATGCGAGTATATTACAATATGTTAATGTTGATGGTAAAACATACACCGAGCTGTTGAATGACGTTGAACAAAATAGAAAAAATCATATTGTGGTGGGTAGCAGTTCTTTCGCGAGTATTGTTACTATTGAGGAGCCCAAGAGAAGAAAGAATTTTAGATCGTTATTTAATACGCAACAGTGGAGGAGGCTGATTTTGTTCTACCTATGGCTGCGATTGCGGCTGTGAAACGTAGGTTCGATAATTCCTTGGTTGTTTTTTTAGGAAAGAGTGTAACACCTCATTCAAATAAATGGAATATCACAATAATTATGACATATTATCAAAGCATACAAAGTAAATGTCTAAAACATTAAATGACCATAAAAGAATCCGGAAACAAACATCGGATCCACATAAGCTCCACACATGAAATGCATAAGTATAGAATGTAAGGAAAGCACTAAACAATGTCCAACAAAGCAAAAGTATGTAAATGCATTAAAGAATGAAAGAAAGCTGGCGCCTCATTCCATGCACGTACTCTTGGATTCCTAGCTTTGCCCTTTAGTACCTGCCGTATTGAGAAATAGAAAAATAAATACGGTTGAGCAATACGCTCAGTGTGCGGATATATAGCATAGAATGTAAAGTATAAACATAAGCAAATAATGAAGTGAAATGAGTAACATAGCAGCGGAATAAATGTATGTCCTGGAAAACCTGGTTTAAGTTCATAAAACTGGTTTATATTTCTGAAAAGACTTACGTTTAGTTTATCTTGAAAATCTATATTTTAAATATGTCGAGAGCCCATATAGGTCATGTTATATCCACGTGCATGAATTCATGGAGGGGTGACCTCGTCATGCAATTAGAGGGGTTGCATCTTATTAATATATAAAATGAGTGGAGGGATCACCTCCTATAACGGATGTAAGGCACACACCATAGTTACCATGAAATCATACTACTTGTCCTAGGATGCACCCATTCGCCCCACATGATAATAATAATACTTGCCAAAAACTGTAAAGGGACGCTACGAGCAACCACTCTCACCGTAGAAGAGTCATAACACCGGTGCCTCTAGTGTTATGGTTATGGAACCCCCATAACTAGGTGAAACTGGCATGCATGTATATAGCTCAGGCAATCTAAAATAATCATACATATACTGATGTGTTTAAGACACTTAAACTATTGGGGAAAGTAGATGGCTGCAAACGGGGAAATCCTAATATAGGAAGAAAGATGTCCTTATTGAAGGATGGAATATTTGTACCTCATGTCCAGTAAATGAAGACGGAAACAGACGTAGACGATCACTCTGACATCACAATAGCTACATAACGAAGGGACATGAATAAGAGTCGATCTTACTTATACATACTTGTTATTTGGTTTACTTGACGTGTTCATACTTATAATACTTGTTCTTGTCTTGTCTTATTGTTTCATGTTTTAATCATGTATTTCTTATAGTTTCATGTGTTTTAGATTCATGTGTTTCATGTTTTTAAGTGTTGTTATACTTGTTATAACATAATGAGTAACTTTCTAAAAATAGCAGGTTTCCATATATAGTAACTTTCCAAAAATAATATGTTTTCTTAAATAGTAAGTTTCCAAAAATAGAAAGTTTCCATATTTATCGTATTACCATAAATAGCATGTTACCATATTTAGTATATTACCATAAATATAATATTACCATATTTATCATGTTGCCATAAATAATATACTTCCATAATTAATATGTTTCCATAATTAATTATATATTTATTTTATATCATGTATTATTATAATATAAAGTTTAATAGTTAATTAATACTTAATTTATTATTAATTAATAATAACATGTCATGTTTATTATAAGTTTATTATTAATTAATAATATTACATAATACATGTTATTAAACTTTATCATAAAAGATATTTAATTAATTTAACCTAAGTTTTAATTAACTAAATCCATGTTCATAAATAATTAAATCAATTAATTATTATAGCCTAAGTTTATTTAATTAACTGTGCATACATGTTTAATCATAGTTTTTATTAAATAAACATAACATAAGTTTTATTTTAAATAAACCAATGTTGGAAACTCACTTTATGTGACGACATTTAAGAATTCCCGTTAATTATCATAGTCACGCACATTTAGACTAGACTAGGCTCGTTGTAAAGTTTAGGTTGTGTGCGTGACTATATATACCCCTCCTTAGCTTCCAAGGAGGGGTGTTGATTGTCATTTGTTTGTTTTTAATATATTTTCATTTCTCTTTCAACCTCTCTTCTCTCTCTCTAAGCCATCAATGGCTACCACCACCATCTTCCACCACATTAGACCACCAGATCCGATTTAGCATTTCTACATTTGGCATCAGAGCCTCGGTTCTATCCTTGGATCGTGTTCGTATATTCGATTTGGTGGTCTAATTTTTTTTCTTTATGTCTTGTTATATTTATTTCTGTCCATTTGTCACAAAATTTTTGTCACGTCCTCAATATTTGTTGGGGATAACCATCTGTCACAAAATCTTTTTTGTCTAATCTGTCCAAACAGTCTCAACTTATTTATTTACTCTCGGTTTCATCAATATCTTGGTCAAAGTTATTCAAATCTGGTCAATGTTTCTGGGTTTCTGTATTTCTTGTTTATAAAATTAGAAAAGGACAAGTTTGCAGATCCATCATTTTCGGTTCATTCAAAACCCTTTTCAGATTGAACATTCAGATTGGGATTCAGATTGGGTTTCTGATTGGATATTCAGATTAAACATTCAGATTGAACATTCAGATTGGTTATTCAGATGGGGGTGTTTGTTTGATTCCGATGATGACTAAAAAAAAAAACAAATATTCCGATGGAAGCTTAAACATTCCGATTGGACATTTTTTACTTTCCAATGGCCATGTTTTGTTAAAACTTGTGAACTAAATTTGGTGACCAAAACCCACAACCATATCAACCGAAAAGACTCAGTTATATTATCATGGTTTCCAAAACAAAACCATCACCCATCACAACCGAGTCAACTCGGTAATTACCGAGTTGACTCAGTTAACTCACTGAGTCGACTCTACACTGAACCAAGTTAAACTCACTGAGTCTGACTCACTTCCAACCTTTTATCACCTCAACACCATAACTAATCCTAATTCCCTTCGTCACTTAACCCATCTATAATCATCTTGACTCGAACCTAAATCAGAAAAATTAATTTGATCTCAGTTTTTCGTCATGCATGTGTAGATCTACTAAGATCTAACACGAAATCGAAAATATATCTTCACAGATCTGTAAATTATTTTCGAAATTAAAAGATTTGATATATAACCATTATGTTACAATCAATCTTTGATTCGTTTCAATCACATATCAAATGATCATCAATCATTTCTGTGAGGATATAATCCTCATTTTTAATTTTCGAATTAAAAGAAAGACTAATAACAACTATGTTATGATCTTTCTTCATTTCGATTGACACACTAAAACAGACATGCAAGCAATAATCGAACCTACCCGAGACCCATTTATAGATCTTGAAGCCGAATTATTCAGATGAATATAAGAATGGTTCTTGATTCTTCGTGCGCTGTTTCATGAAGATAAATATGGAAATGGTTCATATTGATCTGCGGTTGTGATTGATGGGAGAAGATTAATTCGTTTTTTTGGTGGCTTACTTTAGATGAAGTGGGGGCTGTTAAGATTTGAAGATGGTTAGGTTTGATTGATAGATTAGGTCAGATTAGACGAGGCGGAGGTTTTGAGAAAAGATGAGATGATTTTTTTGGTTTGTGTGAGAGAAGGAGATGGGGGACGAAGCAAACTATGTGTGAGATGAAGTTTGGTAGGTGTGGGAGTTTGGTATGGGACGGATTTATCTAAGTAAATGTGTGATTTTGGGGTTGGAAAGTCTTATAACCGAGTGTTATAACCGGGTAATGGACAATTGATGGGACATGTATTAGTTTTCAAATTGATGGGCCATGGAATCTCAATGGACCGTGTATATTAACTTATATACACACAATTTTTTTTAACAAATTTTTAAATAAATTTTGTGTATTAAGTTATAATTCGGTCGTCATCGGGTCGAGACAAAAAGTGACGAGACATTGTTAAGGAGAATGGATGCTCAAACAAACAAGTTCCTTTTTTGAGTTTGTGGTTTTTTTGTTGCATTTGTGGTTCTTTAATTTATTCTTGACACTGATTGGGTGACGAGAAATGTGACGCGACAAAATGACGTGACAACGTGACGAGAATTTATTTTGACGAGACCTAGAAAAAATGGGCGATTTTTTAGTGGCTACAAATTTTGTTTGATCGGGTATTAATTACGTGATGTTGAAGACGGATTTTTCGAAGGCGTGTATTTATTTTATCTTTTAATAGATAACTTGCTCGTGCTTAATCCTAGAATGAAGACTTGGTTATCTGGTTTCCGGGTTCGGGGTGGATGGTTGATGACTCGGACAACTATCACTTAAAGGGGTTACATTGTTGTACTCAGTGTCACGCGCTTAGTCGACGTGGATAATTTCAAGAGGTGTTGTGCTTATAGACTTCTTCAGTGATGCATTGAGTACTTAGAGATTTCTCCACCGTTCTTCATTCAACAATAGTGCAAACTTAAGTCACAAGATCGAAGGATTTTTATTCAGCTTCACGTTTGACGTATCTGGTTCATTCTTTCAGTGGTCACTTCAAATTGCTTTCACGTGGGATGGTAAAGGTGGCCATGGAGAGTTTATGAGAAGAGATTTTCGATCAACAGCTGATTCTCACAAAATATATAATTCATCTTATTTATTATTCTCACGAGATTTCAGGTTCATGTGCGTACAATTTATTGATGGTTCCGAGTTTCGAAACCATCAAGGGGGAAGAAGAAGACACATTGAACGCACAACGAGTACACGTGATGAACTTCATACCTTCTTTTGATTTAAAGATATTCTGGGATGACATTTGTCATAGCCGCAGAGAAAATCAGTGTTTTAACTCGTGTCGTTATCAATCTCCAAACGGTACACTACTGATTCGAGGTTTAATTGTTTGATTGTTGCAATTAAACATCATCATTATCCTATATGCATTCCCGGGACTTAATTGACTATGGTGCATCTCCGGAAGAAGATATGTGCATTTCCGGGACTTAATTGACTCTGGTGTTACGATGTCAACTTCATGAATGGGATAAAGTGTCCACTTTAGTATTTGAGCTTCATAATTGGGATTGGTTTACCTTCTTCAACTATGTGGGGGAAGAAGTGTCTTGATTCTTTCTGGTATGCATAACTTGAACTCTCAGGGGGAAGAAAAATTCAGAAGAATTATTCAAGCGTGAGAAGAAAAGTTGTTGATCTACTTGGTGTGCCCCAAACTTTCAATCCCTCTTAGCAACATTATCATGTTATATGATGGGATTTGCTTGTTAGATTCCGCCGTGCGCTTAATCATTCTAAGCTTTATTGAAAGCTTTGAAGTTGCTTATGAGGATTGTCGATTTAGGGGAAGCTATTTAAAATGCTTCTACATCAAGTTTACGTGGCATGAATTAGGGGGAAGCTAATTCAGAAGCTTCTCCTTAACCAGAAGTGTATGGGTTACTTAGCTCGTGCCGTTACAGTATTTCTACTACAAGTTAAAGATGAGTCGTTTTGAAGTCAAAGGCCTCAGAAGACATCATCAGCATTAGACGCTTCATGAAAGCTCTTGTTCTTAATTATTTTGTACTTGTTAGGAAGAATATTGTAAGGAATTCTACACGTCGTCCCATGGGGGAAGATTGTTGGAAACTCACTTTATGTGACGACATTTAAGAATTCCCGTTAGTTATCATAGTCACGCACATTTAGACTAGACTAGGCTCGTTTTAAAGTTTAGGTTGTGTGCGTGACTATATATACCCCTCCTTATCTTCCAAGGAGGGGTGTTGATTGTCATTTGTTTGTTTTTAATATATTTTCATTTCTCTTTCAACCTCTCTTCTCTCTCTCTAAGCCATCAATGGCTACCACCACCATCTTCCACCACATTAGACCACCGGATCCGATTTAGCATTTCTACAACCAAAAATAATTACTAATTAATTAAACATAACATACCTTAATTACGTGTTGATTTAATTACGTGTTTCTGAAAAGTTAAGTTCCCGAGCCCACGACCCGATACCCGACCATCGAGCCACAACAGCTCACCGAGAGCCTACGGCTCTCGTCTTGCTGTTGTGCCGAGCCAAACAGCCCCCAGCCTACGCTGGGGTCCCCCCTGCTGTGTTCTATGATCCCACCGAGCACCCCTTAGGGGCCTCGGTTCCTACCGCTAGGCCAAGATACCCACTGCGGGGTCTTGGTCCTTGCGGCTGCCCATAACAACACCACCACCGCCAGCCTAAGGCTGCAGCTGGTGGTTTCCTGTCTACACCAACCCCCACAAAGGGGTTGCGGCTGTTGTTGGTTCGACACCACTGAGATCTCCATGGTCTCGGTTGGCGTGCGATCGAGACAAACACCCCACCAAAACCCTTTTTGTTTAATTCCTGATAGATCTAACATGTTTACATGGGTTCTTATTTTATTTATAATAAATCCAGATCATAACATAATAAAAATGAAATAAGAAAAAGGATTTAGGGATACCAATGCGTGAATTAAAAAGGAGAATGAACACGAACTCGTTACCGAATTAATAACAAAAATCAAATGAATTCCTCCTTGGTGTTCTAGGGTGTCGCGGCTAGAGAGAGAGACAAAGGAGAAGCTAGGTTTTATTTTCTTGTAAAAAGTGTTTAATAAATCTTCCTGTAGTTTCTATTAAACAATAACTAGTAATTAGGTATGGGCCAAGGCCCGGTTTCTCCTCCCTTTCTCTTTAAACAGACGCAACAAACACCCCTTACACTTTGGTGTTTGTTTTTCTTGCTTAATTTATTGTATACATACGTATTTAATTATCGTGCTTTCGTTTATTGAACTTTTTTATTAATATCGTATGTACATACTAATCGTATATTAATATCCGTGTTTACGTACATATTACTTATGATAATTAATTAATATACATAATATTCGTATTAAATGTTCATGATACATGGCGTATATTAATTAATTTAAAAGTTTAAATTTAACGGTAACTTCGTGCATTAAATGATCGTAGGGTTTAGAGAGGGTTTTACAACTCTTCCCCTCTAAAAGAACAATTCGTTCTCGAATTAGAGATACGATAAACTGACAAGATGCTAAACACTGAAATGGTATAAAAGCTAGAAAGACGTGTAAGCTGAAATGACATACCCGAGTCAAAACTGGAAATGAGGGTAAGAAGTCTGGATAGACTCCCCCGTTTCCCAAGTGGCTTCCCGCTCGGTATGATCCCTCCATAGGATTTTAACAAATGGAATCATCTTTCTCCTCATGACTCGTTCTTGGCGATCGAGAAATTTCTCAGGTTCCTCGATATATGATAGATCCTCTCGAATCTGCTCGAATGGATATGTAACCTTATGCAATGGATTGTAGTTGTAACCTATGAGTAAGGATACATGGAATACATCATGCACATGAGATAGCTGGGGAGGTAAAGCTAGATGATATGATACTTCACCGACACGTTTAAGGATTTCAAACGGTCCGATGAAACGTGGGCTAAGCTTGCCCTTGAGTCCAAAACGCTTGACACCACGTGCTGGTGATACTTTAAGGAAAAAATGGTCACATATATTGAACGATATATCTCTACGATGTTTATCATCATAGCTCTTCTGTCGAGCACGAGCTTCCTGTAGCTTCGCCTTGGCGATGGCAACCTTTTCATTGGTCACCTCTATAATTTCTGGTCCTTCAAGGATTCGTTCTCCAACTTGATCCCAACAGATTGGAGCACGACACTCTCTGCCATAAAGCATCTCAAATGGTGCACACTTAACACTTGCATGCCAACTATTTTTGTAGGCAAACTCTACCAAACATATGTAGTCGTCCCAACTTCCTGACCATTCCAGTGCACAAGCCCGCAACATGTATTATAAGTTTTGAATCGTACGCTCCGATTGACCATCAGTTTGAGGATGAAAGGCAGTGCTAAGCTTAAGTTTAGTGCCCCAAGCTTTCTGCATACCTTTCCAGAATTTCGACGTGAAACGCGGATCACGATCTGATATGATGTCTGAAGGAGTTCCATGTAGTCGTATGGTATCCTTAATGAATATATATGCCAATTTGCTGACTGAGAAGTCTTTGCGAATTGGAAGAAAATGAGCTGACTTGGTTAAATGATCAACTATGACCCATATAGCATCATGTCTACTATGAGAAAGCGGAAGTCCGATGACGAAATCCTTGGAGATTTTGTCCCACTTCCATGCGGGAATTTCTAACGGTTGTAGTAAACCACTAGCCCGCTGATGCTCAATCTTAGCCTGCTGGCAGGTTAAACACTTGGATACGAAAGTAGCAACATCCTTCTTCATGCCACTCCACCAGAAATGTTGTTCAATGTCATGGTATATTTTGGTGGATCCGGGATGAATAAAGAATGGAGAGCTGTGATGTTCTGTCAATAGAGCTTCTCGGAGAGTCTGATTATCCGGAACGCATAGCTTAGTTCCTTGCCATAAAATGCCTTATTCGTCTAGACGAAATTCTGTCCGCCGATCTAGATTCAGAATGATAGCCCAAATCTCACCATCGTCCTTCTGAGTGGCCTTGATCAGAGAAATTAACTGGCTCAATTCTCAAATTAGCCTAGTACCCATGTTGTCCACGTACTAGGAATTCAATGTGTAATCGCTCAAATTCACGTATGATCTCTTCTTGTACTTTCATGCCGTTTATGATGCCCGACTTCCTGCTAAGAGCATCTGCCACTACATTCGCCTTGCCAGGATGATACTGAAGTTTGATGTCATAATCCTTAAGTAGTTCCAACTATCTCCTCTGTCTCATGTTAAGTTCCCTCTGAGTGAAAATATACTTGAGACTCTTGTGATCAGTGAAGATATCACATGATTTACCCTAAAGGTAGTGTCTCCAGATTTTAAGTGCAAAGAATACTGCTGCTAGCTCCAAGTCATGTGTAGGATAATATTCCTCATAAGGCTTTAGCTGACGTGATGCGTATGCAGTCACTTTCCCATGTAGATGAGTACACAACCTAATCCTTTACCAGAAGCATCTCTGTAGATCTGAAATCCACCAATACCAGATGGGAGAGTAAGAATAGGTGTAGATACTAACCGCTTCTTGAGTTCTTTAAAGCTTTTCTCCCGCTCATCAGTCCAACGAAATTCTCTCCTTTCTGCATCAACTTGGTCAAAGGTAAGGCTAGTCTTGAAAATTCTCCACAAATCTGCGATAATAACCAGCTAAGACTAGGAAACTATGAACCCCAGTTGCAGAAGTCGGTCTTGGCCATTTTGTGATAGTTTCAACCTTTGTAGGATCCATAGTAACCCCTTCTGCGAAGACAATGTGGCCTAAGAACGCCACCTTGTTTAGCCAAAATTCACACTTAGAAAATTTGGCATATAACTGTTTTTGACAAAGAATCTGTAGCACAATGCGTAGGTGTTCTTCATGTTCTTCCTTGGATTTAGAGAAGATGAGGATGTCATCGATGAAGACGATAACAAATTTGTCTAAGTAGTCATGGAAGACGCGGTTCATAAGGTCCATGAAAACCACAAGAGCATTAGTGAGTCCGAAAGGCATGACTACGAACTCATAATGGCCATATCTGGTTCGAAAAACAGTCTTGAGATGCTCCTTAACTCGCAGCTGATAATAAACGGAACTTAAATCAATCTTGGAGAAATGTTTGGCACCATGAAGTTGGTCAAACAGGTCATTGATTCTTGATAATGGATAACGGTTCCTAATCGTGATCTTATTTAGCTCACGATAGTCAATGCATAAACGCATACTGCCATCCTTCTTTTTGACAAACAGTACCGGTGTACCCCATGGTGATATATTCGATCAGATGAAACCTCGCTCCAGTAATTCCTGTAGCTGATCTTTTAACTCCTTGAGCTCTATGGGAGCCATGCGATAGGGATCCTTAGAGATTGGTTGAGCTCCTGGGATGAGCTCGATGTTAAACTCTACTTCACGAGTAGGTGGTATACCCGAAAGTTCTTCTGGGAATACATCGGGAAATTATGAAACAACTGGTTGATCTTGGATCGATGGAACTTCGACAGTGATATCCTGAATTGAAGCTAAGAAGCCCTCGCAACCATGAGATAGTAATGCACAAGCTTCTAACGTAGAGATGATTTGTACGGACTTTCATGGTATAAATGCATTGTGAACGTACTCTGGTGTGTGAACATCACTGAAGATGACCCGATAAGTATGACAATCGATAGTAGCATGATGCTTGGATAACCAATCCATGCCTAAGATGAGATCAAACTCGCATATATCCAAAGGAAGTGCGTCTACTGGGTGAACCTTGTCATCAAATTTTAATGGAAGATCTCTGTACACTTGGGTAATTCGCACAGAGTCTCGCATAGGCGTAGATATACATAAAAAATTCTCTAATAGCGTAGGGATTTTATTAATACTAGTGGCATACCTAGAGGATATAACTTGTTGGAAATACGTTTTTACGTATTTAGGAAGATTCGGTCACTCCGATAATATATTAAGTAGTAGCTCGTAGTCTAGATATCTTTATTAAACAAACAAAACCAAGCCTAGCCTACAACATGTGTAGGCCGGCCCAATATTGTAAGCCCAAGCCCATCACAAGGCTTGGGTATATAAACACTCTCCTTTGATGGAGAGGGTGGTGGTTTTCATAATTTACACATAGTAATCTTTTGTTTCTCTCTCTAGAAGTGTGTGAACTCCATCATCTCTCTATCTCTTTCTCTCTCTAAAACATAAGCAAGACTTACATATCATACAAATGGTATCAAGAGCCATGGGATGATTGTTTGGTTTTTGTGTTTGTGTTCTTGATCAATTCGCCTATTTTGATCCTATTTTACACGTACCAATTTTTTTTTTGTGTTTTTATGCTTTAATCTTGATATACGTTATCTAGTTACTTGTTATAGTGATTTGGTATTGGTATTTTGGGTTAAAAACACAAATTTTTGGGTGTTTGATTCGTTTTTAGGATTAAAATTCCGAATTTGTTGTGTTCTATCCGAGAAAAGTGGTAGTTTTGTCTCCATCGCAAAGTTGTCTCCATCGCAAAGTGAGCACGGTTCTTCATTCCTATCGCAAAAACCTAGGGTTTCTACATTGCGATCGAAGGGTATTCCGACACTTATTTCGATCGTACATTGCGATAGCTCCTTGCTTCTTACATTGCGATCGGCTATAAGGAAATATTGAAACGTCACTCTGCCAAAATTTCATTAGCCACATTCCGATAGGTATTGCGATCACACATTCCGACAGGTATTGCGATCACGCATTCCGGCAGATATTCAGATAGACATTGCGACAGAACTTGTTTTGTGCATTCCGATAGAGTGACAAGATTTCCAAGATTTTTCAAAAACGTGTTTTTGAAATTTTTTTAACAAACTTGCTGTTTGTGGAGTCGTGTGTAATTTAGTCTTGGAATTTTTGGTTTATCGTGAACATAATTTAGGGGATTTCAACATTATTTCTCGGCTTTAACACACAACAATAAACACATTAACTTTCTCTCATTGATCGATCAACGTTTGTAAATCCTAACTTATCGACATGGAGTACACATCTCGTACGGATAAGTCCATCCTCTCGGGTACGGATAATCGTCCACCTATGTTAGAGAAGTCTATTTACGAGGATTGCACTTCCCGAATGGAACTTTACATGTTGAACAAAGAGAATGGACATATCATTTGGGAATCGGTGCTCAATGGACCATTATATTATGGTACAGTGACGGAAGGTACGACTACTCGTCCTCGCACAACGGGTGAATTGACTGGAGATATGAAGATTCAAGACAAATGTGATAAGTATGCTACAAACATCATTCTCCAAGCCCTTCCTCCAGATGTCTACAAACTCGTCAGCAAACATAAAGTTGGCAAAGATTTATGGGATAGAATTCATGTTCTAATGCAAGGCACCTCGTTAACTAAACAAGAACGAGAGTGTAAGCTTTATGATACTTTTGATAAGTTTGCCTATGTGCCAGGGGAGACTCTCAATGATTAATATCTGAGATTTACCCTATTGTTGAATGAGCTCAATATATATGGCATGACAATTCTTACATTTCAATTGAACACCAAGTATTTGAACACTCTTCCTTCAGAATGGAAAAAGTACGTGACGGATGTTAAATTGGCTAAGGACTTGCATAACACCAATGTGGATCAACTTCAAGCTTTTCTTCAACAACACGAATGCCATGTGATCGAGGCTCGGTTGTCTACACCTCAAGTTCATGATCCACTTGCCATGTATGCTTCTCAACAAAACATGGCTTATACTTATCAACAACCATCATACTTGCAGCAGCCACGACCACACACCTATCAGCAACCATCTTATCAACCACCAATGATGCCACAACAAGCATTTCAACAAAGTGTTCATCAACAATCTTTTCCACAGCAACCACCATATCAGACATCACCATCACAAGACAACACTTCTCCAATAGGCTATACTCCTCATCAAGGATATTTTCCAATAGAAGCACAACCAGCACAAGCTTTCTACTCTAATGAACTTCCATCAATTCAAGCACTGGTCTTCACTCCAAATGATACGCCAGCTTATGTTCTAAACCATCTCACTGCCTACTTGTCAAAACTTGTTGCAACTAGAGGATTTCCACCAAAAAACAATCAGCTCCGCACCTCTTCAAATCCTCGACAACAAGCTACTGTTCAAGATGGTCAAGTAATAGTGCAACCTATTCAGGGAAGGCAAAATTCATATGGACCTCCTACAAGGACCGTGAATGCTCAAGTTGTGAATTCTCAAGCTAATGGAAATGGAAGCACTGTTGGTCCACAAAAGGTATGACTTGCTACAATTGTAGAGGACAAGGTCATACGGCTAGAGAATGCACTCAGCCAAAAAGGAGGAGGGATGCAACGTGGTTTCGTGAGAAGATGTATTTGGTCAATGATCAGTCTAAGGGAAAGATTTTGGATTCAGAAGAGTTAGCATTTCTTGCAGACCCAGGGGCAGCAGATAATGAAGGCATTACAGTCGTTTCTACTTCTAATGCAGCTTATCAAGCAGATGATCTTTACGCATATGACTCGGATTGTGATGACATTCACTCTGCCTAAGCTGCTCTCGTTGCTAATCTCTCTCACTATGGTTCTGATGTCATCAGTGAGGTACCCACCACAACTAATCTTGGTAATGATGATAACCAACATCAAGTTAGGCATGAAAATGACAACCTCGAACAACATTTAGGAACTAGTAACTCAAATGATGTGGTACCTAATCCTACACATTTGAGTGGACCTCAAACAAATGCTACGACGGGTATGGAATCTTATGCTCAACATGATTTGGTCATGGTACCTAAACATATTATTGATCAAATGCATATGGCCCTCATACAATCTGTAGATACGAATTCCACCCTAACTGCTGAGCTTGTGTTGCATAAAGAAAAGGTCAAAACTCTTGAAATGGTCCCTCAAGCAGAGAAAATAACATGTTCTGAATTTGACCAATTTCGTTTTGAAAAGATTGAACACTTGAAAGAAATAGAATCATTAAAAGCTAATCTTTCCAATGATTTAAAAGCAAAAGAGTCGGTTGTTAATGATCTTCAGAAGCTTAAATTGGATTTCGAAACTCTTGAGTCTAAAAAGTTTGAATTAGAAATTAATGCTACCAAACTTCTTAAATTCAAGGAACAACAACTTTTAAAACAATACGCTTCCATAGAAAAGGTCCATCTTTTGACTAAATCATTTAAAGAACTCGAACTTAAACATCTTCAAGATTTACCACCTAATCCCGGTTATGCAAAACAAGCTCAGGAATATATTCCCTATCTTTATGATATGACCATAATTGGCAAATCAAAAGAAGCACCTTATGTTTGTAGTTCTAAGGAGACACAGTCACTTATGGAAGAAACTCATTCTAAAATGTTTTCAAAATTCCATACGATTGATTATGATAAGCATAATAAAGATCAACTTTCTAAAAAAACACGTATTCGCTTACAAAAGGAATTAGCTGAACTAACAGTTCTTGTGCCCCAAAGTTTGTCAAATGAAAACCCTCCTAGTAAGTCTCCTACACTTGTCAAAACGGATTTAACAAAGTTAATTCCACCGGTAAGTAAGGCATCCGTTAACTTAAAAGCGGTACACCAACACTTAGTCGATTTTGATAAGGTCATTTTGGAACGTACGACGGCCACGGCCATAACGGAAGGTGAATGGAACTTTGAGCACACTAGAGTTGCGTTCCGAGACGAAATTGTTCCGTTTGTAAAGAATGTTAAAGCTAGTCTTAGTAATCTTGATCAAGATTTGCGTTTGGAAATAGAAGAAGTTAAACGTGTTTTCAATGAAATGGATGATGCTTATGAAAACAGTTTACTTGAAATAGAACGGGTTTCACGCCAAAATGATCAGCTTCTGAAACAAGTGATGTCTCATGATATAGTTTCCGTCTGTGTGAATAAAAGTGTTGATAATGATTCTATTGTGCATAATGTTGAATATGTGGATAATGTGGTAGATAGTACTTGTCATGAATCTGACGCTGAATTGTTAAAGCTTCAAGATTCATATTCTTCGCTTTCAAAACGTTTTGATGAGATTCAAACACATTGTATTTCGCTTGAATGCAAGCAACAATTTATTCAAGAAATCTTTGAAACGTCATTCAAAGGTGTTAATATTGATGATGCAAATTTTCAAAATAGTTTTCGATTGAATTTACAATCAAAACAGCGTCAGCCGAGTGACAAGGTTACTAAATCTTTGCCGATAGACATAGAGAAATCTAAGGAGCTTAACTGTGTGAACGTACTTGAGGCCGTTGAGAATTTAAAATTTGATCTCAATAATCGAGTTTCCAAGATTTTGTCCAAAGTTGATATCTTAAAACAGAAAAATACACAACTCTTTGATTCAGTAAAGCCCGCATGTGCTAATACCACTGCACAGAATCAATCTTTGATTGAACAATTGAATCAGATGTCGGTGGAAATATCTGATTTAAGGGAACAAATTTGTGATAAGAATTTGGCCCTGGCCGAGTTAAAGGAAACACTTCGTACTCTAAAAGGTAAGAATGTTGTGGATAACGCAACCACTGTCTCAGCATCGACCTCTAGTGCAATCAAAAGGACCCTTATAGCCGTCACACCATTAACTTAGGGCCCTAGGACTAAACCATCTCAAACTTTTGTCACTAAAGATAAGGCGGAATCAAAACCAGCTTCTAATATTCCCGTGTTGCCTTCTACAGGAGTAATCACCACTACTAAGGCTCAAAGATCTAAGCTTAAAAGAAACAAGAAGAATGATAGGATCTTGCCCCCATCTAGTAGTCAAGAGAAGAAGAAAGTAGAAGCCCATCCTAGGAATGTTATTTCTATTTTGAATAAAAAGAATCATGTAGCTAAACCTAAAGGCTCCACGGTTGTGCAGCGTTCTAAGCCTACTATGAATTCTAATTTGAAATGTTGGAATTGCAATGAATGTATGTTTTCTAGTCGTCATGATTCTTGCCTTATTGACCATGTGAATGAGATGAATGACCTGAAAAATGGATTAGAATGGAAGCCGACTGGGAAAGTGTTAAGCCAAGTTGGTTGGTTGTGGCGCCCCACTGGTAGAACTTTCACTATAGTAGGAAATATGTGCCCTTTAACTAGGATCACTCCCACTAAAGCGAGTAAAGCGTGTCCTTTAACTAGGAGTACCAAGGCTACCACAACACAAACGTGTACTTTAACTAGGAACACCGACACTACTGAAGGAACCAAGTGCCCTTTAAATAGGTCTACTCGTACTGTAGTGCCCGCGAATAATCCAAAACCTAAGAAAGTTGGAACAGTAAAACCTGTTAGTGCTAAAACTCACATTAGAAAATGCAGGAAATCTAAGGGTCACAAACATGTTAGCAATTCTGATAATATTTTATCTGTATCTGCTAACACTCCGGAACCAATAGTTTCCAATGCATTGTCTACTGTTGTTGTTGAAACATGTGGTCCAAATTATTCTCTGGTATTTGGACTCTGGTTGCTCCAAGCATATGACCGGAGATCGCTCTCAGCTCAGAAATTTCGTCAGCAAGTTTCTTGGTACGGTTCGATTTGGAAATGATCATATTGCAAAGATAATGGGTTATGGTGAATATCATATTGGGAATGTTATAATTTCAAGAGTGTATTATGTGGAAGGTCCCGGTCACAACTTATTTTCTGTGGGATAATTTTGTGATGCAAACCTAGAAGTTGCTTTTCGTGAGCATACCTGCTTCATTCGTAATTTGAAAGGGGTTGATTTATTGAAAGGTACTCGAGGGAATAATTTGTATACTTTGTCTCTACAGGACATGATGGCCGCTTCTCCCGCATGTCTTCTCTCCAAAGCATCAAAGACTAAGTCATGGTTATGGTATCGACGGTTATCTCATCTTAACTTTGACGCTATTAATCATTTGGCGAAAAACGAACTTGTTGGTGGTCTTCCTAAACTTTCATTTCACAATGATCAGTTGTGTTCCGCGTGTGCAATGGGGAAAAGCACTAAGAAATCATACAAACCCAAGACTGAAGACACCAACCAAGAGAAACTTTATTTGTTGCATATGGATCTTTGTGGGCCAATGCGTGTTGAAAGTCCTAGTGGCAAAAAGTACATCCTCGTAATTGTCGATGATTACTCTCGGTTTACATGGGTGAAATTTCTTACAACAAAAAATGAGGCACCTAAATTCATCATTGGATTTCTCAAGATGATTCAAGTGCGTCTCAACACTACTGTCCGACGCATTCGTACAGATAATGAAACCGAATTTGTGAATCAAATCTTGCGTGATTATTATGAAGAAGTTGGCATATCTCATGAAACATCCGTTGCACGCACTCCATAACAAAACGGTGTCGTTGAAAGGAGAAATCGCACACTTATGGAAGCTTCTCGCACGATGTTAATTTATGCAAAGGCTCCATTGTTTTTATGGGCAGAAGCAGTATCTATAGCAGTGTACACCCAAAACCGATCACTAATTCGTAAACGCCCTAGTAAAACACCTTATGAGCTTCTCCAAGGAAAAGTACCAAATTTATCATATCTTCATGTATTTGGTTCTCTTTGCTATCTAAATAATGATGGTGACAATTTGGGAAAACTTCAACCAAATGCTGATATTGGTATTTTAATTGGTTACGCACTCGCAAAGAAGGCATACCGAATCTACAATCGTAAGTCTCGTAAGATCCTCGAAACTATGAATGTTGACTTTGATGAGCTGACATCAATGGCTTCTGAACAAAGCAGCTCTGAACCCGCACTTCATGAAATGGGACCCAGTAACATTAACTCTGGTCTTGTCCCAAACAACCCTACTTCATCATCATTTACACCAGCTTCTAGGAATGGGATACCTTGTTTCAACCGTTCTTTGATGAATTCTTTACTCCTCCAAGTATTGTTGCTCCAGAACCTGAGGTAATAGCTCTAGTAACCGAAGTTGTCTCTCTAGCAACCGTTGCACAATCATATACGTTTGCACCTACCACTTGTTAAGACATACCATCAACAAGTAATTCTCAACCAACACCTGTTTCAACTACCCATGTCATGCCTATTTATGATGAAGAGGATGATGATGATCACGATTTGGAATTCGCTCAAATGCGTGAACTTCCATTCTTTGGTGTACCAATTCCCGTTTATAATCAAACCGGGTCGTCCACCTCAGAGGAAGCTCCTACTACGTTCTACTCCAATCCACGGATTCGTGAACATGATAGCAAGTGGACAAAGGATCATCCTATAGACTCTATTATTGGTGACCCTAATCGTCCAGTATCCACACGAAGTCAGTTACAAGAAAATGCAATGTTTTGTCATTTTGATGCTTTTCTCACTGAAGTTGAACCTAAGACATGGCAAGAAGCTTTTACTCAATCCTGCTGGATAGAAGCTATGCAAGAAGAACTTAATGAATTTATACGTCTTGAAGTATGGGAACTTGTCCCATGCCCGGATCAAGTGCAGTTACTCACTTTGAAATGGGTTTAAAAGGTGAAACTCGACGAGTTAGGCGAAATATTGAAGAACAAAGCTCGACTATTAGCTCGTGGATACAAGCAATTATTGGGCATTGACTTTATGGAATCCTTTGCACCTGTTGCCCGTTTGGAAGCTATTAGACTATTCCTCGCTTATGCAGCCCATATGAATATGATCGTCTATCAGATGGATGTGAAGACGGCATTTCTTAATGGTGAAATCAAGGAAGAGGTCTATGTTCAACAACCGGATGGTTTTGTGAATCCTAATTATCATAATCATGTGTACAAGCTTAAGAAGCCTCTCTATGGGCTGAAGCAAGCTCCACGCGCATGGTATGATCTATTGTCACAATTCCTCATTACGCAAGGCTTCGCTAAGGGCAAGGTGGATCCCACGCTGTTCATTCAGAAACGAGGTAAAGATATGATTATGGTACAAATATATGTTGATGATATTATATTTGCAGCCTCGACCCAAACCTTATCCAAAGAATTTGGGAAACTCATGTCTTCCAAGTTTAAGATGTAAATGATGGGCAAGGTATCATGCTTCTTAGGTCTTCAGATATCTCAGAGTCCCAGAGGCATCTTTAGCAATCAATCCAAGTATGCCCTTGAATCGCTTAAGAAATATAAGATGGAATCTTGTGATCCCGTGGATACTCCAATGGTGGAACGAACAAAGCTTGATGCAGATCCACATGGAATTGCCGTTGATCTGACACTTTATCGTGGAATGATCAGTACTCTTCTGTATATCACAGCTAGTCGACCTGATCTTCAGTTTGCTATATGTATGTGTGCTCGGTATCAAACTCGACCTACTGAGTTACACTTGGCTACTGTGAAATGGATCTTTCGATATCTTAAAGGAACCATTAATCGGGGACTTTGGTATTCGAAGGACTCCTCGATTGCACTAATAGCATATGCAGATGCGGATCACGTGGGTTGTCAAGATACAAGGCGTAGCACGAGTGAAACTTTGCAACTACTAGGAGATCGATTAATCAGTTGGGCATCGAAAAGGCAGAAAAGCGCTGCAATTTCAAGTACGGAAGCAGAATACATAGCTATGTCCGGTTGTTGTGCTCAAATTCTTTGGATGAGATCGCAATTAACCGACTATGGTCTAGGTTTCAACAAAATTCCGATGTACTGTGACAACAAGAGTGCAATTTCCTTATGCTGCAACAACGTTCAAATCTCCCGGTCGAAGCACATTGACATTCGCTACCATTTCATCAAGGAGCAAGTGGAAAATGGAGTGATCGAGCTTTACGTTGTCCGATCTGAGTATCAATTGGCAGATATTTTCACGAAGGCTTTAGATCGCGCTCGAATGGAATTTTTACAAGCTAGGAATGAGAACTTTCTCGCCTGAGACTCTAAAGGAACTGGCAGATGAAGCGAAAGAATAGTGGTAGTAAACTATTCTCCGTATCCTTAGTGATCATTTGTATATATTGTTTATATTTTTATCCAAAAAAGCAAAATACAGAAATATAAAACTATATAAAAACCATAAAAATTGAAAAATCTAGAAAAATCCAAAAATATTTTTACTTTATTTTTCAAAGGCATGTCTTTTGGTACTATAATATTTACGGCCTTAGAAATGTTGATTAATATTGACACGGCACCATAAATAGAGTTCGTACAAAAGTTGTAAATATTTCATAAAACGTGCCTATATGGCTTGTAGTTATTTCAGACTGCAACCCGGTTTTCACATTCAAGCCAAGTATTTCTTATGAAAGCTTTGGCTCACAACGGGATTTAATTTTCTCGGGCAAGGTTTACTTTAAAACCTTGTAAGGGATCAAGTTTACTTTATAACTTGGTCTAACACAAATATATGTACGCTTTAGTGCATTTATTTGTTAAAACAAGAGAAGTCTTGTTTTCATGAAGTTATCATCTCTACATCCATAGCAATCTACAATTGGTATCTACATACTCGACGATGCGACTACTCAACCGACGACTACAACTCTTTCAATAGAACACGGGTCAACAATTGAGGGGGAGCAATTGTCAAGCATTCAGAATCTTCGATGCCGAACGTGCCAAGCTCACTAACTGGTGTCAAGACAACAATACCAATCGTACATGTGGTGTCAAGAGATGACTTCAGACGTGACGAGGCGACTAACATATGCTGACAAGAACCATTTGATCTTATCATATGATGTTCTCATCAATCAGGTCCAACCTTGTTAATTCTTTTTAATATGGTGAATATGTGATCATGTTACAAATCGGTATCATATCTCATACATTTGGTATCATGAAGATAAAACGGAATTGCATTTTTCTTCCCAAAACCTTTGTTAAAACCTCATTAAATCAATTGATATTAAAAAACATCGATTGGGTTAATATTTTTAATATGGGGGAGAAAATGTGATTTAATATATGAAATTATCAAAAATGGTTTGACTTAACGTGATGGCTCATCCCGACATGTGCGAAATGTTTTCGAATATCGTGGCATATGTTAAGGGGGAGCAAAGCGGATTTGCACATCAAAAATTGATTTCATGGTGATTTATACTTACCCACAACCCATTTATTTCACGACGATGAAGATTGTGGTGACATAAGGATGGTAGGATAGGTTAAGTCCAATGATTCTTCTTAAACCGGAGGAATCTTCCCAAGGGCATTCCATAGCTAGAAATAGTAGTCCTTAGGAAAGATGGAGAAAGTTTGTGAACGTAGCTGAATGTCGACCAAGTACTTAAGTTAGCACTGGAACAATCACAACAAGGTGCTAGTTATGACGTATTGGTAAGCATTGAAGGGGATGAAGAATGAAAAAGAATTGTAAAGATAAAGGGTGTAAAGAAAGAAGCCCTCCTTACAACCTTAGGCAGAAACCGGGTCAACACATATGCTATTGAGATCATTTTTAATGATGCTCGATATTGAAGATAGACATCATGGACCTAGTGATGCAATGCACAACCCATCCCAGCTAACTCAGATATCTCTCAAAAGGTATTTGTTTTAATCACATGAAGACAACGCATTATCTATTGATTTATTCACTCCGAATAAATTGGTATTGAAAAGGTGGCACTCCTCTCCAGCCTCCGATCACTAAAATTCAAAATGCACGATCGAGTCTAGAGCCATTTGAGATCATCAAATATCTCATTAGGACACACTTTCATAATTCCTTGCTTCTTCACAAACTGTGCAAAGTAAGAAAGATCTTAAGAGTCCTACGTAAAATCTTCATGATCTTGCCTGAACATCCGAGTAATACGAAAGTATTTACAATGAAGATGGAAATCCTTCTTGAGCGAACATTAAAAAGCTCATGGTAGGTGACTTGTGCGATTCTTTATGAATCAAACTTGTGATAACTGGAAAGCAACAGTGGTTTAATTCTTAACTGAATTTAAACACGTCCCAGTCCTCTACGCAATATCTTAGTGATCTTGCCAAAACACTTAGAGTGATACCTTAGTGTTTATAGTGATGAGTGGAAATCCTTCTAGTGTTAACCTCAAACAACACTTGGTAGGTAATTTGCAAGATTCAATATGAATCAAGCTCGTGACAACTAGAAAGAAACGATGGTGCGATTCTTTAATGAATCAAACTTGTTTTAGGAATCAGAATTGACGGCTTCAATCATGCGGATAATTTTATCCAAATGATTCACTCTTTACGTTCGCAGTCAGCTTTGGACGGTCGAGTAAAGAGAATGGGTTACCCGCAAAATCTTGTCAAGGAGATTTGTAATTAAATCTACCTGCCACAAGTACGATATTTTGTATCGTCCAACGGTCTTCACCGACCGGAGGTAAAATGCTACCGAATTAGAATGAAATGTTCAAAGCCATTTCGTTCGTGTCTACTCATGTTGCGACATTTGAAGACGGTGGCGTTGCGGAATCCGAGAAGAAGTCGTCCCCGCATGCTTATACTTAATGCACTTAATACCTCATCTAATTCAAGAAAGCCTAAAAGTTAAGTCTTCCGCTGTATCGAACTCTGAAGCTTTCAAGAATTACGAAGGTATAAGTATGTGGGACATGAAGTCACAAGGAGGTGAAGATCACAAGTGATGGATGCACAAGATCAAGGCAAGAGATTAATGCTAAAAGATTGATATCAAAGATCACATCAACATGTTCACCAGAAAAGAAAAAGAAAAGAAAGACGAAGACTACGAGCTCAAGACAAGCATAGTATGCTAGGTTTATTTTATTATTGTAACTAGGGTAACACCCTTGTTTGGAGTGACCTCCCTTAGGGGGATATTGTTGGAAATACGTTTTTACGTATTTAGGAAGATTCGTCACTCCGACAATATATTAAGTAGTAGCTCGTAGTCTAGATATCTTTATTAAACAAACAAGGCCAATCCTAGCCTACAACATGTGTAGGCCGACCCAATATTGTAAGCCCAAGCCCATCACAAGGCTTGGGTATATAAACCCTCTCCTTTGATGGATAGGGTGGTAGTTTTCATAATTTACACATAGTAATCTTTTGTATCTCTCTCTAGAAGTGTGTGAACTCCATCATCTCTCTATCTCTTTCTCCCTCTAAAACATAAGCAAGATTTACATATCATACATAACTGAATGAGTAGCACTAGTATCAAATAAAACATATGCAGCATGACCGTTCATAAAGAGGATTCCAGTGATAGTACCTGAGGACTTATTAGCTTGTTTCTGTGTGGTAGTGTAGACACGTCCCGAAGCTGGTGGCTTAGGAAGAGCAACACTAGAAGTACCAGTAGTGTCTCCCTTCTTGCAGTCTTTGAACATGTGTCCTAGTAGTCCACACTTGAAACAGACACCGACTGACTTACGGCATGTACCGAGATGTCTACAACTACAGGTCGTACAAAGGGGTAGGTGTAACCTTCTGGAGGTGCCCTTGCTACCTGAGAGCCTTATAATAAATATACGTGAGACATGATTAATTGGCATAAACATGACTGTACTGAAGTTTAAATGATAATTTACCAGATGAAGACGAGTTGTTAGACTGCTGACCCTTAGCATTTTGGTCACGTTCACTCACAGAGTTCCTGTTTATGATGCTGACATGTTAGTATGTGAAAACATACATCAATCTGAACATAGATAAGCTTAAGAATTTAGGGACCTGTTGTTGTTGGACTGGCTGTTGTTGTTACAGTAATTGTCATCACCGTTCCTCTTGTCAGTTCCATAACGGTCGTTAGATTGACCGTTGCCCTTGTTGGCATTCTTCTGAGTGGCATGTTGGGACAGGTCTCCACCCTTCTGCCTGAAGATACAATTATGATAGGAAAAGGTATAAATAAACATAAAGATTGAAATGATATGATAATGCTTGATGACTGAAATTTATACCTCTTCTTAGGACGAGCTTGTTCCTTGTAGTCATCACGCTCATGTAGCAATTATAAGCTACGTGTTGCATCATTAACTTGTGCCACATTAGCATATGTAGAACTAAGTAAACGAGATGCTGTAGAGGCGTGTAGAGCCCAACGAAAGTGCTTGGCTTGTTCTTCCGCAGTACGCGCAGCCGCGCCTAAGAATCCAACCAACCTAAGAAACCTCTGCATGAACTCAGTACTAGTCTCTCTAGTTCTCTGACGAACGGAGTGATAGTCCCTCTTGAGTCCTTCCTGCTCAGATGTCGGATAGAACTGTGATGAGACTGCTTTTATACATAGTCTCATCATCCAAAATAGGCTTAAAATGGTTAAAATATCATAAAATGTGCCAAATATATGCTTGTGTTTGTTCAATGTGTATTTTAGGTACGGATATTGAGAAAATGACAAAAGATCACAAGAAACAAGCAAAAACGAACACGGGAAACGAAGCCGCACAATGAATGGGGCCCTAGAGTTGATTTTCCAAGAAAAGTCCTTGAAGAATTGAAGAATGTACAAGAAGGGTCCTTCATTATTGAAGAATTGACACTTTAAACCCTTGTATATTCAAAATTATAAGTTTGGTCCTTAAAGTTTGTCAAATTTACAAAAAGGACCCTCAACTTTGTAGAATTGGCAAGAATTGTAAAACCCGCATGCTTTTACCATGCATAGTACCTTAAGTTCGTACGTACTAGTTAAAAACTTTCCTAATATAGCATGATTACGATTACGTATTAGGAGTTTATGTATTACGTACGTGTTAGAACACGATAAGTATTTTATATGAACGATCACGTAATAATTATTTAGCAATAATTAATCACGAACATACGATCACGAGATCACGAGCGTAATTAAAACACGAGATATTATTAGTTACGTATATATATTTAATACGAGCGTAATTAAATATATAAGAGTATGGTATTGACGTAACGAGAACATTTAAAACACGAACATAATTAAACATAAATGTGTACGAAATTACAAGACACGAAACGAGGTATGGGACCCCCACAAGGGAGTCCCTAACCGCGGCCAAAATAAGGACAATGGGCCAAGCCCATTGTCAATTTTACTAAAAGGAAGGGTAAGTAATTTTACTACTCAAAATTACTTTTACAGAAGAATTTCAAGAAAACCTAAAATCCCTTTTCCTCCTCCTTTTTGTGCCGCCACATACAACCACCATCAAGGTGATTTCTTTGATCTTGGATCTTGTTAAATTAGTGTTTGTTCGTGTTTGTTCTTCACCCTCTTGATCCACGAATACGGTAAAACCTTTTTAAACCCTTTTCTTTTAATTAATCTTTTATTTAATTATGAACACGTGATGTTTTTCATAAAAACACATTAATTAATCATAGATCTAACATGTTTTGATCATTAATTAATCAAAGGGGTGATCTAAGGGGTGTTTTGTTTTGGGCCGCAAGGTATAACCGACCCCAAGGGGGTTCGGTTTGTTCTTAGCCGACCATCACCAAGACCTTTTTGGTCTTGGTTGGTGCGTGTGGGTCCCATGGCAGCAAGGGGTACCCCGATTTGGTTCGGGGTACGGTGTTTGTTCATATCCGGTGCATGTTTTTAGGCTTGGATCCGGATCATGATTATGATAGTTGTTTATGTTATAAACTTATGTTAAGAATTAAATTAATAAAGATGTAATTAATTTAATAACATGACTTAGGTTAACTAATTATTAATAAACCTGAATTATTTTAACCTAAGTATTTTTATTATTAAGACTTAAAATTAATTAATTATTTAAAAACCATGGATATAATTAATTAATTAAACATGACTTAGGTTATATTATTAGTATTTAATAATACATATTCTAACCTAAGTATTTAATATATTTAATTAAAAACATGTCATACTTTAATTAGATATTATAACCTATAGTTTAATTAAATTACATGAAATAATTATTAAACTATATAATATATCATATGACTTAGAAAATAATCATGAAAATACTTAGGCTTATTTACTTAGCTTATTTAACCAACTTAATTCTAATTATGGAAACTTTCTATTCTTAGAAACTTAATTAAATAAGGAAGCTATTTTATTTATGGAAACCAGCTATTTTTAGAAACTTATTTATTTAAGGCAGCTAATCTATTTATGGAAACTTATTTATATAAGGCAGCTAATCTATTTATGGAAACTTTCTATTTTTAGAAACTTATCTATTTTAAGCAGTAAATCTATTTTTGGAAACTTTCTATTTTTGGAAACTTTCTATTTTTGGAAACTTTCTATTTTTGGAAACTTTCTATTTTTGGAAACTTTCTATTTTTGGTAACTTTCTATTTATTGGAAACTTTCTATTGAAAGAAACCTGCTATTTTTGGAAAGTTACTTATTATTACACAGTAAGTATAATAACACATGAAATATCAGAAATACTTAATCAGAATGAACAGAGTATATGATTTAACACAGTTTAAGGCTTTAAACAGTGTAAAATAGTAAGAACACATAAAATAAGCTAAGACATGATATAGAACCAGCTATGTATATAATAAGCAGGTACTTATTTCATGTACGTATTTATGTAGCACTAGTGTTTCGGAAGTAGGATTCTCGCAGTTCATCGTTCTCGTTCACTGGACATAAGGTACGGATTCCCGTCCTTTCAGTATGGACATTCTTTCCTTATTAGAATTTCCCCGTATGCAGCCAACTGTTTTCCCGTAGTATAAGTATGAGTTTGATTGCTTATGTTTAAATATGATTACCTATAGCCATATACATGCATGACCAGTTTCACCTAGTTATGGAGGTACCATAACCGTAACATTAGAGGCACTGATGTTATGACTTCACCACGGCGGAGTGATTGCTCGTGGCGTCCCTTCAGCTTTTGGCCATTTATTTATATTTATCATGTGGGGCGTATGGGTGCATCCTAGATACACGTTTTTATTCAGGATTTCATGGTGAATGTGGTGTGTGCCTTGCATCCTTCACAAGGAGCTGATCCCTCCTACCCATAAAACCAGTATATTAAATTATAGGCAGCCCCTCTAATTTGCATGATGAGGTCACCCCTCCAATTATTCATGCACGGTGGATATTCATGACCTATATTGGCTAAATGGTAAAATATGACAAACAGTTTTTATAAGATAAACATAAGACTTTCAAACTATAAAACCAGTTTTATTAAGACTTAACCAGGTTACTCGGGACTTAGTTTCTTCCGCTGTTATTATGTTATATGCTTATCCTATTCATGCTTTATTGTACATCCGTGCACTGAGCGTATTGCTCAGCCGTTTTCCTTTTCTATGTTCCCAAAACGGTAGGTACTCAGGGACGCTCGTAGACACTAAGAGTACGTGCATATGGACTGGAAGCTGTCTAGCCTTCTTTACATTATGCATTCCCTTTCTTTATGATACTTATGCTTTGGACATTGTTTCGTCCTTTTCCTTTACTATACTATGTTTGTGTGTGATGAGCTTTACTTTTGGACTACCGATGTTTGATTCCGGTATTTTCCTTTATATGGTCAAGTAATGTTTAGACATTTTACCTTGTATGCTTTGATGACACGCCATAATTACTGTGATATTTCCATTTCCAAAATGGGGTGTTACAATTATGGTATCAGAGCCAAGGCTTTGACCTGTAGGCTCTCAAATATGACATGTGATTAGTGGGTAGTCACTACGGTCTTCCTAGAACTGACAGTTGTTTCCATGCATTCATCATTTTTAAGCATACATATATATGTCATTGTTACAGGGTTTTTGACTAAGTAATGGTTGGTACAGGACAGGCCCTATTTAGTCGCATGTGTTTTATCGAAACTTTTAGATTTGGGACCGACCCATAGGCGTCCCCTCGATATGTCTTTTGTTTTGAGTGAACTGACCAGAGGCGTTCACTCTCGAGCATCCAAAGTTTTCATAAAACTGCATCATGCATTCATACAAAAATTTTCTTGCATAAAATTTTTCTCGTGAAATTTTTAGTAGAAAATTTTATTTTTCATGTATATATTTTATATTTTATGTTTTCAACTGTTAATCATATGTTTTATTGTTATACTGTCAGATGGTTCTCACACGCGAACAGGAGCAGCTCAATGCTGCAATTCAGGCTGCCATGCAAGCCTTGCTTCCTCAACTGAGGAATGACATCCGGGATGAAGTTCAAGCTGCCAACAATCAGCAGCAGCACTATCACCCACCTCCTCCTCCTCCTCCAGTGACATTAGCAGTATGGCTGGAGAGATTCAACAAGCTCCGCCCTCGAGCTTTTGAGAAGACTGATAGCCCCAGCGATGCTGAAAGCTGGTTGGCTCACATTGAGAAGATCTTCAACGCTATGGGCTATGACCCCGCATACAAGGCGAGGTTGGCATGCTATCGGTTCGAAGGCGATGTACTTAACTGGTGGTTAGCTTTGACGCAATCTGAAGGTGGTGATGAGTGGGTTGCTGGTTTGTCTTGGGCTCAGTTCAAGGACAGGGTGATGGAGCAATTCTTTCCCAAGGCTGAGCAGGACAAACTCAAGAGAGAGTACCATGGGATCCGTCAGAGGGCTGGGGAGAATAGCAACGAGTTTATGCAGCGCTTTCTTCGCTTGGCTGGTTTCCTTGGTGCGGCAGCAGGTACTCCAGAAGAGCAGGCACATCACTTCAGATGGGCTCTTCTCACATCGGTCGCAAACAATCTGGTGTGTGCTACGTTCAATACTGTAGCACAAGTGGCCGATGCAGCACGTAGACTGGAGATGCTGCAGGAGAGGGATGAGTTCGGGGAAGCTGAAAGACCCGACAAGAGGTAAAACCTTCATATTCAAGCGGTGATCAATCCGTATATCTTTCTATATGTCAATTATTCATCTCTTAAACTGTATCTTCCAGGCAGAAAACTGGGGACCGGTCTCAGCCGGCTACTCAGCAGCAGCCTCATCAGCCTAAGGGAAATGGTCAGACTAATGACCGATCTGCTACGGATAGGCGTGGCGGTAATGACAATTACCGTAACAACGCCGGGCAATCCAGCAACAACAGGTCTCAATACTTACGAAATTTCTTATGTTTTATGTTATAACTCATATTCTGACACTCTAGCAAAATTCTACCAGGAACCATGGAAACGGTAGGGACCAGAACCAGAGAGGTTCGCAGCCTAGCCGTCCAGCTATCACTGGTATTCAATCTTACGATTATCCGCTTTGTCCTTTGTACCCAACTATTATGTCTCATGTAAAATGTTTTATCAGGTCCTCAGCCAGCCAGAGCACCTGCTGGAGGATACACTCATCTACTTTGCTCTACTTGCCACCGTAGGCACCCAGGACCATGTCGCTGTAATACTGATGCGTGCTTCAAGTGTGGTCTTCCTGGCCATATTATGAAGGATTGCCGTAAGGGCGAGATGGAGGGTACATCAGGACATGCTGATACCAAGCCGCCTCCTACTGCCGGGCGTGTCTACACGACATCTCGAGACCAGGCCAACAAGTCTACAGGTACCATCACTGGAATCTTGTATATGTATGGTCGCGCTGCATGTGTTCTTTTCGATACGGGTGCTACTCACTCGGTTATTTCTACTGCTTATGCTAAGAACATTAAGATGCCTCCCTTGCCACTAGAAAATAGGCTTACTATTTCCACGCCTTTGAGGGACTCTGTATTAATCACCCATGTATACAAGAGTCTTCCCCTAGAATTTGATGATAAGGTTCGACCTGTCGACGCACTTCCACTAGACATGAATGACTTCGACATGATTTTGGGCATGGATTGGCTATGCAAGTATCATGCTACCATAGACTGCCATTCATATCGGGTTATCTTCGGTGATGTCAATGCACCAGAGTACATTCATAATGGGTTCATACCCGGACGGTCTGTACAAATCATATCCACCCTGCAAGCGCGTGCACTCCTGTCACATGGTTGCGAGGGTTATCTAGCTACGGTTCACGACATGGATGTTGAATCTCCATCGATTCAAGATCAACCTATAGTGTCGGAATTCCAAGACGTGTTTCCAACAGAACTTCCGGGCATACCACCTGCACGAGAAGTGGAATTAAGTATCGAGCTGGTTCCAGGAGCTGAACCAATCTCCAAGGCTCCTTATCGCATGGCTCCCATAGAGCTGAAGGAGCTGAAGGATCAACTACAAGAACTTCTAGAACGAGGTTTCATTCGACCGAGCGCATCTCCATGGGGCGCACCGGTTTTGTTTGTTAAGAAGAAGGACGACAGTATGCGTCTTTGCATAGACTATCGCGAGCTCAACAAGATTACCATTCGAAATAGGTATCCGTTGCCACGCATTGACGATCTGTTTGACCAACTCCAAGGGGCCAAACACTTCTCCAAGATCGATCTTAGGTCAGGCTATCATCAGTTACGAGTCAAGGAGCAGGATATTGCTAAGACTGCCTTTCGTACTCGTTATGGCCACTACGAGTTTGTAGTTATGCCATTTGGCCTGACAAATGCTCCAGCAGTGTTCATGGATCTGATGAACAGAATCTTCCATGAATTTCTGGACAAGTTCGTCATTATCTTCATCGATGTAATCCTGATTTTCTCAAAATCCAAGGAGGAACACGAAGACCATCTTCGTACAATACTACAGATTCTTCGCCAGAAGCAGCTGTATGCTAAATTCTCCAAGTGTGAGTTCTGGTTAGACAAGGTGGCATTCTTAGGTCACATTGTATCAGCAGAAGGAATCACTATGGATCCAGCGAAGGTTGAGGCCATCACTAAGTGGCCAAGGCCGACATCAGCGACGGAAGTCCGCAGTTTAGCTGGCTATTACCGTAGGTTCGTGGAGAACTTTTCCCGCTTAGCACTACCATTGACCAAACTAATGCGGAAAGGGGAGAAATTCGTCTGGACTGAAGATCGAGAGAAGAGCTTTGAAGACCTGAAGCAGAAGCTAGTATCTGCACCTATTCTTACTCTACCATCTGGTACGGGTGGATTTCAAATCTACAGCGATGCATCGGGGAAGGGACTTGGCTGTGTTCTCATGCAACATGGGAAAGTGATCGCGTACGCTTCACGGCAGCTTAAGCCTTATGAAGAGAATTACCCCACGCACGATCTGGAACTTGCTGCAGTCGTGTTTGCATTGAAGATATGGAGACACTACTTATATGGAGAATCATGTGACATTTTCACGGACCACAAGAGCTTGAAGTATATCTTCACTCGACGTGAATTGAACATGAGGCAGAGGAGATGGTTAGAGCTGTTGAAGGATTATGACATTAATCTTCAGTATCATCCCGGAAAGGCAAATGTAGTAGCAGATGCCCTTAGCAGGAAGTCCGGAATGATCAACAACATTAGAATCGAAGAGGAAATCATAAGAGACTTGGAGCGACTAGACATCGAGATCATGGTACGTGGACAACACGGTTACTGGGCGAATCTTAGAGTAGAACCCGAGTTACTATCTAAGATCAAGGAAGCTCAAAAGGATGACGGAGAAATATGGGCGATAATTTAGAATTTGGAGAAGCAGAAAGAATTCAGAGTAGATGCAGATGGTATCGTATGGCAGGGCACTAGACTTTGTGTTCCTGATGACCAAGAACTCTGGGAAGCTTTGCTAGCAGAATCTCATAGCTCCCCATTCTCGATACATCCTGGTTCAACCAAAATGTACCATGACATCAAGCAGTACTTTTGGTGGAGTGGTATGAAGCAGGATGTGGCCACTTACGTCTCCAAATGTCTTACCTGCCAGCAGGTTAAGATCGAGCATCAGCGATCTGGCGGTCTCCTTCAACCGTTATACATTCCAGAGTGGAAGTGGGATAAAATCACCATGGATTTTGTTATCGGTCTTCCGCCTACCAAAAGGAAGCACGATGTAATTTGGGTTATCGTTGATCGACTTACCAAATCAGCTCATTTCTTACCGATCTGCAAGGAAGATCCGGTAAGTAAACTCGCAGATACGTACAGACGAGAGATCATGAGACTACACGGTGCACCATCCAGCATCGTCTCAGACAGAGATCCTCGTTTCACTTCGCGCTTTTGGAAAAGTCTGCAGAAAGCTTGGGGTACACAACTTAAGCGTAGCACAGCCTTTCATCCTCAAACGGAAGGACAGTCGGAGCGAACCATTCAGACATTGGAAGATATGTTGAGGTCATGTGCGTTGGAATGGACGGGTGGTTGGGACGAATATATCTGTTTGGTGGAGTTTGCGGACAACAACAGTTGGCACGCGAGCATCAAGTGTTCTCCATTTGAGATGTTGTATGGCAGAAAGTGTCGCGCCCCAATCTGCTGGGATCAGGTTGGCGAGCGAACACTCGAAGGACCAGAAATCATAGAGATGACAAACGAGAAGATCGCAGTAGCTAGACAAAAGATTCAGGAGGCACGGTCACGTCAAAAGAGTTACGCCGACAAGCATCGTAGGGATTTACACTTTAACGTAGGAGATCACGTCTTCCTTAAGGTTTCGCCGGCACGTGGTGTTAGACGCTTCGGGATTAAAGGGAAGCTCAGTCCTCGTTTCATCGGACCGTTGATATCATTGAACGAGTCGGTGAAGTATCTTACAGATTGGCGTTACCTCTGCAGCTTTCGCATGTGCACAATGTGTTTCATGTGTCCTTAATCAGAGGGTACCAATATCATCCCCTTCACATGGTTCAGTATCCACTGGAACAGATTCGTGAAGATCTCACTTTTATAGAAGAACCCGAACGAGTTCTTGACAGGCAAGAACGAGTCATGAGAAAGAAGACGATTCCATTCGTCAAAATTCTATGGAGGGATCATACCGAGCGGGAAGCCACTTGGGAAACAGAGGAGTCTATCCGGACTTCTTACCCTCATTTCATATTTTGAATTCGGGTATGTTCTTCTTTTCCCGTTTACTTTATCTATAATTCGGGGACGGATTATTCTTTTTAGGGGGGAAGAGTTGTAAAACCCGCATGCTTTTACCATGCATAGTACCTTAAGTTCGTACGTACTAGTTAAAAACTATCCTAATATAGCATGATTACGATTACGTATTAGGAGTTTATGTATTACGTACATGTTAGAACACGATAAGTATTTTATATGAACGATCACGTAATAATTATTTAGCAATAATTAATCACGAACATACGATCACGAGATCACGAGCGTAATTAAAACACGAGATATTATTAGTTACGTATATATATTTAATACGAGCGTAATTAAATATATAAGAGTATGGTATTGACGTAACGAGAACATTTAAAACACGAACATAATTAAACATAAATGTGTACGAAATTACAAGACACGAAACGAGGTACGGGACCCCCACAAGGGAGTCCCTAACCGCGGCCAAAATAAGGACAATGGGCCAAGCCCATTGTCAATTTTACTAAAAGGAAGGGTAAGTAATTTTACTACTCAAAATTACTTTTACAGAAGAATTTCAAGAAAACCTAAAATCCCTTTTCCTCCTCCTTTTTGTGCCGCCACATACAACCACCATCAAGGTGATTTCTTTGATCTTGGATCTTGTTAAATTAGTGTTTGTTCGTGTTTAATCTTCACCCTCTTGATCCACGAATACGGTAAAACCTTTTTAAACCCTTTTTTTTAATTAATCTTTTATTTAATTATGAACACGTGATGTTTTTCATAAAAACACATTAATTAATCATAGATCTAACATGTTTTGATCATTAATTAATCAAAGGGGTGATCTAAGGGGTGTTTTGTTTTGGGCAGCAAGGTATAACCGACCCCAAGGGGGTTCGGTTTGTTCTTAGCCGACCATCACCAAGACCTTTTTGGTCTTGGTTGGTGCGTGTGGGTCCCACGGCAGCAAGGGGGTACCCCGATTTGGTTCGGGGTACGGTGTTTGTTCATATCCGGTGCATGTTTTTAGGCTTGGATCCGGATCATGATTATGATAGTTGTTTATGTTATAAACTTATGTTAAGAATTAAATTAATAAAGATGTAATTAATTTAATAACATGACTTAGGTTAACTAATTATTAATAAACATGAATTATTTTAACCTAAGTATTTTTATTATTAAGACTTATAATTAATTAATTATTTAAAAACCATGGATATAATTAATTAATTAAACATGACTTAGATTATATTATTAGTATTTAATAATACATATTTTAACCTAAGTATTTAATATATTTAATTAAAAACATGTCATACTTTAATTAAATATTATAACCTATAGTTTAATTAAATTACATGAAATAATTATTAAACTATATAATATATCATATGACTTAGAAAATAATCATGAAAATACTTAGGCTTATTTACTTAGCTTATTTAACCAGCTTAATTCTAATTATGGAAACTTTCTATTTTTAGAAACTTAATTAAATAAGGCAGCTATTTTCTTTATGGAAACCAGCTATTTTTAGAAACTTATTTATTTAAGGCAACTAATCTATTTATGGAAACTTATTAAATTAAGGCAGCTAATCTATTTATGGAAACTTTCTATTTTTAGAAACTTATCTATTTTAAGCAGTAAATCTATTTTTGGAAACTTTCTATTTTTGGAAACTTTCTATTTTTGAAAACTTTCTATTTTTGGAAACTTTCTATTTTTGGAAACTTTCTATTTTTGGTAACTTTCTATTTTTGGAAACTTTCTATTCAAGGAAACCTGCTATTTTTGGAAAGTTACTTATTATTACACAGTAAGTATAATAACACATGAAATATCAGAAATACTTAATCAGAATGAACAGAATATAGGATTTAACACAGTTTAAGGCTTTAAACAGTGTAAAATAGTAAGAACACATAAAATAAGCTAAGACATCATATAGAACCAGCTATGTATATAATAAGCAGATACTTATTTCATGTACGTATTTATGTAGCACTAGTGTTTCGGAAGTAGGATTCTCGCAGTTCATCGTTCTCGTTCACTGGACATAAGGTACGGATTCCCGTCCTTTCAGTATGGACATTCTTTCCTTATTAGGATTTCCCCGTATGCAGCCAACTGTTTTCCCGTAGTATAAGTATGAGTTTGATTGCTTATGTTTAAATATGATTACCTATAGCCATATACATGCATGACCAGTTTCACCTAGTTATGGAGGTACCATAACCGTAACATTAGAGGCACTGATGTTATGACTTCACCACGGCGGAGTGATTGCTCGTGGCGTCCCTTCAGCTTTTGGCCATTTATTTATATTTATCATGTGGGGCGTATGGGTGCATCCTAGTTACACGTTTTTATTCAGGATTTCATGGTGAATGTGGTGTGTACCTTGCATCCTTCACAAGGAGCTGATCCCTCCTACCCATAAAACCAGTATATTAAATTAGAGGCAGCCCCTCTAATTTGCATGATGAGGTCACCCCTCTAATTATTCATGCACGGTGGATATTCATGACCTATATTGGCTAAATGGTAAAATATGACAAACAGTTTTTATAAGATAAACATAAGACTTTCAAACTATAAAACCAGTTTTATTAAGACTTAACCAGGTTACTCGGGACTTAGTTTCTTCCGCTGTTATTATGTTATATGCTTATCCTATTCATGCTTTATTGTACATCCGTGCACTGAGCGTATTGCTCAGCCGTTTTCCTTTTCTATGTTCCCAAAACGGCAGGTACTCAGGGATGCTCGTAGACACTAAGAGTACGTGCATATGGACTGGAAGCTGTCTAGCCTTCTTTACATTATGCATTCCCTTTCTTTATGATACTTATGCTTTGGACATTGTTTCATCCTTTTCCTTTACTATACTATGTTTGTGTGTGATGAGCTTTACTTTTGGACTACCGATGTTTGATTCCGGTATTTTCCTTTATATGGTCAAGTAATGTTTAGACATTTTACCTTGTATGCTTTGATGACACGCCATAATTACTGTGATATTTCCATTTCCAAAATGGGGTGTTACAAGAATGGTCCTTCTAATTTGAAGACTTGTCACTTTTAGTCCTCCACAAAGTCAACAATACAAGTCAAGACTTTGAAGTATGAAGAAATGCCAAGAATCACCCTTCAAATATCATCAAATGGCAAGAAATACCCTTTGAAATACTTTTGGAAAGTATTTGGGGCCAAAGTCTAAAAAACCAAACTTTAATTACAAAGAAAATCATTTTTGGGCTGTTTATACATCAAAAGACAACAAGAGAAGAAAAGAGGGGCTAAAACTGGGCGACAAACATTCTTACCTAGACCAACCAAAATCCACCACGTCTCCCACTTACCCATTACAACCAATCACAACCCACCATATTGCCACCTCATAATCCCACTTAACAGGTTTTATATTAAGTATTAATATTGGGACCTAAACAAGTTTTAAACCTTAATCTTTCCCTAAACTCGATCAAAGCAGCCACTATTCATCACATGAACACGATTGGGTATTTCTTAAATACTTGAAATTGAGCCTTAATCTTTTCCAGTTTAGTGATAGATTATAACCCAACTCAAACATTACATGCCACATCACCCAAGGGCTCACATGGGACATGCCCTACTGCTTTTTAAAGAAGAAGACAAGAATTGCCCAAGAAATCAACGGCCACAACACATGCTTCGTTCCTAAGCTACTTGGACGCCTTAGCATCACAAAGCAACAAAGAAAAGTCACATGTCCAAACGCAAATTCAAAAGCAAGAATATCCGAATCTTCAAGGGCACTTTAGGGACTTCATACATTAGGGTTCCTTGTATTTTCTCAGCTTTCTAGACGACTTGTAAGCCTATATAAAGGCCTTAGGGTTTTACTTTTACATTTGCTCTTGGTTTTCCTTTGGTCAAAAATCTGTAATTCCTTGTTTCATATGAATGAAAAAGTGTGTGATTTTATTGACGAATTCCAAGTGCCACTCTTATTTACTTGTTGTTGATGTTATAAGTTTGTGTTTGTGAAGTCTTAAGGATTGGTTTTAAGTTTATGGCAAGCTATTGCAAATGTTTTCAAAAACCTGATTTTTTCTAAGTCTTGTTCAAACACTTGACTTTTTGGACTATAAGCTGATCATAGTACCCTGATAAGAAGATTATCAAGGTTCTGTGAAGCTTGTGGTTTGGGAAGGATCAAGGGGTGGGGTACAAGCTTGAAAGGATCTTGTTTCATTTTTTATTTTTCTGTTATAAATTATTCTTAACTCTGTTGAATCTTAGCAGGGATGTTCTTGGATGCTTGTGCCTTGTTTAGCTAGGCACATAAGCTATAAATCCGTGAGTGTGGAACATTCATGAGGTTTGTCCTCTTTTCTTGAAAAATCTGTCAAGATAGTGGTTATAAGTGATTTGGTTAACTGCTGTTGTATGTGGTGTTCTTTTGGCTTAAATCTTGTTCTAACTGCATGATGATGTTGTTATGATGTTAGTTTAAGCTTGGTTTAACTTGAAAACGTTTTTCTCTTTGTAAAATTTGATTTTTAAAAGTTGAAGGACTGTTTGGGTTTACTGCATGTTATGTGTTTTTGTTAAATTGAGTAAGTGTTAGTGTGTGGTTTGTGTTTGCAACTGTTATATTGGTGATTGTATGCTGATATTTGCTTATCTTGCATTTTGAAACACTCTAATCCAAATCTTGGTATTAAATATTTCTTGTTGTTTTGGATTGTGATTTTGGGGTCACCTAGAATATATGCTATACTAGGGTTAACAAGTGCTAAATCTATGTTATTACAACCTGAGTAAGAGATTTAGGGGTTTGAATTTGGATGTGTGGCCAACTAGTTCAGTAAAAAGGTGTTTGTGTTCATCAGTAAAACTGCTTAAGTCACTTAGGGTTTTAATCTAGTACTAAACTTGGAATCAGTATATGAAATGAGTTAATTTGTGTGTTACTAAGTTTTATTGAGATGTTGTATGCTTTTGGTGCAATCTTGTGGGCTTATACTAGCTTAAACTTAGCTTAATATCACCAGACCTGCTTGTTTCATATCTGGATCATATCTAAGCACATTTTGAATTAAATGTACTAATTGGCTTGGTGAAATTATGTGTTCTTGCTTGTTATTGACTCCTTACAACCCACTGGTTGTAAGGGTGCCTTGTTTATCCAACAATACCAAGTGAAACTCTCTAAAAAAGCAAGTCAATTAAGTCAAACAGTAGGAACCCTTTCTCACTGCTACTAGCCACTGCTAGTGTTAATTTGTTAACAACTGATCAATAAGCTATAATAGCTTATTTAGACGTGCAACAAATTTTTTTTGATAATCAATCTTCCTTATTTGACCCATTTGACTATTCTGGAGCATTTGAGACTTTGACTTTTAGGTCTGACTAGAAAATGAACTAGTTGACTTTTTAACAAGTGCTTATTTGATTTTTCCAGATTATTCAGTGAGCCTATTTGAAATCTTTTTGATTATTTTGCTTAATTAAGTCATTACAAAGCTTTTGCAACTTGAATCAGCCTTTGAAGTGGCCTAGAACTCGAAACGACTATTTTGTCATTTTGTGTAGAGAGCTTTTGCTTATTTCAGGCTTTTTTCTTGGGCTTATTCAAAACATCTTTTTACAAACATCATATAAGGTCAAGAGAAGGACGTGTGTAAAATTTCAGCTTATGGCATTGGCTTATAGCTTAATGGGCCAAAAAGCCCATTAAGAATAGCTGTTTTCATTTAAGCTGTGATAAGCACTTATTCAGCTTTTGGGCCCTTTAGATTTTTTTGTTTAAAATCAAATTTTAAGCTTAACTGTTGATTTTGGGCCATTTTGGTGAACATTTTTCTTATTGGAACTTAATAAGCCCAATTAGTGGACTGTTTTACTGTTTGGCCCATTTGGAGGCCCATTAGGGGTATTTTCTAATTTCAAGTTCATTTTCTGTTTAATTAGGTTAAATTAAACTAGTTTGCAAGTTTTTAGAATTTTTTTTAGAATTTTTTATTAATATTTTATTATTATTTTATTATCAAAAATTGTTTTTAGGATTTTTGCAACCTTTTCATTTTTCTTAGGTTAAATACATTAAGTTAGGATTTTTAAACTTTTAGATTCATTTTCTTGTCATTTAATTAATTTTTAGGGTTATTTTAATATTTTAATAGTTTTTAATCATTTTAAATAGTTTAAATTAATTTTAAATTTTTTAAAAATAGTTTTTAGTTTAATTAAGTGATTTTAGAGGTTTACAAATTGAAAAATCTTATTTTGGGCTTTTTGTTAATTAAATTGATTTTTTTGGGCTTTAATTAGCATTAAAAAATTATTATTTAATTAAATAAAAGGTTTGAGTAATATTTGATTTTTTGTAAACTCTAATTGTATTTTTTAGGATTTATTTTGATTTTCTAGGAATTTTAGGGTAATTTTTAAATTTCGTCACGTTTTACGGTTTTACGTTTAAGACTTTCGTATTAGTTTAATTTTAATCGTAACCGTCACCATTTTCTTTTCTCTTTTCTTTCTTAATATTAATCACAAAAATTTAATCAAGTTTTAACACAACACACTAGCCTCCTTGAGAATGAACTCACCTTTGGGTCATTTGTGCACGGTTTTCCTAAACCGTCGTACTTACCCTAATTACGCTCTTTTTCCTAAAAGACGTAAAACTATGATTATCATTTTGGCGCTGCTGCCGGGGAGGCGTGTTGTGTTTCGATTTGAGCAAATTTTGTTTTTATTATTAACCATAAATAGTAATTGTGTGATTAGCACCCTAATCACACGTATTATCGGTTTTTGTTTTTTGTGTGAATATTATTACTATATTGTATACGTATCACAAGAAATTCACAAGTACTCCAAAAGTGTGAAAACACAACCTTGATTTGGGATTTCATCACTCAATCATTGTATTCGAATCTCAAACAAAGAAAAAAGGCAAATTAGATAATTACTTTCGAGAAGCTTGATTTTAATTAACACAAACTATAAGGTGGGTATATGGCGGTTGTATTTCACGACCTAAGCGAAAAAGGCTCTTGAGTGCTTCGCGCTGCCTCATTTCCCCCGCTTGCTTGTGCGTGTTAAGAGAAAAAGGGCTAATCGAGTATTTGCCAACCAAAGTATTATCTACGTATCTATATATTTTCTTGGTTTCAAAAAGATTAAACCCTCTTGAACGTTTTGGTGTTCCACCAACGTTCTAAAGTCATCGAAGGCGTTCACTACACGTGATCGTTTTCATTCCTTGAGGCTCCTTTAATCGAGAGATTTGATTTGAGGAGAGATTTGTAGATTTGTGTCTACGTAATACATCACAAAAATCCAAAAAAAGTAAAAAACAATCAAACACACAAAAAATTGAAAAAGTAAAAACACCCAAAAGAATCTTCTTTGCTCATCCCCACATTGTACGTCACGTTTATGCTAACTCGTAATCAGGAAAGACGTGCACGTAAACGTAAAAACCGAAAGGAAACCACACCAAACCTTTCTAGTGAAGAATATCCTATTGACAAACCCATCGTAGAACAAGAAGCAACCATGGCTAATCGTACTATGATGGAGTTACTTCAAGCACCCACCGAGGGTTATGGAGAGGCTATTGTGATTCCCGCTATCCTTACAGAGAATTTTGAGGTTAAGAAGGGTTGTCCATGATTCAAAACAACAAGTTTCGTGGTGACGAAAAGGACAACCCTCATAACCACATTCGCCAATTCAATCGTCTTACCGCCACTTGCAAGTTTAAGGACGTCTAGAATGACTCGATTAAGATGATGCTTTTTCCGTATTCCTTAGCGGGGCCCGCTAAAATTTGGTTAGAGAAAGAGCCACCCAATTCTATATTGACGTGGAAGGATCTCGTTTCAAAGTTCGTGAACCAATTTTTTCCGCCCTCTAAGACTACGCATTTGAAAAACGAGATTTCAAAGTTTTCACAAGAGTATAATGAGAGTTTTTCAACGGCTTAGAATAGGTTTAAGGAAATGTTGCATGAATGTCCTCATCACGGATTTTCAGACTTGCATCAAATTGACACGTTTTACAATGGCTAGAACGATCATGAGCGTGATTACCTTAATGCCGCCGCGGGTGGTAATTTTTGTGTAAAACGGTCGAGGAAGCATTGTTGATTATTGAGAATAGGTCTAAGGTCTATAGTCCCTGTAGCACATCGAGTGTTCACAAGGCCTCGTCTTCGCCTTCGCCTTCATTTTCACATACCATCGATGCTTGCCAAATAGAGGCGATTTTGAAAACAAGATTTTTGATAAGCTTAAAGGATTGTTAATTGAGTTTAAAGTTGGTGAACAACGCACTCCCGCTACAGTTAAAGAGGTTGAGGTTTCTTGTATGTATTATGGTGGAGGTCATGATTTCTCCGAGTGCATTACCAACGGTGGTAACACTTCGAGTGCCTACGCGGCCACGGGAACTTATAACCAAAACGGTCAAGTTACCCGCACTAATCAATTGACTCCACCGGGTTTTGCACCAAATCAAAATTCTAACAATTATCGAAACAATCAAGTTGGTTACCAAGGAAATCAAAGGAACAATTATAAGGGTAATAACAACTATGGGAACCAAGGGGCTAATAATCAATTGCAAAACAAAAATCAAAACCATGATTTTCAAAGCAACAAGAAAGGTTTGCAAAACTTGAAAGATCTTCCAAATGAATTTGTTGAATATGCAAATGGTAATGATGCTAGGTTTGATAATATACAAAGGGAGATCATTAGCCTAAGATCCGAGTGTAAGAATGATTTGAAAAATGAGTTAAAAACGAGCTTGCAAATGAAATTAAGACTCATGCAAACAAAATGGAGAGTAATGTGCAAAGGTTACAACAAAACCAACAAAAGGCGGAACAAGGACAACATGAGATTAAACGAGAGATGCTTAAGGCGGATAAGAGGCAATCTATGTTTGAGGATAAGATTTCTAGCATGTTTGAGGCTATAATGTGTAAACCGTCTTCTTAGAGTGGTCTTCCTAGTAACACCGTGTCTAATCCTAAGGGAGAGATGAAAGTGATTACCACACGTAGTGGTAAGACCTTTAAGGAACCGACTCCTCAACCAGTTACTCCAACGATGGAGGAAATTGAGGAAGAACCCGAGGTGGTGGTTTTAAGAGGAGCATATCCCAATCCCACGAAGTACCGCTCAAACCACACCTACGGTTGACCCATTACCATCATTGGAACCCGAGATTCCAAAGGCTATGCCTATTTCCCAACCCACACCACCCTTGGCTTACCCATCGAGACTTCGTAAGGAGAAATTACAAGAGCGTGACAATTACTGTTAGCCCTATATTTTATATAGTTGAACAAGATGTCATCTTAGTCGTAAATGGTCTTGTATTGTAATAGGTTAGTCGGGAAAACCGGGTTGGACTTTAAGCTAATATTGTATAAGTTAGGGGCGTAAGCCTAAGCAAAGCCAAGCTCGGCCCAAGGAAACTAAACCCACCGCCCAAATGCCAAGGGTATATATACCCTCTCCCATGTGTGGAAGAGGGTGTTGGTTCATTTTACTTTCTCTCTCTAGTAAACTTTAACCTTCCACCATCTCTATTGTTTCTCTCTCTACTTTTCTTCTCTTTCTCTCTCTAGAATATTGTGTTATGGATTTAGTGGGATTAACATTTGGTATCAAGAACCTATAGTAGATAGGTGATTGAAGTTCGTGTGGTTTTCTTTTAAAATTTTCTTGGCTTATTCTATAAGCTATTGATCTCAAAATTTTTTTTAGCTTGGATTTCAAAAAGGTTGGTACTTTCTTGTTTATTATCATCTAAATAAACTAGAAGTACAAGGCGATTTTGGTTTTTAACTCAAAATCATCACCTTTTTTAAGGTTTTTTAGATCAAAAAAAGTTTTTTGTACTATTTTCTTGATTTGAAATTTTTTGCCTTATATTTCAAAAAGTGTTGATTTTTATTGTCCCTAAGAAGCTATATATCGAGGAAGTACAACTCGATCTTTCGGAAAACCTTGAAATCGTTGCCTTTACGAGCTTCGTTGCCTAGTTGCCAAAATTTTGGAATTTTAGAGCTTATTATGGAATTGATGCCTTTCTTCATTGTGGAATTGTGATTTCTTCATTGATGCCTTTCTTCATTGCGAAATTGTTACTTTTAAACTTATTGCGAAAAGTTCTTGTTCTTAAACCGTATAAGCTAAGACTTTCGCGTTTTAAAGCTCCCTATATAAAAGTCTAGCAAAACTTGAATTGAGCGGGTTAAGGAATGTAAATGGCTCCAAATGACCATCAAGTCAAAAATTAGCTCTTATTCTACCCATCGGAAAATATACATCCGTGTCTTAAAAACACGTATGAAAACTAAGAAAAATTTTAAAATTTGGCCATTTTTAGCCTTATTAGCAACAAAACAAAACATTGAAAGTTGGAAAACGTGAGGGCGTAGCAAAGCAAGTACCTATTCACCCCCCCCATACTAAAAGTAAACATTGTCCTCAATGTTTCGAGTCTAAAGGTGGAGCACCCCATACTAGAGACGAAGAATCGAATGCTTAGGATCTAGCATGGAAAGGGTGATCAACAATATATCTAAAGCCGTTTATTAAGTATGCTAAAAGATAATTGTTAGAACAACAAAGGATATGTCATGGATTCGTGAAAAACTTCTTCAAGCAAACGATGGAGGCTCACGTAAACGAACACGAGAGTCTTCAATCGTAGATGATGATGATGATCTAGATAACACAATCACAAACAACCACGAGACAACGAGTTTGAAGGATACAAGTCCCCTCTAATTAGTTATTAGTAAGCATAAAAGGCTAAGCATGGGATCTCCCCCACGAGGCACCTCGTTTTTTATTACCGAGTCATGAGCTCGACTCGATCCCCTCAATGCTAATTATCATTGGGGAAGGTGACTTGGTCGAGGTCAACCATTGAAGGAATTTCCCCACCAAAGTAGTGCTTAAGCCTATGTCCATTTACCTTGAAGTTAGGACCATAATCTTGAGCTAGCTCGATGGTCCCATAAGGAAACACTTGTTGGGAATAAATTAAGGCCAGATCACTTGAGCGCTGACAAGAGTAAAACAAGCGTTGACAAGAGCAAAACAAGCGCTGACAGCTCAAGCGTTGACAAGACAAAGTCAAGCGTTGATACATTGAAGACAAGCACTGATGGGAAGATATACTCTACGCGTTTATTGTATTCTAGATTACTTCTAGTAAAGATAGGAACAACAATGTATTTTCTATATTTATCTTTACCTAGAATAGCTGATACGTAGATTATTGTACAAGGCTTCTTACGTCTATAAAAGAAGACCTTTAGGTTAATGTTTCATATAAGTTTTCATTCGTAAACTACTTTCATTGTAAGAAAGTTTGATATCATTAATCAAAGTGAAAGTTTGTTTATATCATTGTGTGTTCTTGTTTAAGTGTTAATTCCGCATAACACTTAGATTATCATAAGCATATACAAAGGTTTCTCTAAGTGTATTACTTGATCTAATCTCGTATACATAAAGCTAAATCGATCTAAGTTTGGGATCAACAAGTGGTATCAGAGCTTGTTGAGGAACTTTTGATCTTAAAGAACACAAGAACCCTAAAAATCACCAAAACCCTAATTTTCTCAAAAACCCTAACAACATCATGTCTGAAACAATAACCTCCTCCTCCTCACCTTTACCAAACATCAAGATTCCCATGCTTGATGCAACCAACTTTGAATTGTGGAAATTCAACTTTGAGCAATATCTAGGGATCTATGACTACACACTCTGGGAGATCATTGAATATGGAAACACATTCGATAAAGCCCAATAGATTGCTGATGCTATTACTCAAAGATCAGCTGTTGTTGGATGTTCTGAAGAGGATAAGAAAGAAAAACCTGAAGATGGTAGAGCTGTGGCTGCTGAAGACATAGCAAAGAAAAGGGTTGACATGAAAACCCTAAATATTCTGAAACTCTCGTTGGGACAAGAGAACCAGCATAAATATAGAGGTTATGATTCTGCTAAGCAGCTTTGGGCAGCTCTTGAAGTTGCATATGGTGGTAATGCAGATACTAGGGAAGAAAAGAAGAAACAACTTATGCATGATTATGCTATTTTTAAAGCACAACCCAATGAGAAGCTGATTAGTGTGAGAAGCAGATTGCTTGACATTACAAGAAAATTGTCCTTCATGGGAACAAAAGTTGGTGATGTTGACATCAATGCTACTTTTCTTAAAAGTCTTGGTGAGGTGTGGAAGATTGAGGCAAGATCCATTCTTGCCAATAATACTTACAAAAGTTCCACGTTTGATGACATTTACAACACACTGAGGTTGTTGGAAGATGAAACTCTTTTAGAGCATGGAAACAAGTCTACCAACAGTAATATGGCCTTCTTCTCTCACAGTGAAGGTCAATTCAATCAGAAGGACTCTTACATGCATCCAGTTACTGGATCATCATGTGTCAGCGCTGGAACAAGTCTTGTCAACGTCTCCTTTTCAGACGCTGACACATTCAAAAGTGACTCCCCAAGAGTGAAACCTGCTGGTTTGGATTTGGATACTGTATGTGCTTATATTGCTTCTTTGCCCAATGGTTCAGTGATTACATATGAGGACCTTGAGCAGATAAGTGATGAGCACTTGGAAGAGATGGACATTAAGTGGAACATGGCTCTTGTAAGTATAAGAGTAAACAGGTGGAACAGAAGGTTTAAGAAGAAGATGACCTTCAATGCAAAAGACACTGCTGGATTTGATAAATCCAAAGTTGAATGCTACAACTGTCATCGTATGGGGCACTTTATGAGGGAATGCAGATCTCCTAGAAGATCTGATGCTGGTAAACCCTCAAGTCAAATTGTTAAAGCTCAGGATCCTAAAGCCATGGTTGCAGTTCAAGGAATTGATGGTATGGGATGGGATTGGAGCTATCTGGCTAAGAATGTTGAAGAGGATAAAGCTTTGGTTGCTGAGGTTGAAGAAGAAGAGCATGTTGAATATGCTCTCATGGCACACTCCTCCTCTTCATCTGATAATGAGGTATACAATGATCCTTTTTGTAGTAAAGGTTGTAGGTTAAACACTGAGAAACTTAACAAAGAGGTGTTAAGAATATTAAGTGATGTGAGTACTGAAAAGTGCAAACTGTCTAATTACCAACTAGCTCTCACTCAAACTAAGAAAACAGTTTTTGAATACAAGAAAATGGAATTTGACTTAAAAAGATAAAATAAATATTTTAAAACATGAGTTAAATGCTAGTATGGATATTAGAAACATCATGGAAAGGGTTAATGGTGAGTTACAGGCTAAATTAGATGAGGCCATTAAGAATATAGACAATGTTGGCCTTAAAATTCAAAGATTTGATAGAGCCACTCAAACCCTAGGAGACTGTGTGGGTAAACAAAGGGATCCTAAGGACATGACTGGGATTGGGATGAATGATTACTCTTTGGTTCCACCACCAGCTGGTGACTTCTATGGTGTCCAACAAAAGGACCTATCTTGGACTGGTTTGCCAGAATTCCAAGAGGAGGAGTTCATTCCTCCACCAAGAGTTGTCACTCCAGTTGAAGAGTACCAACAAAAGTTGACTGACCTGAATGAATGGAAGAAAGCTAACCCTACTTTATTTGTTAAGGGTGGCTTGCTATGTGAAAGTCCCAATGAGTCAACTCTAATTAAGGTTACAAACCCAATCATTGGTAAAGCTGTTGACCTAGGCTCAAACACTGATAGAAAACCTAGCATTAAATATGCAGAGATGTATAGGAATACTAGGTCACCCAAGAGACAAGTTAGCAATAATAGAACAGGCTTCTTCTCTTCTAGACCTAAGGTTCAGTCTAGAAAAGCTTGTTACACTTGTGGTAGCTTTTCACACTTGGCATACAAGTGTGTCAACGCTCCCAAAGCCAGCGCTGATAGGAACAAATTCAGCGCTGACAGGAACAAAGTCAACGTTGTTAGAAAGTCAAATGTTGTCAGACCCAAACCTTGTGTGCAGCAAAGTCCACAAGTTGTTAGACCTGCCCCATTCTTCACTAGAGGGTCTAACACTCATGGACAAAGACCATTTCAAAAGACAAACACCTGGTCGAATAGGCAATGGGTTTCTGTAGCAAACCCTAGGTTCAACGCTGACAAGGGTAATTTTAGCGTTGACAAGACCAATTCCAACGCTGACAGAAACGTGACCAGACCTAAATATTTGCAACCACAGGGAAAGGGGTCTAAAGCTTCTTCAAGCTTAACATGGAGACCCAAGAAAGATCAAAACCCTAATGATAATGGGATTTCAATGACCTGCAACAGATTTAATTACATTTCAAAGGTCATTACAAAACCTATTGGGGTTAACTGGGCATTTCATCCTAAAAAGGATGAAAATGGGGTTGTTGTGAGAACTAAGTCTGTTCTTATTGAACAACCAAATGAATCCAAGTCTTTTAAGACTTGGGTTCCCAAAGAAAACTAATTTGTTTTCTTTATGTGCAGGGCATTCAAAGACAGGTCAATGATTATGGATATTGGGATAGTGGATGCTCAAGGCACATGACAGGGAAGGAAGACTATTTGACCAACTTCACTCCCATTAAGGATGGTGACAAGGTTTACTTTGGAGGCGGACATGGTACTATCACAGGCAAAGGAACCCTTCTCACCAAGAACTTGCGTTTTGAAAACGTATTTTTGGTAAAAGAACTTGATTACAATCTTTTTAGTGTATCACAAGTTTGTGATAACAAAAATAAAGTTCTGTTTACTGATACTGAGTGTTTGGTGTTAAGCAAGGATTATAAAATCCCTGATGAGAAATATATTGAGTATAGAACACCTAGGCATAAATACATATACAATGTGAATCTGAATGGGATTAAAATGAATAATAATATGTCTTGTCTTTATGCTAAAGCTTCAGTAGATGAAAGTAATTTGTGGCACGGGAGACTAGGGCACATAAACTTTAAAAATATAAATAGGCTTGTGAGACTTGGCTTGGTTGATGGTTTGCCTGAGAAGGCCTTCCACAATGACCACTCTTGTGTTGCATGTCTTAAAGGCAAGCAGCACAAAGTCTCATTCAAGTCCAAACATGTGCATACTAGTTCTAGACCTCTTCATATGCTACACATGGACCTCTTTGGTCCAACCAATATATAAATTTTGAATGGTAAGTCATATTGCTTTGTCATCATAGATGACTTTTCTAGGTTTACTTGGACATTCTTTCTAGCTATGAAGAGTGACACAGCTGATATTCTAATTGATTTTATCACTCAGATTGAGAAAAGGTCTGGCAATGAAGTTAAAATGCTTAAGAGTGATAATGGTGGTGAATTTAGGAATAAGAAGCTAGATGATTTCTGTGCCAGGAAAGGAATTACTAGGCAATTTAGTATTGCTAGAACCCCACAGCAAAATGGGGTTGCTGAGAGGAAAATTAGAACCCTAATTGAAGCAGCCAGAACAATGTTGGCTGATGCTCATTTTCCTATAGCCTTTTGGGTTGAGGCTGTTAATACAGCTTGTTATGTTCAAAATAGAGCATTGGTTAACAAAATTCAGAACAAAACACCTTATGAGTTACTTTGGGGAAGAAAACCTAATATTGGTTTTCTCAGACCTTTTGGTTGTCATGTAGTAGTTTTAGATACTAGTGATGCCTTAGGGAAATTTAGTGCAAAAGGTGATGAGGGCTACTTCATGGGGTATTCAGTGCAGAGCAAGGGATATAGGGTTTATCTTAAAGAGGAAAAACGTATACTTGAAAGAGTACATGTTAGGTTTTTAGAGAATAAACCTAGTGATCCTGAAAGTGGTCCTAATTGGTTGTTTGACTTGGAACCTTTATCTAGAACTTTAAATTATATGCATGTCACTAATCCAGACATTGTGAAGGTAACTTTAAATGTTTTGGAGGAACAAGTTGTTGATGTTTCAGGTACACAGGTTCATGAAAAGGTTGGATCACAAGCAGAAAAGACATCTCCTATACAAGAATATGTTACAATTCCCATTTGGACAGATGCTTTTGCTGCTGCTGCTGCTGGTAAAGATAATGGTGGTCCCCAAGTACCACCAGATACAAACATGCATGGTCCCTCAGGCGATGACAAAGGCAAATCTAGCACTGACAAGACCAATTCAGATGTTGATGACTCAGACGTTGACAACAACAGTTCAAGCGTTGTTAGCCCAAGCGCTGACAACCAAGATTCAGGCGTTGACAACACTTTTTCACATCTTTTCTCTTCCACTTTTGAACAAGGTGAACCTTCCAATTTCTATGAAGAAGGTCATCCCTATGTTGATGTAAGAGAGTCTGATGAAGAAGATATTGGCAATATGGAGAATGAGGTTGAGGACACCAGACTTTTTGAAGGAGGAGTTCTCACTTCCACTATGAAGAATCACCCTCCTTCTCAAATCATTGGTAATGTTAATACTCCAGTTCAGACTAGACGATCTCATCAAGGTCTTGGTAGGTTTATTGCCAATATCCACAAGAAGGTTGATACCCCTCTTATGCAAGCATGTTTGTTTGCCTGTTTTCTGTCACAACAGGAACCCAAGAAGATATTTGATGCTCTTAAAGAACCAAGTTGGGTGGAAGCAATGCAGGATGAGCTTCACCAATTTGCAATTCAGGATGTTTGGGAGCTGGTTGATTGTCCCAGATATGTCAGACCTATAGGGACAAGATGGGTTCTAAGGAACAAGAGAGATGAAAGAGGCATTGTGGTCAGAAATAAGGCAAAATTAGTGGCTCAGGGATATACACAAGAGGAGGGGATAGACTATGAGGAGGTCTTTGCACCAGTTGCAAGGATTGAAGCTATAAGGATCTTTTTAGCTTATGCATCCTGTATGGGCTTCACTGTCTATCAAATGGATATCAAGAGTGCCTTCCTCTATGGAACTATTGTTGAGGAGGTATATGTGATGCAGCCTCCTGGTTTTGAGGATCCAGAGAATCCAGATAAAGTGTATAGAGTCAAAAAGGCTATGTATGGCCTTCATCAAGCCCCTAGAGCATGGTATGGTACTTTGTCTACCTACTTGGTGGACAATGGATTCAAAAGGGGCACCATAGATCAGACACTATTTACAAAGAAGAAAGGCAAGGATGTGTTGCTTGTCCAGGTCTATGTTGATGACATCGTTTTTAGGTCTACTGATCCAAAGATGAGTGAGGATTTCTCCAAGCTTATGACAGACAAATTCAAGATGAGTGCTATGGGGGAGATGAACTTCTTTCTTGGTTTACAAGTTCAGCAGAAAGAAGATGGTATCTTCATCTCTCAGGATAAATATGTGGCTGAGATCTTGAAGAAGTTTGGATTTTCTCCACATGAAAATAGGGCTACTACTCCTATGGATAGAGAACACCCTTGGGGAAAAATTGGAGATGGGAAAGATGTTGATGTCAGGCACTATAGATCCATGATTGGATCCTTGATGTATCTTACAGCCTCCAGACCTGACATCATGTTTACTGTGTGTTCTTGTGCACGCCATCAAGTGACTCCCAAAGAATGTCACCTTTATGCTGTGAAGAGGATCTTTATGTACTTAAGATGCTATCCTAGTCTTGGTTTGTGGTACCCAAAGGATTCACCATTAGAGCTGATTGCATATTCAGATAGTGATTATGGAGGTGATAAATTTGATAGGAAATCCACAACTGGTGGATGTCAGTTTCTTGGGAGCAGGTTGATATCTTGGCAATGCAAGAAACAAACAGTTGTGGCTAATTCTACAACTAAAGCTGAGTATGTGGCTACAGCTGCTTGTTGTGGACAAGTTTTGTGGATTCAGAACCAGCTGTTGGACTATGGGTATAATTTCATGCATACCAAGATATTTGTTGACAATAACAGCACTTTATGCATCATTAAGAATCCTGTACATCATTCTAAAATTAAACACATAGAAATTAGACACCATTTTATAAGAGATTGTTTTGAAAAAGGTTTAATACAACCAGATAGGGTTGACACTGAGGAAAATGTGTCAGATTTATTAACTAAACCTTTTGATGCTGGGAGGTTTCAATACTTGGTAACAAGTATTGGAATGGTCAATCTCACATAATATGTGTTTTGGAGTCTTTTTGTAAAAGTATGTACAGGATGATGCATTGTTATTAGTCTTATGATGATTTATATTTTCCACTATATTTTTCTAGCACTGACAAAGGTTGCTTGAACGTTGATAAGTGTTTTTGTAACGTTGTCAGCAATATTATTGTCTAACGCTAACAAAGCTTCCCTCAACGCTGTCATGTGTTATCGGGGCGTTGTCAGCAACAATGTTAGTTTTGTGGTTTTCAATCTAAATGTGCAGATGGTGTTAGCAGTATACCATTGGATACAGAGTTGCTTATGGATCAATGGAGAAGCATTTGGACAAGTTTTTATTTATGGATGATGGTTGGAATGTTTAATTCCTATCTTGACATAAATTTTTTATGTTCATGCATGTTTTTAGCAACTTATGTATCATAGTTTAAGGGGAGGTTTTAGGAACCTTTAGGATGTTTGGGTATCCATATGATACTCTTATCACAATTCTGGGTATCCATATGATACTCTTATCACAATTCTAGATTGTGTCCACAGGTGAGTATGAGTTAGTTTTACTAAATCATGAGGCACTATAGCATGCAAAGTTGATATACTATGCATGCTGCCAAGACATTTTTGGCCTAGAATTGGTTGTGGTCTGTTGGGAGACTTGGGAATAGTTTTGTTATGGAATTTACCTGGGAGTAACAAGGAATTTTATAAGGTAACTTGGTTGTTAAGATTTTTGGTTAGCAAGGGACACTAGAGGACTGTTATGTCTATCTTGCTTAAGCAAGTGTGCATAACTGGACAGTGCTTGCCGCCCTATAATAATTATCAGCTTTTTGGTTATCTTCTCTAGGATAAATTACTTTGTTAAGGTCATTTTTCATTTTTAAACATTTTTATTTTTGGACGCTGACAAGTATATTTCCAAGCGTTGTTGTGACCAATTTAGACGCTGACATGGCTATAGGAAAACGTTGACAAGATTAGCCGTTGGGCGTTGATAGGTTATTTTTGACCGTTGACACTCAATGGGTCCTACCCAGTTGTTACTTTTTGACATATTTTTAGGCCGTAATTTTGGGAGTTGTTACCTCTCATTTAATGCATGAGATAAACTTATACTTTTTCAATATTTTCATGATTGTGTTTTTGAAAATACTTGCCTATTTTTGGGCCAATCACATGCATTTTCTTCTCCTATAAATTTGGCTCCTATTTTTAAACAGGGTATCTATACTTCTTGTCTAACACAATTTTCTCTTATCAACTTCATCTTCATCAATCAATTTTAACAGTTTCAACAATGGAACCAAAGTTTAAACCATCAGAATTGGAATTGGGGTTCAGAAGCCAACACAACATGATTGCGTATCTTGAAGCTGATGATGCTCTGTTTCCCCAATACACACAAATGGTGGCGTATTTGAACGCATCTCCTATTAGGTATGCTCTTTCTCATGCACCACTCATTCCAGTCACACATATTAAACAGTTTTGGAACACTGTCAGTTCCTCAACAGTTAATAGAGTGACTACATTGACTTCTATTGTTCATGGGAGACCTTGGGTGGTTACTGAGGCTTTGGTACGCCAAGCCTTGCATCTTGATGATGCTGATGGTATAGCCACCCTTCCCATTCATGAAATAGAACAAGGACTAAGGGCTTTGGGATATCATTTTCCTGATGAAGGTACTTTAAACAAGTATCATAAATAGGAGTTTCCCCCAGCCTGGAAGTACCTCATACATGTCATCCTTCAATGTTTGAGTCCCAAATGCACTGCATACAATGAGATCAATAGATCTATTGCAAGTGCTCTTGTGTGTATTGCAACTGGGCAAAAATTTAATTATTCAAAAATGATTTTTGAGGGCATGTGTAAAAATAAGGGGAACAAAATGACTTTAGCTTATCCCCGATTTTTGCAAATGGTTTTTGATGTTCAAGGATACTGCACAAGGGATCATAATGATTTTTATGAGATCCCTGTGCAAAAGAAAGCTATTTTTATGAAGATGAACTCACCCCCCCATCGTGACCTACCCTTAACCCCAGCTATGCTTGCTGTCATTACAGCAGCTCAACCCCAACCAGACCCCCAACCACAAATTGACCCAATACCTGAACCATTACCTTCACCTGAACACATGCAAATTGACCAAGAACCCTTCAACGCTGACACGTTAAACGTTGGCGTTGATGTGCCTATTTCCAACGTTGACACACAACCTTCACAAACCCAAACACCCCTTAACCAACCCACCTCCACCCAATCTTCCACACCATCTTCCACACCTCCTGAATATAGGTTGATGAAACGCCAAAGGACTACTGGAGTGTTCTCCTCTGGTGGTCCTAGACATGTAGCAGAGAGAACCACCACCACAAGTGTGGCTGGTGACATGGATGAGGCTGGGACTATTGGTTCTGGCTTAGAAGCTGGCCAAGGCAGTCCCACCATCATTAAGTCCTCATCCATGCCCAATGAATCTGACTTGGGAGGTCAAATACCCATTTTAGAAGAAGGCAGACTGGAACCAATGACCCTACTTGAATTGACGGCAGTCTGCATGAGCTTGCAAAAGCAAAATGCAGACTTAGTACAAGTTGTCAGCTCACAAGGCCTTGAACTCAAGCAATTGAGGGAGAGGATTGTTGTTTTAGAGACTGCAAGTGCAAGGAGAGGTATGGAGGAATCTTCCAAAGGGGAGGAAGATCCAATAAATCTGAGTGATAAGGGCAGCCATGATGGTCAATCTTTGGATGTTGCTAAGGCCCTTACAAGTTTGAAGAAACAAACAGGTTTTGATACGTCCTTAGTCTCTCCTACAAATTTAAATTTATCATTTACAGCCATGATGGAGGAGATTGCAAAAGGCACTAAGACAGGAAATTTGGGCGTTGACAAGGAGAATTTGGACGCTGACAGAAATATTTTGGGCGATGATAGAACAAACTTGGGCGTTGACAGACCTGCACATGAGGGTGATGTATCCCAGTCATCATCCATCATCAAGGAGGTTTCTTCACAGGTATCACCATCTACCTTACCAACCATTGATCCACTAGATAAGGGTAAGGGTATTATGGTTGTAAGAGGTTGTTCCAAAGGATGCAGCTCAAGTTGAGTTTGATAGAAGATTGGCTGCACAGATCATGGAACAAGATAGAAAGGAGGTGAAAGAGTCACCATTTGTTGTTACATCAGAAGAAGGAAATGATGGAGCTAGCTCAGACTCAAGTGTTATGATTGTAGAACCAGAAAGACTTGAGTATGGAGAAGAGTTGGCCAAGGAGAAATTGAGAGAATTGAAATTGCAGGTTGACTTTGATATGCCATAGGTGGTTCAAATGTATAATGCTTGGGAAGAAAGATGTATGGAGAATCCACACTTGACCACTTCAGATCAGATATGGGGTTTGGAGATTCTCCTCAGAGTTCAAAAGGATTGCAATGTAATTTTGAAACACAAGGCAATCAATATTCTCTCAGAGTTGAAAAGGGATAGAAGGGAGCTATACTGCATGTTGCTCAGATGTCATGGAGTAGGATGGACTTATCAGAAATTAAGGGCATTGACATTTGATGAGTTGGAATGCAAGGCTTATCCCATTTGGGTGAGAGTGCAGGAAGCAAACACTCTCAGACTTCTTTCTGATGAAAGAAAGGAAGAACTTGCAGAAGAAATGGAGCTCAAGAAAGCTATGTTTGTTCCCAGACCAGTGAAAAAGGGAATTTCTCTTGAGTTTCCCAAAGATATGGATCCACTATATCCAAGTGAAGCTGTCATAAGAAAGAGTCTCAAGCTCTCACCATTAGAAGCTTCAGATATGGTGCAAGTGTTACCACTAGATTCCAGAAACCCAATTGTGAGCTATGAAGAAGATGAATGTGGGTTTTGGAAAATTGGCAGATATGGCAAAGAGGTACACACTTTTACCACTCTCATATCTTTGTTTGCAAGTTGTGATAGAGAAGACTTGGTAGACCTATGGAGGTTGCTAGAGACCAAGTATGAGGCTGAAGCACCAACTTTAGCTAATGGAATAAAACTGTGGTCCATATTCAAGAGAATGTGTGGACCAAAAGATGAGGATCCTGATATTTGGAAGGATCTTGAAGATGACCTTAGTGGTCTTCAATGGAGATTATATTCAGCTGTTGGTGTTTATCATTTGAGTTCTACAAAGTTTGCTGAGTATCTACTTGTGGATGGTCAGTATTTCATATCCAAGGCTATCTTGGAGAAGATGAAGAACACTCAGCTGGAAATTGATTATTCAAGTGACTTGGAAAAAGACTTGATCAGATTTATTTATTACCAATATGAGAATGTTTGTAAGATTCCTTCTATTCCTTAATGCTTATTCAGAAACTTGATCATAAGAGTGGATATCAAGTTTAGGGGAGGATTGTTGGGAATAAATTAAGGCTAGACCACTTGAGCGCTGACAAGAGTAAAACAAGCGTTGACAAGAGCAAAACAAGCGCTGACAGCTCAAGCGTTGACAAGACAAAGTCAAGCGTTGATACATTGAAGACAAGCACTGATGGGAAGATATACTCTACGCGTTTATTGTATTCTAGATTACTTCTAGTAAAGATAGGAACAACAATGTATTTTCTATATTTATCTTTACCTAGAATAGCTGATACGTAGATTATTGTACAAGGCTTCTTATGTCTATAAAAGAAGACCTTTAGGTTAATGTTTCATATAAGTTTTCATTCGTAAACTACTTTCATTGTAAGCAAGTTTGATATCATTAATAAAAGTGAAAGTTTGTTTATATCATTGTGTGTTCTTGTTTAAGTGTTAAATCCACATAACACTTAGATTATCATAAGCATATACAAAGGTTTCTCTAAGTGTATTACTTGATCTAATCTCGTATACATAAAGCTAAATCGATCTAAGTTTGGGATTAACAGGTGACTTGGTCGAGGTCAACCATTGAAGGAATATCCCCACCAAAGTAGTGCTTAAGCCTATGTCCATTCACCTTGAAGTTAGGACCATCATCTTGAGCTAGCTCGATGGTCCCATAAGGAAACACTTGTGTAACGGTGAAAGGACCCGACCAACGAGATTTCAATTTCCCGGAAAATATCTTAAGTCGAGAGTTAAAAAGTAACACTTGATCACCAACGTTAAAAACCTGGTTTTTAATCTTTGCATCATGAAACTTTTTAGTCTTTTCTCTGAAAATCAATGAATTTTCATAAGCATTATCTCTTAATTCATTGAATTCACTCAATTGTATTTTCCGGTGATCTCCCGCTGTCTTCAAGTCAAAGTTTGCATGCTTAAGGGCCCAATATGCCTTGTGCTCCAATTCAATGGGCAAATGACAATTCTTCCCATAGACTAACTTATAAGGAGTGCAACCGATAGGTGTCTTATAAGCGGTCCTAAAGGCCCATAAAGCGTCATCGAGTTTGTCGGACCATGAAGCACGGTTTTCTCCAATTGACCTCTCTAAAATCCTCTTCAAAGCTCGGTTCGAAACCTCGACTTGCCCACTCGTTTGCGGGTGATAAGTCGTAGATAGATGATGAGTAACTCCATATTTCTTTAAGACCTTCTCGAATTGGTCATTACAAAAATGGGTTCCACGATCGCTTATAATAGCTCGAGGGGTTCCGAACCGAGAGAATAATTGCTTCATAAACTTAACTACCACACGAGCATCATTAGTAGGTAAAGCCTTAGCTTCCACCCACTTAGAAAGGTAGTCCACCGCGACGAGGATATACTTGTTACCATGAGACGATGGGAACGGCCCCATAAAGTCAATGCCCCAAATGTCGAAAATCTCACACACTTGAATTATGTTTTGTGGCATTTCATCACGTTGAGACGATTTTTCTTGACGTTGGCACGAATCACACGACTTCACAAGTGCGTGTGCATCACGATAGATAGAAGGCCAAAAGAAGCCGGCATCGAACACTTTCTTAGCCGTGAGATTAGCAACGTGGTGACCACCCGTGGGTCCCTCGTGACAAGCTCTAAGGATGTTAGAAGCTTCGGCACCAAAAACGCAACGTCGAACGAGTTGATCCGCACAAACCCGAAAGAGATAAGGGTCGTCCCAAAAATAGAACTTGACGTCACGAAAGAATTTTCGCTTTTTATTGAGTCGTCATACCCTTGATTATGAAATTCCCCGCATGGTAATTTGCAATGTCGGCAAACCATGGGGTGGTGTCTTTTGAATTCACTACACCGAGAGTCTCGAGAGAAAATGTTTCGGTGATTTCCTTGTTCTCGAAAACATCTTTGTGAGGATCTTCTAGACGAGAGAGATGATCGGCCGCTAGATTCTCGGCTCCTTTTTTGTCAAGCACGGTAACATCAAATTCTTGGAGGAGGAGCATCCAACGAAGCAATCTCGGCTTAGCATCTTGCTTAGCTAAGAGATACTTGATAGCCGAATGGTCGATATACACGATGCTTTTAGTTAAGACGAGATAAGGTCAGAATTTCTCAAAAGCATAGACCACGGCAAGGAATTCCTTTTCCGTTGTGGTGTACTTTAATTGAGCATCGGTCATCGTCTTACTAGCATAATGGATAGGACGGAAATGCTTTTCATAGCGTTGCCCTAAGACGGCCCCTATAGCATAATCACTTGCATCGCACATGATTTCAAAGGGTAATTCCCAATTAGGAGCAACAAGCATGGGAGCTTCGGTAAGTTTCCTTTTGAGAGTTTCGAAAGCTCTAACACAATCCTCATTGAAATTAAAAGGAGCATCCTTCTCGAGAAGGTGTGTCATAGGTCGAGAGATTTTCAAAAAGTCTTTGATGAAACGAAGATAAAAGCCCGCGTGGCCTACGAAACTCCTAACTCCCTTAACGGTTTTGGGAAGAGGTAACTTGGCGATGACGTCTACCTTAGCTTTATCGACCTCAATCCCCGCTTTCGAGACCTTATGTCCTAAAACGATTCCTTGTTTACACATAAAATGACATTTTTCCCAATTAAGCACAAGATTGGTTTCTTCACAACGTTTTAACATTTGCCCGAGAGTAGATAAACACGACGTGAACGAATTGACAAACACCCAAAAGTCATCCATAAACACTTCCATCGACTTCTCGATCATATCGTGAAAAATTGCCATCATACACCGTTGAAACGTACCTGGTGCATTACAAAGTCCGAAAGGCATCCTACGATAAGCAAACGTTCCATAAGGACACGTAAATGTAGTCTTCTCTTGATCACGAGGGTCGATAGGGATTTGAAAATAAATGGAAAAACCATCTAAAAAGCAATAGAATTCATTTCCCGCGAGTCGCTCCAACATTTGATCCATGAAGGGCAAAGGAAAGTGGTCTTTACGAGTGGCGTCATTTAACTTTCGGTAGTCAATACACACCCTCCAACCGGTCACAACGCGAGTGGGAATTAACTCGTTGTTTTCATTAGGCACAACGGTCATTCCTCCCTTTTTAGGGACACAATGGACTGGGCTCACCCATGGGCTATCGGAGATAGGATAAATCTTTCCCGCGTCAAGGAGTTTTAAAACTTCCTTTTTAATGACATCGTGAATTTTGGGATTCACCCTTCTTTGACTTTGAATTGCGGGTTTGTAGTCCTCCTCTATTAAAATCTTGTGAGTACAAAATTTTGGGTCAATACCCTTAATGTCGTAAATTTTCCACGCAATTGCCCCTTTATGAGCTTTAAGAACTTTCAAGAGCTCGGTTTTTTCATCATTAGCAAGACCTCTTGCAATAATAACCGACAACTTGTCATCACCTTCCAAGAATGCGTATTCAAGGTGAGATGGAAGATCTTTTAATTCAAGGATAGGCGGTTCCTCGATTGAAGATTTTGGTTCAACACTCATAACTTCCATCGGCAGAAGAAATGGTGGAATAGAAGTATCATCACTAATCAACACCTCATCTTCATTGTCGATTTCTTTTGAAGTGAAATCGCCTCCTTGGAATGGAGTGAGATTTGGTTTAGAATTAGCAAGAATCGGATCCAAAATAGTAGGATTGCCACTTGACGAGCTATCGGAAAAACCTAACACTCTTTGTGAAAACTCATCGCAAACCACATCAACTATGTCAATGTGATTGATGGTAGCAATTCGGAACAGAAATGCCGGTATATGGACATCTATCTACATGTTGAGGTAGAACTTGATTCACTGGACGGGTTAAGTTGAGCTTCCTTTGGTAGCTTTCGACTCCCAACTGAAGATCTTCAACTCTTTTCTTGATAACAACGCTTCGTGTGAACATACGAAGTGCTGTATTCAAGGCAATGAGGTCTTCACGAGGAATATGTGTGAGTTGATCTCGGGTCATCAGAAGCAGCATATCTTCGATATCCTCAAGGTGAATGATAGAAAAATCTCCCTGCTGGATTTTGTATTCCCTGTCATCCTCCCTTTTCAAACGAATCTCCGTCACATGATAATAGCCATTCTTGGCTTCAGTTTTGCAACCCTAAAATGCACGCCTATCAATAGTAGCATCATTTTTCATAAAATATTTAATGATAAGCTTGATAAACCGAGGATAAGGAAAGAAATTTGTCTTCAGCTTCTTGTTATGGAAGAGTTGAAAGGTGAATTCTTCCCATATCAACAATGCATAATCTGCATTTGCAGCTTTGTACATGCCATAGAAGAGGTTTATTATAGGACTGCGCAAAGCATCATGGCCACTTGTTTTTGGTGTAAGACATCTACTGAGAATACCCAACAATGCTCTCCAAGGTTGTCCTACTTTAGCAGTGGTAAACTCAGACGCAACTCGTATGTCAGGACATCCAAGAGCGTCAAATAACTCCATGAGTTCATCTTTAGTATGATCCCTCGAAAATGACATGCCTTTGGGTGTATCCCGTATACCAAAAATCTTACGGATGTCTGAAACTGTGAGCGTCTGCTGCTTGTTGTCGATGGTGAAGGTGATCTTGTTTGAAGTGATTTCCTTGGTAGCCCAAAATTCATACATATAATCATAAGGCACCGAGGCACTACTTCTTAAAGCATTCTTAAAATGGGATTGATCAAGGATTGTGATGGCTACTTTAAATCCATGGTGAGTGGATTTTGAGACTTGCTTCAGCCGGTAATTGTTGGGTATGAACTTAAGGGTTCGTGCTTTAGCAATAGCGGCTTCTCTAGAGTCTTGGATTGCTTGTACTGTTGGATTAGTCATTGTATCTGCTTAAGATAAGACATGAAAGGTTGATGCACAAAAACATATAGATATATCATTCTTACTTCGAAGCATAACACATTTCATAACATAATACAACAAGTACATATAACATGCAAACAATAATAATCAAACAACTCTTCATCCGGAACTTTGCTTCATTCGGAACTTCTTCATTCGGAACATTCCTTCATTCGGAACTTCCTTCATCCGGAAGTTCTTCATTCGGAACTTCTTCATTCGGAAGTTCTTCATTCGGAACTTCCTTCATTCGGAAGTTCTTCATTCGGAACTTCTTCATTCGGAAGTTCTTCATTCGGAACTTCTTCATTCGGAAGTTCTTCATTCGGAACTTCCTTCATTCGGAAGTTCTTCATTCGGAACTTCTTCATTCGGAAGTTCTTCATTCGGAACTTCCTTCATTCGGAAGTTCTTCTTTCGGAACTTCTTCACTCGGAAGTCCTTCATTCGGAACTTCTTCATTCGGAAGTCCTTCATTCGGAACTTCTTCATTCGGAAGTTCCTCATTCGGAACTTCCTTCATTCGGAAGTCCTTCATTCGGAACTTCTTCATTCGGAAGTTCTTCATTCAGAACTTCCTTCATTCGGAAGTCCTTCATTCGGAACTTCCTTCATTCGGAAGTCCTTCATTCGGAACTTCCTTCATTCGGAAGTCCTTCATTCGGAACTTCCTCATTCGGAAGTTTTTCAGAAAATTCCTTCATTCGGAAGTTTTGTTCAAAATGTCCTTCATTCGGAAGTTATTATCCATGTTCATCCGGAACATCAAAACACAGCCTATGAGGTTAATTCTAAGCGCGTTTGTGAGTTCTAAGGTAATCTAAGGCAATACCTCATCATCTAAAGCTATTCCGAGCAAAACCCACCACAAATCCTAATCAATTTCTTCTTAATTTAAGGAATAAACCCTAAATCTGATAATGTTTATTATCCGAAACAATTAAAGGGATATAGATGATGAATTGGACGAATTTATAAGTTAAATATATATGTTTATTACCTTATAAATCGAATGAACACTGATGGAATTGATTAGAATGCGGTTTGAGAAAAGCTTGTGTGTGTGTTATCAATGGCGACAAGTGAGAGAAAAATAAACAGTGAATGAAAAAGAAAAAAGGGGGCGGGGTTTGCATTTGACTTAGGTCAAGTTTTTTACAACTTACACACAATGTCACCTTAAGTCCCTCTACTTTTCTATATTTTTCCTTTTTGTTTATAACTTATCTTCTCATTTTTCCTTTCCATTGTTAAGCTTACTCAACTTAATTTTGCTTAGTTAAACTAAACTCGACAATCTCTCACAACTTAAGTATCGCATCCAATAATCAAATCTCCAAGATCTAAAGCAATTCCTATCACAATGAACGAGCACAAGTAGTTTTCTAAAGCAATACCACTCAGTTATCATTCAACCAATTAATTTTCCACAAACACTTTTTGAAAATCGATTTAATGACGAAGATGATTTAATATTTTCTCCCCCTTAAACGATGACCCGTTTTCTATTTAAAGAGCTGTAGTCATTGTTTAAAGAGTCAAATATTGATGAAAGCGTTTCCAATTTATATCTTGAAAAATTTTGATTCGTGGTGTCAATAAGATTTTTCTTATTTTAACAAATTAATGCACTGAGATGTACACAAATTCGTGTTAGACCAAGTTGTAAAGTAAACTTGATCCCTTTGCATGATTTGGCTTGTAAATCATGCCCGAGAAAATTAATTCCCGTTCAGAGCCAACGTTTTCCAAGGAAATACGTGACTTTAATATGAAAACCGGGTTGCAGTCAGAAATAACTACAAGCCATAATGGGCATGTTTTAAAAATGTACAACTTTTATACGAACTCTATTTATGGCACCGTGTCAATATTGATCGACATTTCTAAGGCCGTAAATATTACCGTACTAAAAGACATGGCCGATTTAAAAACAAAAAATATTTTTGGTTTTTCTGGATTTTATAATATTTATGGTTTTTTTTCTAGGTTTTATATTTTTTATGGTTTTTGTTGGTTTTATATTTTTGTATTTTTCTTTTGTGGTTTATATATTTACTATAATATACATGATCACGAACAAAGGATACTCTGAATAGTTTACCACGACTATTCAGCTGATTCTTCTGCCAACTCTTTGAGAGTCGCTGGAGTGAATGATTTCATGCCAAGCTTGTCGATCAAAAACTCGATTCGTCCTCGATCTAAGGCTTTGGTGAACATATCCGCCAGCTGGTACTCAGTAGTGACAAAATACAGCTCGATCACTCCGTTCTCCACCTGCTCCTTAATGAAATGGTAGCGAATGTCTATGTGCTTGGCCCGGGAGTGTTGAACATAGTTGCAGCAAAGGGCAATGGCGCTCTTGTTGTCACAATACATCGGGATTTTGTTGAATCCCAAACCGTAGTCAGTTAATTGTGATCTCATCCAAAGGACTTGAGCACAACAACCGGACATGGCGATGTATTCAGCCTCCGTGCTAGAAATTGCAGCGCTTTTCTGCCTTTTTGAAGACCAACTGATCAATCTATCTCCAAGGAGTTGCACAGATCCAGAAGTGCTACGCCTCGTGTCTTGACATCCAGCATGATCGGCGTCTGCGTATGATATTAAAGCAATAGAGGAATCTTTCGGATACCATAGACCACGATGAAGTGTTCCTTTTAGATACTGAAAGATCCTTTTCACAACATGTAGGTGCTTTTCGGTAGGCCGAGCCTGATACCGGGCACACATGCATACAGCAAATTGCAAATCAGGCCTACTAGCAGTCAGATATAGAAGGGTGCCGATCATCCTACGGTAAAGTTTTGGATCGACAATAGTCCCATTCCTATCTTCATCTAACTTGGATTTCTCCACCATTGGAGTGTCCAAGGGGTCACAATTTTCAAAGTTATATTTCTTAAGAGATTCTAGAGCATATTTGGATTGATTAATAAAGATGCCTCTGGGATTCTGAGAAATCTGTAATCCTAAGAAAAATGAAATTTTTCCCATCATCGACATCTGAAAGCGTGTGGACATTATCTTCTCAAATCGATTTGACAATTCTATGTTAGTGGCAGCAAATATTATATCATCAACATAAATTTTTACCAGAATCATGTCGTTGCCTTCCTTGAGAGTGAATAGAGTGGGGTCCACCTTGCCTTTGGAGAAGCCTTCCGAAATGAGATATGTGGACAGGAGATCATACCACGCGCGTGGAGCTTGTTTCAACCCATAGAGAGCCTTCTTAAGCTTGTACACATGATTAGGAAACTCCGTGCTAACGAACCCATCCGGCTGACTAACATAGACTTCTTCCCTTAGTTCACGTTTCAAAAATGCCGTCTTCACATCCATTTGATAGACGATCATGTTCATATGAGCAGCAAACGCAAGGAATAGTCTAATCGCCTCCAATCTTGCCACAGGAGCAAAAGATTCTTCAAAGTCTATACCCAAGGCTTGTTTATATCCTCTAGCAACCAATCTAGCCTTATTCTTCAATACCGCACCCATCTCATCAAGTTTAACCTTATAAACCCATAACAAGGTAAGGATATTAACCTTGTCAGGGAGAGGAACTAATTCCCATACTTCAAGTCGTTGGAATTCGTTTAGTTCCTCCTGCATGGCTTCAATCCAAGATGATTGAGTCATAGCCTGTTGCCAATTTTTGGGTTCAACTTCAGAGAGAAATGCATCAAAGTAGCAATAGAGTGCACTCTCTTGTAATTGATGGCGTGTAGAGACTGGTCGATCTAGATCTCCAATGACATTCCTAATTGGGTGATCTTTTGTCCATTTAGTGCTATGGTTTTCAATCCTAGGTGGTCTGGAGTGAACAATAGAAGGAGCTTCTTCTGAGGTAGACGCGGCTGAAGGGTTTTCAGGTATCGCTACACCAAAGAAAGGAAGCTCTTGTAGGTGAGCATATTCCAAGTCGTGATCAATAGAATCCTCTTCCACATCATTAGGCACAAGTAGGGGTGACGATTCAGGTGTAGTTTGAGAATCACTTGGTGAAGGTGCATCCGGTTCAATGTTAATTGAAGATGCATTGGATAAAGGTTCATTAGCTTGAGCAACCACTTCAGGGATTGGAGCAATTACTACAGGTGCTGGAACTTCATCAGTTGGGGGATCGAAGAATTCATCAAACAATGGTTGAAACAGTTTATCCCACTCAGGCTTTGTTGGTGGTAAAAATGATGTAGAAGTAGGATTATTGGGAACTAATCCGGAACTAATAGCACCGGTTCCCATCTCATGAAGCGCGGGTTCAGAGCTGTGTTGCTCAGAAGCCATCGCTGTCAGCTCATCGAAATCTGCGTCCATAGTTTCTACAATCTTGCCAAGACGACGGTTGTAAATTCGGTATGCTTTCTTGGACGGTGAGTAACCAATGAAAATACCTATATCGGCTTTTGGTTGAAGCTTACCCAAGTTCTCACTATTAATGTTTGGATAACAAAGAGCACCAAACACATGAAAAAATGAAACATCGGGTTTACGGTCATGTAGAAGCTCGTAAGGTGTTTTTCCATGGCGTTTCCGAATGATAGAACGGTTTTGGGTGAAACATGCAGTAGATATAGCCTCTGCCCACAAGAACAATGGAGCGTTCGCATAGATAAGCATAGTCCTAGCAGCTTCCATAAGTGTACGATTCCGTCTTTCAACGACACCGTTTTGTTGTGGAGTGCGTGCGGCGGATGTTTCATGTGAAATACCAACTCCTTCATAGTAATCACGAAGAGTCTGGTTGACGAACTCTGTTCCATTGTCTGTACGAATACGGCGGACAGTAGTATTCAAACGTACCTGAATGAATTTCAGAAAAGTGATGATAGCCTTCGATGCTTCATCCTTTGTACGTAGAAATCTAACCCATGTAAACCTGGAGAAATCATCCACAATAACCAGAATGAATTTCTTACCGCTCACACTTTCAGTTCTCATTGGCCCACAAAGATCCATATGCAAAAGATGAAGTTTTTCTTGATTGGTGTCTTCAGCTTTGGGCTTGTAAGATTTCTTGGTACTTTTCCCCCTTGAACACGCGGAACATAAATGGTCCTTGTGAAATTTAAGCTTTGGAAGACCACGAACTAATTCGTTTTTAGACAGATGATTAATAGCATCAAAGTTAAGATGAGATAATCTGCGATGCCATAACCATGACTTGGTCTTAGATGCTTTAGAGAGAAGACATACTGGAGAGGCGGCCATCATGTCTTGTAAGGACAAGGTATAAAGATTTGCACCACGAGATCCCTTCAACAAATCTTTTCCTTCCAAGTTGCGTATGAAACAAGTGTGTTGTCGAAAAGCAACCTCAAGGTTGGAATCACAAAACTGTCCTACTGAGAATAAATTATGACCAAGACCTTCTACATAGTATACCCTTGAAATCGTCACGTTTCCAATCTGATATTCACCATACCCCATTATCTTTGCGATATGATCATTCCCGAATTTAACCGTACCAAGAAACTTGCTGACGAAATTTCGGAGCATCGAGCGATCTCCGGTCATATGTTTTGAACAACCGGAGTCCAAATACCACAGGATGATTTAGACCACCTGAAAATATCACCACACGAAGACAATGTAGAGGTATCGGAATCTGAGTGTTCCTTGTTATTAGCAGGTACAGATTTAATAATCTTAGATTTGCTAACTCTAGGTTTCTTAGATTTCCTAGCCTTTTTCTTCCTAGTTGGTGGTGTAGATTCTAGTTGGCTTAAATCCTGAGGTATTTCTTCACTGATAGGCACTATAGTGGAGGCTGACCTAATTAAAGGGCGCTGTTTCCATACTTGAGTGCGAGTGTTCCTAACTAAAGGACGCTCAGACCTAACCTCAATGGATGCATTCCTAGTTAAAGGGCACATTTTTCCATCTAATGTAAAGGTCCTACCTTTACAATTCCAACAATTCAAATCAGAATTCACGAATGGTTTTGGCTTCTGCACAGGCGCAGAGCTTTTAGTATTAACATGATTCTTTTTATTTAAAACTGAACTAACATTCCTATGGTGAGCTTCTACTTCCTTCTTTTTGGCACTACTAGTGGAGGGCTTGATCTTATCTTTCTTGAGTGGCGATCCTTTAGCCTTAGTAGTCTCTTTTAATCCTGTAGAAGGCAAAGTGGGAACATTAGCAACAGATTTTAAAGGTGCCTTACTTGATTATGCCAATGACGGTTTTGCTCCTGGAGTCTTATTAAATGGAGTTACAGCAATGGGCCTATTAGTAAGTAGTGCAGAGCCTGGTGTACCTATGTATTGCAAATATGCTAAGCAATATTGAACTCGCTTAATATATTCATGAGCCGAATAATAGTAGCTACTTGAGGGATCTAAGGCATAAAGATCGTCTAAGATATCCCTAACAAGATCTACATGCTTAATGGCATTCCTCATATAATCATCGTAGGTAACCGGGTTTCTCTAATGAAGCGGATTCTTATAAAGCACTACTGACTTGGTTGTTGGAGCACTAGTGGACGGTGCAGAGTCGGTAGCTAAGTTATCAACAACTTCTTGTCGGGTGAGAAGAAGTGTCTCCTTTAATTCAGCCAAAACCATATTTTTGTCAATGAGCAGGATGTTCAAGTCAGAGATTTCCTCGCACTTTTGGTTCAGTTGTTCAACATAAGATTGTTGCTGTGCCGCATTAAAAGCGAAGCGTTCTTCTAGTGAACCATAAAGAGCGGATAGTCCCTGTCTTGTTCGATCCATCTCCCCTAGAACAGACGAAAGTCTAATTTCTAAGACCTGGTTTTTAGACTCTGCAGCCTCTAGTTCCAATTTTAATGTTTCATTTGATGACACATCTCTCTTCAATCTCATAATCTCTTCCTCTAATGCCTTAACAATTGCAATCATCTTGTCACTCGTCTCAACACCGTTTTCACAACCATTTGATATCAAAAGACCTTCATTTTGAGTTTGTTGTTTTAATTCTAAGGATATACAATGTTGTTCTAGTTGATTAAAGCGTTTTGAAAGTAAATTGTAAGAATCTTGTAGCTTTAAAAACTCAGCGTTAGATTCGTGACAAGAATGACTATCTACCTCATTTACAGTATCAGCAACATTTACAGAGAGATCACAAACATCATCACATATATGCACAGCATCACAATTAATCATAGCGGATGTAAGCTCATTCGAATAATTAACATTTACAGTAGTAAGCACATCACACGAGATTACTGCAGACAAGAATCGGTCATATTCGGTTAGAATCTTTTCTTTTTCAATTAGTTGTAGTTCGTAAGCGGTGTCCATTTCATAAAACACTTTTTGAACTTCACCAATTTCAAACACAAGATTTTCCTTAAGAGATGCAAAACTTTCTTTTAGACTTTCGACAAACGGATTGATCTCATTTTTAAACACCTCGTTCATATGTTCGAAAGCCCATTCTCCGGCGTTTAAGCCATTTGAAGTCGTACATTCCAAAATGACCTTATCAAAATTAGTAAAGTATTGATTAATCTCTTGCAAGTTTAACCATACAGTGCTAACAGGTGGAAGATCCTTTGGAATTTCCTTAGGACCTTCCATATTGACAAGTGTAGGAAATGTACTAGGGTTTTCTTCATCTAATATGTAGGTTGGTGCTGTGATGAGATCTTTGTCCATATGGAAGCGAATTCTAAAATCCGTTTTTGCAAGCTCCTTATTCATTTTAAAATAATCACACTCGGGATATTTTGCAGATTTGTATGACCGATCCTCATCAACTAGATCCTTACTTGTTCGATCATCGGGAAAAACAATCGGGTCTAAGGCCAATCCTAATTGAGTTGCATTATAAAGTCTAGGACTATGTCTTAAAGCTTGTTTTGCATACCGTGGGTTAGGGGGAAGGCCTTTTTGACGAGATAAGTTAAATTCTCTAAACGAAGCATCAAATAAGTGCACTAGTTGAGAAGCAGCGTATTGTCTTAAAAGCAAGTAATCCAGACTTCTAATCTTATTAGTAGCATTAATCTCCATTTCATTCTTCTTAGACTCGAGTGATTCAAAATCCGTTTGAAGTTTTTGAAAATTAGTGACCACTAACTCCTTTTCTTTAAGTTCATTAGACAGATTTGCTCTTAAGTTTTCAATTTCTTGCAAGTGACCCATTTGTTTGTTTCGAAAGTGATCATATTCGGGATTTGTTAGAACACTAGACGAAGGCACTAATTACAAAGTTTGAACTTTCTCGTTGCTTAAGGCAAGCTCATCAGACAAATTCTAATTCTTAGCTAGGGCTTCTAAGAGTGAAGCATTCATTTGGCTAAGTAATGTAGCAGGAACCATGACCAAATCTTGTTGAGCAGGAGTAGGCGTATGCGAAATGGCTCCCGGTTGTGATTCACTCAAAGTCTGGGGACTCACATTGATATTGCTATCATTGATTGTCTCCTCATTTGAAAGACTCACCACCGAAGAATCATTCGAATCAGCACTCTCTTGCACAACTTGATGTGGTTGAATACTAGCATCAGTGGTATTATCAGTGGTATTAATAAGTACCTCAGATCTCTTTTCTGGCCCTAAGCTGGAGATAGTTGCCATGAGAGCAGCCTTTGCAGATTGAAAGTCATCACAGTCTGAGTCATACGCATCGAGATCATCTGCTTGGTATGCTGCATTCTGTGTGGTGACAGTGTCTTGTTCAGCAATCCCTGGATCAGCAAGAAATGCAAGCTCCTCTTCATCAAGTTCCCTTCCTTGTGCCTGAGAATTCACCAGATAGATCTTCTCTGCAAACCATTGTCCATCCCTTCTCCTCTTGGGTTTCTTACAATCCCTGGACATGTGACCCTCTTCCTTGCAGTTGTAGCATGTAATCATTCTCAACTTGCCTGTGGAATTAGCCCGTGGAGCAGGATTGACCATTGGAGCCTGATTGACCGTGCGAGCATTGGTAGTTGATGTGGTAGGTCTCCCCTGATATGGTTGAATAGGCTGAACCATTACCCTGCCATTCTCAATAGTAGCTTGTTGGCGAGAATTGGATGAATTCCTCAACTGATTGTTGGTAGGAGCTGATCCCCTAAATCCTCGTTTGCTTAAAGTCCTTGTGAGATAAGCAGACATAGTGGTTAACACTTCAACTGGGTCAGCACCTTGTTTGAATACAGGAACGGGGACTTCCTCATCATCACAGTACATTGCTTGGTCTTGATGAGCTGCATAATCACTAGAAGGAATACTCATTTGATCAGGGTAGCTTGTTGGATATGCTGCATTCTCTTGATAAGAAGAATATGAAGATTGAGCATAAGGTGCAATACTTGCTGGGTGAGGTTGTGTAGCATATTGTGATGAAGGTGCACTAAACCGATATTGTTGCTGATGTGAGGTGGGTGGTTGCGGTAGAATCGAGTATTGGGGAAAGGTTGGTGTCATGTAAGGTGATGGATGATAGGCTTGATGTCCCAAAATATAAGGAGTGTTGTTGTGAGACAAGTTTGGTTGATTCGCCATCAAAGCTAATGAATCAGGGTACATACCTCGTGGAGAACGGTGCATGATCACATGTTTCTCATGCTGCTGAAGAAAAGCATATAGTTGATCCAAATTGCACTTATGCAAATCCCTGGTTAACTTAACATCGGTAATATACTCACCCCATTCAGCTTGAGGTAAAGTATTCAAGATTTTGGTGTTAACCTGGAATGGAGCAATCACAAGATTGTATACATTCAGATCATTCATGAGTGTGGTGAATCTGAAGTAATAATCTTGAAGCGTTTCCCCTGGGTTGTACGTGAATCTATCAAACAGGTCATACAACTGACATTCCCTTTCCTGTTTGGTGAGAGACGTACCTTGTAGCAACACCTTTAAATGTTCCCATAAGTCCTTTGCCACCGTATACTGACTTACCATCCTATAGATGTCATGGGGAAGAGCTTGGAGAATTGTTTGAAGAGCTTTTTCGTCTGCATCGGCAACAAGTTGTTGAGCTGGTGTAAGTTCTTCAAATTCTCTTGGTCGAGTCACATTGTTAGCCACGATGGTACCATAGTCAAGTGGACCATTTAAAATTGACTTAACCATAAGCCTCCCATAAACCGGTTTTCCCTTAAGGTAAGACATCATCCGGCCTTGCCATGCTTCAAAAACTTCTTTGATGAGCATTGGCGGGCGATTATCCGTTCCCGTAATGACGGAAATATCCGTAAGTGATGTCATCTGAGGCATTACTGAATTCGGATTCATTTTGTTAACTTCAAAGAGACAAAGATTATCGGTTGATCGAGCAGTGAAGTAAAGCTTGTGAATTGTGTTGAGTTTTTGTTGTAAGAAACCAAGATTAAATCCTCTAAAGAATCGTCGAAAAAACAAGCAAAATAACCCTTGATTCGGAACTTTTGTTGATTCGGAAGTGTTGATTCGGAACTTCTTGGTTCGGATCGGAACTTCTTGGTTTGAAACTTCTTGGTTCGGAACTTCTTGGTTCGGAACTTTTGGCTTGATCCGGAACTTCTTGGTTCGGAACTTTTGGCTTGATCCGGAACTTCTTGGTTCGGAAGTTCTTGGTTCGGAAGTTCTTGATTCGGAAGTTCTTGATTCGGAAGTTCTTGATTCGAAAGTTCTTGATTCGGAAGTTCTTGATTCGGAAGTTCTTGATTCGGAAGTGCTTGGTTCGGAAGTGCTTGGTTCGGAAGTGCTTGGTTCGGAACTTTTTGGTTCTTGGTTCGGAACTTATACTGGGAAAAACAGAAGGTTTGTTCGAGGTATACAGTCGATCAAAAATGGTGATTTAAACCCAGATTTTTTACCAAATAACCCAAAAAGTTTTGTGATTTCTACAATAATAAGTAACAACTAGTACTTATCTACTAATCCCAATCACAAAAACACCAAAAAACACCAAGAATCAAGATGATCTTCTTAAAGAACACTAATACAATCAAAAACTAAAAAAACCACACAAATCATTACCTTAAATCACCCCATAGCTCTTGATACCAAATGTAGAATCTTGATAATCTATGAATCTATGAAGGGGGTTGATGATTTCTAGAGAGAGAAACAAGAGAGAGAAAGTGAGAGAAAACTATGTGTTATTTCAATAAGTGAAAATGAGAAACATTCAACAACCAACCCCTTTCCAAGGAGGAAAGGGGTATTTATACTTCCAAGCTACATTGGGCTTGGGCCGGTCCATGACAAGCCCATGGACCGGTTCTTACTTAACTTAATAAGCAACTATTACCTACGAGCTATTACAATCATTAATAATATTGTGGAGTGACTGATACTTCTAATATACGTAAAAACGTATTTCTAACACTATATATGTTGTTGCATATCAAGAAGGTGACGTAGCTGTGTACTAACCGATGTCGATTCAGAAGTCACAAGAGCACAAGATGGCGATAATCAAGATACATAAGAATGTAAGAATGGAATAGGTCATCTTAGTCACAAGGAGCACAAGATGGAGATCTCAAGCACTCAAAGTCAAAAGTCAAAGGCTCAAGATAAAGTTCACAAAAGCATGAAGGAACAAAGTCTTTGCAAACAAGATCAAGACCAAGATACAAGACCAAAGAAGAAAGATCACATCCACAAGAATGTATTCACTCAATCATCTAATGCATTTAAAGATGACCGATACATTGGGGGAGATTGTTAGCCCTATATTTTATATAGTCAAACAATAATGTAATAGGTCATCTTAGTCATAAATGGTCATGTATTGTAATAGGTTAGTCAGGAAAACCGGGCTTGGACTTTAAGCTAATATTGTATAAGTTAGGGGCGTAAACCTAAGCAAAGCCAAGCCCGGCCCAAGGAAACTAAACCCACGACCCAAATGCCAAGGGTATATACCCTCTTCCATGTGTGAAAGAGGGTGTTGGTTCATTTTACTTTCTCTCTCTAGTAAACTTTAACCTTCCACCTTCTCTCTTGTTTCTCTCTATACTTTTCTTCTCTTTCTCTCTCTATAATCCTGTGTTATGGATTAAGTGGGATTAACAATTGCCAATTTGAGATTTTCATGAAAATGTTTCGTGATTTAAATATTAACATATTTTTTTCCGACGGTTTAGTCATGATGCCTCGATTTGCCGGCAAATTTAAGAGTATGTTAAACAACAAGGAGAAATTGCAACAATTGTCTAGTTGTTCATCGGTTTATCTTAACCGCATACCTCAAAAAGTCGGTGATCCTGGTATATTTTTGATTCCATGTGCTATTCAAGATATGGAAGAATGCTACGCCTTGGCTGATCTTGGTGCTAGTATTAATTTGATGCCTCTTGCAATCTTCAAGTCGCTCAATCTTCCTAATCTTACTCCTTCACTAATGTCTATCGAAATGGCCGATCATTCTACAATTCCCGCATGTGGATTGGCCGAAGACGTTTTTGTGAAAGTTGGAATGTTCTATTATCCGGTAGACTTTATCGTAGTCGATATTCCCATGGATCCTCAAGTTCCTCTATTTTAGGTCGTTCGTTTTTGGATACGTCAATGGCGTTGATTGATGTGCATGCTAGGAAAATCACCTTACTTTTCAACGACGAGGAACTTGTTAAAAACGTAACACAAAACTCTCAACTTTCTTATGTTTATTCTGTCGCGACTATAAACCATGTTGATATGATCGATGTCGTTTGCGAGGAATTTTTACAAGAATTTTTAGGTTTTGGTGATGAAGAAAATAGTGGCAATCCCACTATGCTCGATCCTATTCTTGATAACTCGACACCATCCTTCACTCCATTTGAAGGAGGTGGTCTCACGTTGGAAGAATTTGACGTTCCTCGAACTTGTAACGAAGACCTCGACAACGATGAGGACTTCTCGATTATCAAGGATTTTCTCAACGATTTTTCATTTCCTCCTCCGGTGGAGGTTATGAGTATCGAACCTAAATCTTCAATCGAGGAACCACCAATCCTCGATTTGAAAGATCTTCCTCCTCATCTTGAATACGTATTCTTGGAAGGAGACGATAAGTTGCCGGTGATCATTGCAAAAAATCTTTCGGATGATGAAAAAACCGCACTTATCGATGTCTTAAAGGATCACAAAGGGGCAATTGCGTGAAAATTATCCGACATTAAGGGGACTACAAACCTAAATTTTCTACCCACAAAATCTTAATGGAGGAGGACTACAAACCCGCAATCCAATGTCAAAGGAGGGTGAACCCTAAAATTCACAGCGTCATCAAAAAGGAGGTCCTTAAACTCCTTGACGCGGGAATGATTTAGCCTATTTCCGATAGCCCTTGGGTGAGTCCCATTCATTGTGTCCCTAAAAAGGGAGGAATGAACGTTGTGCCAAACGATGACAAAGAGTTAATTCCAACTTGACTCGTGACCGGTTGGAGGGTGTGTATCGACTATAGTAAGTTGAATGACGCCACTCGTAAAGACCATTTTCCCTTGCCCTTCAAGGATCAAATGTTGGAGCGTCTTGCGGGAAATGATTTCTATTGCTTTTTAGATGGTTTTTCCAGTTACTTTCATATCCCCATTGATCCTCGTGATCAAGAAAAAACTACGTTTACGTGTCCATATGGGATGTTTGCCTATCGTAGAATGTGATTCAAACTTTGCAATGCACCAGGAACTTTTCAACGGTGTATGATGGCTATTTTTCATGACATGATCGTGAAAACGATGGAAGTCTTTATGGATGACTTTTCCTTGTTTGGTAGTTCGTTCACTTCGTGTCTAGGAAATTTGAAACATATGTTGAAACGTTGTGAGGAAACCAACCTTGTGCTCAATTGGGAAAAATGTCATTTTATGGTTAAAGAAGGAATCGTCTTAGGGCACAAGGTTTCAAAAGCGGGGATTGAGGTAGAAAAATCTAAGATAGACGTCATCGCCAAATTACCTCATTCCAAAACCGTCAAGGGAGTAGGAGTTTCCTAGGCCACACGGGCTTTATCATCGATTCATCAAGGATATTTCAGAGATATCTTGACCTATTACACATCTCCTCGAAAAAGAGGCTCCTTTTGTCTTTAAATAAGATTATGTACGAGCCTTTGAAATCCTTAAGAGGAAACTTACCGAAGCTCCCATTCTTGTTGCTCCCAGTTGGAATCTCCCCTTTGAACTTATGTGTGATGCAAGTGATTATGCCATAGGGGCCTTTTTGGGGCAACGTCATGAAAAGCACTTCTTGCCTATCCACTATGCTAGCAAGACGATGACCGAGGCTCAACTTACGTATACTACAACGGAGAAGGAATTCCTTGTCGTGGTGTATGCATTTGAGAAATTCCGACCTTACCTCATCTTGACTAAATGCATAGTGTATACGGATCATTTGGCATTCAAGTACCTCTTGGCTAAACAAGATGCAAAGCCGATATTTCTTCGTTGGATTCTCCTCCTACAAGAATTTGATGTCATAATACTTGACAAAAAAGGAGCCGAGAATCTAGCGGCCGATTATCTTTCTCGCTTGGAAGATCCTCACCAAAGTGTGTAACACCCCCAAATTTACACAATTCAATACAGCGGAAGACTCGTTGGTGTTACGGGATAGCACATTACTCACATCATAGACAACGCATAAAAATCGCGTCGTTTAATAATAAAGCATTTCCATTCATAAATATCAATTTATATAGCTCCCAAGTCATAGTATTTCATACAATTTTTACAAAACATTTGAATGGAAATTGTTTAAGTGCGGGCCAGAAATTCTTCTCGTCTTCCTGAGAATTACCTTCAAGTACCTAAGATAAAACATGTTAAAAGAAAAGGTCAGCGATAACGCCGAGTGAATTCATAGAGTTTAATAAAACCATTAATATATCATCGGTATATAATTATTACCGAAATTCATTTTGTACAAATCTTTGTAATAGGCCATAAAATAGCCAAAGTCATTTTATACAAATCCTTATCAAAAATAATAATATAGCCTTTTGCCTTCAAAATCATTATACGAACCAATGTCGTAAAAACATCATACAATACGTTTTATAACGTTGAATAAAGTTAAATAAAAACCGTTATATGAATATGGTTATGTAAAACCAAAACACGAACATAATATCAATAATAAGACCCCGTATCGCTAGTCAGGCAATATATCGTAATTCAGTGCGTACAACAGTATTTCGTTATTTGGATTATTAGAAGCCGAATGACATTGTTACCTTACTACAACAAACAACGGGTAGCTAACCCGAAACTCAATTTGCCCATCTAAGTTAGCGTGTCGTCACAAAGATCACGCTATGGAAATCTTCTCATACATAAATTCGCATACCAATAAATGTGGCACGATGGGGATCAACCGTCAAGGCGTGAACTGGGGTGATCGTCCCCAAATAGTACTATTATATGCACAAGCGTCTACCAAATCCCGGTAGTTCACAATTCATGCTAATGGGACTTTTAGTGACATAACCTAACTTTAATAATCCATTTTATTTCACACATCGTGTCATATAATCATTCATCGGGTCATACAATCATTCGGGTCCAAATCAATAATCAAACAATCGGGACAAATGGTGTCCTATTTTATCAAAACTAACATGTTATCTCCCTCGCGGGTTTATAAAACATTTCATAAAAACATTTAAAAGAGTGCGAGGCTATGAACTCACGTTGATGTGGGAAAGCGGGTCATCGGCAATTCGGATGTACGGTACGTGCTTCAATCTCGGAAACCTAGACAAATAATACTTGTCTTAGACTCTTGTCCAATGACTTTATAAAAATAACAATTATGTATACATATGATGATTTTATATATATGATGATGATCAAGTGGGTTTATACATTCTCATTTACTCATTTTAGTGTTATGTATTGGAAACTTTTATACTAGTTTACTAGTTTTACTTATTTACATGGTTTAGGCCCAATAAGCCTATTATAAGCCCAATACCTTATATTAGTCCATTTTACACTTTTATTATCAGTATTATAGTTTACATGTTGGGCCCAAGTGGGTTAAGCCCAATAAGTAAGTTTATTAGTGTTTTACCAAACTAGTCGGGTTAATAGTCCAATAAGGCTAACTTAGCCCGTTAATGTCTATATGTTATATAGTTCGGGTTTTTATCGGTTTTTACTTGTATTAAGTACTTATATATCAGTATATGACCTTTAAAAAGTTTACATTAGACGGGTCCGACCATCTAAGTTTTAATTGACGAAAACGTTAATTTTACGATATTAGCCGAAGAGACGTAAAAATAATGTTTATAGTTTTATAACTTATAAAACTTACCAAAGTACCATTTTTATAAAATGTCTATTTATTTATCCTTTTACATATTTATATAAATATAATATATAAGTTAGTTGGTTTTAATTCACATTTTTATACTATATTTATTTGAATGCTTATATAATACTATTAAACTTTAATTTCACAAAATCTGATTTTTAGTTTCACTTTCACCATTTTTATCATATCTTGAGTTCTACAAGGAGATAGAAGCTCATTTTTGGATTACATAAAATTCATATTATTTGTTACAAATAACTTAGTTTTAGCTACTGCTCAATCCAAGTCTAAGTATCTCTAACAGTCCTAACAAAACAGACTATTCAGATTGATACATCAATTTTGTTTTGATCATATCTCACTCATTATAATGATTCCATTGCATGGCCAACTCTCACATGTGTACAAGAATTAATACTTACTGTATATTGATTCCAGTATGCAATTTTATCAGTTTATCATATGGGTTCTTACTGTTTTTATACAGCCAATTATTTTAAGCATGATTTAACCATTTTACATGTGGTTTTCCATCTTTTTACCCATGTTTATCAACACCAAATCCCCACATAATGTTTTTAATCATCATTAATCATCATATACATATACATAAATAAAGAAAATACAAGATTATATAATCAAAATAACAAGAGGATAGGAAGAAACAATCTCTATACTACCAAAGTGATGAAAAGTTAGAGATTTTGGATGAACAAGGCTTGGTTTTGGTAACCAATCTTATGAAATATCAAGACCACCTTCAAGATTACCAAGGATATGAAGACACCTTCAACAAATCAGCCCTAAACTCCTTGAAAATCAGCCCAAAGACCTCCATGAAAACTCCTTTTTATATGTTAAAATCACCTCCAATCTTCATCTTTTTGTGTAGTTATCAACATATGTTGATTATATCTTTTGTTTATGGTAAAAATTTGATGATGATGGTGATATAATGGTGGTGTTGGACGTTCAAGGGGAGAGTGGAAGAGTTGAGAGAGTTTCTTGGTTTGCATGTGTGAGAAATGGTTTATGGTTAGTTTGTTTTGTGGTTAAGTGGTTTTGCCTAGCACTAAGGACATGTGTCCTTAGTGTGTATGTAAACTTGAAACCACACTTGGTGTGTTTTCTAAGTCTTGGCCACCCATAGTGGGGGTGAGGCACGTGTAAACTTGTCTCATCTCCACTAATTTACGGGTACTCCTCGATAAAAGTTTCCTCGATTTACGTGCCCTCGGGTCGTTTTACGAAAAACGTTTTTATAAATTATGAATCAACGACACAAAATGAATCTAATAAAAATTGTCTCATCAAAAACGGAGTTCAAAAACATAAATACGTAAACCTAGGGTTTCCGGTTTAGTCGTAAAGGACGTTAAATTATGCACGTAAGTCCTAATCTCTTCTCGTAAATTTGTGAGTTTATGAGCCAACACAAATTTAAAATTCCAAAATAATATTCAAGGATAAATTTATTTCCTGAAATGTCGGACTGTCACCAAAACGGTGTATGTAAATGTAAGCACGTAACTTAGAATCCTCTGGTTTAGACGTAGTCGATGCTACTTCAAGATGTAAATCCAAATTTCTTCCCAAAAATAAGTGAGTTCATAATATAACATTAAAATAATGTTTTTAAATAATATTTGAGAATAATATAAACCATAAATTGACGGATTGTCACAGCATTTACCCCTAAACAGGATCTTTGTCCTTAAAGATCATCTTATCTTACTACTCGCTTCTTATAGAGTTAAAGCCATGTGGGTATTTCCTCCACATTCGGTCTTTTCTCACAAGTGTAATCCATTACAATATGCGAGTTTCATCAAACATAACTACGGGAATAAGATCAGGCTTATTGTTGACTTACTTTCTCTATCCATGATGTTCACGGGTTTTTGATGAATGCAACTTTTCGCCGATCTAAACTTCATTAAGGAATAGTCAGATTTTCACTTGATAGGCATTTTATCAAGTTCGATATACGAAACATAATTCACGCAGCTCTTGAAGTCCTAGGGTAGATCCAACTTATATGCCTTTCAAACCAATTCTTTATATTATCTCAATGGTCCCATACAACAGGGACTTATTTCCCATGATCTTTCAGATCATCAATGTACTTCTCCATGGTTAAAATTTTTGGCATAACTTCGCTACCCATCTGGCACTTCAAGATCTACATTTCATATTCACATAACCTCCTGCCTACTACCGACAGTCAATAATCAGATCCTAATTTCAACAATCATTTCAGGTCACGCGGGTCGAGTATTTTGTAAGGTTAGGTTCGCCATCATAGGAAACCTTAAACCTAAAAGACATGTCCAACTCACAGTGGGTGTATGTCGGGTGTCTTCATCCCAACTCCAGCTTATAAATGCTCTAATATTTAGATCCTAACAAGATTCGATCTCGATCCTAATACGATAATTATCAATGATAATTTCTCCAAAGGAAAACGATTATACGGTTTATTACCAAAGGTCAATCATTCAAGCATAAAACAGCGCTTCTAGCATTTTGTATCGTTACTTTACCTCGTCCCTTCGATTGGGATGGTAAACAGTACTCTCATCAAGGTTCGTTCCCAATGACTTCTGAGCAAATCTCTAGAAATTCGATGCGAAGCGAGGATCTTGATAAAGATGATCGATACAGGCACACTATGTTTACACAACTCCTTTAAATACAAAAGAGTCAATTTCTTCATCAAGATTCTATCTTCAACAGGAATGATATCAGTAGACTTGGTTAGTCTGTCGACGATGACCCAAATCGAATCAGATTCAGATGATGACCTTTGCAATGGTTAAATGTTTACTAATGTATGAGGCGATGTATGCCTTCATAATTTACCATCAGTATAACTTCTTTAGATAAAGATACATTAAATCAGAAATGGCATGAATAGAATACTCAATCTTATAAGATTCCAACATAACTAAATCTCACAAACCTCCATATTTAGGCAACCATAAATGGCCTTTTATACATTTAACTCCATCGGCTCTTATTTCTAATGGTTCACATTAGCCGCGAACCCCTGTTTATCATCTATATTATCCTTTTTACAAGCATCAGTTATTTCTAAAATGTTCGGCAATTTATTTTACACCGTCATTATTAAGGAACACAATCCTAATTGATTCTTTAACCTTTCTATATTATGTGTCAGTATCTACATTCATCTTTCCTGATGAAATAATTATCATGTCCACAATTTACTCTGAAATTCTTTCTTCATATTTTCTAAGTTTTATTTTCGTCTCAACTATCATTTTTATCAGTTTTACACAATCCGACGTTTTAAAGTGTCGATAAATAATACAAGTAATTAAATAATAAATATTTAATTTTATGAAACGCAAGCGTAAAATTTTTAAATTTCTTAGCTCGACCAATTATATAAAAATATTAAAAATAAATTTGAATTTAGTTAACACAATTTTTGTTGATTTATCAAAAATAATTAGTGAGATTCGTAAATGTTCGAAAAATCTTTGTTTATACTTTGGTCACAATTTTCTTAGTTGACAAGCAAAAATTGTCGTTTCAAATTTCAAGTCATGGTTTAAATGGTTTCCCCAATCCCTCTTATGTTGTCTTGAGCTATACACAAACATTTACCCCTAAAAAGGAGTTTAGTTAAATGTTCTGGGTTTAAGGAAATGATTCCTTAAAAATTCTTTTGATAAAATATTTGTCAAAACATATTTGCACTTTCTTTTTGGTAAAACCCAAAGTCTTAAATGGCTCTAATCTTTGAAAAGTCAATATAGATCCCATTATCTTATTAATCACACAGTTAAATAATGTAAAGGATTAAGCCTTAAATCACATGTTAAATATTCAAGGTACATGTTTTTATTACTCCGCCAATTCAGGTCTGTCTATAAATGATTATTAACTCCTTCTTATTCTTAGAAACAAATAGATGGTCCTTAATGATCACAAGCATGAATTTATCAATTTACAGCCTACACACGTAATTCACCCAATTTATGGATGCCACATGTGCATTGGTCAATCCAAACGACATAACATGAAACTTATAATGTTTATTACAAGTTCTGGATGTAGTGATTGGAATAGATAATCTTTTTCGCGGTCGCGAAGTTGATGATAAACATGTCGTGGATCAAATCTTCGAATATACGCTAGAACCTTGTAAATGATCGAACAAATCTACCATCTTGGGTAGTGGATATAGATTTTTATCATCAATTTACCTAGTTCACGGTAATTCAACAAATATAAGGAATAATAACACCATAGCTCTTCACGATGACGAGCTTGGTAGAATAAAAGCTTTCTCCGACAACTCTCTCAGTTTTACGGTAATTCTTTTAATTTAGATGGTGCTGACGTACAGTGCACATGCCACAAGTGTAGCACCGGGAATATAATCAATACGAATTTCAACTTGCCTTAATGGCAAAAGTCTAGGTATTTCACCAATAAATACCTCCTAAAGTTTCAGACAACAGAAACATCTTTTAATAAATTTTCTTTAAGTTCTTTCTAGATTATAATATCTATGACTAGTTCACAACCATTCACGGTATAATTTCAAGTATGGATGTAGGATATGGTCATCCATCAAGAATTATTTAGATCACTTTTAATAATCAACATCTTATCATTTAGGGGAATTCTATTCGAGTTCCCATCAATTAAGACAATGTTATCATGTCATAATCAATCAATCCATTCTACTAGAATTATCAACTTTCCAGTTTCATTACAGTTGATAAGATGTGATCTTCTCAAAAGACTAATAATAACTCATAATCCTTCACAATTCAAGGATATATGGAGACACAACTACCATTAAAAGAGTAAGGTCAACGCATAATCTACGCGAGAGAATTTCAAATCAGATACAGACGCAAACATTTAACGAATATGAATATATCCCATGTTTTCATAAATTGAGTACGCATTCGAAAGCTCCTCGGATAGTTACCCAAGTCATTCAAATGAAATCTAATCAAGAGAAATGATAAGAACTTCAATACATCCAGTCAGGTATCAACACTCGGTAATCAGATACTTTTCCTAAGAATCTCACTACGAGAGAATTGGACAAGGAGGGATATCAATTGTCAATTAAGACACTTTCCATAGATGATAAAATTTGATTCAGAAAATAAATGGTACGGGCACATATGTAGGTGTCCCTATCAATATGTCCCTATTTTTCACTTCTTGCAGATCTCATAAAATTTAATCTTTCACAATCTTCAAAGAAAATTTAGTGTTTATTAATAATTTCATGGTGACTACTAATCAGCCTTGCATGGTCACTTCCAAATTGTATGTAGGCGCGCAACTATATACAATTTCAAGATTAACGATGCAATACTCAGTTCGTCAAAATTTTATCATCATGTATATAATAAAAACATTTTCATGCTTAATTATTAAATAAAAATCAAAAATAAATTTACAAAGATTTTCTTTGTTATGAAAACAAATAAGTTTTCCAAGGTATTTCATAATCAACTTTATTTCAATAATGATTATTTATAAGTCTCACTTTAAATAATCTATATAGTGATGAAAATTCAATTTTCTCAAAGGATATTGTTTTATCTTATAAAAACAATGAGTGATCTGCAAAAGAGTGATGAAAAGTTGTTCACCAAGAACTAACTACAATATAGTAGGAAATGAGCTTAGCCAATTAATCATGAGGTTCATGACCTTGCTGGCTCTCGCAAAGAATAATCCACAATGTAACTCAAATCAAGATGAGTACTTGTTCAATGGTTGCATCACTAATGCGAATATTAGGATGAAACAATATAAGATAGATAACATCGATACATGTAGGATTTAGCAATCAAAGGTAGTCTTTTCATTAATCACAAGCAAGTCAAAATTGTATCGTAACACATTACGTGTCACTATGTCATACAATTCCTAGAACTCATCCTACCAACTGATATCTCAAATAAGTTAGGGATTATTTTTAAAAGATACTACAATGAATACTAATCTACAGTAGTCATTAGGTGTTCCACATGTCCCGAAAGATCCATCGGTCCCAATTTTAGAAGAGGATTTCTTTAATTTATTTCTTGGATACTGGGCATCCTCGTCAGTGGAAAATGGCCTAGGAACAACCCTTAACACAAACTAACAATCATTTAAAACCTTATAATTTAATCACAGGACTTAATGACTTCCTCTTAATAATCTCATATTCCATACGGGTTAAATTTTACTTTATTCATGTTTCAACCAAATTACACTCAATGCGATATCCTACCTCATTATCCAATACTTTCAACCTTATTCTTAGACTTTAATAGGGCAATAAAAGCTCGATATGAACAACACTTAATTTCCAATCCTATAGCTCTTTCATCAATAGTTATCAAATGAGTCACTAACATGAGATGACTCGCACATTCAATTAGATTTCTCGGAAAGGTACTAGTGGCATGAGGCTTTTGGGTAATGGTTCCAATGACAGCCTCAAGTGCAACATTCACCCTTTTGATTTCATTTTAAGAATTGGATGACAACGAATCGGATGACATCTTTCTAGGTGGTAACGTTTTGTCAAATTCCACTCTATAAGGAAAGATCGTCATGACATCGATATCAGATTTAATCTCGCCAATTCTTCTTCAATATCACAATCAACTAATATCTACATTTCTACGAATATCAACCATTTTTTTGGGATCATAAATATCCACAACTTGCTTTAGATCTAGGATAGCTAGAATTCCTACGAGAATAGATTCGATTAATTTACTAGGGGATTTAGGGTTCCTTGTGACAATCTACGTCGTATAAATACATCGTATAAATATCAAAATAAGCATCAAACAATCATGTAATAAAATTCCATCATATATATATATATATATATATATATAATCCAAGTTATATATATATAAAATAACACTTCTCAGTCTGGCCTAGTCGGTAACTCGGAAATTCTTCGGCACCGTTATAGTCAAAAGATTTTTAGACATTTTGAGAAAAATGTTTATAGTTAAAAGATTTTGAAATGTTTTATTTCAAACCTTGGTTTTAAAAATCTTTCGTTCTCTATGACGAGAGCTCTGGTACCAAACTGTAACACCCCCAAATTTACACAATTCAATACAGCGGAAGACTCGTTGGTGTTACGAGATAGCACATTACTCACATCATAGACAACGCATAAAAATCGCATCGTTTAATAATAAAGCATTTCCATTCATAAATATCAATTTATATAGGTCCCAAGTCATAGTATTTCATACAATTTTTACAAAATATTTGAATGGAAATTGTTTAAGTGCGGGTCAGAAATTCTTGTCGTCTTCCCGAGAATTACCTTCAAGTACCTGAGATAAAACATGTTAAAAGAAAAGGTCAGCGATGACGCCGAGTGAATTAATAGAGTTTAATAAAACCATTAATATATCATCGGTATGTAATTATTACCGAAATTCATTTTGTACAAATCTTTGTAATAGGCCATAAAATAGCCAAAGTCATTTTATACAAATCCATATCAAAAATCATAATATAGGCTTTTGCCTTCAAAATCATTATACGAACCAATGTCGTAAAAACATCATACAATACGTTTTATAACGTTGAATAAAATTAAATAAGAACCGTTATATGAATATGGTTATGTAAAACCAAAACACGAACATAATATCAATAATAAGACCCCGTATTGCTAGTCAGGCAATATATCATAATTCAGTGCGTACAACAGTATTTCGTTATTTGGATTATTATAAGCCGCATGACATTGTTACCTTACTACAACAAACAACGGGTAGCTAACCCGAAACTCAATTTGCCCATCTAAGTTAGCGTGTCGTCACAAAGATCACGCTATGAAAATCTTCTCATACATAAATTCGCTTACCAATCAATGTGGCACGACAGGGATCAACCGTCAAGGCGCGAACTGGGGTGATCGTCCCCAATTAGTACTATTATATGCACAAGCGTCTACCAAATCCTGGTAGTTCACAATTCATGCTAATGGGACTTTTAGTGACATAACCTAACTTTAATAATCCATTTTATTTCACACATCGGGTCATATAATCATTCATCAGGACATACAATCATTCGGGTCCAAATCAATAATCAAACAATCGGGACAAATGGTGTCCTATTTTCTCAAAACTAACATGTTATCTCCCTCGCGGGTTTATATAACATTTCATAAAAACATTTAAAAAAGTTCGAGGCTATGAACTCACGTTGATGTGGGAAAGCGGGTCATCGGCAATTCGGATGTACGGTACTTGCTTTAATCTCAGAAACCTAGACAAATAATACTTGTCTTAGACTCTTGTCCAATGACTTTATAAAAATAACAATTATGTATACATATGATGATTTTATATATATGATGATGGTCAAGTGGGTTTATACATTCTCATTTACTCATTTTAGTGTTATGTATTGGTAACTTTTATACTAGTTTACTAGTTTTACTTATTTACATGGTTTAGGCCCAATAAGCCTATTATAAGCCCGATACCTTATATTAGTCCATTTTACACTTTTATTATCAGTATTATAGTTTACATGTTGGGCCCAAGTGGGTTAACCCCAATAAGTAAGTTTATAAGTGTTTTACCAAACTAGTCGGGTTAATAGTCCAATAAGGCTAACTTAGCCCGTTAATGTCCATATGTTATATAATTCGGGTTTTATCGGTTTTTACTTGTATTAAGTACTTATATATCAGTATATGACTTTTAAAAAGTTTACATTAGACGGGTCCGACCATCTAAGTTTTAATTGACGAAAACGTTAATTTTACGGTATTAGCCGAAAAGACGTAAAAATCATGTTTATAGTTTTATAACTTATAAAACTTACCAAACTACCATTTTTATAAAATGTCCATTTATTTATCCTTGTAAATATTTATATAAATGTAATATATAAGTTAGTGGGTTTTAATTCACATTTTTATACTATATTTATTTGAATGCTTATATAATACTATTAAACTTTAACTTCACAAAATCTGATTTTTAGTTTCACTTTTACCATTTTTATCATATCTTGAGTTCTACAAGGAGATAGAAGCTCATTTTTGGATGACATAAAATTAATATTATGTGTTACAAATAACTTAGTTTTAGCTACTGCTCAATCCAAGTCTAAGTATCCCTAACAGTCCTGACAAAACAGACTATTCAGATTGATACATCAATTTTGTTTTGATCATATCTCACTCATTATAATGATTCCATTGCATGGCCAACTCTCACATGTGTACAAGACTTAATACTTACTGTATTTTGATTCCACTATGCCATTTTATCAGTTTATCATATGGGTTCTTACTGTTTTTATACAGCCAATTATTTTAAGCATGATTTAACTATTTTACATGTGGTTTTCCATCTTTTTACCCATGTTTATCAACACCAAATCCCCACATAATATTTTTAATCATCATTCATCATCATATACATATACATAAATAAAGAAAATACAAGATTACATAATCAAAATAACAAGAGGATAGGAAGAAACAATCTCTATACCACCAAAGTGATGAAAAGGTTGAGATTTTGGATGAACAAGGCTTGGTTTTGGTAACCAATCTTATGAAATATCAAGACAACCTTCAAGATTACCAAGGATATGAAGACACCTTCAATAAATCAGCCCTAAACTCCTTCTTGAAAATCAGCCCAAAGACCTCCATGAAAACTCCTTTTTATATGTTAAAATCACCTCCAATCTTCATCTTTTTGTGTAGTTATCAACATATGTTGATTATATCTTTTGTTTATGGTCAAAATTTGATGATGATGGTGATATAATGGTGGTGTTGGATGTTCAAGGGGAGAGAGGAAGAGTTGAGAGAGTTTCTTGGTTTGCATGTGTGAGAAATGGTTTATGGTTAGCTTGTTTTGTGGTTAAGTGGTTTTGCATAGCACTAAGGACATGTGTCCTTAGTGTGTATGTAAACGTGACACCACACTTGGTGTGTTGTCTAAGTCTTGGCCACCCATAGTGGGGGTGAGGCAAGTGTAAACTTGTCTCATCTCCACTAATTTACGGGTACTCCTCGATTCTAGTTTCCTCGATTTACGTGCCCTCGGGTCGTTTTACGAAAAACATTTTTATTAATTATGAATCAACGACACAAAATGAATCTAATAAAAATTGTCTCATCAAAAACGGAGTTCAAAAACGTAAATACGTAAACCTACGGTTTCCGGTTTAGTCGTAAAGGACGTTAAATTATGCACGTAAGTCCTAATCTCTTCTCGTAAATTTGTGAGTTTATGAACCAACACAAATTTAAAATTCCAAAATAATATTCAAGGATAAATTTATTTCCTGAAATGTCGGACTGTCACCAAAACGGTGTATGTAAACGTAAGCACGTAACTTAGAATCCTCCGGTTTAGACGTAGTCGATGCTACTTCAAGATTTAAATCCAAATTTCTTCCCAAAAATAAGTGAGTTCATAATATAACATTAAAATAATGTTTTTAAATAATATTTGAGAATAAAATATAAACCATAAATTGACGGATTGTCACAAAGTGTGTACGAGAAGAAGGAAATCACCGAAACATTTCCTCTCGAGACACTTGGTGTAGTGAATTCTAAGAAAGACTCATCCACCCCATGGTTTGCGGACATTGCAAACTACCATGCGGGGAATTTCATCATTAAGGGTATGACGAATCAAAAACGAAAATTCTTTCGTGACGTCAAGTTCTATTTTTTGAACGACCCTAACCTATTTCGGACTTGTGCGGATCGAATCATTCGACGTTGTGTTTTTGGCACCGAAGCTTCTAATATCCTTAGAGCTTGTCACGAGGGACCCACAGGTGATCACCACGGTGCTAGTCTCACGACTAAAAAAGTTTTTGAATCCGGATTCTTTTGGACTACTATTTACCGAGATGCACATGCACTTGTCAAGTTGTGTGACTCATGCCAACGTCAAGGCAAAGCCTCACAAAACGATGAAATGCCATAAAACATCATCCAAGTGTGTAAGATCTTTGACGTTTGGGGAATTCATTTTATGGGGCCTTTCCCATCATCTCGTGGTAATAAGTACATTTTTGTGGCCGTTGACTACCTTATCAAGTGGGTGGAAGCTAAGGCTTTGCCCACGAACGATGCTCGTGTGGTAGTCAAGTTCTTAAAACAATTGTTTTCTCGGTTTGGAACCCCTCGTGCAATCATAAGCGATCGTGGAACCCATTTTTGCAATGACCAATTTGAAAGAGTTTTAAAGAAATATGGGGTTACACATCGGCTTTCTACGGCTTATCACCCACAAACGAGTGGGCAAGTCGAGGTTTTAAACCGAGCTTTGAAAAGTATCTTGGAGAGATTGATAAGAGAGAACCGACAATCGTGGTCGGATAAGTTAGACAATGCTTTATGGTCCTTTTGTACCGCTCATAAGACGCCCATTGGGTGCACTCCTTACAAGCTTGTGTAGGGGAAGAATTGCCACTTACCAATTGAACTCAAACACAAAGCTTATTTGGCCTTAAAGCATTTTAATGATGACATTGAGACCGCGGGAAAACACCGGAAGATGCAACTTAATGAACTGGATGAATTAAGGGATCTTGCTTATGAAAATTCATTGATTTACAAAGAGAAAACCAAAAAGTTTCACGATTCTAAAATTAAAAACCCGGTTTTTAACATTGGAGATCAAGTGTTGCTTTTTAACTCAAGATTAAAAATATTCTCCGGCAAGTTGAAATCCCGTTGGTCCGGACCATTCACCATTACCCAAGTTTTTCCATATGGGACCATCGAGCAAGCTCAAAGTGATGGTCCTAACTTTAAGGTGAATGGCCATAGGTTGAAGCACTACTTTGGTGGGGAAGTTCCTTCTTTGTACTACCTCAACCAAGTCACCTTCCCCAATGATAATTAGTATTGAGGGAATCGAGTCGAGCTCATGACTCGGTAATAAAAAACGAGGTGCCTCGTAAGGGAGTCCCATGCTTATCCATGTACATATTATCGGTTTCTAATTTAGTCAACGTGAGGGGATTTGTGCCCTTCCAACCTTTGTTCCGTGGTTGGTTGTGCATTGTGGTTTTTAGATGATCATTATCTTCACGATTGGAGCCTCTCGTGTTCGTTTTACGTGAGCACTCGATCGTTTGCTTTGAAGAATTTCTCGATATCCACATGATATATCCTTATATGTTCTAACCTTAGGTTTTTAGCACACTTCATAAACGGCTATTGATTTAATGGTTCCACCCTTTTAGGGGTGAGCAAAAGAACCAAAGAACCAGACCAGAACCAAGAATTGGACCGGAACCACGAAGAACCGAACCGGAACTAAAACTGTTGGATCCAGTTCCAGTTCTTGTTTTTGAGATTTTTTGGTTCTTGGTTTGGTTCGGTTCGGTTCCACCGGTTCTCGGTTCCGAAACCAAAGACCCCATAATTATAAAAATATTATAACTTTTTTTATATAACATACTCAAAAGCTAATATCATAGGTAATATAAAAAAGACAACTAACCTACTCTCAAAAAAAACTAAACCGAACATCTTAAACTTTAATTTTAATCCGTTGAAACAAAAACAAATATTATTATCATATCAATAGAACTAAGTTTTATGTTGGTTTTTATTTGTATTCAATGTATGTCTTCTCAGTATTAATGAAATATGTATGTCTTGTTAGTATATAATTACTAATTACTAGATTTGTATAATATAAAAATTGTCTTTTATGTTATAATTGTTGATATGGCACGTTCAATAAGTTTGAATAATTTGTGAGTTCTTTATTTTACTTTGTAACAAAAAGATTTATATAATATGATTAGCCATGCCAAATACATTCATTTTGTGAACATAATGTTAAATGATAGTAATCTATATCTTTGATTCGAATTTTGGTAAAAGAAAAGTAGTGAACTTGTGAAACTATATAATGTTTATTTATTTGAGCCTATATTTAGTTGTTAAATGTTATCACTTTTAACGTAAATGGTTATAAATACTTAAAAGAATTTTTTATGTTGACTTAATTTATTAGTGAATGAGTTTTTCTTCTTCTTCTGAAAAATCGGTTCCTATACGGGTAGAACCAAAGAACCGGAACCGGAACTGGAACCAGAACTAAAACCAGAAAATATATTTGGTTCGGTTCGCGGTTCCTATTTTTCTCAAAATTTCGGTTCTCGGTTCCACCGGTTCTGGTTCCAGTTCCACCGGATCTAGAACCACGCTCATCCCTACACCCTTTCCATGCTAGATTAAGCATTCAACTACATCTCTAGTATGGGGGTATCTTACCCTTAGACTCAAAACATTAAGGACAATGTTTAACTTTAGTATTGGGGGGGGGGGGGTGAATAGATACTTGCCTTACCAAACCTTCACGCTTTCCAAAATTTATCTTTTTGTTGCAAAATAAGGCTAAAAATGGCCAAATTTTAAATTTTTTCTCATGTTTATAAGTGTTTAAAGACACGAATGTAGAATTTCCGATGGTGAGAATAAGAGTAATTTTTGAATCGACCGTGTGTGTTGAGCACTTAGCTTCGATTCCTTAACTTTATATTAGGTTAAGTCTCTTAAATGAGGACGAGAAATGATAGAGTTAATTATAAGTTACTATGCTAAACATAGAGTACTCGTATTATTTTAAAAACTCATGTGTTCTTGTTGTGTGCTTATTCTCCCTTCGCTTGTATATATATTTTGCTAATAAGTATTGGCTTAGCCGTTTAGTCTTGATTGTTGGTTTTAAGTCTTTTCTAGTAGCTTCCATGTAATTAAATTGGGAAAACATTAAGGTATCGCCAGTGTTGATGCAAAAGTTGGATGATCCTTGCTAGACCCGAATTAGGCTTAATTCGGGTTGGCTGGGCTCCGACTCCTGCACCAAGTGAACTGTATGGTTGGGATCCTGCACACTAAACAATACGCGTTAGACTTACCGTGGGAATGTTTCCCACGATTAGACTCCGGCGTGAGAGTAAGTATCGGTTTAGGGTTTATGAGAATTGAGTGAGTTGAGAGTATAGAACGTAATACCTTTGTGGAACCCTTGGGGGTTCCTTTTATAGGCAGTGACAACCCTAATGGGCTGTCACTGATGCTTCAGCCCCAAGGAAAGGATAAGCACCAGAATTAGATTGATTATTATCTTCTAATTATAGTGAGTAAATATCCTCTTCTTTGGAGTGAATCATATTCAGAGATAGAATATGATTCTGTCTAACCCTGTACCGGTCATGCCGGGCCATGGGTCGTACACATGTGTTCGGTTACTGTTCATCCAAGCCCATAAGCTCAAATGACATTATTCCCACCCATCCGTGATGGGCCGGATACGGGTAGTACCCGTGGGCCGGGTTCATGACCCGGCTGGGACTATACGTCATCATGTCCCCCTAGTCTAGTTGTTACAACCATGGGCGTAACCTCTAGACTATCAAGATGCTCCCTGGACGTACCAAGAAAAAATAGGAAATGATAATTTTGTCCAAGAATTTGTTTCGGCCGCACGTGGCAACCTGATTTAGGAATTTATTCCATGATTATCTCAGCCGTACGTGACGACTGAGACAAATTAAATGCAGGATTGAATTTGGGTCTTACGTAAGAGCCGCATATCCCGACATAAATAACTGTTCACCTGCCACTTTGACTGACAAAGTGCAAACAGTCAGAACCTCGAGCAGCGTAATCGTCTGAGTCAGAAGTGACCCGTGGGTCCCACCTAACGTTTCACTTGCCACTTGCACCCTAACCACACGATTAAGAATAGTGGCAAACACGTGTAACGCATCCAACAGGCCATGACCCACGAGGCAACCCTATAAATAAGCCACCCCTACGGCTGTGTGAAACACACAGTTCTTATTTCCATTTCTGCCATTAAAGCTTTCTTCTTAGCTTCACTTAATCACGCACGGATCCCTTCCTCCGCGGGTTAGAATACCACGTCCTTACCTTTTTATTCAGTAATGGCTCACAGAAACAACCCCACAATTGGATCCGTGCTTAATGTAATGACCCAGGAGCAACTAGATCACTTTTGTACCAATTATTTCATCCCTACCAACCTACACCCCTCACTTCCTGGCGCCAGAGACCTCATAACTGAGGCTCCGGAGGGTAAAATTGGCCTTTACACTCGCCTTTTTGATGCGACCAACTACCGCATTCCATTTACTCGTTTCCTCATAGATCTATTAGGATATTATGATGTACATATTAGTCAGCTTCACTGTATAGGCGCGTGTAAGATAAGTCAATTCGAGATTCTTTGTCGTGCTAGAAGAATCCCCCCAACCGTAGAACTATTCCGGCTATTTTATACCCCCAGCATAGTAAATGGTTGGTTATCCTTTAAAAAACGATCTCCGAACAGCCCCCAGTCCCATAATAAGCCCATGGACTCATTGAAAAACTGGTACGACCACTACTTTTTCATTGACTCGATAGTATGGCCGGCTGATTATGCCTTCAAACATAGGGTATCCCACGACCCCTTGCCGCACGTTAGTACATATAACCCCCAACACTCCCGAGAAATAGATCTGAACAGGACAGGATTCCATAGAAACCTCCCCGAAGCATTTCTATGTTTGCTAGGGATTAGCCGCAACTATTTCGGCTCGTCCAACAGATATCCTGTGTTTTGGAGAAGGCATGGTGAAGGTAGGCTAGCATCCGTACACCAAAAAGCGCATTCAATTATTTTTGTAATGCCTAACATATTTTGTTGTTTGTGGCAGAAATGAACTTTTTTGGACTTCTACGTCAAGGCGACCCCAAGCTCGTACCAGAGGGTTCTCGTCCCAGACGCGAGAACGAATTACCCCTCCTTGAGCATACCCGAAATGTGACGGTTTCTCTTGAGGCCGTGCCGGACCCCCATTCGGACGAAGAAGAAACAACTCTGATGAGGACTCCCGTCAACTTCAGCAATGAGGATGGTGATAATAGGATGCTCGAAGGAGGAGCCGGGCCCTCCTCGCCGCCTAAGACTGCCACTCCCGCACATGGGGAAGAGCAAGGAGACAACATCGATTTGACCACCTCCAACCTTCGCCAGATGCTGGGCGAAGATGAGGAAGAGGTACAGCAAGTCAATGAAGAGGAATATGAGGAAGCTGAAAAAGAAGTTGAAGAGGAGGTTGAAGAAGCAACAACTCAGCCCGTCGCTAAGCGTACCCACAGAAAAAACAAGCGGGTAAGAAGAGCCGCTCCGGCCAAAATTGGCGAACACAATGCCCCCGCCAAAAAACTTCGAGAGGATCACCCCTTATACCAATCTGTTGGGAGCACCACCCAGGCCTCCGAGACGGTCCAGGCTGCACATGTCGATCCAGTTACTCAGAATTCCCCGACTACATCAGAATTAGCAGGGAATAACATGTAAGGCTCCATCTTGCTAAGTAAGAGCGACAATCTCCCTTTAAGCAATACTTAATATGTATCCTAATGCTTGTTTTGTAGGAATGAACAAACTGGTGCCGTGCCTCCACCTGATGCCCAAATGGAGAAGGGAAAAGAAAAGGAAGTGGAGAGAAACCCTATGCTTCATACGGCCGCCACGAGATCCGGTCCCGTATTCGAAGAAGGTACCCCCACGGCCTCCCAAGACCTCCCAACATCCGGCCCCCCTCAATCGTTCAACCCTGTTTGGAATATTACCACTGCGTCACGAATGAGCGAAGCCGAGGAATGCCGAGAGTACCTCAACAACTGCATACCACCAGGCTTGGTACGAGAAGTAAATGCACTAAGCCATGCTGACCTGGCGGATGAGTACAACGGCGCCTTGGTGCATCAAATGGCAATGGGCACCTCAATGAGAGTAAGATTCGAAGCCGCGCTTGGGCATGTGGAGTCCCTCAAGAGGAAAGTTGGACGGAGGGAGAGGATGATCGAGGATAATGAAGCTCAATTTGCTGCCCTCCAGTCCCAACTTGCTAGTGCCGAGGCGACCGTGAAGGAGCAATCAGCCCGTGCGAATGCTTTTGACCAACAAGTGGCCGAGCTCGAGGCAAAACTGGATGCCACGACAACCAAGGTACATATCCGCGACGCAATACTTATTTCATAAGAAACATAATCTAACAAGTAATCTCTCATATAGGTGACCGCAGCGGAGGCGTCTACCAAGTCCTCCTCCAACAAGGTATTCGTGCTTACCAAAAAACTTGAGGATGCTCAGATGACAATCCAGAGCATGGAGAAGGTACAAGAGGAGCTTGCTTATGAGAAGGTTATGACCAAGGAGCTAAAGGATGCGTCCACCCAAAAAGATGTGATGATAGATGCCCTTATCGCCAAACGCGACGACGTGCTATGCTCCCAACTACTAGCAGCTATTGCCGGCCGTAGGTGGATGGTGGGACATGGGGCACGTCTGGCCGTCACCAAGGTACTAGAGGCCCCTGAATTTGTGCAACAGTTTGCATGCCTTGTGTCAGATGGTATTGACCATGGCCGCCATGAAGGAATGGTCCAGGCCGTAGAGCTAATCAAGAAAAAGGAGAACTTCACCAGGCATGCTTTCTTTAATCCTGAAGCTGCTAACAAGATGACTATTTCCATGGCCGCGATGCGAGATCTACATTATGCATTCTTGGCCGAGCTGGAGGCCACGAAGGATGCATCGAACATGGAGATCATGGAAAATCTCAGTCTTGGTGCGTTTTCTCAAGATGAGGGTCATTCCCGTGCTTCCTTCACTCCCTCACCCAGCCACCTGATGCTTCCTATCTATGAGGACGTAACCAGGATCGTGCTTGATGAAGAACCCTTAAGCGGGGTGCTGGAGAGGAATGCGGTCCAAGCCTTGAAGCGGAGAGAACGTGGTGAGAGGTTGCCTTGCTTGGCTGAGGAACAACTGGAGATAGGTAAGTTTCTCCCCCCCATGTAGGGTGCCCCTACCGTATTATCTATTTCAGACAATTTGGTTTGTAACCTTTGAATATTTGTAGATTTTATTCGTCCGTGCATGTACACGGCTAAGACATGTGTGAAATAACTGTCCTTTGTATATAAGTCCGTGATGACCACGACTATTTTGTTATTTATTTGGAAACTCGTGTATTTTTATTTTGTTGAATATTGTATACCAATACTGCATGACATGTCACGTCTTACACAAAAGGGAAAATACATACAAGTCTATAATTTACTAGACATGCGACGTGCGTCTTTACCATGCAAAGCACTGCGTGAGTACGGCATACAAAACTTACCACAACGTCTTGTGAGTAAGGTGTCTAGTAAGGATACATGATCCGTGCCGCTGGGGTTGCATCCCTCTTACGCGACAAGTTGAATTAGTAGGTTCACTTAATCCTCTTACCCCGCCTGGAGGCGTATAGTACATGTACGGTGTTTGAATGAATGCATATGAATGAAACATGGCATATTATAATAATAATTAAAATTCACATGACTAACAAAATCCTAAGAAATAATTTGCACAAAACAAGCCGTGGAACTAACTAGGCACCATGGCATTTTATTAGAACGTTTACATTTTTTGTTTGAACAAGAATGATAAGTCCTAAAAAACAAAAAAGGAACATAGAAAAAACATAAGAAGCAAAACAAATAGAGTACATGGATCTTCATTAAAGCTACATATAGCGAAGTACCCATGCGGAAGCCGTAGCTTTCAAAGATAGCACCTTTTGAGATTGGAGATGTTCCATGTGCGTTCTAGATCGCGGCCATCCATGTCAAGTAACTTGTACGTGCCTCGTCCTAAGGCTTCAGTGACCTCATACGGCCCTTCCCAATTAGGGCCCAGCTTTCCTGTATTCTCCGCTCGACTTGCTTCGTTAGCACGATAGACATAATCTCCCGGTCGAAAAGAAACACCTTTAACCTTGGCATCATAATAAGCCTTCATTTTAGCCTTGGACTTAGCCTCATTGATGGCTGCTATCTCCCTTTTTTCTTCCAACAAATCTAGGTTGATTCGCAGTTGCTCGTCGTTCGTGACGACATTAACCTCTGCCGTGCGGATGGTAGGCATTCCGATTTCTGCTGGTATAACAGCTTCAGTGCCATAGGCCAATGCAAATGGAGTGTCTCTGTTGGCTGTTTTTATCATAGTCCTATGCGCCCATAGAACATGTGGTAGCTCATCCACCCATTTGGCACTTCGTTCATCCAGACGTGCCTTGATGTCGTTTCCCAAGCTTCTACTTGCTCGTTCCACAAGACCATTTGTCTGCGGATGCTTAACAGACGCGAAGCGCCGTTTGATATTCAATGATGCGCACCAGTCCTTGAATGGGTTATCCGCGAACTGTTTACCGTTGTCTGAGATGATTTCCCCTGGTAGGCCAAAACGACACACAATATGCTCCCACACAAACTTTCTAACTTGTTTGTCTGTAATGGATTTGACTGCCTTGGCCTCTATCCATCTGGTGAAATAGTCCATCGCGACAATCAAGAACTTAACTCCCCCCGCAGCTACAGGAAATGGTCCTGCGATGTCGATTCCCCACTTATAGAATGGCCATGGGGATGTGATAGGTGTAAGCTCCTGCTGCGGATGTCGCGGCACTGGTCTATGCACTTGGCAATCACTACACTTGCAAATCATGTCGCGTGCATCCCTGTGCATGGTAGGCCAATAATATCCTATTCGTAAGGCTCGAGCTACCACGGATCGAGGACCTGCGTGCATGCCGCATAACCCTTCATGTATTTCACTGATTACATAAGTGGCCTGACGTGGTCCAACACACCGCAACCACGGCTGCAAGAAAGAGCGCTTATAAAGGATACCTTCTCGAAGTTTGAAGTGCTGCGACTTCCTTCTGATGCGCCGCGCCGCGTTTTCGTCGTCTGGAAGGGTTTCACTAGTCAAATAGTTGATGATCGGGGTCATCCATGTAGGTCCATCCTCCTCAACTATAGTAGCGACCACCCCTTCTGTTATAGACTTTTCCTTGAGTATTTCCACTAAGACTTGCTTGGACAAGTGGGCGAAGCTCGTGGATGCGATCTTGCTCAGAGCGTCCGCCTTCTTGTTCTCACCTCTTGGCACCTGCTTGATGGAAAACCTGCTGAAAGCCGCGATGAATGACTTGACTTTCTCCAAGTACCGGACCATGTTATCCTCCTTGGCCACATATCCACCTAGAATGTGGTTCGCGACAAGCCATGAGTCCACGTAGGCCTCAAGGTTGTGGACTCCCGTTCTAGCGGCGATTTTTAAACCCGCAATTAATGCCTCATATTCCGCTTCGTTGTTGGTGGCTGTGAACTCAAAACGGAGGGCGTACGTAAAATCCATTCCTTCCGGATTTGTGAGGATGAGACCAGCTCCTGACCCATCCGTACACGAAGATCCGTCTGTAAATAACACCCATGGTTCTGTTGGAGTCTCGTCTTGTTTTACGATTGGTCCTTCCTCATCCGGCTTCTCTATCAAGAAATCTGCCAAGATCTGGCCTTTAACAGCCGTCCTTGGCCTATAAGATATATTATGCTCCCCCAATAGAATACTCCATTTTTGTAGCCTTCCTGCTACATCCGGTCTAGAGATGACTTGCTTTATTGGTTGGTCAGTAATGACTACGATTGGGTGCGCCTGAAAGTATCGGCGCAACCGCTTTGTAGCAACCACTAGTGCCAAAACCAATTTTTCCATAGAGGAGTAATTCAACTCCGACCCTTGTAGTGTTCTACTTATGAAGTATACCGGAGTTCGTACCGTATCCCTATCCGTCATGAGTACCGCACTTATTGCTCCATGAGTGGCTGAGAGATACATAATGAGTTCCTCCTTTGGCCGGGGAGCTACTAGCATAGGGAGAGATGCAAGGTGCTGCTTGAGTTGGCCAAAAGCTTCCTCGGCTTCCTTTGTCCACTGGAAGTTTCCCTTCCTAATGCACTTCTTGAGCGTCTTAAATAGGGGTAATGACTTCTCTGCGGATTTGGATAGGAACCTATTTAGCCCGGCCAGCTTCCCATTTAAGGATTGCACCTCCTTCCATGCCTGAGGGGATGGTAGCTGCATTACTGCGTCCGTCTTCTCTGGGCAAGGTTTGATGCCATTTGGATCAATCATATATCCAAGGAACATTCCCTCCGTTGCCCCAAACGTGCATTTCTTTGGGTTTAGCTTCATATTAATCCTCCTTAGTGTGTCGAATGTCTCTTGGACATCTCGGAGAAGTGCATCCTCCGTATGACTTTTTATGACTAAGTCATCCACATAGACTTCCAGGTTGCGGCCTATCTGCGAGTCAAAGGCTTTGTCCACAAGCCGCTGGTATGTAGCACCGGCGTTCTTTAGTCCAAACGGCATTTTTGTATAACAATATACGCCCTGACTAGTATGGAACGCCGTCTTTTCCGCGTCCTCCTCCGCCATCTGGATCTGGTGGTATCCTTTATATGCGTCTAGGAAGCACTTAAAGGGATATCCACATAGGGATTCCACCTTCCAGTCAATCTTCGGTAATGGGTAACAATCCTGTGGACAGGCTTTGTTCAGATCCGTGAAATCCACACACATGCGCCAACTTCCGTCATGTTTTTTTACCATGACCGGATTGGATAACCACTCGTGGTAGTATACTCGCGCATGATACCTGCGTCCACTAGTTTACGTACTTCCTCCAATATCACTCGACTGCGCTTCGGCGCCTGGCCGCGCTTCTTTTGCTTGACGGGTTGGTACCCCTGGCGGATTTGGAGCTTATGTTCTGCTATCGCGCGTGGTACGCCTGTCATATGCTTTGGCTCCCATGCGAATATATCTAGATTTGCACTTAAAGAGAGCACATGGCCCTTTTGCCGCTATCCGAGAGCGCCCCCCTATGGGTATCTCCTGTTCCGGATAGTCAGGATGGATTGCCACCTTCCAATTGGGAGGTGGCGATCCATCCTTGGGTGGAACAGGTGGAGCCGGTGTTGTCACGGTATGACACTCGGATGCTGGTACGATTGTGTTGTAAATGGTGACGATTCCTCCCTCAACAGGGAACTTGACCATTCCGTGTGCCGTAGAAGGTACCGCCCGTATAGCCAGAATACCTGGTCTGCCTATGATCCCATTGTATGGAGAATGTGAGTGTATCACCATGAAGTTCATCCACGCAGTAGTGAAGTGTTCTTCATTCCCAATGGTTACAAGCAGACGCAGTTGCCCTACCGGCCAGATGGTGTCTCCACTAAAGCCAGTGAGTGGCGCCGTGGCCGGTACTAATTGGCTTCTTATTTCTGGCCGTAACTGCACAAAACAGTGTTCATACAGTACTTCTGCTGATGACCCTCCGTCCACATACATGCGATGAACATTGTGTGTTCCAATGCTTATCTCAATAGTGAGAGGCGCATCAATCGCATCGCTTGCTGTGATGGGAGGGAATGAGATTTCCCTGCCGCGTGAAAATTTTTGGCCAATTTTCTGCCTCGTGCGGCGCTGTCTGGATTGGATCATGTATATGGTCGAAGGTTTGTCCTTTTGGGGATCCTTCTTGTCATACTTCTTGTTGTCTTTTCCATCCTTCCAATCCTTAACCAAATGCTTGAGTTTGCCTGATTTGATCAGTGACTCAATGTGCTTCTTGAGCTGGATACACTCCTCCTTGCCATGGCCCTTGTCATTATGGCACTCGCAGAAGCGATTTTCTTGCCGACGGTCCGGCGGAGTTTTCATTGGGGGAGGCCTTGGAAAATTTGCCCCCTCCATCAGCAAGATCTCCCGGTAGGACATCTTCAGGGGAGTAAACTTATCGTCCGGCCGTCCTCCTTTGTTTTGGCTCTTATAGTCTGAGCCCCTACTATTGTTCTGATTGATTTGACCGCCTGATTGCCTCCTGGACTGGTCGCTTGATCGGTAGCCGTTTCCTTTTGAAGGGTAAGCCGCGGCAACCGCCGTTTCTCCTTCTATGAAGTTTCTGACCCTTTCCATGAGATCATCATATCTCTCCGGACGCTTGTCATTGAGACGCCTGATTAATTCCCTGTCTATTATGGCATGCATGTAGTCGGAGATTTTCAGGAGTTCCGGCATTGTCTTTGTGCGTGTGCACTCGTCGTTGAAGCGTTCAGTGAAGGCTTCTGTAGACTCCCCCGGCCGTTGCTTGACAGTTGCTAATGAGACCGGATCCCTATTATACTTCTTCCGCTGAGTATAATTATTCTTGAATGCAGTGCATAGTTCCGTGAAGCTATCAATGCTTCGTGGAGGGAGTCCCTCAAACCAGTCACGGGCATTGCCGATCAAAGTCGAATTGAACATTTGGCACCATATAGGCATGGACCATCGCTTAATTTTAGCCTGCGTATCAAATATTTTGAGGTGATCATCCGGATCACCAGTCCCATCATAGGTCTTGACACACGCCGGCATGCGACGTTTTGTGTCCTCGGAGTAGTTCCGTATACGGAGAGTAAAAGGATCTTCCCTGGGATCCGCCCATGGACGGGTGAGCCTAGGGTCATCCCATGGGTCACACCACGGGCGGGAATGATCCTCCACTTCTGCCTCTCGATAATAAGGGCCACCATAATATTCATCATTGTTTGGTGGTGGGGGAGGGGTACGCCTAGGTCGGCGACACTTGGGCGGATGGTCATCTGAGTCCTCTCCTGATGGATCTGGAGACGGGGGTGGTGCCCCATCCCTTGGGTGAGGACCACTCTTTTGAGAAGAGCCAGGAGCCTTCTTCCCAGTGTCCATCCTATCCCACACACTTGTGCGACGAGCGGCTCTGGTCAGCTCTCGGTCTGGTCGCTCGGGTGAACCGTCAGACTTTTCTCCCCCTTCCCGAGACTACGTTAGTTCCTGTATGAGGCGATCTCCTATGCGCTCGAACACATTCCTAGGTTGAGGAGTTTCCTCGAAGATGCTCTGCTCCTGAGGCCGGGTTTTCCTTTTCCTATGATTTTGGGAAGAGGTGATTGGTCTGGTATTGCCAAAGTTGAGTCTAGATTGGAGGTTTCTCCCTAGATTCAACCTTGATGCAATCCCTGGGACGATCCTATCAAAGTTCTGCGTGAGAACTCGAGTGAGATCCTCCTCGCTGAGTGGTTGGACCTCTACTTCCTCCTCAATCGATGGTCTGCGCGGCTCCTTGTTAGGGGGATTGGGCGCACTCCCTGGATCAGGTTTGTCCAGGGTTGAAGTAGGTGGGGTAGTTATGCAGATCGTGCTCGTCACCCCCATGGACTGAAAACCACCACGGTTACTAGGTCCGCCCGCTGGGCGGCTAGGGGATTGATTGGGGATGAGTATCCCTTCCCCTTGGGACTTCCGATTTCTAGGATTTATGTTCCTGTGATTAGCTTGCGGATGCCCCTTCGTCATTGAGAGTTCAAGATGAGATTTTGCTCTAGCTTAGTGTAATGGTCCCACGGATGGCGCCAACTTGTTGATGTAAAAGTTGGGTGATCCTTGCTACACCCGAATTAGGCTTAATTCGGGTTGGCTGGGCTCCGGCTCCTACACCAAGTGATCTGTATGGTTGGGATCTTGTACACTAAACAGCACGAGTTAGACTTACCGTGGGAATGTTTCCCACGATTAGACTCCGACGTGAGAGTAAGTATCGGTTTAGGGTTTATGAGAATTGAATGAGTTGAGAGTATAGAACGTAATACCTTTGTGGAACCCTTGGGGGTTCCTTTTATAGGCAGTGACAACCCTAATGGGCTGTCACTGATGCTTCGGCCCCAAGGAAAGGATAAGCACCAGAATTAGATTGATTGTTATCTTCTAATAATAGTGAGTGAATATCCTCTTCTTTGGAGTGAATCATATGCAGAGATAGAATATGATTCTGTCTAACCCTGTACCGGTCATGCCGGGCCGTGGGCCGCACACATGTGTGCGATTACTGTTCATCCAAGCCCATAAGCTCAAATGACATTATTCCCACCCATCCGTGATGGGCCAGATACGGGTAGTACCCGTGGGCCGGGTTCATGACCCGGCTGGGACTATACGTCATCAGCCAGCGTCACGGTTTTGAAGTATTGGCAACCCGAATTATCGAAAGCTTCACCCAATAAGAAGATTTCAAGTGCTCACCTAAATCTAGCAAAAATTTGAAGCTCACAAGGCCGAAAATCTATGCAAAAATTGAAAGTGAATCAAGCCTTAATCTTTGAAGCTTTAAAGATCCAAAATTCTCTTTAGCGTGAGGATATACATCTTTGGCCATAATAAACACCTCATGGTGAGGTTAAATAAAAGGCAAGGCAGGACCGAAGTCATAATAAAATCTCCATGGCGGAGTTGAATAAAAGATGGATGTAAACCTATGATAATAAGGCCCATCCGTTAGGGGGCGTATAAAAGTCTTGGTAATAAGTCTCATATTCAAAACCGTTATAAAACCGTGTTTATCGATCCTTCTTGTTGACTTAATTTTTTGACATCGTTTTCTATTAGGGGGGGGGGGTTATTAATTCGATGGTCTTGGTTACACCATTATGACTCTATTTTTGGACCTAAATCTCTATCATCGTGTAAGTAAAAAATGTATCCACGTGAACATTCAAGACAAGAATAAAATATAAGAGATACCAATTAGGATTAAGGGAGTTTAAGTACGTGATTAGGGCATATGAGAAGTGTTAGCATTACTAACTTATAATGACAATGATCTCGTTACACGCTTGGCATGGAATTGGGTGAAAATCGAGGACGACGAAATTATTTCTAACGAAGCATTCACGTGTTCTTGTTCTATGAACCTAAACGACCCATTTTGCGATGAAAATCATACATTATGTCTAAAACGCAAGTAGTAGCAAATAGTAGTAGTGTAGTAAGTTTATGATTCTATAAAAGTACATAAAAACGAATTTTGGAGGGGCTATGATACTTTATTCTAGCATTGCGTGAGGGCATGGCAATGGTTTAGTATGGGAGAGTGATGAGACTGCTTTTATACATAGTCTCATCGTCTAAAACGGGCTTAAAATGGTTAAAATATCGTAAAATGTGCAAAATATATGCTTGTGTTTGTTCAGTGTATATTTTAGGTACGGATATTGAGAAAATGGCAAAAGATCACAAGAAACAAGCAAAAACGAACATGGGAAATGAGGCCGCACAATGAACCGGGCCCTAGAGTTGATTTTTCAAGAAAATTCCTTGAAGAATTGAAGAATGTACAAGAAGGGTCCTTCATTATTGAAGAATTGACACTTTAAACCCTTGTATATTCATAATTACAAGTTTGGTCCTTAAAGTTTGTCAACTTTATAAAAAGGACCCTCAACTTTAAAGAATTTGCAAGAATGGTCCCTCTAATTTGAAGACTTGTCACTTTTAGTCCTCCAAAAAGTCAACAATACAAGTCAAGACCTTGAAGTATGAAGAAATGCCAAGAATCACCCTTCAAATATCATCAAATGGCAAGAAATACCCTTTGAAATACTTTTGGAAAGTTTTTAGGGCCGAAGTCTAAAAAACCAAACTTCAATTACAAAGAAAATCGCTTTTGGGCTGTTTATACATCAAAATACAACAAGAGAAGAAAAGAGGGGCTAAAACTGGGCGACAAACATTCTTACCTAGACTAACCAAAATCCACCACGTGTCCCACTCACCCCTTACAACCAATCACAACCCACCATATTGCCACCTCATAATCCCACTTAACCGGTTTTATATTAAGTATTAATATTGGCGCCTAAACATGTTTTAAACCTTAATCCTTCCCTAAACTCGATCAAAACAACCACTATTCATCACATGAACACTATTGGGTATTTCTTAAATACTTGAAATTGAGCCTTAATCTTTTCCAGTTTAGTGATTAAGGTCCTAATGAACATAACCCAACTCACACATTACATGCCACATCACCCAAGGGCTCAAATGGGACATGCCCTGCTGCTTTTTAAAGAAGAAGACAAGAATTGCCCAAGAGATCAACGGCCACAACACATGCTTCATTCATAAGCTACTTGGACGCCTTAGGATCACAAAGCAACAAAGAAAAGTCACATGTTCCAGCTCTAAACGCAAATTCAAAAGCAGGAATATCTGAATCTTCAAGGGCACTTTAGGGACTTCATACATTAGGGTTCCTTGTATTTTTTCAGCTTTCTAGATGACGTGTAAGCCTATATAAAGGCCTTAGGGTTTTACTTTTACATTTCCTCTTGGTTTTCCTTTGGTCAAAAATTTGTAATTCCTTGTTTCATATGAATGAAAAAGTGTGTGATTTTATTGACGAATTCCAAGTGCCACTCTTATTTACTTGATGTTGATGTTATAAGTTTGTGTTTTTGAAGTCTCAAGGATTGGTTTTAAGTTTATTGCAAGCAATTGCAAAAGTTTTCAAAAACCTGATTTTTTCTAAGTCTTGTTCAAACACTTGACTTTTTGGACTATAAGCTGATCATAGTACCCTGATAAGAAGATTATCAAGGTTCTGTGAAGCTTGTGGTTTAGAAAGGATCAAGGGGTGGGTACAAGCTTGAAAGGATCTTGTTTCATTTTTTTTATTTTTCTGTTATAAATTGTTCTTAACTCTGTTGAATCTTAGTAGGGGTGTTCTTGGATGCTTGTGCCTTGTTTAGCTAGGCACATAAGTTATAAATCCGTGAGTGTGGATGTACATTCATGAGGTTTGTCCTATTTTCTTGAAAAATCTGTCAAGATAGTGGTTATAAGTGATTTGGTTAACTGTTGTTGTATGTGGTGTTCTTTTGGCTTAAATCTTGTTCTAACTGCATGATGATGTTATTATGATGTTAGTTTAAGCTTGGTTTAACCTGAAAACGTTTTTCTCTTTGTAAAATTTTCAAAAGTTGAAGGAGGCCAAGGTTGATTGATTATGAGAAAAATGTAAATTTGCTTTATCACTAAGCATTGCATGAGGGCATGGCAATGGTTAAGTGTAGGGGATTTGATAGGTGTGAAAACACCCATCCTTTTACCACTTATTTCTTGCTAAAACAAGACCAAAACACGTATTTAATGTCATTTGTTTGGAATTATGCGTGGTTTGTGTGTTTGTTGTGTTTTTAGAGCCAACCGGATAAATATTAAAGAAAACATGGGATTGCACGGGTTTTATCGAAGAAAAAGACTCAATACGAAGTCTATTGTCCAAGAGATGCAAAAGATTTAAAGTCAATGGGCCTATTTGAAGATTTATCGAAGAAAAGGACCAAGGATGGAAGATTTACATATGTCGAAAGAACTCAAGTCTATTAAACGAAGAAATTAAAAGACGAGTTGAATTTATTCGTCGACAAATCCCGAATGAGAATCGAAAACGTCAACTTTACTGAAAAGACGAGAAGACGAAAAGAAAGAAGAAAGCCCCCTCACCAACCAACCACTAGGCTTATAAATAGAAGAACCCTTCACACATCACAACTAGTTTTTCTTTTCCAGTTTTTTCTTCTTTCTTGTTTCGTAGGGTAACCAACACCATTAAGGTGTTGGTGATTTTTCATTTTTGTTGATTCACAAATCTTGTAAGTTTTAATCCTTCCTTTTGTTTACTTAACCTTTATCAATCAATACAATCGTTCATTTAATCTTGTTCATCTTCATCTTGCTGATTCAAAGTTTTAAGTTCTTATTTGGTTGATTTTGATCTCCAAAAGTAAGTGGGTTTGGTGTTTTTATTATTTTGGTTTGATGATTATGATTAGCGGATGATTAGTGGTTAAATTGGTTTAAGTTTTGGTTAAAAACTTTGTGGATTTTGGTTTAAAATCGTTCTTTACTTGTTCCCTGTTCTTTGCGTCTTCATAAACTACCCAGATTCCGAATCAAGCTTTTATTTATTTTATTCCGGATCAAAGTTTAGCAAAATATTGCGAATCAGCAGGTTTCATTCAGTTATTCCGAGTCAGCATTATTCCGAACCAAGGAATATTATTCCGGATCAATTTATATTCCGGATGAACACATTGTTCCGAATCAGTTATTCCGAATCAGAATATATTCTGAATGAAGCATTGTTTTCCGGATCAGTTTTTTCTTTTGAGTATTCCGAATCAGTGTCTTTTCTAGTAAGTGGTATTTTACTGTTTCTGTTTTAATTGTTTAATTTTAATTCAAGCTTTATTTTATTTACTGTTTTTGGTTTAAATTTTTATCACTTTACGCATTTACCTTTTTAGTAGAATAGAAAACCAATCCCCTTTTTAGTAACCAAGCACAACTATTCCACTTTGAACCGTGATCGATTCGAGAAGATACCGAGAACTTAAATGGAACCTATATAAAATCTCTTGTATCAATACACAAGAGACACAATTTTGCACAAGAACAAGCCGTGGAGCTAGCTAGGCACCACGACGTTTTATTATCACGGTTACGGTTTTTTGAAAGAATAATAAAATCCTAAGACAAATAGAACTTAGAAAACATAAAAACTAAATTACATGGATCTTTATTGGAGTTGACTACAGCGACATGTCCATGCGTGCACTAGGTGCATACACCCTTGAAGTGGCGACGCCAACCTCCTGAAAAGGGAGGGCTTTACCTGGTTTGATTCTATGTGGCGGTGGGCTCAAACCCCGTGAATTAGTCGGCCAATGAGTTGGAAACCACGGTTACCAAAAAAAAAAGACATGTCCATGCGTGGGCTGTAGCCTTCTAGAGATAGCATTTTTTGAGGTTGCAGATGTTCCATGTACGGTCCAAGTCACGGCCTTCCGTGTCACGTAACTTGTACGCACCTATCCTCAAAGCTTTCGTGACTTCATACGGTCCTTCCCACTTTGGTCCTAATTTGAAAGTGTTCTCCGCACGACTTGCCTCATTTGCACGATAGACAAAATCCCCCGGTCGGAAGGAAACGCCCTTAACTTTGGAGTCATAATATGATTTCATCTGCGCCTTAGCCTTAGCTTCATTGATGGCTGCTATCTCCCTCTTTTCCTCTAACAAGTCTAAATTTACCCTGAGTTCCTCATTGTTCATGACGACGTTAATCTCCGTCATACGGATTGTTGGCATTCCAATCTCCGTTGGTATGTCTACCTCAGTACCATAGGCTAATGTAAAGAGAGTATCTCTATTAGTAGTCTTTATCATTGTTCTATGCGCCCATAAAACATGTGGTAGCTCATCTACTCATTTGGCGCTGCTGTCGTCCAAGTATGCTTTTATTCCTTCGCCTAAGCATCTGTTGGCTCGTTCTAACAGACCATTGGTTTTCGGATGCTTGACAGATGCGAAGCGACGTTTGATATTCAGCGCCGCACACCAATGCTTGAACGGATTGTCCGCAAACTGCTTCCTATTATCCGAGATAATCTCACCTGCTAAGCCAAAACGACATACAATATTTTCCCAAAGAAACTTTTTTACCTGTTTGCCCGTGATTGTTGCGACTGCCTTAGCCTCAATCCAGCGAGTGAAGTAGTCCATGGCCATGATTATGAACTTAACGCCTTCGGCCGCAACAGGGAAATTCCCTGCTATGTCAATCCCTCATTTAGAATGGCCCCGGGCCCGTGATAGGTGTTAACTTCTGATGTGGGTGACGCGGGACTAGCCTGTGTACTTGACAATCGATGCACTTGAGGATCAAGTTGCATGCGTCTTTGATTGTAGTGTTTTACCACACCTTTAGGAAAAGGAGGGTAAGTAGGGTAAAAGTATTAAATACGACGGTTTAGGAAAACCGTGTACAAATGACCCTAAGTGAAGTTCCAAGTTCGTTTCCCAAGGAGGTATATGTGTGTGAATAATTCATAATTGGTTTGAGATTAATATTGCTTAGAAGGGCATGAGAAAATAGAATGACGAAGACGTGAAATTAATTACTACGACGACTACACGTAAAACCGTAAAATGAGCTAAAATAAAAATTTATTCTAAAAATTACCAAAAATTCACCAAAAATCAAAATAAATAACCTAAGAGTTTACCAATGATCAAAACTTTTTCAAACCTTTTAAATAATTAAATATTCAATTTTTAAATGCTAATTAAAGCCCTAAAAATCAAATTAATTATCAAAAAGCCCAAATAAAGATTTTTTAATTGGTAAACCTCTAAAAAGACCTAAAAAGATTAAAAACTATTTTTAGAAATTTTTAAACTAATAAAAACTATTTAGAATGATTTAAAAACTATTAAAATTTAAAATAATTATAAAAATTAATCTAAAGATGATAAAACTAATCTAAAAGTTGCAAAATTCCTATTTTAATGTATTTAAGCTATGAAAAATGTAAAAAGTGCAAAAATGTGAAATTTGAAAAATAATATTAAAATAATAATAAAAATAAAAAAATTATAAAAAATTCTAAAAACTTGCAAACTGGTTTATTTTAACCTAATTAAACAGAAAATAAAAGTGAAATGACCAGAATACCCCTATTGGGCCCTCAAATGGGCCAAAACCAAAAACAGTCAACACTAATGGGCTTTTTAGCCCAAAAAGTCAAACTTGGCCCAATTCACTTGGAAAAGCCCAATCTGACTCAAAATTTAATTATAAACACAAAACTCTAAATGCCCAAAAGCTGAAAGTGAGCGTATGACAGCTTATTAAACAAACAACTTATCCTTATTGGGCTTTTTAGCCCATTAAGTAATAAGCTAATGCCATAAGCTCTAATTTGACACACAACCTTCTTTTGGGATGCTAAAGAGATCTGTAAAAAGAAATTTTGAAAAAGCACACTCAATAAGCCAGAAATAAGCAAAGTACAATTTCACTAAAAGACAAAATAGTCGGGTTTGAGATTTAGGGCACCTCAGGACTTGATTCAACTTGAAAAATGTCACAAATGACTTCAATAAGCCAAATCAATCAACAAAATTCCAATAAGCAAAACCAATAAGCCAGAATAAGCCAATAAGCACTTATGAAAAAGTCAATTAAGTTGGTTTTCTAGTCAAACCCTAAAGTCAACACACCAAATGCTCTAGTATGAACAAATGGGTCAAATAATGAGCACCTATTACAAAATCCAAGTTGTTACTGGTTAAAATAAGCTATTATAGCTTACTGATCAGTTGAAACCCAAAATACACTAGCAGTGGCTAGTAGCAGGGGAAAGGAGTTCCCACTACTTTGACTATTTGACCAAGCTTTTTAGAGAGATCCAGTTGGATTCAAATGGAAACAAGGGCACCCTTGTGATCAGTGAATCACAAGGAGTCAATATCAACAAAGAAATCACAATTTAGTTCACACAATAAGCCCAGAATAAGCAAACAATCACCAGATATTGCATAGACCTTGATATTAAGCAGTTATGAACAAATAAGCAGTTTTAGCATGAATAAGCCAGCCAAAATGAACCAAATGCATATACAAGCTATAATAAAGTCCAATAAGCAGAAATAAACTTGTTTCAACCAAAGGATCAAAGTAAATAAGTAGATTCAAGCATCAACAGTTACTGATAAGAACAAGTAGAATATGCAGAAACTTTTGCTGATCTAATTGACCACAGATCCAATTTCAAGCATCCAAATCTCTTTCCCTGATGTTATTAACTAAGTTTAATCACTTGTTAACCCTAGTATATGATTAGATCTAGGTGTCCCTTAAACTATAGCCATTTTTATCAAGTAACAAAGATTTTAGAGCCCTTTTATGGATCTAGGTGTTTCAAACCACAAAACCTGCATACAAATGACCAAGTAAACCAGGTAAACAGATACCAACAAATATCAACACAAAACAACCAATCAACAAGCCACAAATCCTGCTTATGCAGTTAACCCAAACACCCCTTAATAATCTGTTTTGACAAATTTTCAAAGGATAATCCAAATTCAACCCACAAATCAAGTTAACAACACCTCAATAACATCAAACCAACACAAATACACCAGATTCAACCATAAAAACAAAGATTCCACAATAATCATGCAAATTCACAAATATTCAGAAAATAAAGGAGAAAATGAAATAGGAGAAGGGTGCAAACCTCCAAGACCTACATCCAGGCCCTGGATTGTTTGAGCTGAGGTACTAGCAGAACAAGTACCAGCTTCCAATGTACCTGCTAAGAAGAACAAACCAAAGTGATGAACAAATATCAAACACTTTCTGATTTTTGAAACATAAGTCTTATTGATTAAAACCTTGCCTCAAAAACCTTCAAACATATAAGTGGAACTCAGATTTGGCTATTCTAACACCAACTTTTAACAAACATAAAAGAGATTTCACAAATTTCAGAAAATCAAATTTTATTAGCTTAAAAAGGGATTACAAAGATTGATAGCCTAAAACTAGAACAAAGGGACTCTCACAGGTTGAGGTCTCCTTTTATAGGCAAATGCTATGATAACACTGTTCACAAACCCTATAAGTGAATTCCCAAATGTGCCCTTGAGTACTTGATGTCGTTTATTGTTGATGAGCTGTCCAAAATGATCATAGACGTTTATTTTAGCTTTGTGGTTAAGCTAAGAACCTTTGCCGTTGATCTTGAAACGTGGCAGTCCTTTGGGAAGAAGTGGTGATGTGATAGGTGGATGAGGTTGAGTATGGGGCCTCTTGGTGAGTGGGAGTGAGGGTTTTAAGGTTGGGATTAGTTTCTGCTTGTGTGAATCACACGTGAGTATGGGTAATTGAAAATTACCCTATGTTTTAAGTGATGTAAAAACTGGGTTCTTACTTGCTACAGTGACACATTTTGATCCAGATTTGGTGGATTGTGTTTGTGTTTGGCGCAAATATATTTGAATGTTTCATTTGTGGCAACTATAGTCCTTGTTCTTTGGCAAAGATGGTAATTCAAGTTTTCCAGCCAACAAAAACGTGTTCCCTTTGTTATTAAACTTCCATTCTTCACACTTTTGGCACAAAACATTTCCAAAAAGATATCAAGGGTTATTTTTGCCATGTTTTCATATTTGAAGGACTGATTTTGGACTTTGTTGATCTTCAAAGGTCTTCAATGTAACTTTGACTTCATGGGGGACCATTATTGACAAATTAGATTTGATGAGGGACTAATCTTGCCATTTCTTCAAAGTTGAGGGACCTTTTTTGCAATTTTGACAAACTTAATGGACCAAACTTCTAATTATGAATTCACAAGGGTTTTAAGTGTCATTTCTTCATTGTTTGAGGATCAATCTTGCATGTCTTCAAGTCTTCAAGGGTAATTGTTGGATACTTCATGAACTAGGGCCCGGTTCTTTGTATGGCTTCATTTCTCGTGTCTGTTTTTCCTTGTTTCTTGTGATCTTAAAAATACACAAGTAAACAAACACAAGCATATATATGGTATTTTATGACATTTTTATGCATTTAAAGCCCGAAAAGAACGATGAGATCATGTATAAATGCCATCTCATCACTCCCTCATACTAAGCCATTGCCGTGCAATCACATAATGCTAGAATAAAGTATCTAAGCATCACCAAAGTTCAATTTTATTATCCTTTATTGAAAAGTAAAAGACTTGCAACAATACTACAAAGATGTGTAAAGACATAATGTATGATTTTCATCACAAATGTGACTTTTAGGGTCAAAGAATAGAAACAAGTAAATGTCCCTTAGAGTAAATTCCGTCATCCTTGATTGTCATACATTCCATGCTAAGTGCAAAAACGAGATCATTGTTGGTACAAGTTACAATGCTAACACTACTTATACGTCCAAATTGTGTAATACTTTTTCTCCCCGCAATCCTAGTTATTATAAAAGGAAATGGGTTACTAGCAATTTTTAACTGTTTGTCATGGATCACAAGTGATTCATATTGACTTATTTGAGTAGTTATTAGTCCGAAAGCAAAGTAGCACGATTTAATCGATAGTTAGCCGAAGGACAAAATCTTTTAAAACGGCTTCTCGTGTATCTCCGTAAGTTCATATCTTGGCATAACTCGTTTCACGATTTGAGACCTTTCTCGGACCGATATTTGGCATGTACTTCATACTTCAGATCTTGGGAAGACGTTCTTGAATTTATGGTCTTCTCTTCATATATTTGGAATTTCTTCACTTGACGTTTTTGAGAGATTCTTCATATTTGGACCACGAATTCATCATTTTTCTTCAATCTTTATTTTGGACTTTGATATACAACGATCCGCCTCCTTTTCGGACTTGGATATATTTATCCTCAAACCTTGTAAGGGTCTTTTTGGATAGACTTTCTCCATGATCTTTAGGGGAGTAATTGCTTTTCGTCGTGTGTCTCGATCCTTCATATTGATTTAGGAATAATGATACTTCACATCATCTTGGACCTTTAGCAACAAAATAGAGCTCCTCATGCCTTGTTAAGGCCTTTTTGGATGATCACCAATCTTCGCGTCCCGCTTCAATAAGTTATGCCTTGGCTATGAACTCTATTCAACCCCGAGCAACTTTTAAACGATCTTGCGCTAGAGGCTAAGTAACCTTTAAAATCGTACGACCTTACTTATTGCAATTATTTTTATTCCTAATGCATTGATCATATGGGAAGAAAAAGCCATAATTAAAAATATATGAGTTTTTGAAAGAACATTTTCTTGTTCTACGTTTAGCATGATCACTTGTCTAACTCTATCATATTTCGTTCTTCACTATATAAAGACCTCTAATTAAAGAGACTCGTGAATACTTAGCCATGCAAGTCAAAATTAAGCCAAATTTGGATTAGATTTCATTAAGACTATATCAAATCAAAGTTTTGGGTTTTCAAGCCACCTATAGGATCTTGCACTTTCTTGGACTTTATCAAGTTTAGAGAATGCATTTTATAGTTCCCTTGATAAGTGACTTTCTAGGATCAATTATAGGAACTTGCGAAAAGTTCTTGTTCTTAACCCGAATGAGCTAAGACTTTCGCGTTTTAAAGCGCCCTATATAAAAGTCTAGCAAAACTTGAATTGAGCGGGTTAAGGAATGTAAATGGCTCCAAATGCCCATCAAGTCAAAAATTAGCTCTTATTCTACCCAACGGAAAATATACATTCGTGTCTTAAAAACACTTATGAAAACTAAAAAAATTTAAAATTGGGCCATTTTTAGCCTTATTAGCAACAAAATAAAACATTGAAAGTTGGAAAACGTGAGGGCGTAGCAAAGCAAGTATCTATTCACCCCATACTAAAAGTAAACATTGTCCTCAATGTTTCGAGTCTAAAGGTGGAGCACCCCCATACTAGAGACGAAGAATCAAATGCTTAGGATCTAGCATGGAAAGGGTGATCAACAATATATCTAAAGCCGTTTATGAATTATGCTAAAAGATAATTGCTAGAACAATAAAGGATATGTCATGGATTCGTGAAAAACTTCTTCAAGCAAACGATGGAGGCTCACGTAAACGAACACGAGAGTCTTCAATCGTAGATGATGATGATGATCTAGATAACACAATCACAAACAACCACGAGACAACGAGTTAGAAGGGTACAAGTCCCCTCATTAGTGATTAGTAAGCATAAAAGGATAAGCATGGGATCTCCCCCACGAGGCACCTTGTTTTTTATTACCGCGTCATGAGCTCGACTCGATCCCCTCAATGCTAATTATCATTGGGGAATGTGACTTGGTCGAGGTCAACCATTGAAGGAATTTCCCCACCAAAGTAGTGCTTAAGCCTATGTCCATTCACCTTGAAGTTAGGACCATCATCTTGAGCTAGCTCGATGGTCCCATAAGGAAACACTTGTGTAACGGTGAAAGGACCCGACCAACGAGATTTCAATTTCCCAGAAAATATCTTAAGTCTTGAGTTAAAAAGTAACACTTGATCACTAACGTTAAAACCCCGGTTTTTAATCTTTGCATCATGAAACTTTTTAGTCTTTTCTTTGAAAATCAATGAATTTTCATAAGCATTGTCTCTTAATTCATCCAATTCATTCAATTGTATTTTCCTGTGATCTCCCGCGGTCTTCAAGTCAAAGTTTGCATGCTTAAGGGCCCAATATGCCTTGTGCTCCAATTCAATGGGCAAATGACAATTCTTCCCATAGACTAACTTATAAGGAGTGCAACCGATAGGTGTCTTATAAGCGGTCCTAAAGGCCCATAAAGCGTCATCGAGTTTGTCGGACCATGAAGCACGGTTTTCTCCAATCGACCTCTTTAAAATCCTCTTCAAAGCTCGGTTCGAAACCTCGACTTGCCCACTCGTTTGCGGGTGATAAGCCGTAGAAAGACGATGAGTAACTCCATATTTCTTTAAGACCTTCTCGAATTGGTCATTAAAAAAATGGGTTCCACGATCGCTTATAATAGCACGAGGGGTTCTGAACCGAGAGAATAGTTGCTTCAAAAACTTCACTACCACACGAGCATCATTAGTAGGTAATGCCTTAGCTTCCACCCACTTAGAAAGGTAGTCCACCACGACGAGGATATACTTGTTACCATGAGATGATGGGAACGGCCCCATAAAGTCTATGCCCCAAATGTCGAAAATCTCACACACTTGAATTATGTTTTGCGGCATTTCATCACGTTTAGACGATTTTCCTTGACGTTGGCACGAATCACACGACTTCACAAGTGCGTGTGCATCACGATAGATAGAAGGCCAAAAGAAGCCGGCATCGAACACTTTCTAAGCCGTGAGATTAGCACCATGGTGACCACCCGTGGGTCCCTCGTGACAAGCTCTAAGGATATTAGAAGCTTCGGTACCAAAAACACAACGTCGAACGAGTTGATCCGCACAAACTCGAAAGAGATAAGGGTCGTCCCAAAAATATAACTTGACGTCATGAAAGAATTTTCGCTTTTGTTGTGTCGTCATACCCTTGATTATGAAATTCCCCGCATGGTAATTTGCAATGTCGGCAAACCATAGGGTGGTGTCTTTAGAATTCACTACACCGAGAGTCTCGAGAGGAAATGTTTCGGTGATTTCCTTGTTCTCGAAAACATCTTTGTGAGGATCTTCTAGACGAGAGAGATGAACGGCCGCTAGATTCTCAACTCATTTTTTGTCAAGCACGGTGACATCAAATTCTTGGAGGAGGAGCATCCAACGAAGCAATCTTGGCTTAGCATCTTGCTTAGCTAAGAGATACTTGATAGCCGAATGGTCGGTATACACGATGCTTTTAGTTAAGACGAGATAAGGTCAGAATTTCTCAAAAGCATAAACCACGGCAAGGAATTCCTTTTCTGTTGTGGTGTACTTTAATTGAGCCTCGGTCATCGTCTTACTAGCATAATGGATAGGACGGAAATTCTTTTCATAGCGTTGCCCTAAGACGGCCCCTATAGCATAATCACTTGCATCGCACATGATTTCAAAGGGTAAATCCCAATTAGGAGCAACAAGAATGGGAGCTTCGGTAAGTTTCCTTTTGAGAGTTTCGAAAGCTCTAACACAATCCTCATTGGAATTAAAAGGAGCATCCTTCTCGAGAAGGTGTGTCATAGGTCGAGAGATTTTCGAAAAGTCTTTGATGAAACGACGATAAAAGCCCGCGTGGCCTAGGAAACTCCTAACTCCATTAACGGTTTTGGGATGAGGTAACTTGGCGATGACGTCTACCTTAGCTTTATCGTGAAAAAATGCCATCATAAACCGTTGAAACGTACCTGGTGCATTACAAAGTCCGAAAGGCATCCTACGATAAGCAAACATTCCATAAGGACACGTAGACGTAGTCTTCTCTTGATCAAGAGGGTCGATAGGGATTTGAAAGTAACCGGAAAAACCATCTAAAAAGCAATATAATTCATTTCCCACGAGTCGCTCCAACATTTGATCCATGAAGGGAAAAAGAAAGTGGTCTTTACGAGTGGCGTCATTTAACTTTCGGTAGTCAATACACACCCTCCAACCAGTCACAACACGAGTGGGAATTAACTCGTTGCTTTCATTAGGCACAACGGTCATTCCTCCCTTTTTAGGGACACAATGGATTGGGCTCACCCATGGGCTATCGGAGATAGGATAAATCATTCCCGCGTCAAGGAGTTTTAACACTTCCTTTTTTATGACATCGTAAATTTTGGGATTCACCCTTCTTTGGCTTTGAAATGCGGGTTTGTAGTCCTCCTCCATTAAAATCTTGTGAGTACAAAATTTTGTTTCAATACCCTTAATGTCGGAAATTTTCCACGCAATTGCCCCTTTATGAGCCTTAAGAACTTTCAAGAGCTCGGTTTTTTAATCATTAGCAAGACCTCTTGCAATAATAACCGGCAACTTGTCATCACCTTCCAAGAATGCGTATTCAAGGTGAGATGGAAGATCTTTCAATTCAAGGATAGGTGGTTCCTCGATTGAAGATTTTTGTTCAACACTCATAACTTCCATCGGCGGAAGAAATGGTGGAATAGAAGTATCATCACTAATCAACACCTCATCTTCATTGTCGATTTCATTTGAAGTGAAATCGCCTCCTTGGAATGGAGTGAGATTTGGTGTAGAATTAGCAAGAATCATATCCAAAATAGTGGGATTGCCACTTGACGAGCTATCGGAAAAACCTAACACTTCTTGTTAAAACTCATCGCAAACCACATCAACTAAGTCAATGTGATTGATGGTAGCGATTGCATAAACATGAGAAGGTTTTGAGTTTTGAGTAGCGTTTATAACAAGTTCCTCTTTGTTGAATCTCAAAGTGATAGTTCTTGCATGAACGTCGATAAGCGATCTCGAGGTGTCTAAAAATGGACGACCTAAAATAAGAGGAACTTGAGGATCCGCGGGGATGTCAACTACTATAAAATCAACGGGATAGTAGAACTTCCCCACTTTCACGAAAACATCTTCGGCTACTCCACATGATAAAATCGTAGAATGATCGGCCATCTCGATAGACATGTTCGAAGGAATAAGAGCCGGAAGCGAAAGCGATTTCCAAATGGAAAATGGCATCAAGTTAATGCTCGCACCAAGATCGGCCAAGGCGAGGCATTCTTTCATATCTTGTATGTCACAAGGAATGAGAAACTTTTCGGGGTCACCAACTTTTTTCGGTATGTGGTTAAGATAAACCGAAGAAAAATTAGCAAGCTTTGAAAGCTTTTCCTTATCGCTCATCATACTTTTAAAAGTGGAAGCGAAACGAGGCATATATAACAACGCGTCGGCTAAAATCACATCAAAATGCACTTGTTGAAACATTTTTATAAAAAGCTCGATTTGTTGTTTGTTACGTTCTTGCAATTTCTCTTTGTTTCGTCTCGAAGGGTAAGGTAAGGGTGGTGTGGGTTGGACATTAGGCAACGACCTTGGAATCTCGGGTTCCACAATTGGTATTGGTTCAACCGTAGGTGTGGTATGAGCGGTACTTCGTGGGATTGTAATATGCTCCTTTTCGACCATCACCTCGGGTTCTTTCTCGATTTCCTTCTCCGTAGAAGTACTTGGACGAGAGATTGATTCCTTGAAAGTTTTACCACTACGAGTAGTAATAACCTTCATTTCTCCCTTCGGGTTTGCAATGGTATCACTAGGAAGACCACCCGAGGAAGAGGGTTTACACATGATTGCTTCAAACATTTTTGCCATTCGGTCTTCAAATTTAGATTTCCTAGCATCCGCTTTTAACAATTCCTGCTTAATCTCATGTTGTCCTTGTTCCATCTTTTGTTGATTTTGTTGAAGACGTTGGACATTTCCTTCCATTTTATTTTCATGAGTTTTAAGTTGATTAGCAAGTTCGTTTTTAAGCTCGTTTTTCAACTCGGATCTTAAGCTAATCATCTCACGTTGCATGTTATCAAATATAGCATCATTTGCTTTAGCATAATCCAAAAATTCTCCTTGAAGATTTTTAGTGTGAGCATTTTGAAAACCTTGTGTAGTGTTTTGAAAATCACGGTTTTGGTTCTGATTAGTGACTTGCCCATTCCGACTTTGATAATTCCCTTTGTTGTTGTTACGTGAATTGCCTTGATAATTACCACATTGGTTGTTGTTTCGATAGTTATTAGCATTTTGATTTGGTGGAGCTTGATTTGGGCGGGAACCTTGGCCGTTTTGGTTATAAGTTCCCGTTGCTACGTAAGCACTCGAAGTGTTACCATCCGCGGTAATGCACTTGGAAAGATTATGAGCTCCACCTCAAGACAAACAACTCTTAGTAACCGCTTTAACCGAAGCGGAATTTGAAGCTTCTTGAGCTTTCCTGTAACACCCCATTTTGGAAATGGAAATATCACAGTAATTATGGCGTGTCATCAAAGCATACAAGGTAAAATGTCTAAACATTACTTGACCATAAAAAGGAAAATACCGGAATCAAACATCGGTAGTCCAAAAGTAATGCTCATCACACACAAACATAGTATAATAAAGGAAAGGACTAAACAATGTCCAAAGCATAAGTATCATAAGAAAGGGAATGCATAATGTAAAGAAGGCTAGACATCTTCCAGTCCATATGCACGTACTCTTAGTGTCTACGAGCGTCCCTAAGTACCTGCCGTTTTGGGAACATAGAAAAGGAAAACGGTTGAGCAATACGCTCAGTGCACGGATGTACAATAAAGCATGAATAGGATAAGCATATAACATAATAACAGCAGAAGAACACTAAGTCCCGAGTAAGCTGGTTAAGTCTTAATAAAACTGGTTTTATAGTTTGAAAGTCTTATGTTTATCTTATAAAAACTGTTTTTCACATTTTACCATTAGCCAATATAAGTCATGAAAATCCACCGTGCATGAATAATTAGAGGAGTGACCTCATCATGCAAATTAGAGGGGTTGCCTCTAATTTAATATACTGGTTTTTGGGTATGAGGGATCAGCTCCTTGTGAAGGATGCAAGGCACACACCACATTCACCATGTAATCCTGAATACAAATATGTAACTAGGATGCACCCATACGCCCCACATGATAAATATAAATAAATTGCCAAAAGCTGAAGGGACGCCACGAGCAATCACTCCGCCGTGGTGAAGTCATAACAGCAGTGCCTCTAATGTTATGGTTATGGTACCTCCATAACTAGGTGAAACTGGTCATGCATGTATATGGCTATAGGTAATCTTTATTAAACATAAGCAAACAAACTCATAACTTATACTACGGGAAAACAGTTGGCTGCATACGGGGAATCCTAATATGGAAAGAATGTCCATACTGAAAGGACGGGAATCCGTACCTTATGTCCAGTGAACGAGAAAGACGAACTGCGAGAATCCTACTTCCGAATCACTAGTGCTACATAAATACGTACATGAATAAGTATCTGCTTACTAAATACATAGCTGGTTTTATGTCATGTCTTAGCTTATTTTATGTGTTCTTACTATGTTTTACTGTTTTAAAGCCTTAAACTGTGTTAAATCTTAAATTCTGTTTATTTTGATTAAGTATTTCTGGTATTTCATGTGTTATTATACTTACTGTCTAATAATAAGTAACTTTCCAAAAATAGCAGGTTTCCTAAAATAGAAAGTTTCCAAAAATAGAAAGTTTCCAAAAATAGAAAGTTTCCAAAAATAGAAAGTTTCCAAAAATAGAAGTTACCAAAAATAGAAAGTTTCCAAAAATAGAAAGTTTCCAAAAATATATTTACTGCTTAAAATAGATTTCTAAAAATAGAAAGTTTCCATAAATAGATTTGCTGCCTTAATTAAATAAGTTTCCATAAATAGATTAGCTGCCTTAAATAAATAAGTTTCTAAAAATAGCTGGTTTCCATAAACAGATTAGCTGCCTTATTTAATTAAGTTTCTAAAAATAGCTGGTTTCCATAAATAGATTTGCTGCCTTATTTAATTAAGTTTCTAAAAATAGAAAGTTTCCATAATTAGAAATAAGCTGGTTAAATAAGCTAAGTATATAAGCCTAAGTGTTTTTCATGATTATTTTCTAAGTCATATGGTATATTGTATAGTTTAATAATTATTTCATGTAATTTAATTAAACTATAGGTTATAATATTTAATTAAAGTATAACATGTTTTTAATTAAATAAGTTAAATACTTAGGTTAAAATATGTATTATTATATATTAATAATATAACCTAAGTCATGTTAATTAATAAATTATATCTATGGTTTTAAAATAATTAATTAATTATAAGTCTTAAATATATAAATACTTAGGTTAAAATAATTTCATGATCATTAATAATTAAATAACCTAAGTCATGTTATTAAATTAATCACATCTTTTATTAATTTAATTTTAACATAAGTTCATAACATAAAAAAAACTAACATACACTATGAACCGGATCTAGGCTAAAAAACATGAACCAGACATGAATCGACACCGTACCCCGAACCAACTCGGGGTACCCCGTGTTTCCCCTTGCTGCCGTGGGACCCACACGCACCAACCAAGACCATATGGTCTTGGTGGTGGTCGGCTTGGCAAACCGAAACCCTTTCGGGTTCGGTTGCAGCCTGCGGCCAAAACAAACACCCCTTAAAAACAACCCTTTGATTTAATTTAACACCAAAACATGTTAGATCTATGATTAATTATTATGTTTTTATAAAAACATCACATGTTCATAATTAATAAAAAGATTAAATTAAAAGGAAAGGTTTAAAAAGGTTTTACCCAATTCGTGGATCAAGAGAACGAAGAACAAACACGATCAATCACCAAATCTTCAAGATCAAAAATCAAAAAATCACCTTGTATGGTGTTTTGAGGGTGGCGGCACAAAGAACAAGGAAGAAGAGGGTTTTAGGTTTTTCTTGAAATCTTCTGTAAAGTATTTTTGTGTAGTGTAAAAAGTAAATAACCCTTTTTAGTAAATTTGACAAATGGGCTTGGCCCATTTGTCCTTGTTTGGCCGCGGGTAGGGACCCCACATGGGGTTCCCGTACCTTTTTCCGTGTCTCGTTATTTAGTTACTCGTTTGTGATTATTTATGTTCGTGTTTTAAATGTTCTCGTTACGTAAATACCGTGATCTAATATATTTAATTATGCTCGTAATAAATATATATACGTAATTAATAATAGTTTGTGTTTTAATTACGTTCATGATTTCATGATCGCATGTTCGTGATTAATTATTGTTAAATAATTATTACGTTATCGTGCATATAAAATACTTATCGTGTTCTAACACGTACGTAATACGTAAACTCCTAACACGTAATCGTAATCATGCTATATTAGGAAAGTTTTAACTAGTACGTACGATCCTAAGGGTACTTCCCCCCTAAAAAGAATAATTCGTCCCCGAATTATAGATAAAGTAAACTGGAAAAGAAGAACATACCCGAATTCAAAATATGAAATGAGGGTAAGAAGCCCGGATAGACTCCTCCGTTTCCCAAGTGGCTTCCCGCTCGGTATGATCCCTCCATAGAATTTTGACGAATGGAATCGTCTTCTTTCTCATGACTCGTTCTTGTCTGTCAAGAACTCGTTCGGGTTCTTATATAAAAGTGAGATCTTCACGTATCTGTTCCAGTGGATAATGAACCATGTGAAGGGGATGATACTGGTACCCTCTGAGTAAGGATACATGAAACACATTGTGCACATGCGATAGCTGCGGAGGTAACGCCAATCGGTAAGATACTTCACCGACTCGTTCAATGATATCAAACGGTCCGATGAAACGAGAACTGAGCTTCCCTTTAATCCCGAAGCGTCTAACACCACGTGCCGACGAAACCTTAAGGAAGACGTGATCTCCTACGTTAAAGTGTAAATCCCTACGATGCTTATCGACGTAACTCTTCTGACGTGACCGTGCCTCATGAATCTTCTGCTTAGCTACTGCGATCTTCTCATTTGTCATCTCTATGATTTTCGGTCCTTCGAGTGTTCGCTCGCCAACCTGATCCCAGCAGATTCGGGCGCGACACTTTCTGCCATACAACATCTCAAAAGGAGCACACTTGATGCTTGCGTGCCAGCTGTTGTTGTATGCGAACTCCACCAAACAGATGTATTCGTCCCTATCACCCGTCCATTCCAATGCACATGACCTCAACATATTTTCCAATGTCTGAATGGTTCGCTCCGACTGTCCGTCCGTTTGAGGATGAAAAGCCGTGCTAAGCTTAAGTTGTGTACCCCAAGCTTTCTGCAGACTTTTCCAAAAGCGCGAAGTGAATCGAGGATCTCTGTCTAAGACAATGCTGGATGGTGCCCCGTGGAGTCTCATTATCTCTCGTCTATACGTATCTGCGAGTTTACTTACCGGATCTTCCTTGTGGATCGGTAAGAAATGAGCTGATTTGGTAAGTCGATCAACGATAACCCAAATTGCATTGTGCTTCCTTTTGGTAGGCGGAAGACCGGTAACAAAATCCATGGTGATTTTGTCCCACTTCCACTCTGGAATATCTAACGGTTGAAGGAGACCGCCAGATCGCTGATGCTCGATCTTAACCTGCTGGCAGGTAAGACATTTGGAGACGTAAGTGGCCACATCCTGTTTCATATCACTCCACCAAAAGTACTGCTTGATGTCATGGTACATCTTAGTCGAACCAGGATGTATCGAGAATGGGGAGCTATGAGCTTCAGCTAATAAAGCTTCCCGGAGTTCTTGGTCATCAGGAACACAAAGTCTAGTGCCATGCCATACGATACCATCTGCATCTACTCTGAATTCTGTCTACTTCTCCAAATTCTGTACTATCGCCCAGATTTATCCATCATCCTTCTGAGCTTCCTTGATCTTAGATAGTAACTCGGGTTCTACTCTAGGATTAGCCCAGTAACCGTGTTGTCCACGTACCATGATCTCGATGTCCAGTCGCTCCAAGTCTCTGATGATTTCCTCTTCGATTTTAATGTCGTTGATCATTCCGGACTTCCTGCTAAGAGCATCTGCTACTACATTTGCCTTTACGGGATGATACTGTAGATTAATATCATAATCCTTCAACAGCTCTAACCATCTCCTCTGCTTCATGTTCAATTCACGTTGAGTGAAGATATACTTCAAGCTCTTGTGGTCCGTGAAAATGTCACATGATTCTCCATATAAGTAGTGTCTCCATATCTTCAATGCAAACACGACTGCAGCAAGTTCCAGATCGTGCGTAGGGTAATTTTATTCATAAGGCTTAAGCTGCCGTGAAGCATACGCGATCACTTTCCAATGTTGCATGAGAACACAGCCAAGTCCCTTCTCCGATGCATCGCTGTAGATTTGAAATCCACCCGTACCAGATGGTAGAGTAAGAACAGGTGCAGATACTAGCTTCTGCTTCAGGTCTTCAAAGCTCTTCTCTCGATCTTCAGTCCAGACGAATTTCTCCCCTTTCCGCATCAGTTTGGTCAATGGTAGTGCTAGGCGGGAAAAGTTCTCTACGAACCTACAGTAATAGCCAGCTAAGCCTAAGAAACTGCGGACTTCCGTCGCTGATGTCGGCCTTGGCCACTTTGTAATGGCCTCAACCTTCGCTGGATCCATAGTGATTCCTTCTGCTGATACAATGTGACCTAAGAATGCCACCTTGTCTAACCAGAACTCATACTTGGAGAATTTAGCATACAGCTGCTTCTGGCGAAGAATCTGTAGTACTGTACGAAGATGGTCTTCGTGTTCCTCCTTGGACTTTGAAAAAATTAGGATGTCATCGATGAAAACAATGACGAATTTGTCCAGAAATTCATGGAAGATTCTGTTCATCAGATCCATGAACACTGTTGGAGCATTTGTCAGGCCAAATGGCATAACTACAAACTCGTAGTGGCCATAGCGGGTACGAAAGGCAGTCTTAGCGATGTCCTGTTCCTTGACCCGTAGCTGATGATAGCCTGACCTAAGATCGATCTTGGAGAAGTGTTTGGCCCCTTGGAGTTGGTCAAACAGATTGTCAATGCGTGGCAGTGGATACCCATTCCGAATGGTAAACTTGTTGAGCTCGCGATAGTCTATGCAAAGACGCATACTACCGTCCTTCTTCTTAACAAACAAAACCGGTGCGCCCCATAAAGATGCGCTCGGTCGAATAAAACCTCGTTCAAGAAGTTCTTGCAGTTGATCCTTCAGCTCCTTCAACTCTATGGGAGCCATGCGTTAAGGAGCTTTGGAGATTGGTTCAGCTCCTGGAACCAGTTCGATACTGTATTCCACTTCTCGTGCAGGTGGTATGCCCGGAAGTTCTGGTGGAAACACGTCTTGGAATTCCGACACTATTGGTTGATCCTAAATCGATGGAGACTCAGCATCCAGGTCGTGAACCGTAGCTAGGTAACCCTCGCAGCCATGTGACAGTAGTGCACGCGCTTGCAGGGTGGATATGACTTGTACAGACCGTTCGGGTATGAACCCATTATGAATGTACTCTGGTGCATTGACATCACCGAAGATAACTTGATATGAATGGCAGTCTATGGTAGCATGATGCTTGGATAGCCAATCCATGCCCAAAATCATGTTGAAGTCATTCATGTCCAGCGGAAGTGCGTCGACAGGTCGAACCTTATCATCAAATTCTAGGGGAAGACTCTTGTATACATGGGTGATTAATACAGAGTCCCTCAAAGGCGTGGAAATAGTAAGCCTATTTTCTAGTGTCAAGGGAGGCATCCTAATGTTCTTAGCATAAGTAGTAGAAATAACCGAGTGAGTAGCACCCGTATCGAAAAGAACACATGCAGCGCGACCATACATATACAAGATTCCAGTGATGGTACCTGTAGACTTGTTGGCCTGGTCCTGAGATGTCGTGTAGACACGCCCGGCAGTAGGAGGCGGCTTGGTGTCAGCATGTCCCGATGTACCCTCCATCTCACCCTTACGGCAATCCTTCATAATATGGCCAGTAAGACCACACTTGAAGCACGCATCAGTATTACGACGACATGGTCCTGGGTGCCTACGGTGGCAAGTAGAGCAAAGAGGATGAGTGTACCCTCCAGCAGGTGCTCTGGCTGGCTGAGGACCTGATAAAACATTTTACATAAGAGATGATAGTTGGGTACAAAGGACGAAGCAGATAATCGTAAGATTGAATACCAGTGATAGCTGGACGGCTAGGCTGCGAACCTCTCTGGTTCTGGTCCATACCGTTTCCATGGTTCCTGGTAGAAGTTTGCTAAAGTGTCAGAATATGAGTTATAACATAAAACATAAGGAATTTCGTAAGTATTAGGACCTGCTGTTGTTGGAGTACCCGGCGTTGTTACGGTAATTGTCATTACCGCCACGCCTATCCGTAGCAGAACGGTCGTTAGTCTGACCGTCTCCCTTGGGTTGATGAGGCTGCTGCTGAGTAGCCGGCTGAGACCGGTCCCCAGTTTTCTGCCTGGAAGATACAATTAAAGAGATGAATATTTGACATATGGAAAGTATACGGATTGGTCACCGCTTGAATACGAATGTTTACCTCTTGTCGGGTCTTTCATCTTCCCCGAACTCATCTTCCTCTTGTAGCATCTCCAGTCTACGTGCTGCATTGGCTACTTGTGCTACCGTATCCAACGGAGCACCTGATAAGTTATTTGCAATCCTTGGATTGAGAGCCCAACGAAAATGTATCGCTTGTTCTTCAGTGGTGCCGGCAGCTGTTCTCAGAACACCAGTATAGCTGAGGAAACGCTGCATGAAGTCATTGCTGTCTTCCTCAGGTCGCTGTCTGAGGCTATAGTATTCCCTCATGAGCTGATTCCTTCCTTCTATGGGAAAGATGTTAGGCGGGGGAGGATAACCGTCGTTATGAAGAAGAGCGTCTTGCATCTTTGCATCAGCAGCTGCAAATATTGCCCAGATATTGTTTGCGTTTGCCATCTGACAGTATGACATAAAACATATGATTAAACAGATCAAAACATAAAATATAAATATACATATGAAAAAATTTATACTAAAATTTCACGAGAAAATTTTTATGCAAGAAACCTTTGTGTATGAATGCATGATGCAGTTTTATGAAAACTTTTGTATGCTCGAGAGTGAACGCCTCTGGTTAGTTCACACAAAACAAAGACATTGCGAAGGGACGCCTATGCGTCGGTCCCAAATCTAAAAGTTTCGATAAAACACATACGACTAAATAGGGCCAGTCATGTACCAACCATTACTTAGTCAAAAACCCTGCAACAATGACATGTATATGTATGCTTAAAAATGATGAATGCATGAAAACAACTGTCAGTTCTATGAAGACCGTAGTGACTACCCACTAATCACATGTCATATTTGAGAGCCTACAGGTCGAAGCCTTGGCTCTGATACCATAATTGTAACACCCCATTTTGGAAATGGAAATATCACAGTAATTATGGCGTGTCATCAAAGCATACAAGGTAAAATGTCTAAACATTACTTGACCATAAAAAGGAAAATACCGGAATCAAACATCGGTAGTCCAAAAGTAAAGCTCATCACACACAAACATAGTATAATAAAGGAAAGGACTAAACAATGTCCAAAGCATAAGTATCATAAGAAAGGGAATGCATAATGTAAAGAAGGCTAGACAGCTTCCAGTCCATATACACGTACTCTTAGTGTCTACGAGCGTCCTTGAGTACCTGCCGTTTTGGGAACATAGAAAAGGAAAATGGCTGAGCAATACGCTCAGTGCACGGATGTACAATAAAGCATGAATAGGATAAGCATATAACATAATAACAGCGGAAGAACACTAAGTCCCGAGTAACCTGGTAAAGTCTTAATAAAACTGGTTTTATAGTTTGAAAGTCTTATGTTTATCTTATAAAAATTGTTTGTCACATTTTACCATTAGCCAATATAGGTCATGAAAATCCACCGTGCATGAATAATTGGAGGGGTGACCTCATCATGCAAATTAGAGGGGCTGCCTCTAATTTATTATACTGGTTTTTAGGTAGGAGGGATCAGCTCCTTGTGAAGGATGCAAGGCACACACCACATTCACCATGTAATCCTGAATAAAAACATGTAACTAGGATGCACCCATACCCACAAGATAAATATAAATAAATGTCCAAAAGCTGAAGGGACGCCACGAGCAATCACTCCGTCGTGGTGAAGTCATAACATCAGTGCCTCTAATGTTATGGTTATGGTACCTCCATAACTAGGTGAAACTGGTCATGCATGTATATGGCTATAGTTAATCTTTATTAAACATAAGCAAACAAACTCATAACTTATACTACGGGAAAACAGTTGGCTGCATACGGGGAATCCTAATAAGGAAAGAATGTCCATACTGAAAGGAGGGGAATCCGTACCTTATGTCCAGTGAACGAGAAAGACGAACTGCGAGAATCCTACTTCCAATCACTAGTGCTACATAAATACGTACATGAATAAGTATCTGCTTACTAAATACATAGCTGGTTTTATGTCATGTCTTAGCTTATTTTATGTGTTCTTACTATGTTTTACTGTTTTAAAGCCTTAAACTGTGTTAAATCTTATATTTTGTTTATTCTGATTAAGTATTTCTGGTATTTCATGTGTTATTATACTTACTGTGTAATAATAAGTAACTTTCCAAAAATAGCAGGTTTCCTAAAATAGAAAGTTTCCAAAAATAGAAAGTTTCCAAAAATAGAAAGTTTTCAAAAATAGAAGTTACCAAAAATAGAAAGTTTCCAAAAATAAAAAGTTTCCAAAAATAGAAAGTTTCCAAAAATAGATTTACTGCTTAAAATAGATAATTTTCTAAAAATAGAAAGTTTCCATAAATAGATTTGCTGCCTTAAGTAAATAAGTTTCCATAAATAGATTAGTTGCCTTAAATAAATAAGTTTCTAAAAATAGCTGGTTTCCATAAATAGATTAGCTTCCTTTTTTAATTAAGTTTCTAAAATAGCTGGTTTCCATAAATAGATTAGCTGCCTTATTTAATTAAGTTTCTAAAAATAGAAAGTTTCCATAAATAGAAATAAGCTGGTTAAATAAGCTAAGTATATAAGCCGAAGTGTTTTTCATGATTATTTCTAAGTCATATGGTATATTGTATAGTTTAATAATTATTTCATGTAATTTAATTAAACTATAGGTTATAATATTTAATTAAAGTATAACATGTTTTTAATTAAATAAGTTAAATACTTAGGTTAAAATATGTATTATTATATATTAATAATATAACCTAAGTCATGTTAATTAATTAATTATATCCATGGTTTTAAAATAATTAATTAATTATATGTCTTAAATATATAAATACTTAGGTTAAAATAATTTCATGATCATTAATAATTAAATAACCTAAGTCATGTTATTAAATTAATCACATCTTTTATTAATTTAATTTTAACATAAGTTCATAACATAAAAAAAACTAACATACACCATGAACCGGATCTAGGCTAAAAAACATGAACCGGACATGAATCGACACCGTACCCCGAACCAACTCGGGGTACCCCGTGTTTCCCCTTGCTGCCGTGGGACCCACACGCACCAACCAAGACCATATGGTCTTGGTGGTGGTCGGCTTGGCAAACCGAAACCCCTTCGGGTTCGGTTGCAGCCTGCGGCCAAAACAAACACCCCTTAAAAACAACCCTTTGATTTAATTTAACACCAAAACATGTTAGATCTATGATTAATTATTATGTTTTTATAAAAACATCACATGTTCATAATTAATAAAAAGATTAAATTAAAAGGAAAGGTTTAAAAAGGTTTTAGCGAATTCGTGGATCAAGAGAACGAAGAACAAACACGATCAATCACCAAATCTTCAAGATCAAAGATCAAAAAATCACCTTGTATGGTGGTTTGAGGGTGGCGACACAAAGAACAAGGAAGAAGAGGGTTTTAGGTTTTTCTTGAAATCTTCTGTAAAGTATTTTTGTGTAGTGTAAAAAGTAAATAACCCTTTTTAGTAAATTTGACAAATGGGCTTGGCCCATTTTTCCTTGTTTGGCCGCGGGTAGGGACCCCACATGGGGTTCCCGTACCTTTTTCCGTGTCTCGTTATTTAGTTACTCGTTTGTGATTATTTATGTTCGTGTTTTAAATGTTCTCGTTACGTAAATACCGTGATCTAATATATTTAGTTATGCTCGTAATAAATATATATACGTAATTAATAATAGTTCGTGTTTTAATTACGTTCATGATTTCATGATCGCATGTTCGTGATTAATTATTGTTAAATAATTATTACGTGATCGTGCATATAAAATACTTATCGCGTTCTAACACGTACGTAATACGTAAACTCCTAACACGTAATCGTAATCATGCTATATTAGGAAAGTTTTAACTAGTACGTACGATCCTAAGGGTACTATGCATGGTAAAAGCATGCGGGTTTTACATTTCCAATGAGTCATAAGATTAGAAAATCTATCAAAAAACCGATTTTCCTCATTAGCTTCATCATGTAAGGCATTAATGCTACGAGACGATGACGAACCCAAATTGGCAACACTTGGTGTGTTACGATGGCTATAAACCTTAGATCTATTCTCGATAATCTTTAAAGCTTCATCGGTCGTTTTGCACAAAAAATTACCACCTACGGCGGCATTCAAGTAATCTCGTTCATGATCATTAAGCCCATTGTAAAAAGTATCAATTTGATGCAATTCCGAAAAATCATGGTGTGGACATTCATGTAACATTTCTTTAAATCGTTCCCATGCCATTGAAAAACTTTCATTATTTCTTTGCACAAATCTTGAAATCTCATTTTTCAAATGTGTTGTTTTAGATGGTGGAAAAAACTTGTTCACAAACTTAGAAACGAGATCTCCCCATGTTAAAATTGAATTTGGCGGTTCTTTCTCAAGCCAAATTTTAGCGGGTCCATCTAACGAGTATGGAAACAACATCATCTTAATGGCGTCATGTGGAACATCCTTAAACTTGCTAGTGGCGGTGAGACGATTACAATTCCTTATGTGGTAATGCGGGTTGTCTTTCTCATGACCTCTAAACTTATTTGCTTGCAACATCGACATTAAACCCGTCTTAATCTCGAAATTCTCCGCAAGGATAGCGGGAATCACAATCGCCTCTCCAAAACCCTCGGTGGGTGCTTGTAGCAACTCCATCATAGTACGATTAGCCATGACGAATTCTTGTTCTACAATAGGTTCAACAATTGGAGGTTGTTCTTCAATCAACGTCTCTTGATGGGCTTGCTTTTGAAGACGTTTACGAGCTCGTTTTGCTTGATTACGAGTGATCATAAACTTCACGAAGAATGGGAGGTGAGCAAAGAAGATTCTTTTTGGGTGTTTTGTAAATTTTCAATTTTTTTTGTGTTTTTCATTGTGTTTAATTTTTTTTTTGGATTTTGGTGTATCTTCGTAGACAACAATCTAGCAAATCTCTCCTCGAATCAAACTCTTTATTAAAGAAGCCTCAAAGGAATGAAAACGATCACGTGGAGTGAACGCCTTCGATTGACTTTAGAACTTTGGTGAAAACCAAATTGTTCAAGAGGGTTTAATCACAAAGAAAACCAAGCAAATATATTATACGTAATAATACTTTGGGCGACAAAACCCTCGATTAGCCTTCAATTTCAAAATACTCACAAGCAAGCGGGGAAACGAGGTGGCGCGAAGCACTTAAGAGCCTTTTTCCTTAGGGTATATTTTATAATACCAGCCTTATACCCACCTTATAGTTCGTATTTTTCAAAATCGAGCTTCAAGAAAGTATTTATCTATTTTTCCCTTTTTCTTTTTGTTTGAGATTCGAATACAATAATTAGGAGATCAAATCCCAATTAAGGTTGTGTTTTCACACTTTTGGAGATATTTTGTATTTATTGTGATACTTAATACAATATAGTAATAATAATTTCACAAGAAAAACCAAAAAACTGATAATACGTATTAGAAGATTTCTACTAATACAAATACTATTTATGGCTAATATTAAAAACAACAAGACAAATTAATCACGACACTCCTCCCCGGCAGCGGCGCCAAAATGATTGTAGTGTTTTACCACACCTTTAGGAAAAGGAGGGTAAATAGGGTAAAAGTATTAAATACGACGGTTTAGGAAAACCGTGTACAAATGACCCTAAGTGAAATTCCAAGTTCGTTTCCCAAGGAGGTATATGTGTGTGAATAATTCGTAATTAGTTTGAGATTAATATTGCTTAGAAAGGGATGAGAAAAGAGAATGACGAAGACGTGAAATTAATTACTACGACGACTACACGTAAAACCGTAAAATGAGCTAAAATAAAAGTTAATTCTAAAAATTACAAAAAATTCACCAAAAATCAAAATAAATAAACTAAGAGTTTACCGATGATCAAAATTTTTTCAAACCTTTTAAATAATTAAATATTCAATTTTTAAATGCCAATTAAAGCTTTAAAAATCAAATTAATTATCAAAAAGCCCAAATAAATATTTTTCAATTGGTAAACCTCTAAAAAGACCTAAAAAGATTAAAAACTATTTTTAAAAACTTTTAAACTAATAAAAACTATTTAAAATGGTTTAAAAACTATTAAAATTTAAAATAATTATAAACATTAATCTAAAGATGATAAAACTAATCTAAAAGTTGCAAAATTCCTATTTTAATGTATTTAAGCTAAGAAAAATGTAAAAAGTGCAAAAATGTGAAATTTGAAAAATAATAATAAAATAATATTAAAATAATAATAAAAATCAAAAAATTATAAAAAATTCTAAAACTTGCAAAATAGTTTATTTTGACCTAATTAAACAGAAAATGAAAGTGAAATGACCAGAATACCCCTATTGGGCCCTCAAATGGGCCAAACCAAAAATAGTCAACACTAATGGGCTTTTTAGCCCAAAAAGTCAAACTTGGCCCAATTGACTTGGAAAAGCCCAATCTGACTCAAAATTTAATTCTAAACACAAAACTCTAAAGGCCCAAAAGATGAAAGTGAGCTTATCACAAATTATTAAAAAAACAGCTTATCCTTATTGGGCTTTTTAGCCCATTAAGCAATAAGCTAATGCCATAAGCTCTTATTTGACACACAACCTTCTTTTGGGATGCTAAAGAGATCTGTAAAAAGAAATTTTGAAAAAGCACACTCAATAAGCCAGAAATAAGCAAAGTACAATTTCACTAAAAGACAAAATAGTCGGGTTTGAGATTTAGGGCACCTCAGGACTTGATTCAACTTGAAAAATGTCACAAATGACTTCAATAAGCCAAATCAATCAACAAAATTCCAATAAGCAAAACCAATAAGCCAGAATAAGCTAATAAGCACTTATGAAAAAGTCAATTAAGTTGGTTTTCTAGTCAAACCCTAAAGTCAACACACCAAATGCTCCAGTATGAACAAATGGGTCAAATAATGTGCACCTATTACAAAATCCAAGTTGTTGCTAGTTAAAATAAGCTATTATAGCTTATTGATAAGCTGAAACCCAAAATACACTAGCAGTGGCTAGTAGCAGGGGAAAGGAGTTCCCACTGCTTTGACTATTTGACCAAGCTTTTTAGAGAGATCCAGTTGGATTCAAATGGAAACAAGGGCACCCTTGTGATCAGTGAATCACAAGGAGTCAATATCAACAAAGAAATCACAATTTGGTTCACACAATAAGCCCAGAATAAGCAAACAATCACCAGATATTGCACAAACCTTGATATTAAGAAGTTATGAACAAATAGGCAGTTTTAGCATGAATAAACCAGCCAAATTGAACCAAATGCATACAAAAGCTATAATAAAGTCAATAAGCACAAATAAACTTGTTTCAAGCAAAGGATCAAAGTAAATAAGCAGATTCAGCATCAACAGTTCCTGATAAGAACAAGTAGAATATGCAGAAACTTTTGCTGATCTAATTGACCACAGATCCAATTTCAAGCATCCAAATCTCTTTCCCTGATGTTATTAACTAAGTTTAATCACTTGTTAACCCTAGTCTATGATTAGATCTAGGTGTCCCTTAAACTATAGCCAATTTTATCAAGTAACAAAGATTTTAGAGCCCTTTTATGGATCTATGTGTTTCAAACCACAAAACCTGCATACAAATGACCAAGTAAACCAGGTAAACAGATACCAACAGATAACAACACAAAACAACCAATCAACAAGCCACAAATCCTGCTTATGCAGTTAACCCAAACACCCCTTAATAATCTGTTTTGACAAATTTTCAAAGGATAATCCAGATTCAACCCACAAATCAAGTTAACAACACCTCAATAACATCAAACCAACACAAATAAACCAGATTCAACCATAAAAACAAAGATTCCACAATAATCATGCAAATTCACAAATATTCAGAAAATAAAGGAGAAAATGAAAAAGGAGAAGGGTGCAAACCTCCAAGACCTACATCCAGGCCCTGGATTGTTTGAGCTGAGGTACTAGCAGAACAAGTACCAGCTTCCAATGTACATGCTAAGAAGAACAAACTAAAGTGATGAACAAATATCAAACACTTTCTGATTTTTGAAACACAAGTCTTATTGATTAAAACCTTGCCTCAAAAACCTTCAAACATATAAGTGGAACTCAGATTTAGGCTATTATAACACCAACTTTTAACAAACATAAAAGAGATTTCACAATTTCAGAAAATCAAATTGTATTAGCTTAAAAAGGGATTACAAAGATTGATAGCCTAAAACTGGAACAAAGGGACTCTCACAGGTTAAGGTCTCCTTTTATAGGCAAATGTTATGCTAACACTATTCACAAACCCTAGAAGTGAATTCCCAAATGTTCCCTTGAGTACTTGATGCCGTTTGTTGTTAATGAGCTGTCCAAAATGATCCTAGACGTTTATTTTAGCTTTGTGGTTAAGCTAAGAACCTTTGCCGTTGATCTTGACACGTGGCAGTCCTTTGGGAAGAAGTGGTGATGTTATAGGTGGACGAGGTTGAGTGTGGGGCCTCTTGGTGAGTGGGAGTGAGGGTTTTAAGGTTAGGATTAGTTTATGCTTGTGTGAATCACACGTGAGTGTGGGTAATTGAAAATTACCCTTTGTTTTAAGTGATGTAAAAACTGGGTTCTTACTTGCTAGAGTGACACATTTTGATCCGGATTTGGTGGATTGTGTTTGTGTTTGGCGCAAATATATTTGAATGTTTCATTTGTGGAAACTATAGTCCTTGTTCTTTGGGAAAGATGGTAGTTCAAGTTTTCCAGCCAACAAAAACGTGTTCCCTTTGTTATTAAACTTCCATTCTTCACACTTTTGGCACAAAACTTTTCCAAAAAGATATCAAGGGTTATTTTTGCCATGTTTTCATATTTGAAGGACTGATTTTGGACTTTGTTGATCTTCAAAGGTCTTCAATGTAACTTTGACTTCATGGGGGACCATTATTGACAAATTAGATTTGATGAGGGACTAATCTTGCAATTTCTTCAAAGTTAAGGGACCTTTTTGCAATTTTGACAAACTTAAGGGACAAAACTTGTAATTATGAATTCACAAGGGTTTTAAGTGTCATTTCTTCATTGTTTGAGGATCAATCTTGCATGTCTTCAAGTCTTCAAGGGTAATTGTTGGATACTTCATGAACTAGGGCCCGGTTCTTTGTACGGCTTCGTTTCTCGTGTCCGTTTTCCTTGTTTCTTGTGATCTTTTGTCTTTTTCACGATATCCATACCTAAAATACACAAGTAAACAAACACAAGCATATATATGGTATTTTATGACATATGTATGCATTTAATGCCCGAAAAGAACGATGAGATCATGTATAAATGCCATCTCATCAGTCTTGATGCATAGCTGGCCAGTAATATCATGTACGTAAAGCTCTAGCCACCACTGACCTATGGTAAGCGTGCATGACACACGACCCCTCGTGGATCTCCCTGATCACATAGCTAGCTTGACGTGGTCCAACGCATCGTAACCATGTCTGCAAGAATGAACGCTTATACAGGATACCATCATGAAATTCAAACTGGTGCGACTTCCTACGGATGCGGCGCGCTTCTTTCTCATCATCAGGAAAGGCTTCGTTTGTTAAGTAGCAAATGATTGGGTTCAACCATGTAGGTCCCTCCTCATCGACTATTGTTGCGACCTCATCCCTAGTGATGGATTTATCCTTAAGTATCTCCACCAACACCTACTTGGATAGATGGGCGAAGCTTGTTGAAGCGATTTTGCTAAGGGCGTCTGCCTTTTTATTCTCGCCCATTGGTACATACTTTATAGAGAACTTCCCAAATCCATCGATGAGTGACTTAACCTTTTCCAAATACTGGATCATGTTGTCCTCCTTAGCTACATATTCTCCAAGGATATGATTCACGACAAGCCGTGAGTCCACGTAGGCCTCAAGGTTACGCACTTCCGTTCTGGTCGCAATTTTCAAACCTGTTATCAATGCTTCATACTCCGCCTCATTGTTTGTGGTCATGAATTCAAAAGGCAAGGCATAAGTAAATTCCATGCCCTCTGGATTTGTGAGTATGATGCCTGCTCCTGATCCATCCGTGCAGGAAGATCCATCAGTGAACAGGACCCATGGTTCCTTTGTAATTTCCTCCTTTGAGGCCATTGGCGCGTCCTCCTCGGGTTTCTCTACAATGAAATCTGCCAAGATTTGACCTTTGACGGTTGTTCTTGGTCTATTAGAGATATTATATTCCCCAAGAAGGACGCTCCACTTCTGCAGTCTTCCTACCACGTCCGGTCTAGAGATGATCTGCTTTATTTGTTGGTCCGTGATGACCACAATTGGGTGCGCCTGAAAGTACCGGCGCAACCTTTTGCGGCGAAGACCAATGATAGGACCAGCTTCTCCATCGGGGAATAATTCAATTCCGGTCCCTGTAATGTTCTACTTATAAAGTAGACTTGAGTCTGAACTGCGTCCCGGTCAGTCATTAGGACGGTGCTTATTTTTCCATGCGTAGCGGATAGGTACATGATTAGCTCTTCCTTAGGTCTTGGGGCGACAAGCATTGTAAGGGCCGTCAGGCGCTGCTTAAGCTGCCCAAATGCCTCCTCCGCCTCTCTTGTCCAGCGGAAATCCCCTTTATTTAAGCACTTCTTGAGTGTTGTGAATAGAGGAGGTTACTTCTCTACGGACTTCGAGAGGAACCTGTTAAGCCCAACCAACTTTCCATTAAGTGATTGTACCTCTTTTAGTGTCCGAGGAGATGGTAACTGTATCATGGCCTCCGTTTTCTCAGGGAATGGCTTAATGTCATTTGGGTCTATCATGTACCCTAAAAACATTCCTTCGGTTGCCCCAAATGTGCATTTTTTGGGATTCAACCTCATGTTGATCTTTCTCAAGGTGTCGAACGTCTCCTGGACATCACGGAGGAGCTCATCCTCCGTGTGGCTCTTTATAACTAAGTCATCGACATAGACTTCAAGGTTGCGGCCAATTTGTGAGTCGAACACCTTGTCCATGAGTCGTTTATATGTCGCCCTTGCATTCTTGAGTCCGAACGGCATTTTTGTATAACAATACACAGCCTGACTGGTATGGAACGCCGTCTTTTCCTCGTCCTCTTCCGACATCTGGATCTGGTGATACCCTTTATATGCATCCAAGAAACACTTAAATGGGTACCCCAATAGGGATTCGACCTTCTAGTCAATTTCCGGCAATGGGTAACAGTCTTGTGGACAAGCTTTGTTCAAGTCGGTGAAGTCCACACACATGCGCCAGTTGCTATCATGTTTCTTGACCGTTACCGGATTGGAAATCCATTGTGGTAATAAATCTCACGCATGATTCCCGCCTCAACTAGCTTTTTTACTTCATCTAGTATATCCTGGCTGTGCTCTAGGGCTTGGCCGCGCTTCTTTTGTCTCACCAGAGGATACCACGGGCGGATCTGAAGCTTGTGCTCCGCGACCGAGCGTGGCACGCCTGTCATGTGCTTTGGTTACCATGCGAACACGTCAAGGTTGTCCTTAAGGAGGTAGCACATAGCGTTCCTTCCCTTATCGGAGAGAGTTACTTCTATTGCCACTTCCTGTTCTAGATAATCAGAGTGGATAGCTACCTTCCAATTCGCGGGGGGGTGACCCTTCCTTCTTTGGGGCTTGTTGTATTGGTGTTGTGACGGCATTACATTCTGATGGTGGTACTATCGAATTGAAGATAGTGACAATTCTGCCCTCGACTGGGAATTTTAGCATGTTGTGTGCCGTAGACGAGACTGCCCGTATGGCGAGTATTCCTGGCCTTCCGATGATACCATTGTACGGGGAATAAGAGCGTATAACCATAAATTACTTCCTTGTTGTAGTTGAATGTTCTTTATCCCCGATAGTTTAACAACCGCAACTGCCCTATTGGCCAAATGGTATCTCCGCTAAAACCAATAAGCAGCGATGTGGCCGGTATTAGTTGGCTTTTTGATTTCTGGTTTCAACTATATGAAACAATGTTCATAGAGTATCTTCGGGGATGATCCTCCATCAACATACATGCGACAGGCTTTGTGGCTACCAATATTTACCTCAATCGTGAGAGGCACGTCCGCCACGTTGGTCGTCATGATAGGAGGGAACGAGATTTCCTTGCTGCGAGAAAATCTCTGACTAATTTTCTGCTTCGTCATGCGCTGCCATGACTGAACCATAAATATGGTTGTAGGCTTGTCTTTCTAAAAATCTTTTTTGTCATTCTTTTTGTTATCCTTCCCATCCTTCCAGTCCTTGACCAGATGTTCGAGTTTGCCTGACTTTATCAGTGACTCAACGTGCTTCTTGAGCTGAATGCACTTGTCCATTCCATGACCCTTGTCATTATGAAATTCACAAAAGCGGTTTCCCTAACGACGGTCGACCGGAGTTGTCATTAGGGGCGGCCTTGGAATGTTTGCCCCTTCCGTCAACAGGATGTCTCGGTATGTCATCTTTAGAGGTGTGAACTTATCGTTCGACCGTCCTCCTTTTGCTTGATTTTTATAATCCGAGCTCCTGTAATTGCCTTGATTGTTTGACTGCCTTTTTGACTGGTCATTCGACCGATAGCTTGGGTTTCCCCTTGAGGGGTAAGCCGCGAACACGGCAGTCTCCCCTTCCAAAAAATTTCTAACCCTTTTCATGAGGTCATCAAACTTTTCTGGTCGTCTATCGTTGAGGCGCCGGATTAGTTCCTTGTCAGTTATGCCATGCATATAGTTGGAGATCTTGAGGACTTCTGGGCACGCCCTTATCCGCATGCATTCGTCTTTGAAGCGTTCTGTTAAGTCCTCCGTGGATTCCCCGGGCATTTGACCGTTACCAATGAGACCGGGTTTCTATTATACTTTTTTTGCTGAGTATAATTTCTTTTAAACGCTGAGCGTAGCTCATCGAAGCTGTTAATGCTTCGGTAGAGAAGTTTTTCGAACCAGTCGCGGGCATTGCCAACCAAGGTTGAATTGAACATTTGGCACCATATAGGCATCGGCCATCGTTCAATTTTCGCTTGTACGGTGAAAACATTGAGATGATCATCAGGGTCACTCGATCCATCTTAGGTTTTGACACACGCCGGCATGTGACGTTTTTTGTCCTCGGAGTAAATTTGTATGTGAGTTGTGAAGGCATCTTCTCTTTCACTACACCATGGTAGGGAGAGATCCTCTTCATCATCCGTATGATAATGGGAGTGTCCTTAGTGTCCTCCCTTCTCGTCTGATGGTTCAGAAGAGGAATACCTCGTGCGACGGCGCCTTGGGTGATGATCATCCGAGTCAGATCCTGAAGGTTCGTGGTAGGGTGGTCCTGCTCCACCCCTCGATTGGCTATAGTAGCCGCTCTTCTGAGAAGAGGTGATGGCTTTCTTTGCTCCCGGATCTATCCTCATCCACACGCTAGTGCGGCGATTATCATTCTGTGGAGTTTCCAAGGTTGCACGCCCCACAGATCCATCGGAGTGATCTGATTCCCCTTGCGTCGCTTACAATTCTTGTATGATTCGATCCCCTATTCGTTCGAAAACATCCCGCGCTCGAGGTTGTTCCTCCTGCGGAGGTTGTTCCTCGATGGGGTGCTTCCTTCGCCTTTTTTGGTTTTGGGCGGGGTACCACGTGCGGCACCTCTAAAATTGAGTCTAGTTTGGAGGTTCCTCCCCAAATTCAATCTTGTCGCGATGGCCGGGACAATTATGTCGAGTTTTTGCGTGAGAACGCCCTCAATTTCTTCATCATCGAGCGAGGCGAGCTTGTGGTCCGTCTCTCCAGCTGGTGGCCATAGCTTTTCCTTGTTAGGGGCTGGTGGTGTCGACCCCATGTCAGGATTATTCAGATTGAGGGTAGGTGGTGGGGCATGCATGGACGTGCCCGTACCCCCAGGGGATTGAGGCACCGTATTGCGGGGGTTACTCCCTCCTTCCTGTCCCGTGAAAGGTGGAGTAGGAGTACGGAAATATCTCCCCCGACTTCCGCTTCCCCGGATTGGCGTTCTTTGGGTTTCCCTGATAGGGGTTTCCATTCGTCATCAATAGAATTAGAGTTTAGTGTAGGGTCCCACAGATGGCGCCAACTTGTTGATACAAAAGTTGGATGATCCTAGCTTGACCCGAATTAGGCTTAATTCGGGTGCTTAGACTCCGGCTCCTGCACCAAGTGAACTTTGGTTTAAGATCCTGCACACTGAAAGTAGCACGTTGTTAGGCTTACCGTAGGAACGTATCCAACGATTAGACTCCGGCGTGAGAGTAAGAATTGGTTTAGGGTTAGTGATCGGACTAGATGTGAGAGTGTGAAGAATACGATACCTTTGTGGAACCCTTGGGGGTTCCTTATATAGGCGGTAAAACCCTAGTGGGCTTTTACCGAAGCTTCGGACCCAAGCAAAAGATAAGTACCATAATAAGCTTGATTCTTATCTTCTAATTACAGTTAGTGTATATCCTCTACTTTAGGGTAAATCACAATCCTAATTAGGTTGTGATCCTGTCTAACCCTGTACCGGCTGGGTCGGGCCATGGGCAGTACATATCATGTGTGAATGATTGTGGTAAATTACGACCTTTAGGAAAAGGTGCGTAAAAGCGGTAAGTATTAAGTGATGATTTAGGAAAATCAAGCACTAATGACCCAATGAAGTTCGTTTCCCAAGGAGGTATATGTGTGTGAAAAATTTGTTAAATGTTTGTGATTAATAATTGGTTAGAAAGGGATGAGAAAAGAAGACGACGAAGACGTGAAATTAATTACTACCTTGACAAAACGTAAAACCGTAAAATCTACAAAAATAAAAATTAATTCTAAAAATTACCAAAAATTCACCAAAAATCAAAATAAATAAACTAAGAGTTTACCAATGATCAAAACTTTTTCAAACCTTTTAAATAATTAAATATTCAATTTTTAAATGCTAATTAAAGCCCTAAAAATCAAATAAATTATCAAAAATTCCAAATAAAGATTTTTCAATTGGTAAACCTCTAAAATGACCTAAAAAGATTACAAACTATTTTTAGAAATTTTTAAACTAAGAAAAACTATTTAAAATAATTTAAAAACTATTAAAACTTAAAATAATTATAAAAATTAATCTAAATGTGATAAACTTATTCTAAAAGTTGCAAAATTCCTATTTTAATTTGTTTAAGCTAAGAAAAATGTAAAAAGTTGAAAAATGTGGAATTTGAAAAATAATAATAAAATAATATTAAAATAATTATTAAAAATCCAAAATTTATAAAAAATTCTAAAAACTTGCAAACTAGTTTATTTTAACCTAAATAAATAGAAAATGAAAGTGAAATGACCAGAATACCCCTATTGGGCCCTCAAATGGGCCAAAACCAAATCCAGTCCACTTAAATGGGCTTTTTAGCCCAAAAAGTCAAACTTGGCCCAATTAACTTGGAAAAGCCCAATCTGACTCAAAATTCGATTCTAAACAGAAAACTCTAAAGGCCCAAAAGCTGAAAGTGAGCTTATCACAGCTTATTATGCAAAAAGCTTATCCTTATTGGGCTTTTTAGCCCATTAAGCAATAAGCTAATGCCATAAGCTCTAATTTGACACACAACCTTCTTTTGGGATGCTTAAGAGATCTGTAAAAAGAAATTTTGAAAAAGCACACTCAATAAGCCAAAAATAAGCAAAGTATAATTTCACTAAAAGACAAAATAGTCGTTTTTGAGAAATAAGGCACCTCAGGACTTGATTCAACTTGCAAAATGTCACAAATGAACTCAATAAGCCAAAAAAATCAACAATATTCCAATAAGCAAAACCAATAATCCAGAATAAGCCAATAAGCACTTATGAAAAAGTCAATTAAGTTGGTTTTCTAGTCAAACCCTAAAGTCAACACACCAAATGCTCCAGTATGAACAAATGGGTCAAATAATGAGCACCTATTACAAAATCCAAGTTGTTGCTGGTTAAAATAAGCTATTTTAGCTTATTGATAAGCTGAAACCCAATTAACACTAGCAGGGGGAACTTTCAGTAGGAACTAGTTCCCACTGCTTTGACTATTTGACTAGGCTTTTTAGAGAGATTTAGTTGGATTCAATTGGAAACAAGGGCACCCTTGTGATCAGTGAATCACAAGGAGTCAATATCAACAAGAAAATCACAATTTGGTTCACACAATAAGCCAGAAATGATCAAACAGTCACCAGATATTGCTCAGATATGGAAAATAAGCAGTTATGCACTAATAAGCAGATATAGCATGAATAAGCCAACCAAACTCAACAGGATGCATACACAAGCTATATAAACTATGAATAAGCACAAACAAACTTATAGCAAACACTGAATCAAAGTATAGAAGCAGAATCAAGCACAAACAGTTACTGATAAGAACAAGGATAATATGCAGAAACTTTTGCTGATCTAATTGACACTAAATCCAATTTCAAGCATCCAAATCTCTTTCCCTGGTGTTATTAGCCTAGTTTAATCAGTTGTTAACCATATTCTATGTTTAGATCTAGGTGTCCCTTAAACCAAAGCCAAAAATATCAAGTAAACAAGATTTTTAAGCCCTATTATGAATCTAGGTGTTTCAAACCACAAAAATTGCAGATAAGTGGCCAAGTATATCAGATATTGATAGGTGTGTAAACACCCATCCTTTTTACCACTTAATTACAATAATAACCGAGGCAAAACGTGTATTTTATGTCTTTTATGTCGGAATTATGCGTGGTTTGTGTTTTTGTTGTGATTTAGGACGAAAAGGTGAAAAGTGGAAAAACACGGGCATTCACGGGGTTTTATTGAAGAAAAAGATGAAAGACGAAGTCAAGAAGTCAAGAGTGCAAAAAGAACGGAAGTCCAAGACCATTTCTGAAGACTTATCGAAGAAAAAGTCAAAAGACGGAAGTTTACTTAAAGCCGAAGAACTCAAGTCTAATTTATTGAAGAATTAAAAGACGAGTTCAAAAAAATCCAGAGCCAAAAGTCATTAAAGTCCAAGATTAAAAGGATTAAGGACTAATGGTGCAATTAACAAAAGATTAAGAAGAGAAGGACTAAGCATGCAATTAAGGAGAAAGGAAAGAGGGGAGGAAGCTTCCTAAGCACCCTTTAATCCTCCCCTATAAATAGTCATTAGGATTAATCTTTTCATTTTTGTTGGCTAATAGTGACAATTAGTTCTTCCACTTTTAATTACCTTGTCATTTATTTACTTGTCAAATTTAAATACTTGTCTTGCACCTTAATTACCATTTAATTTCAAGTAAGTGTTCTTTTAATTCTTGTTTTTATTGTTTGATCTCATTCTACTTTTCTTTAATCTTTGATTTATATGTTATTGTTCATGTTCATGTTCTTGAGTTTTGTCAAATTTATTAAGTGGGTTTTGATTATCTTGATTAGTTTTGTTAGTTTTGTTGTTTTGGATTGATTGTTTATGATCAATAGATGTTTATTTGTTAGTTTGATTTAATCTTGTGGTTGATTTTGCTTAGATTTAATTAGATCCGTGTATATCTTTGTTCTCCTTGTTCTTCGCTGGTTGTTTCTGATCTTTTCCCAGGAAACACAAGCCCAGATAAACATTCCGAGTGAAGGTCTGTGAAGAAAGTATTCCGTATCAAAGTCGTCCATCCGGAATAATTTATTATTCCGGATAAAAGTGCTCTATTCGGAATCTTTAAATATTCCGGATCAAGGTCTTAGCCACGGTGGTCCATCCGGAATATTAATAACTAAATTTTTGTATCAATTAAAGTTCGTTTTCTCGATATCTCTTCGAATTGATCTCGGGTTAATTGTGTGAGATTAGTTGTTCTTGGTGAATCAAATAAAGAGAGGTCGTTGTCTAAAACTAAAGGAAAATAAAGACTTGAAACAATTAAAGATAAAGTAAAGACGGTAATGACGATGAAAGATTAAAGATTAAAACTTGACGGGAAATAAATGACGAGAATTTAAAGGTAATAAAAATAAATGACGCAAATTAAAACTTCAAATAAAAGGAAAGCGAGTAAAAATGCAAATAAAGAAAAGGCGGGAAAAAGTAAAGTTTAAAAACTGAAAACTAAAAATCCAATAAAAAGCTATTCGGAATGTTTACTATGCGGAATAAAGATGGAAAAACGACCTATGCGGAAAATGAATGCTATGCGGAATAAAAAGAGAAAATTCAGCTATGCGGAATAAAATAAAAAGAAGGCTATTCGGAAAAAGTAACACCATGCGGAAAATTAAAGCTATGCGGAAAAAGACTCTATTCGAAATATTTGAAAGGAACCTTTATGCGGAATAATTTGAACAAAACCCTTATGCGGAATAATCGGAACATTCCGAATGGGGGTTTCCTATGCGGAATAATCTGAACATTCCGAATAGGGTTCCCTATGCGGAATATTAAGATATTCCGAATAGGGTTTCTTATGCGGAATATTAAGATATTCCGAATAGGGAAACAAGTAATCAAACCATTCGGAATAACTGATATTCCGAGTAAGGGACGAAATTTAGCAGCTATTCAGAAAGTCTGGGAAAGATACAGTAATAGAGACGAGACTCAGAAAATGAAGAACAAAGTACGAATTTGATTAAATCTATCCAAATCGAACCAAAAGATTAAACCAAAACAACCACTAAACATCAACTAACAATAATCAATCAACACAAATCATCAAAACTAACAAACAAAGCCAAATCAATCAAAACCCACTTGATTGAAAAATAAGAAAACTCAAGAACATGAACACAAAGATTAAGGACAAATCAAGCAAGAAAGGAAGAAGGAGATTAACAATAAAGTAAAGATTAACATCAATTAAATGGAAACTTACTTGGAATTAAAAGAAAATTAATGGTGCATTACATGAAGATTAAGGTGCATAAAAGTAAAGAACATGAAAATGAAAATGGTGGAAGGATGGGTTGTCAAGCCACCAACACTCTCAACAAATGAGGTTGGTTGGTATTTATAGGGAGATTAGGGAGGAGCTTAGGAAGCTTCCTCCCTCTTTCTTCTTTCTCTTAATTGCACACTTGGGTCCTTGATCTCTTTAATCTTTTGTTAGTCTTCTTAATACTTGGACTTTGTCTTGGGATTTCTTCAAACCCGTCTTGTATTTTCTTCATAAATAAGACTCGAGTTCTTCGGCTTTTTAGTAAACTTCCATCTTTGACTTTTTCTTCGATAAATCTTCAGAATTGGTCTTGGACTTCCGTTCTTTTTCCACTCTTGATCTTTCGACTTCATCTTTCGTCTTTTTCTTCGATAAAAGCCCGTGAATGTCGTATTTTCTCCACTTTTCACCTTTTCGTCCTAAATTACAACAAAAACACAAACCACGCATAATTCCGACATAAATGACATAAAATACACGTTTTGGCTCGGTTATTATTGTAATTAAGTGGTAAAAAGGATGGGTGTTTACACACCTATCAAATCCCCTACACTTGACCATTGCAATGTCCTCATGCAATGTATTAGTTACAAAGCATGTTTACATTTTTCATCATAATCAATCCACGTTGGCATTTATTAAAGAGATAGAAAATTATAAAAATGCAAAGCAAAGAAATTAAAAGCATACCTTGGGTTTTGAAAATGTCATGAATAATCATCATCCTCAACTTTTCACTTTCTCCATACCAAGCTTAAAAACGAGATCATTGTTATTATAAGTTAGTAAACTAACACGAACTCATGTGGGCCAATTATTCACTTAGACTCCCTTATTCCTATGGGTATCTCTTATATTTTATTATTTGTCTTGAATGATCACGAAGATGCATTGTTTGACTTATTTCGATAATTATTAAGTTCTGAAAATAAAGTGCACGATTTAATCAATAGTTAGCTAAAGGACCAAATCTTTTAAAACTGCTTCTCGGGATATCAAAAAATTCATATCTTGGCATAACTTGGTTCGCGATTTGAGACCTTTCTCGGGCCGATATTTGGCAGCGACTTCATACTTCAAATCTTGAGAGACGTTCATGAAATAATGGTCTTCTCTTCATAATTGGAATTTCTTCTCTTGGAATTGTTGAGAGATTCTTCATATATGGACCACGACTTCTTCATTTTTCTCCAATCTTTATTTTGGATTTTGATATACAACGATCCGCCTACTTTATTGACTTGGATCTATTTATCCTCATACCTTGTTAGGGTCTTTTCGGATACACTTCTCCATGACTTTTTGGGAGTTTTTGCTTTTCGTCGTGTGTCTCGATCCTTCATATTGATTTTAGATAAATGATTCTTCACATCACTTTTGGATTTTTAGCAACAAAACATAGCCCTCATGCCTTGTTAGGGCCTTTTCGGACTCGCCAATCTTCGCGCCCCGCTTCATAAGTTATGCCTTGGCTATGAACTCTCGTCATTACCGAGCAACTTTTAAACGATCTGGGGCTAGAAGCTAAGTAACTTTTCAAATCGTACATCCTTATTTATTAGCAGATAAATTTATTAGCAAGCGATGGGAGAATAGGCTTATAATTAACTCACATAAATTCACGAAAGAATACCGACTTATAATTGGCTCTATCATCTCTCGTTCTCCACAGTTTAAAATCTCAAGTAATGAGACTCGTGGATACTTAGCCTATTAAATCAAAGTTTTGGGTTTTCGAGTCGCCTATAGGATCTTGCAAATTCTTAGACTCTTTCAAGTTTAGAAATCGCATCTTAAAGTTCCCTTGATAAACGACTCTCTAGGATCAATTATAGGAACTTGCGAAAAGTTCTTGTTCTTAACCCGTGAGAGTTAAGACTTTCGCGTTTTATAGCTCCCTATATAAAAGCCTAGCAAAACTTGACTTAAACACGTTAAGGATACTAGCTAGAGTAAACTCGGATTGAGTCAAAAGATTCACAACGTTTGAAAATTAAACCACTTATTAAACATTTATTCAAGCAAAGAAAGAAAATAGCTATACAAAAGGGAAAAACTAATAGGCCAAAATAGATCAAAAATTTTGAAAAATGTCGAAAAATTGATTTTCCGGTTAAAATGAGGACAAATACAAGGAAAAGACCACTTAACTTCGATAGAAGTCCCCCCTACACTTAAGATAAACATTGTCCTCAATGTTTAAGCATGTGGGAGTAAGCTCCCCTACACTTAGGACATTGTGCACGTTGTTTAAATCTCGCTAAGGAAAAGACAACTAAAGAGATTCCTATTGTAATATTGAGAAAATATAAAATAGTGAATCGAAAAGAGTTTAGGATAGAACCGGGAAGAAGGGAACACGGAGTCATGGTTCATCAAAAGTCATCAAGAGTGTGTCTTTGAAGCTCTAATCCCTGCAATGATAAGAAAGAAAAGAAGAAACTCCAACGGGGGCTCCCCCTACACTTATGGTAAAAATAGATAGATAATTGGGTTGCCTCCCAAAAAGCGCTTGTTTATATTAACCGAGTCACGAGCCTGACTCGTCCCCGAATTAAATAGTCCATGGGGAAGCCTCGAATGTGATACCGGGATCAAAGACCTTGTCCTCGTTCCCGGTGGACATCAACAAAGGAGAGGCGGGGGAGTAAGTCTTAAAAGGGAGAAAGGTCCTTTCAACATACGTATAGTATGTGAATTCAAGATCCACGGGAGGTGGGTTGGGTGTAGTAAGCACATTGTCATCCCCCAAAGACAATGGATGCTGAGCAAACGGCAAAGCCGTATTGTTATCAATTATAGAATAATCAAACTCACCTCCCGGGTCAAAGCACTCATCCTCCGAGATAGTCTCTAAAGGGGAGGATGAAAGGTGCTCGGGAGGGGGACTTGGGGCAATACTTTCCTGCAGCAGATTATCAAAAATAATGTCCCCCTCCATGTCATCATCATCAATACCTGGAGGCATGGAGTGAATGTCGATTTCTTCCAGCAATGGGTCATTATCTTCAACGGTAGGAGTAGATGGAGGTAAAGGATTGGAAATATCAAGAGAAGTCAACTCTTCGATTTGAGCAATAAGAAGGTGCACTTTCCGTAATCTATCGCGAAGAAGTACGTCTTCCACCTCATCCACAAGATCATGTTCATCGGTGAACTTCTCGTAAACCGGAGAGAATAAATCGTCATCACCCGCATCTCCCGGTGGAGATTGAGAAATTTCAAAAGTGAAATTCTCATAGCAGAGAGAAGAATCGTCATCACTAGGATCGACCTCTTCTGTAAGAGCAATGTCGTCCTCAGGCTCCATAGCAGGTAAGTCACAAACCTCATCATCCAATACTTTGTCGAGAACAACATCACTCAGCTCATTCAACGAATCTAGATTCTTAGTTACAGTAGGAACATCGACAGTAGGAGCAGCAACTTCAGAAGATTGGTTGAAAGTGTAGACATCATCGTCGTCGTCATCATCATAATAGATGGGACGAGTCCAGTTAGGAGTGACGTAGTCGGCTAACTCTTCCTTGATAACCTCCACATCTTTAAGAAGCTCATGCAGCAACTTTTGTTGTTCATCTCCCCTAGTATGTTCAATTTCACCGATTCTATCCCACGCTGTAATTAAACATTTTGGTGTAGAAAAGAAGGGAAAACGACTAAATTGGCTCAAAAAGGTGTCGGTGGTTTTCAAGGTTTCGTCCACATCAAGCAACGGTTGCCTTTCCTGATGTAAGTCAGCTCGAAGTTGAGCTAGACTTTCAAGAATGTCATTCAGAGAAGTGAGTTGTTGATCATGACTAGTTTGCTGAGAGGATTGATGATTGAGGGTGTGATGTGGGGGTTCAAAATGTTGAAAACCTGAATTATAGCATGGTTGTGGCTCATAGTAGTTCATCGGTTGGGAAGAATTAGAAACCGGGTTTGGTTCATAATAATCCATAGGTGAAGAAAACTGAGGACACGGATTTTGCTCATAATAATTCATTGGTTGACAATAGGAAGTGTCGTGAGGACCCCCACAGTTGTTGCAGAACGGTTGAGGAGAAAGACTGGGTGCATCTTGTGGATAGCTATTATCATAGTCATAATTGTACCCCGGTTCTTGCCCGTGATCATACGGGTATGGAACCGGGCACGAAATATGCCAATGAGAATCGCTTCCACAATAGGTGCACGTGGGAATAGGAGGTGGGTTCAAAAAGGACGAATTAGTCGAGTTGCACAAGGGACAAAATCCGAATTGTGTGTTGTCGATATCGTTTCCGCACCGCTCACATGTACACCATTGACAAGAGTCATGCCCATACAGTTGTCTCCCGCACCCGACGCAATTGACATAAAAATCCATGGAGAAAGATAGATAAGCAAGAAGAATATTTTTGGTGCAAAACTTTTGAAAAAGAAATGCTTTTTAAAGATTTTTCAAATGTTTTTGGTATTTTTGAAAATATATGACAAGAAAAATAACGTTCACGAGTGAACGGATCCCAAAATCCAACGCTTCAGTCACAAAAAACCTTCAATCTTCACGAAAAGAGCCGGCAGCGGCGCCATTTTAATAATTGAATTTTTGTATCAATTAAAGTTCGTTTTCTCGGTATCTCTTCGAATTGATCTCGGGTTAATTGTGTGAGATTAGTTGTTCTTGGTGAATCAAATAAAGAGAGGTCGTTGTCTAAAACTAAAGGAAAATAAAGACTTAAAACAATTAAAGATAAAGTAAAGACGGTAATGACGATGAAAGATTAAAGATTAAAACTTGACGGGAAATAAATGACGAGAATTTAAAGGTAATAAAAATAAATGACGCAAATTAAAACTTCAAATAAAAGGAAAGCGAGTAAAAATGCAAATAAAGAAAAGGCGGGAAAAAGTAAAGTTTAAAAACTGAAAACTAAAAATCCAATAAAAAGCTATTCGGAATGTTTACTATGCGGAATAAAGATGGAAAAACGACTTATGCGGAAAATGAATGCTATGCGGAATAAAAAGAGAAAATTCAGCTATGCGGAATAAAATAAAAAGAAGGCTATTCGGAAAAAGTAACACCATGCGGAAAATTAAAGCTATGCGGAAAAAGACTCTATTCGGAATATTTGAAAGGAACCTTTATGCGGAATAATTTGAACAAAACCCTTATGCGGAATAATCGGAACATTCCGAATGGGGGTTTCCTATGCGGAATAATCTGAACATTCCGAATAGGGTTCCCTATGCGGAATATTAAGATATTCCGAATAGGGTTTCTTATGCGGAATATTAAGATATTCCGAATAGGGAAACAAGTAATCAAACCATTCGGAATAACCGATATTCCGAGTAAGGGACGAAATTTAGCAGCTATTCGGAAAGTCTGGGAAAGATACAGTAACAGAGACGAGACTCAGAAAATGAAGAACAAAGTACGAATTTGATTAAATCTATCCAAATCGAACCAAAAGATTAAACCAAAACAACCACTAAACATCAACTAACAATAATCAATCAACACAAATCATCAAAACTAACAAACAAAGCCAAATCAATCAAAACCCACTTGATTGAAAAATAAGAAAACTCAAGAACATGAACACAAAGATTAAGGACAAATCAAGCAAGAAAGGAAGAAGGAGATTAACAATAAAGTAAAGATTAACATCAATTAAATGGAAACTTACTTGGAATTAAAAGAAAATTAATGGTGCATTACATGAAGATTAAGGTGCATAAAAGTAAAGAACATGAAAATGAAAATGGTGGAAGGATGGGTTGTCAAGCCACCAACACTCTCAACAAATGAGGTTGGTTGGTATTTATAGGGAGATTAGGGAGGAGCTTAGGAAGCTTCCTCCCTCTTTCTTCTTTCTCTTAATTGCACACTTGGGTCCTTGATCTCTTTAATCTTTTGTTAGTCTTCTTAATACTTGGACTTTGTCTTGGGATTTCTTCAAACCCGTCTTGTATTTTCTTCATAAATAAGACTCGAGTTCTTCGGCTTTTTAGTAAACTTCCATCTTTGACTTTTTCTTCGATAAATCTTCAGAATTGGTCTTGGACTTCCGTTCTTTTTCCACTCTTGATCTTTCGACTTCATCTTTCGTCTTTTTCTTCGATAAAAGCCCGTGAATGTCGTATTTTCTCCACTTTTCACCTTTTCGTCCTAAATTACAACAAAAACACAAACCACGCATAATTCCGACATAAATGACATAAAATACACGTTTTGGCTCGGTTATTATTGTAATTAAGTGGTAAAAAGGATGGGTGTTTACACACCTATCAAATATCGATTATTCCGGATAGGCAGAATATTCCGGATAGGCAGAATATTCCGGATAGCAAGGATATTCCGGATAGAGAAGGTATTCCGGATAGGCAGAATATTCCGGATAGGCCAAACATTCCGAATAGGGAGATATTCCGGATAAGGAGCATCCATCCGGAATAAGTGACATTCCGAGTAAGAAGTCCTATTCGGAATAATATTCTGGATCAAGAAACATTCCGAATCAAGACCAATATTCCGAATAGAGAGGATTATTCCGGGTAGGTGACATATTCCGAGTAAGCCATTTATTCCGAATAAGGGTATTATTCCGGATAAGCTGATTTTCAGGTTCTTTAATTTCAGTTTTTAATTTTCTGCTTTTTAATTTCGAGCTTTATTTTTCCCTCCTTTTTCCTTAGACGCACTTAAAGTTTATTTTCCTTAGATTTATTTTAGCCTTGCCTTAGTTTAAGTTTAAGTTTTAGTTGTGTTTTAAGTTTGCCTTAGTTAGATTTAAGTTTGCGTTATTTACATTTAGTGCCCTTTAATTTTAGTCACGCTTTTAAATACTTGCCCTTTACTTTAAATTAGATTTAGATTTACTTTTAAGTCATTTACTTTAATTGTTTTGCACATTTTATTTAAAAACAACCAAAATATTTGTTTCACCAAAGAACGACAGAGTCACACATAGAACCTAGATCAATTCGTTAAGATACCGAGAACAACAATTGAACCTAGACCACTACTTCGAACTTTAATTTTTATACGGGCAAAAACCTAGTTATCAAATGGCACCGCTGCCGGCTCTTTTCGTAAAGATTAACGGTTTTCTGTGAGAGACGCGTTGCTTTTTGGGATCCGTTCATTCGTGAACGTTATTTTCTTGCTTAAAAATTCAAAAAAGACCATAAAAATTAAAAATTGATAAAAACCATAAAAATTAAAAATTTCAAAAATCCAAAAAGATTTTATCTTTATTGTGTATATATATTGTCTTTGTGTTTGGTATTGTTTTCTTTTGTCTTTGTAGGTGTATGCGTACTAGGTCTTCAAATTATCAAGAGCCCGAGACTCGAGAAGATTTAAGTATGTCAGGTGTTAACAACAATAATAATCCACCGCACCTCAACAATAACAACAATGTTCTTTCGCAGCCCGATCTTCGGACAATGGAGGAACTTTGTCAACCTACCATGTTTGGACGAGGAGGACCGATTGCGCCGATGCAAATCACGGCTCCGGAGTTTTCGTTGAAGCACCACATGATTCAGCAAGTGCAAACTAATCCATTTAGAGGAATGCATGATGATGATGCCAACAAACACCTCGACAAATTCATTACAATCACCCAAAGCATGAAGTGCCCCGGTGCCACAATGGATGTTCTTCGCCTACAACTCTTTCCACATACTTTATCACATCATGCCGAGAAATGGTTTGATCGTCTCCCGAAGAATTCTATTCATACTTGGGATGACATGACTCAACGCTTTTTGTCGTGCTACTTTCCACCATCCATGGTCACGAGCCTTCGCAATCAAATCAGCGGTTTCATGCAAGATCCCGATGAATCTCTCTTTGATGCTTGGGAAAGATATAATGTCTTAATCGATCGTTGTCCCAACCACAACATGCTCCCTGTGACCCTAATTGATACTTTCTACAACGGTTTGACTTTTCTTGATCGTGATACGATTAATGCAGCCGCCGGTGGCACATTTATGAAAAGGAGACCCGAGGAGTGTAGAGAGCTTATTGAGAACATGACTACTCACCACAAAAACTGGGATTCCTCCGCTTCTTCAAGGAACAACCCGAGAGTCAATGTCTCTTCTACTTCAGCAAACCCTGATATGACCGAACTCACCCGCATGATGACTGAAATGAGCAAAAGTTGTTGGGTCAAAAAGTTGATGTGGCAGAAACTCAAAAACGAAGAAAACATGAAGTTATTGTCCAAGCGTTGTCAAAGCCAATTTAGGCGTTGACAAGAACAATTCCAGCGTTGTTGGATCAAGAGTTGTCGTGTGCAATTCAAGAGTTGTTACATGCAATTCAAGAGTTGACAAGAATGTAGACAAGAAGCTTATGGAAGCTTCTATTTAGATAAACATGCAAAAGATATTCTGCATAAGTTTATTTAAATAGAAGATTTACTTGTTTATTCATCACTATCTCTTGTAAACCCTAATCCTTACACTATAAAAGGAACCAAGGGTCATAGGTTTTATTCATATAATTCATTCACAATGTAAACCTAAAAGTGTGTGTCGACTAGACGTGGGATTCAATGTATACACGTTTAGTGATTGTTGATTATTAATATAATTAGCAATCCATGTGTTTTAATTCATGTTTCGTGCCTAAACACCTTGTTAATGGTTGTTGTTCTAATTCCGCTTTGATTGTTTAAATCATATGAACAATGATCATTCCTAGTAGCTTAAAAGATCCGGAAACCAAGGTTTCCACAATTGGTATAAGAGCCTCGTGGCTCGTGATGCTAGGACCAACAAGGTGTTTGTGTTTCGAGAAGAAGAAGAAAAATTCGTATAGAGTTTTTCTGGACGTTTTTGTGTGCGCAGCAGTATTCAGAAGGTCATAACTTTTGATTGAACTGTTGGATCGTCACGAAATTTTATATGTGTGTTCTACATACATAGATCTAAACATCGACCGGAGGGATTGTCGAGTTTTATCCCCAGGCAAAAGTTATTAGGCGTCAAAGTCAGCTGTAGAAGGTATGCAGTTTTTTGTGGACAGCCATGTTCAAAACACGATCTCTCCTTCGTTAACCGTTGGATCTTCGTGATTTTTGAACTGTAGATTCTTGGCACTTGTGTCTAGAATCTCACCGAAGGGATTTTCGATCTGAGCCCTAATGAAGAAATTATTCAAGGTCGAAGGTTGCTGTTTAAGGTAATTAATGTTTCTGCTTTTCACATGAAATCATGAACTAGGGTTTCTTCAAACTCTAGATCACCATAAAAAGCAGAATATTACAAGAGTTGTGGCTGTTATGATGGAAAAATCGATCTAAGGTTAACTTATAAATCCTAAATTAGGGTTTCGATGCTCAAGTTTCAACAAACCCTAGATTGTGCTTATTTTAATAGCTTATAATTCATGTGGACTGATCAAGAGAAGGTACAGCTTAGAAGTTATCGTGTTTCAGAAGTAACGATTCTTGTTTGCTTAAAGACATGTTCGCATGATTGGTTATGAACATGTTCACACGAGGCAAGCCATTCTATTGGTTGAATACTTTGCATTCACACGATCTAAGCCCTAATATTATGTTACTGTATTCCACTCGTTATTATGTTACTCTACATGCTAGTCCATGGTAAAATCACGTGAGGTTAAAACTAGGTTTGATCCGCTTGATTCTGATTGGAGGAAAGGACTTGTGTTCACACGGTTTGAGATATTTGATTGGCTATTCAAAGTTTCATTCACACGAAGGATCAAGCAAGTAACTACTTTGCATTCACATGATGAAAACCATCCTATTGGTGGACAATCATGTGTTCACACGATTAAAGTTAAAGGGAAACAAAGGCTACGAGAGACCAGCTAGTTGTTCACATGGGCTTAGTTGTTTAATACTCGATCGTGGCCCATGGATTGCAAAGAAAAGATGGACAGTAACATAAGATGGAAATTTAAGTTGCACAAAGTGAGTAATTACATGGAAGATATTACTTTATTATCTATCTAAACGGGATATATACTGTTCTTATGGAATACAAGCCCTAGATGACGTCAGCAGAAAGAAGACGCTGACAAGACTTACTTTGACGCTGACGAGTGAAAATTTGACGCTGACAGAATAAGTCAACGCTGACCGAGTTGACAGTGTCGTCCGATATATGAACTTCAACGCTGATAGGTATTGTCCGATATTGGACAATACAAATGCCAAAGATATTGGACAGAAGAGGATATTAGACAACACAAGGTTTGCTGCTGTTTGAGAAAATTGGACGTTTTAAGCACACAAAAAGGAGGATTATACACACGAAGGTACATGGAATCTCCGTTTTAATTTAGAATATCATGTTGATATTTATGGCTCGGATATTTAAAAAGGGATTAATGATTTTAATGCGAGTTAACAACATTTATGAAGTAATTTATTGGAGTATGTAATCGGGATAGCCTTGTGAAAGAGTTATCCATGTCTGCTTTTACATACAAAGATATTGATTCATCATAAAGAGGTGTTAGCTTAAGGGGAAGAGTTCTTATGGTAAGTTTGATCATTGAAGAAGATTTTCGCGAGTTTGTGTTCTATCATATCTTAAAGTCGTGGCGTACCATTCACTGACTTTAAAGGTAACTTGTTCGTGCTTTACATGATTGGTGACGAAGACTTGTCATAACACTTGAAGGAGTTACATTATCGTGCTCAGTGTCTCACATAGGATGAGAATATTGACAAGGGATTGAGGTCTACTTATACTTGGTCTGATATAAGTTCTTAGTCACGTGGATAGTACAAGACATGGAACATAGGTTTGGGTTATTCTACTTCTACATCAAGAATACTTTATTTATTTTTCTTCAAGATCATTACACAGAGCCTACATATGGAGAATCTTCAAAGATTGCATACATTGTTTACTTCCTTGTTGATGTGACAAAAAGGGGAAGAAATATGTGCTACACTTGAGGGGAAGCAATTTGAAGATCATGTATAACTTACAAGAAATACACATAGAGTTTTGCCACTATCAACTAGGGGAAGATTGTTGGGTCAAAAAGTTGATGTGGCAGAAACTCAAAAACGAAGAAAACATGAAGTTATTGTCCAAGCGTTGTCAAAGCCAATTTAGGCGTTGACAAGAACAATTCCAGCGTTGTTGGCTCAAGAGTTGTCGTGTGCAATTCAAGAGTTGTTACATGCAATTCAAGAGTTGACAAGAATGTAGACAAGAAGCTTATGGAAGCTTCTATTTAGATAAACATGCAAAAGATATTCTGCATAAGTTTATTTAAATAGAAGATTTACTTGTTTATTCATCATTATCTCTTGTAAACCCTAATCCTTACACTATAAAAGGAACCAAGGGTCATAGGTTTTATTCATATAATTCATTCACAATGTAAACCTAAAAGTGTGTGTCGACTAGACGTGGGATTCAATTTATACACGTTTAGTGATTGTTGATTATTAATATAATTAGCAATCCATGTGTTTTAATTCATGTTTCGTGCCTAAACACCTTGTTAATGGTTGTTGTTCTAATTCCGCTTTGATTGTTTAAATCATATGAACAATGATCATTCCTAGTAGCTTAAAAGATCCGGAAACCAAGGTTTCCACAAAAGTATCTCGCTTCTCGCTTCAAACCAACAACAACAAGTTAAAGCGGTTACACCTTCTTGTGAAACATACGGCGGTCCACACTCATACACTGATTGTCCTTCAACACAAGGAAACCCGGAAAATGTGTATGCAGCTTATGGTAATTATTCACTGGAAAATTACCAAGCTAGACCTTAAGGGGATAGAAATTTGCTGAGTTACCGGTCAAACAACTACCTTTCACCCGGTTTTTCTCCTCAAAACCAAAACCCCGCCAACAACTACAATAGAATCAACCAAATCCCACCAAGAGCTTCTAATCCTTATCACCCACCCGCTCAACAACCCCCACCCATTAACCCCGATGTTGAAGCCATCATGAGAACCCAAGGTGAGCAAATCAAGAATCTACAGAGCCAAATTATCAATATTAAAGGAGATATTACCAAGCAAGGGAATGAGATAAGATCCGAGCTTCGAGATAATATTCAATCCTCCTTCAGTACTCAAACAAATGATATAAAGAATATGCTTGCTAGTTTCTTGCCCACAACTCAACCTTCTACTTCGAGTTCTCTACCTTCAAAAACCGTCACTAATCCGCGAGCAAATGTGAGTGCTATTACTACCCGTAGTGGAGTTACCATCATAGGACCACCGATCCCGCCCCCATCATCTACACCTCCTCCACCACCATTTATCCCTACTCCTCCTACATCTAGTATTAGTACACAATTACCGTCTCCGCCTCGTCATGACGATGTTCCCAAGAAGAACCCTTCAACATCTCAACCTTTACCACCTTACCTTCACCACCCAAACCCAATATCCCATATCGTTCACGTTTAGGCAAGACCAAAATGCTAACCAAGGATGACTCTCAAGTGACGAGCTATGTGAAGATGCTCTCTCAAATGAACATCAACATTAGCCTTGTTGAAGCACTTGTCCACATGCCTAAATTTGTGAAAGCATTTAAGGATTTGCTTAACAAGAAGGAGAAGCTGATTGAGCTCGCCAACACACGCCTAAATGAAAACTGCTCTGCAGTTATTCTTAAAGAACTTCCAGAAAAACTAGGAGATCCCGGTCGTTTTGTGTTGCCGTGCATTTTTAACAAAACAGAAGAGTTTACTGCCCTAGCTGATCTCGGGGCCAGTATTAATCTTATGCCTTTGAGTGTTTGGAAAACACTATCATTGCCTGACCTTACTCCAACAAAGATGACTCTTGAACTTGCAAATCTCACTCTCGCTTACCCCGTTGGTATTGCCGAAGACGTGTTCATAAAAGTTGGCACATTTACTTTCCCGGTCGACTTTGTCGTTGTTGATTATGAAATGGACCCTCGTATTCCTTTAATACTTAGTCGGCCATTCTTAAGAACCGGATGAGCTTTAGTTGATGTGGCCGAAGGTGAGTTAATCTTACGAGTCGGGAATGATTCACAACTTTTTAAAATGGGGAAGCTTACAAGCAAATCATTTGGACGAGAATCTGCGAATATGATTAATGTGCTCGATGATTTTACAATCTACAACAATCCTCTATTCGATTCGTGCATTGATAATCCATTTTTTCAAGACGATGTGGATGATTCTCTATCCAATTTGGACGCTTCTCCCATTTAGGATTCTCCACCGATCTTTGATGCTTATGATGATGATGATTCTAGCTCAGATTTGGATGATTTTGATGATTGTACTTCCGAGTATCCCGAACTGCCCACATACGATGATTTTGATGAGGTCGATACTCTTTCGAGCGATTCTTCACATGATGAAGATCCTCCGCCATCACTTGATCCTAGTTTGGACGATTACTCATTTGAGGAAGACTTCTCTACGTTTCTCAACACTTACTTCCCTCATGAGAGTGATGCACCTCCTTTAGATTTTGAAGATTATCGTCTTGATCCTACTTTAGATTTGAAGAACATTCTTTCAAAGGAGAAGAAACAGGTCGACACCAATATCCGCAGCACATATGATTTAACACCTCTTTGTCCCCCTTCTGAGGACGAGGTTGTGCTTCTTCGTGGATCTTCTTCCCATTCTGCTGAGACTGAGTGCTATTTTCCCTTAAAGGAAAAGGTGTTCGACCCCGGTATCGATATTCTGCAGCCATCTCAGTATCCGTCTGATGAAATAAAAGGAAAAATCTTTGGAACTTATGGAAATCTGCTTGCACCACTTCACCCTTGCTTCCACCATGCTCCATCGCTGCTTAAGGGAACCTTGCCTACTCTTCTTTGGCTTGACTTTTTCGCCTTAAGCTTGTGCTATTTGATGGACGAAAACTATGTCTTTGATCCTGGTAGATATGTTTCATGCTTCTTCCTATGATGATCAAGGTCGAGTCAGGCTCACGACTCGGTTAACAAAAATCAAGCGGTTCTTGGGAGGCAACCCATGTATCTATCTTTTAGCTTTCTTTATCCTAAGTGTAGGGGAGACCCGTTGGTTTGCTATTTCCTCTCCTCTCTTCTACTAATAAGGGATTCAAGCGCTCAATGATCTACTCTTGATGATTCTTGACGACCCGTGATTCCGTGTTCCCTTCTTCCCGGTTCTATCCTAAACTCTTTTCGATTCACTATTTTATATTTTCTCAATATTAAAATAGGAATCTCTTTAGTTGTCTTTTCCTTAGCAAGATTTAAACAACGTGCACAATGTCCTAAGTGTAGGGTAGTTTACTCCCACATGCTTAAACATTGAGGACAATGTTTATATTAAGTGTAGGGGGACTTCTATCGAAGTTAAGTGGTCTTTTCCTTGTATTTGTCCTCATTTTAACCGTAAAAATCAAATTTTCGACATTTTTTTGATCTATTTTGGCCTATTAGTTTTTACCTTTGTATAGTTATTTTCATTCTTTGCTAGAATAAATCTTTAATAAAGTGGTTTTATTTTTCAAACGTTGTGAATCTTTTGACTCAACCCGAGTTTACTTATCTAAGTTACTCTAGCTAGTATCCTTAACGTGTTTAAATCAAGTTTTGCTAGGCTTTTATATAGGGAGCTATAAAACACGAAAATCTTAACTCTCACGGGTTAAGAACAAGAACTTTTCGCAAGTTCCTATAATTGATCCTAGAGAGTCGTTTATCAAGGGAACTTTAAAATGCGATTTCTAAACTTGAAAAAGTCTAAGAGTTTGCAAGATCCTATAGGGGACTCGAAAACCCAAAACTTTGATTCAATAGGCTAAGCATCCACGAGTCTCATTCCGTGAGATTTTAAACTGTGGAGAACGAGAGATGATAGAGCCAATTATAAGTTTGGTATTCTTTCGGGAATTTATGTGAGTTAATTATGAGCCTATTCTCCCATCGCTTGCTAATAAATTTATCTGCAATAAATAAGGTTGTACGATTTGAAAAGTTACTTAGCTTCTAGCCCAAGATCGTTTAAAAGTTGCTCGGTATGGATTAGAGTTCATTGCCAAGACATAACTTATTGAAGCGGGATGCGAAGATTGGCGAGTACAAAAAGGTCCTAACAAGACATGAGGGCTACATTTTGTTGCTAAAGATCCAAAGTGATGTGAAGAATCATTTATCAAAAATCAATATGAAGGATCGAGACACACGACGAAAAGCAAAAACTCCCCAAAAGTCATGGAGAAGTGTATCCGAAAAGACCCTAGCAAGGTATGAGGATAAATAGATCCAAGTCATAAAAGGAGGCGGATCGTTGTATATCAAAGTCCAAAATAAATATTGGAGAAAAATGAAGAAGTCGTGGTTCAAGTATGAATCTCTCAAAACTTCAAGTGAAAAAATTCTATTATGAAGAGAAGGCCATTATTTCATGAACGTCTCTCAAGGTTTGAAGTATGAAGTCGCTGCCAAATATCGGTCCGAGAAAGGTCTCAAATCGCGAAGCGAGTTATGCCAAGATATGAACTTTATGAGGTCCCGAGAAGCAGTTTTAAAAGATTTTGTCCTTTAGCTAACTATTGATTAAATCGTTCACTTTATTTGCGGCCTAAATAACTATTGAAATAAGTCAACAATGCATCCTCGTGATCATTCAAGACAACAATAAAATATAAGAGATACACCAAGGAATAAGGGAGTCTAAGTGAGTAATTGGTCCACATGAGTTCGTGTGAGTTTGCTAACTTATAATAACAATGATCTCGTTTTCAAGCTTGGTTTGGAGAAAGTGAAAACTTGAGGATGATGATTATTCATGACATTTCCAAAACCCAAGGTATGCTTTTTGATTTCTTTACTTTGAATGTTTGTAATTTTCTATCCCTTTAATAAAGGCCAAGGTGGATTAATTTTGATGAAAAATGTAAACTTGCTTTGTAACTAATGCATTGCATGAGGACATTGCAATGGTCAAGTGTAGGGGATTTGATAGGTGTGTAAACACCCATCCTTTTTACCACTTAACTACAATAATAACCGAGCCAAAACGTGTATTTTATGTCTTTTATGTCAGAATTATGCGTGGTTTGTGTTTTTTTTTATTTAGGACGAAAAGGTGAAAAGTGGAGAAAACACGGGCATTCATGGGCTTTTATTGAAGAAAAAAATGAAAGACGAAGTCAAGAAGTCAAGAGTGCAAAAAGAACGGAAGTCCAAGACCATTTCTGAAGATTTATCGAAGAAAAAGTCAAAAGACGGAAGTTTACTTAAAGCCGAAGAACTCAAGTCTAATTTATTGAAGAATTAAAAGACGAGTTCAAAAAAATCCAGAGCCAAAAGTCATTAAAGTCCAAGATTAAATAAGATTAAAAGGCTTAAGGACTAATGGTGCAATTAACAAAAGATTAAGAAGAGAAGGACTAAGCATGCAATTTAGGAGAAAGGAAAGAGGGGAGGAAGCTTCCTAAGCACCCTTTAATCCTCCCCTATAAATAGTCATTAGGATTAATCTTTTCATTTTTGTTGGCTAATAGTGACAATTAGTTCTTCCACTTTTAATTACCTTGTCATTTATTTACTTGTCAAATTTAATACTTGTCTTGCACCTTAATTACCATTTAATTTCAAGTAAGTGTTCTTTTAATTCTTGTTTTTATTGTTTGATCTCATTCTACTTTTCTTTAATCTTTGATTTATATGTTATTGTTCATGTTCATGTTCTTGAGTTTTTGTCAAATTTATTAAGTGGGTTTTGATTATCTTGATTAGTTTTGTTAGTTTTGTTGTTTTGGATTGATTGTTTATGATCAATAGATGTTTATTTGTTAGTTTGATTTAATCTTGTGGTTGATTTTGCTTAGATTTAATTAGATCCTTGTATATCTTTGTTCTCCTTGTTCTTCGCTGGTTGTTTCTGATCTTTTCCCAGGAAACACAAGCCCAGATAAACATTCCGAGTGAAGGTCTGTGAAGAAAGTATTCCATATCAAAGTCGTCCATCCGGAATAATTTATTATTCCGGATAAAAGTGCTCTATTCGGAATCTTTAAATATTCCGGATCAAGGTCTTAGCCAAGGTGGTCCATCCGGAATATCAATTATTCCGGATAGGCAGAATATTCCGGATAGCAAGGTATTCCGGATAGAGAAGGTATTCCGGATAGGCAGAATATTCCGGATAGGCCAAACATTCCGAATAGGGAGATATTCCGGATAAGGAGCTTCCATCCGGAATAAGTGACATATTCCGAGTAAGAAGTCCTATGCGGAATAATATTCCGGATCAAGAAACATTCTGAATCAAGACCAATATTCCGAATAGAGAGGATTATTCCGGATAGGTGACATATTCCGAGTAAGCCATTTATTCCAAATAAGGGTATTATTCCGGATAAGCTGATTTTCAGGTTCTTTAATTTCAGTTTTTAATTTTCTGCTTTTTAATTTCGAGCTTTATTTTTCCCGCCTTTTTCCTTAGACGCACTTAAAGTTTATTTGCCTTAGTTTTATTTTAGCCTTGCCTTAGTTTAAGTTTAAGTTTTAGTTGCATTTTAAGTTTGCCTTGGTTAGATTTAAGTTTGCGTTATTTACATTTAGTGCCCTTTAATTTTAGTCACTCTTTTAAATACTTGCCCTTTAATTTATATTAGATTTAGATTTACTTTTAAGTCATTTACTTTAATTGTTTTGCGCATTTTATTTAAAAACAAACAAAATATTTGTTTCACCAAAGAACGACAGAGTCACACATAGAACCTAGATAATTCGTTAAGATACCGAGAACAACAATTGAACCTAGACCACTACTTCGAACTGTAATTTTTATACGGGCAAAAACCTAGTTATCAGATACACATGTACTAATAACCACAAGCACAAAACTAACACTTAACAAACCACAAATCCAACTAATGCAGTTAACCCAAACACCCCTTAAAAACTTGTTTTGACAAATTTTCAAAGGATAATCCAGATTCAACCCACAAATCCAGTCAATAACAACTCATAAACCTCAAAAAAGAACAGATTAACAATATTCAACCACAAAAACATAGATTCACCAATAATCATGCAATAATCACAAAATTCAGAAAAATAAAGAGGAAATGAAAAGGGAGAAGGATTAATAAGTGTGAAAACACTTATCCTTTTACCACTTATTTCCAATAATAACAAGACCAAAACGATATATATATATATATATATATACATATATATATATATATACATATATATATATATATATATATATATATATATATATATATATATATATATATATATATATATATATATATATATATATATATATATATATATATATATATATATATATATATATATATATATATATATATATATATATATATATATATATATATATATATATATATATATATATATATATATATATATATATATATATATATATATATATATATATATATATATATATTTATGTCGTAATAGTCGGAATTATGCGTGGTTTGTGTTTTTATTGTGTTTTAGGACCAAAAGATTAAAAAGGAAGAAAACACGGGCTTTCACGGCCTTTTATCGAAGAAAACGGGAAAAGACGAAGTCAAAAGATCAAGAGTGCAAAAAGAACGGAAGTCCAAGGCCTATTCTGAAGATTTATCGAAGAAAAAGTCTAAAGACGGAAGTTTAATGAAGTCGAAGAACTCAAGTCTAAATTAAAGAAGAAAATTAACAAGACAAGTTCAAATCCCGAGACGACGTCGAGAAAAGACAAAGAATTAAATCGAGTCGAGAAGACGTAAAGAAAGAAAGAAGATGCAACACATGCACTCCTTCCACTTTTCCTATAAATACCCTCCTAATACACATTAGGAGGGGAGTTAGTCTTTAGTTTTAGTTTTCATTTTTTCACTTTTCTTTCTAGTTTTTAGAGAGAGAAAGTTCTACACTTTCTCTCACTAAGTTTTCATCTTTCTTTCTTTTAATCTTTCAAGATTAAACATTTGTGTATTGCTTATTTCATTAATCAAGTTCTAGTTAAGCTTTTAATCCTTAATCTCATTCTACCTTTCTTTGATTTTTAGATTAATTTTGGGCGAATTTCATATGATCCGTGTTGTTCTTTATGATTTCGTGCTTAAAAAGTTAATCTTTTTGTTCCTACATAAGCTTTCATTCGATTGAGCTTTAAGTTCCTTGTGCTTATTGGCTTATTCGTTTCTTTTAGCTTATTTACTTTTAAAAGTTTTCTTAAAAAGTTCATTTTTTATGATTTGATTTAAAGGTTTGCTTATTTTATGTTTGGATAAGTTATTGATTGTGCTTATTTAGTATATTTCACTTTTGATTCGTGCTAGTCTTGGTGTGAGCTGATCATAGTAGCTTATCACTAGCTTATTTCGAATCCCTTATAAATCGGAAAGGGTCTAAACCCCTTTCCGATCACTATATTCCGACCCGAGCCTCCCCTGAATTCCGATCATTAAGATCGGATTAGGTAGTTTGATATTCTGATTTGATCCTTTTTCAGACATTCCGACGAGGACATTTTAGTTATTCCGATTGGGGGTGTTTTTAAACATTCCGATGGGGTCTTGCTTAGCATTCTGATTGCATCAATTTATTAACATTCCTATTGGGTCTTGCTTAGCATTCCGATTGCATCAATTTATTAACATTCCGATTGGGGTTATTGTTCAGTATTCCGATCATTCACATTTCCAACATTCCGATTAGCTTGTTTTCCATATATTCCGATTGCACTTTCCGATCAATCATTCCGATCATGTTTAGATTTTGTTTTCCGATGGTTTGAATTTCTTGTTTTTACAAAGTTTCTAAGTGTTAGTTTTATTAAGTGTTTAAGTATTTTTTCTTAATCTAACCTTTAAGTTTTCAAGCATTTAATTTTAACTCGTTACATTTAGTTTAATCTTTAAAACTTCTACTTTACTCAACGACACTTACTTATTTGCTATTAGTTAAAATTAGATAAACAAAACCAAACCATTCTCTTGTTCACCAAAAGACGATTGAGTCGCACTTTAGATCAGTAATCAATTCAAAGAGATTCGGACGATAATATTTTATACTTGGTTGCAAAAACCTTGTATTAAATGGCGCCGCTGCCGGCTCTCTTCGTTAAGATTAACGGTTTCTAGTGAGAGACGCATTGAATTTTGGGATCCGTTCTTTGAACGTTATTTTCCTTGCTTTAAATTTTTTTTCAGAAATCCTAAAAAATAAAAAATTCTTCAAAAATACAAAAACATTAAAAAATCATAAAAATAAATTCTTTTCCATAAGGTTTTGCACCAAAAAGATTATATAGATATTCTCTTTGTGCATATTTTTCTTCTGCAGGTGTATGCGTACTAGATCTTCGAACTATTCTGATCCTGAGACTCGTGAACATTTAGATATGGCTGGTGTTAATAACAACAATAATAACCCACCTCTACCCAATTTGAATAACAATAACAACAACAACAATGTCCCCCTACCTGATTTACGAACAATGGAGGAATTGTGTCAACCCACCATGAACGGACGCAGAGGCCCGATTGCGCCAATGCACGTCACGGCTCAGGAGTTTTCGTTGAAGCATCACACGATCCAACAAGTGCAAACTAACCCATTTCGCGGAATTCCGGATGATGACGCCAACAAACACCTCGACAAATTCATTACCATCACCCAAAGCATGAAGTGCCCCGGTGTTTCTATGGATGACCTTCGCCTTCAACTGTTTCCCCACTCGCTTTCTCACCATGCCGAAAAATGGTTTGACCGTCTCCCAAAGAATTCTATTCATACTTGGAATGACATGACTCAACGCTTTTTGTCGCGCTACTTTCCACCATCCATGGTCACAAGCCTTCGTAACCAAATTAGTGGATTCTTGCAAGACAATGATGAATCGCTCTTTGATGCTTGGGAACGATACAATGATTTGATCGACCGCTGTCCAAATCACAACATGCTCCCCGTTACTCTCATTGCGACTTTCTACAATGGTCTCACTTTTCGTGATCGTGACACGATCAAAGCCGCCGCCGGTGGTACTTTTATGAAAAGGAGACCAGAGGAGTGTAGAGAGTTGATTGAAAACATGACTACTCACCACAAGAATTGGCATTCATCCGCATCCTCAAGATCTAATCAGAGAGTCAATGTTTCTTCTACTACTTCCAATCCCGAGATAACCGAACTTACCCGACAAATCGCAAATATGCACAAGGATTTCATGTCCATGGCCACAAACCACTTTCAACAAGCTAAAGCTGTTGCTATTTCTTGTGACACATGTGGTGGTCCTCATTCGTACAATGATTGTCCTTCTACCCAAGGCAATTTTTCTGAAAATATTAACGCAGCATACAGTACTTATCCCACGGGAGGGTATCAAGCTCGTCCTCAAGGAGACCGTAGCTTGCTAAGTTATCGTTCAAACAATTATCTTGCTCCACCCGGTTCCCTCCTCCAAACCAAAACCAACAACAAAGCTATAACCGAAACAACCAATCCCAACCTCGTGCTAACAATCAATATCAATCCCAAAGAAACCCATACCCAACTCAAGGAAATTCTCAAGCTTACCAAGCTCCACCTCTCAATCAACCAATGGCATTAAATCAAGACGTCGAGACGCTCATGAAGACTAATAGAGAGATGGTGACGAATCTTCAGAGTCAAGTCGTCAACTTGAAGGGAGAAATGGCGAAACAAGGGAACGATATTCGAGCCGAGCTAAGGAATGACATGGCAAAACAAAGAAATGAAATTCGTGCAGGCATCAGAGACTCTTTCAGCACTCAAGCGCTTAACATACGTGATATGATCGGTTCGCTCATCCAAGGTAATCAACCCTCTTCTTCGGGTACTCTTCCGAGTAACACCGTTGCGAATCCAAGAGGGGAGATGAAAGCAATTACTACTCGTAGTGGAAAAGGTTATACGGAACCCGAGCTTCCTACACCTCCACCCGTGATTGTGAACAAGGAAAAAGAGCAACTTTCCCCACCTCCTTTGCCTTCTACCCCCATTTCCCCACCACCCGTGGTTGTGAGTGATCCTACTCCCCTAAAGCCTTCTTCTTCATCTAATATACCTTATCCTTCAAGGTTGAGGAAAGAGAAGCAAAAGAGCAAGGATGATATTCAAGTTTCGAACTTTCTAAAAATGTTTAAACAATTGAATTCTAACATCTCCTTTGCCGAGGCTCTCGCTCACATGCCCAAATACGCGAAAATGTTTAAAGATCTTCTTAGTGACAAGGAGAATCTTCTTGACATTGCTCAGACCCAACTTAATGAGAATTGCTCTGCCGTTCTCTTAAGGAAATTGCCCACCAAACTTGGTTATCCGGGTCGCTTCTTGATTCCTTGCAACTTCCCGGGAGTAGAGAATTGCATGGCCCTAGCCGATCTAGGTGCCAGTATAAACTTAATGCCTTTAAGTGTTTCGAAGCAATTATCTCTCCCCGAGCTAGTCACCACCAAAATGACTTTGGAATTAGCTAACCGTACGGTTGCTTATCCAGTGGGGATAGCCGAAGATGTCTTTGTTGGCGTTGACAAATTCACCTTCCCGGCGGATTTTGTCGTCGTTGACTACGAGATGGACCCCCGTGTTCCATTAATCGTTGGACGTCCCTTCTTGAGGACCGGTCGCACTCTAATTGATGTAGCCGCGGGCGAAATAATCATGAGAGTTGGTGACGATAAAATTTTCTTCAACATGGGTAAGATTTCTAAGAAACCTTATTCATATGAGAGTGCTAATGCTATTGATGTTCTCGATGAGGCTTGTGAAGAACATTTTCATGATGCTTGCAAAAGTACTCTCTCTTCTCTACCCAATGTTGAGACCGTTGCCTCAATTGCTCCGGCATTGACTCCTTTTGGAGAAAGTGACTTGGATGATTTCGAAGATAGCTTGGGTCCTCTAGATTTTAAGTATGATAATTCGTCCACCGATTGGGATGAAGACATTCGTACTATTGAGAGACTTCTCAATGAAGACCCGTTTTCTCCTCTTTCTCCTAAAGAGGTGACTAATGATGATCCATCGTTAGTTACACCATCTATTGAGGATCCTCCTAATCTTGAGCTTAAGGACCTACCTCCTCATCTTGAGTACTTTTTCCTGGAAGACGACAAGAAGTTACCGCGTCATCATCGCAAAGGACCGGAAAGAAGAAGAAAAATCCCGACTCATCGCCGTGTTGAAGAAGCATAAAAGAGCTATCGCTTGGAAAATCTCCGACATTCGCGGAATTGATCCTCACTTTTGCACACATAAAATTCTCATGAAGGACGACTTTAAGCCCACAATTCAAAGCCAACGAAGGGTGAATCCTAAAATCCATGAAGTCATCAAAAAAGAGGTTATCAAACTTCTTGATGCGGATATGATTTACCCTATTTCGGATTCACCATGGGTTAGTCCAGTCCATTGTGTGCCTAAGAAAGGCGGCATCACCGTTGTGCCCAATGAAAACAACGAGTTGATTCCTACCCGTCTCGTTACTGGGTGGAGAGTTTGTATAGACTACCGCAAACTCAATAATGCCACGAGAAAGGGTCATTTCCCTCTACCTTTTATGGACCAGATGCTTGAACGTTTAGCGGGTAATGAATATTACTGCTTTCTTGATGGTTTCTCGGGTTATTTCCAAATACCCATCGATCCCAAAGATCAAGAGAAGACAACATTCACTTGTCCCTATGGCACATTTGCTTACAAAAGAATGCCTTTTGGCTTATGCAATGCCCCCGGGACTTTCCAAAGGTGCATGTTAACTATCTTCCATGACATGGTTGAGCAAACCATGGAAGTCTTCATGGATGATTTCTCGATCTTCGGGGATTCCTTCTCTTCTTGCCTTACTAATTTGGAACGTATGCTTAAGCGGTGCGAAGACACTCGCCTTGTTCTGAATTGGGAAAAATGCCATTTTATGGTAAAAGAAGGCATTGTGCTAGGACACAAAATCTCTAAAGCCGGTCTTGAAGTCGACCGTGCTAAAGTAGATGTCATAGCCAAATTACCTCCACCTTCAACCGTGAAGGATGTGAGAAGTTTTCTGGGTCATGCGGGCTTCTATCGTCGATTCATTCAGGATTTCTCTAAAATCGCTCGCCCGATGACCCACCTCTTGGAAAAAGATACTCCTTTTATCTTTTCTAAAGAGTGTAACGAAGCCTTCAATCTTCTTAAGGATAAGCTCACTAAGGCACCGGTCTTGGTTACCCCTAATTGGGAGCTACCCTTTGAATTGATGTGCGATGCTAGCGACTTTGCTATTGGAGCGGTTTTAGGTCAAAGAGTAAATAAACACTTCCAACCAATCCACTATGCTAGCAAAACAATGACGGGGGCTCAATTGCATTATACGACAACCGAAAAAGAGCTTTTAGCTGTTGTCTATGCTTTTGAAAAATTTCGCCCCTATCTTGTTTTATCCACCACAATCGTATACACGGACCATTCCGCGTTGAAGTAATTGATGACTAAGCACGACTCTATGCCAAGACTTCTTCGCTGGGTTTTTGTAAAACCCGTAAAAATAAGGTCATAAATTAATTATATTTTTCAATTATTTTGAAGTATTTTATAACGTTAAATACTATTATGCTTAACGGTTTAAGTTGAAACCGATATTAAATATTATATTTTAATATTTTGACGAGTAACGAGGACTACAAGTAATCGCGATACCGACGGATGCCTAAAATTTTATATTTTATTATCGATCGTTTCGATATTTAATACTTTCAACGATATCGTTTTAATTACGTATCGAGTCATTATATTATTATTTTTCGTGTGCGTTTAAAGTTTTTAGTATTTTTACGAAACTCGAGTCTCGTAAATATTTCAAAATTTACAATTTATATTTTCTACCCTCTTAAACTATTTTATTACATTTTGGACCAAAACTATCACAAATTGGCAAAAACTACCCTAACCTTACACTATATATAGTTTTTCCACTAGCAACTCTTCATTTAAAAAAATTCATAAAACAAAATCACCATTTCTTTCTTCCCTTTCCTTTTTGGCCATACATCACAAACAACACAAATCATCAAAAATTTTGATGATCAACCTTGATCCATCCAAAAACAAAACAAGTCCCATTCCTATTTTTGAAAGGTGATTCTAATGATACCATTTTTACTTACATGCATTGAGTTTTGAATTTTGATAAAAAAAAACTAGGCATGTGTTAGAGATGATGATCAAATGATGTTTATGTAATGTTTTTGTTAAAAAGTTGAATTTTAATTTTTGGGTTTTTGATTTTGATGATGATACAAGTGTTAGGATTGGTTTATGGTGATATTAGGATGTTAGAATGATGATAAAAGTTGTTGATTTTGATCAAAAACTTGATTTTGTAAGAGATTTTTATAGTCAATTTTAGGCAGTAGGTTTGAGGCCATTTTCGAGGGTCTTATGTCTGAATATAGGATGATATGATGGGATTATGTTGTAGAGAATTTCGTTAGCTTCGATTTGATATAAAGTAGGCCTTCCAACTCCAAACGAGGTGGAAGTTACACTAGTTTGATTTTCGTGTACCGGGAGACGAGTGTTGACACAATCCGAAAATTGTTGTCGATATTTGGATCAAATCTCGGGGACTATAAAATGAGTTTCAAAATGATTCAAGGGCTGTTCTCAGGCTCCAAGTTTAGCATTATGAGTCTATTTTTAGAATCAAGTGGCGGTTTTACAAATGGAGTTGTTTAGAATGGTCAAAATGGTTTCGTAAGTCAAGGTCGCTAAACTGTCCGGATTTTGTGATTCAAAGATGAGTCGGGCAGGGAACTTTAGAAGTAAAATCTTTTGATGGGCTCTTGGGAGGACTTTCTACATATAGTAAGTGAGTTCTCTGAGTAGTATCTTAAAAAGTTGATATGTTTAAGTATGAGAAAACGGCTGGAACATTCGGTATGTTCCGGCAGATTTTTATTGAAGACATAGAATAATAAAATGAATATATAGGAGAGCGTAATAGTATCACTTGTATCGTTTTCTCTCGAGTTTGTCGTGATTTTATGAGTCGAGTTTTATATTCTTATGTATGGTTTATTTCTCGAGTCTATTATTAATGAACGCGCCTCATTTGATAGGTTGCGGTTCTCGTGTTTGAAAGGCATCATGTATCGTCGGCGATCGTCTCATTACTACTATCGGCTAAGGTGAGTCTATAGCCTCGCTTTATACTAGTTATTAAATAATTTTAAACCCTCGAGGGGGAATACATGTTTTATAAACTTAGAACACAAGATTTTTATGGTATGCTTGTCCCTTTATGAATGGACCTGTGGTTGCCTTTAAATTGCATTAAGTGATTGCCTTTGTTAAAGCCTCAATTATGGACCGTTAATTAACCTATGATGGGTTAACCGCTAGTACAATTAATAGATCTATGGGGGAAGACGCCCCGGTTCAGTTTTTGTGGACTTGTCATAGAAGCTTAGGCCGGACCTCCACACTGTTTGAACATATTGTATTGAGAAGTCAGGTATACGACAATGTACCATTAATCTAGAGGTAACCGACAATTAATAAATCTCCTGTCTTATCAGACCTCTAAAGGGAGTGTCTAAGGGCTCGGTTCCATGAGCTTATTGCAATTTATGCTATATACAGTTATCATTGTTGATACAAATTATTATTTGATGCTTATAAGCATGCCACAAACTTATAATCTTTGCTTGTGTTCAAATTGATTACATAAACCTATAGATTCACTCGGCATTTTTTCTGATTGTTTTACTCACATGTATTTCAGGTAATCAAGAAGTGGAAGCTTGGAGGTCACGAGAATGAAGTTGTGCACTGCTATGTTGTTCAAACTCTTTGATTTATTTATCGTTCCATTTTTAAAACAAACTAATATGTTGTTTTAACTTATCTTTTGGTAACAATTACTTGGGACTACGCTACTCGGATGAATGTTTTGGGAACGATAAATCTAAAACGTCTCTTTTCGAGTCGTTCTTTATAAATTATGTGTTGTTGTATCATTGTTTAGCACCCAAAGATGTATTCCGCTGCGTGTAAATTTGGGGGTGTTAAAGATTGGTACCAGAGCCATGAGTTATAGAGAACTAGGTCTTTATTTTAAAAACCTAAACTATAACTGTCAATTTTATTTTCAAAGAGTCATATGCACCGGACTTCGCGTGACTTCAGGTTCAAGCTACTTCTGGGATTACCACTTTAGTATGCGTTATTACGTATACCTTATTGCCAAGTATTTATAAATAAATACTATGATCCACTTATGGATATATATTTATATCTAGGATCCCTTTATCGATATATATTTATGTCGTTAAACTTTTTGTTAAAAGTTTATCATTTATTAATGATTAACTTAAATAAATACAATGAATTTCAAGATCTTTCTGTATTTATTTTTGAAGTATTTAAATTGATTTTATTGCAAAATTTTTATATTATGACCTTACATACCTTTATCTGCGCACGTTACTTTCATTTTTTTAACACTTTGAGATATCTATAAATATCCAAATTGTTTTCCGGATGTTTGTGCTTGGACGTCTTGAAGCGTAATCTCTAGACCATTGTGTAGCTCAATGTGTCCTCGGAATAGACTAACCGCTATCGTGTGAGTCACACATTTTGAAACATTTCTTAAAATCGTGTTGAATAATATCATGGTTTTCCATAATATTTTGTTGATTTTTATCACCGTTTTATACGACATGTGAAGATTTAATTCGTTGACATTTATATGTATCGACTCCGAAGTGTATTGTTCGCTTATATCTTGGTAACGTCATTCACCGTTTTGCTTCCTAAATTTCGTGTTGAATACCTTGAAGCATCTTATGTCATTCATTATATTATATTTTTATTTGATGCTCATTATGAGATTTATTTTTCATTGTTGTAAAATCCACAAGACATGTGTATATGTATATATATTTTGAGCCGTTAGGAAGTGTCGAATTAATGGAGAAACTACAGGGGGTGTAAAAACAGGTCAAAAATTAAAAGTAAAACCTGCGTTTTTAAAATAAAATAGTCAAACCTGCACAGAACTTGCAGGGGTATTTTGGTCATTTTGTATTGGGTTTCAGGTCTCGGGTAAAACTAGAAAGTCGTCTGAAACGTCGTTTTGCATCAAAATGCTTCAGACTCCGAGTCTTGGAGATGCGTTTATCGGGTCAATTAATCGACTCATATTTAAGAGTTAAATCTGATAGAAAAATTCAGAACATGGGTTTTAAACGTTTCTAAGCAGTTTTGATTTCATTTGAGATCGTAAAATTTTAACAAATATTATTTTACAACTAACTAATACTAATTGCATGTGAAAATGTTTAAAAATAGAAACATTACAGGTTTAGCAATTACCGGATTAATGGTGTAATTTGAAAATGAATAATATACTTTCTTAAAAGCATATTGTGTTGAGTATCTTACATAGAATACAGATGTGGATTGATTTATTCTTTTTATATATATGACTCAATTGTCATTCAATGTTATTTTATTTTTATTTTCTTCTAACCTTCCACTGATTTGGGTCGAGTTTTGAAGTTCTGTCTTCACATTCTTCGTCGAAATTCTCATCACGTGTCTCATGGCGTTTTTGTCTAAACCTTATAACCTTTTGAAACCTTAACAACTTGTAACAATTTCATTGGTTGTTTTATGAGCTACTATTTGCTACTTTTTGCAAATCTTTGGCTACTTTATACGTTGTCATGATGTCACCTTATAAATAAATCTTATATTGTTTTACGATTATTTTCACCAATTGTTTTTACTTTGGTCTTATAAAATACTTTTCGTAACATTAAAAGTTGCTTATTGAGTACCTCACAAATTACGTGTATCCTATAAATTTATAAACTATTTTTAAATTCCATTTTACAAATGGCATGGTTTATATAAACATAAGAAACGTAATACTTTTCGACGAAACGGAGCACTGCATTGCTAGCCCTAAATTATACATGGCCTGATCACCTATGTCTAATTTAGAAGGAGCCATGCTAGGCTGAATAGTAGTCACCTTAAAAATCTTGATAATAATCAACTTTTTACTTATAATTATGATAAAGATAAATAAAATGAAATAAATTGAAAAGAAGTTTTGAAAACCATTATATTTTATGCAAGTAGCACAATTTCTATGCATCCGCATATGTTTTCTTACCTTTCGCTAAACGAATTACGTGATTTTAAGTATGTTTTTACTCGATGATTGTTTTTCCACTTGTTACTTCATTTTGTCTTATAACTGAATTCTTTTGACTGCTCGTCTAATTATTGACTGTTAATAAATGACCTAAAAGTCTCGATATTTTATCCTTCCATCTCGTCCCATCTTCTTTATGCGACTGGGTAGATCTTTGGAATGTCTCCGCACGTGAATAATGAATTATCACTAGAGTGATTTCCGTATATCCGGGATGACGTCCGTCACTCTCGTTTGTCTCGAAATCCACTCTTGTGAACCGTGCTTTGACTTCTCTCTTTAAACACTAACATCATTCATTTGATTTGTTTTAATTATAAGTGATTATTAGGATTTTTCTTTGATTAAAATTTTTGTATGGATCTTATTTCCGATCATGTATCGACCACCGCTAAGTTAACGAACTGATATTGGTGAACCATCGACCGCACTAACAAAATTGACAACTTGTTTAATCTATTATTTCTTATCGTCTTACCATCGACGCCTTTATTTTATTATTCTCTTTGAGAATTCATACGACACCTGCTTCGTCCTCTTTTGTACCGTTGATTTCGTACTAATTGTTGACCATTATTTCCATTCGTATTCGTTTGTTATCTTATCACATTTTGAAACCTGAATATGTCCCATGTTTACTTTGACATATTAAACACCTATAAGTATATCGACAACTTATTATAATATTTTTATGGAACTTTTATACATTTTCCAATGATTTTCAATTATCGAAATAACCATTACAAGAAAAAGGTCAAATTCATACATCATATTTTGTATAACTAAAACTAATGTTTAAAATAAAATTATGTTCTATCTTTTGAAGTAATTGACTTATCATACTTTACTTTAAATGTAATGAAATTACCGGTTTAATTTATATTCCTAATAGTGATTTAATTTGGAAATTATATTTTCCATTTGTAACCATCAATATGAGTTTAACTAATAAATTCATGTCATTCTTTCGAAGTTTCTTAAGACAACCAAAATAAATTATGAAGCTATTTAACTTCTATCTTTAATATATCATATTTATCAAGAAAGTACCTCAATTGAGTTTTAAGGTAATACCAAATCCGGGACGGATAATTGTGACAAACGTTATTTTAATGTTAATATTTAATTCATTCTTCGCTCTAATTTTTCTAGTATTGCGAATTATTATGTTATACGGTTACGTGAGTCGGGATCCCTCGTCGATCGTCAACCTTAAATCATTTTACCACATCTTGTCCGTTTATGCGTTTATTGAATTCATTTTTATCTCGTTCTGTTCCTTGTATTGAAGATCACTATTTTATTCTGAGTTTAAAATGAATCTCGGGAAGCAGTGTATAAGAAGAAACGATAAGTGTCACCAGGATTTATGCGTGTACTTGTGGAATGATTGAGGAACGAATCTCTTAATGAATGGAGTTAATAAATTCGTTACGACCTCGAGGAGTATGTTGAAACCGACACCGCAAGTGGAAAGACTCTTGAGATCAAGTAGTTATTATCAAGGGTTCGTTCAAGGTTTTCTCGATGATTAACGATGGAGATCTATAATCGATGTTTATGTTCGACCTTTTCTTTTATGTACTTATATGGTGTGTGATCTAGTCAAATGATCGTAAGTTGTGAGAACTTGAGGCGGCATCATCCGATAACGTCCGATCATGTAGAGCACATATTATGTAATATCTTTTTGACTTTCAACGACGATGTTCATTGAGTTTTTGAATGCGTATTGGCGAAAGTGAGATGGTGTCTTTGTATTATCTTTTGAGTAGGGACCCGCGTGTGAGCGCCCTCCGATGACGAAAATGTTTTTCTTGTTAGTTCTTTTTGATGTATGTCCATGGCTATCCGGCCGATGGATATTAATACTCGCTTTAGCAACCAAGTATAAAATCTTATCGTCCGAATCTTTTCGAATTGATTACCGATCTAAAGTGCGACTCAATTGTCTTTTGGTGAACAAGAGAATGGTTTGGTTTGTTTATCTAATTTTAACTAAAAGCAAATAAGTAAGTGTCGTTGAGTAAAATTAAAGTGTTTAAGAATTAAAGTAAAAGCTATGTAGAAAAAGTTTAAGTAAAAACTTAAAAACTTAAAAACATGTTCCATCGCAATATAACAGTTCATTTCTGTCGGAATGCACCAAATCATAACCATCGGAATATCACTAAAATAAGCCATCGGAATAATCAAAACAAAGGTCCATCGGAATGCAACAACAAAATACCCATCGGAATGTTTTTAGATCGCAAAGATCCAGATCGGAATGTTGTAAAAACTTCTATCGCAATGTGCATCTATCGGAAAGCTTACTTAGCGCAATGTTGCTGTCGAAAAATGGGCAGCACTTCGTCTTAGCAAAGACCTTGATCCCGTCGGAATGTGCGATCGCAATGAGCGATCGCAACCCAGATCGGAATAAGGGGGAAATAGACACCCGATCGCAAAGTTGAACCCTAATGGGTTATTGCGATCAAACACTGAAATCTATCGGAATGTGTAGAAACCCAAAGTTGCGATGGAAGTAATGTTAATCTGAAATTGGTGGAAATCTTAAAACTCAATAAGCACAATCAATAATCTGTTTTATCCAAAACTTAAACAACTCGAAAAGCTTAAATTTGACAACTTGTAGAACATAAAAGATTACAAACTTTATGAAATGACTTTTGAAATGACTAAAACCTTGTGAAATCCGAAAATCAATAAGCTAAAACTTGTAATAAGCCGATAAGCATTACGAGCTTATAACTTTTACGTGTATGAGCTTAAGTATAACCAAAGAAGATTAATCCTTCAATCACGAAATCATTAAATCATACGCATGAAGTATGCAAATCGGATCAAAGATAAAGTAAATCAAGAAATGTAGAATGAGATTAAAGGAAACAAAGCTTAAACTTAAACTTTTGATTTAAGAAACTCAAATACAAAGATTAATGAAAGCTTAAAGGAAAGATGAAAAACTTAGTGAGAGAAAGTTTAAGACTTTCTCTCTCTAAAACTAGAAAGAAAAGTGCAAAATGAAAAACTAAAAAAAATTCAAGACTAACTCCCTCCTAATGTGTATTAGGAGGGTATTTATAGGGAAGGTGGAAGGGGTGCATGTGTTGCATCTTCTTTCTTGCTTTCTTCACGTCTTCTCGACTCGACTTTAATTCTTTTTCTTTTCTCGATGTCGTCTCGGGATTTGAACTTGTCTTTTAATTTTCTTCTTCTATTATACTTAAGTTCTTCGACTTCATTAAATTTCCGTTTTTAGACTTTTTCTTCGATAAATCTTCAGAATAGGTCTTGGACTTCCGTTCTTTTTGCACTCTTGATCTTTTGACTTCGTCTTTTCTCGTTTTCTTCGATAAAAGCCCGTGAAAGCCCGTGTTTTCTTCCTTTTTCATATTTTGGTCCTAAAACACAATAAAAACACAAACCACGCATAATTCCGACTTTTACGACATAACTCACACGTTTTGGTCTTTTTTTATTGGAAATAAGTGGTAAAAGGATAAGTGTTTTCACACTTATTAAATCACTTGACCATTGCAATGCCCTCATGTAATGCATTAATTTTAAAGAACGGTTTACATTTTCCATCATAAATAACCCACCTTGGCCTTTATTAAATACTAAATATAAAAAGATAGAACAAGTAAAGAAATCAAACACTTACATTGGTTTTGGCAGCCATGAACGTTTATCATCCTCAAGTTTCACGTTCCCCATACCAAGCTTAAAAACGAGATCATTGTTATTATAAGTTAGCAAACTATCACGAACTCATGTGGGCCAATTATTCACTTAGACTCCCTTATTCCTAGGTGTATCTCTTATATTTTATTTTTTTCTTGAATGATCACGAGGATGCATTGTTTGACTTATTTCGATAGTTATTTAGGCCGAAAATAAAGTGAACGATTTAATCAATAGTTAGCTAAAGGACCAAATCTTTTAGAACTGCTTCTCGGGACCTCATAAAGTTCATATCTTGGCATAACTTGCTTCACGATTTGAGACCTTTCTCGGACCGATTTTTTTTGCAGCGACTTCATACTATGAATCTTTGAGAGACGTTCTTGAAATTATGGTCTTCTCTTCATACTAGGAATTTCTTCACTTGAAGTTTTGAGAGATTCTTCATCTTTGGACCACGACTTATTCATTTTTCTCAAATCTTTATTTTGGACTTCGATATACAATGATCCGCCTCCTTTTAGGACTTGGATCTATTTATCCTCATACATTGTTAGGGTCTTTTTGGATAGACTTCTCCATGATCTTTAGGGGAGTATTTGCTTTTCGTCGTGTGTCTCGATCCTTCATATTGATTTTCGATAAATGATTCTTCACATCACTTTTGGATCTTTAGCAACAAAATGTAGCCCTCATGCCTTGTTAGGGCCTTTTCGGACTCGCCAACATTCCGATGGGTATTTTGTTGTTGCATTCCGATGGACCTTTGTTTTTATTATTCCGATGGCTTATTTTAGTGATATTCTAATGGTTATGATTTGGTGCATTCCGACAGAAATGATAGTTATATTGCGATGGAACATGTTTTTAAGTTTTGAAGTTTTTACTTAAAGTTTTCTACATAGCTTTTACTTTAATTCTTAAACACTTTAATTTTACTCAACGACACTTACTTATTTGCTTTTAGTTAAAATTAGATAAACAAACCAAACCATTCTCTTGTTCACCAAAAGACAATTGAGTCGCACTTTAGATCGGTAATCAATTCGAAAAGATTCGGACGATAAGATTTTATACTTGGTTGCTAAAGCGAGTATTAAATGGCGCCGCTGCCGGCTCTTTTCGTTACGATTAAAGGTTTTTAGTGAGAGACGCATTGAATTTTGGGATCCGTTCTTTGAACGTTACTTTCATTGCTTTAAAAATTTTCAAAAATCCTAAAAAATATATAAAACTCTTCAAAAATTCAAAAAAATTAAAAAATCATAAAAAGCAATTCTTTTCTAATGGTTTGCACCAAAAAGATTATATAGATATTCTCTGTGTATATTTTTCTTCTACAGGTGTCTTTGTATTATCTTTTGAGTAGGGACCCGCGTGTGAGCACCCTCCGATGACGAAAATGTTTTTCTTGTTAGTTCTTTTTGATGTGTGTCCATGGCTATCCGACCGATGGATATTAATACTCGCTTTAGCAACCAAGTATAAAATCTTATCGTCCGAATCTTTTCGAATTGATTACCGATCTAAAGTGTGACTCAATTGTCTTTTGGTGAACAAGAGAATGGTTTGGTTTGTTTATCTAATTTTAAATAAAAGCAAATAAGTAAGTGTCGTTGAGTAAAATTAAAGTGTTTAAGAATTAAAGTAAAAGCTATGTAGAAAAACTTTAAGTAAAAACTTTAAAACTTAAAAACATGTTCCATCGCAATATAACAGTTCATTTCTGTCGAAATGCACCAAATCATAACCATCGGAATATCACTAAAATAAACCATCAGAATAATCAAAACAAAGGTCCATCGGAATGCAACAACAAAATACCCATCAGAATGTTTTTAGATCGCAAAGATCCAGATCGGAATGTTGTAAAAACTTCTATCGCAATGTGCATCTATCGGAAAGCTTACTTATCGCAATGTTGCTGCCGAAAAATGGGCAGCACTTCGTCTTAGCAAAGACCTTGATCCCGTCGGAATGTGCGATCGCAATGAGCGATCGCAACCCAGATCGGAATAAGGGGGAAATAGCCACCCGATCGCAAAGTAGAACCCTAATGGGTTATTGCGATCAAACACTGAAATCTATCGGAATGTGTAGAAACCCCAAGGTTGCGATGGAAGTAATGTTAATCCGAAATTGGTGGAAATCTTAAAACTCAATAAGCACAATCAATAATCTATTTTATCCAAAACTTAAACAACTCGAAAAGCTTAAATTTGACAACTTGTAGAACATAAAAGATTACAAACTTTATGAAATGACTTTTGAAATGACTAAAACCTTGTGAAATCCGAAAATCAATAAGCTAAAACTTGTAATAAGCCGATAAGCATTACGAGCTTATAACTTTTACGTGTAAGAGCTTAAGTATAACCAAAGAAGATTAGTCCTTCAATCACGAAATCATTAAATCATACGCATGAAGTATGCAAATCGGATCAAAGATAAAGTAAATCAAGAAATGTAGAATGAGATTAAAGGAAACAAAGCTTAAACTTAAACTTTTGATTTAAGAAACTCAAATACAAAGATTAATGAAAGCTTAAAAGAAAGATGAAAAACTTAGTGAGAGAAAGTTTAAGACTTTATCTCTCTAAAACTAGAAAGAAAAGTGCAAAATGAAAAACTAAAAAAAATTCAAGACTAACTCCCTCCTAATGTGTATTAGAAGGGTATTTATAGGGAAGGTGGAAGGGGTGCATGTGTTGCATCTTCTTTCTTGCTTTCTTCACGTCTTCTCGACTCGACTTTAATTCTTTTTCTTTTCTCGATGTCGTCTCGGGATTTGAACTTGTCTTTTAATTTTCTTCTTCTATTAGACTTAAGTTCTTCAACTTCATTAAATTTCCGTTTTTAGACTTTTTCTTCGATAAATCTTCAGAATAGGTCTTGGACTTCCGTTCTTTTTGCACTCTTGATCTTTTGACTTCGTCTTTTCCCGTTTTCTTCGATAAAAGCCCGTGAAAGCCCGTGTTTTCTTCCTTTTTCATATTTTGGTCCTAAAACACAATAAAAACACAAACCACGCATAATTCCGACTTTTACGACATAAATCACACGTTTTGGTCTTGTTTTTATTGGAAATAAGTGGTAAAAGGATAAGTGTTTTCACACTTATTAAATCCCCTACACTTGACCATTGCAATGCCCTCATGCAAAGCATTAATGTTAAAGCACGGTTTACATTTTCCATTATAAATAACCCACCTTGGCCTTTATTAAATACTAAACATAAAAAGATAGAACAAGTAAAGAAATCAAACACTTACATTGGTTTTGGCAGCCATGAAGGTTTATCATCCTCAAGTTTCACGTTCCCCATACCAAGATTAAAAACGAGATCATTGTTATTATAAGTTAGCAAACTAACACGAACTCATGTGGGCCAATTATTCACTTAGACTCCCTTATTCCTAGGTGTATCTCTTATATTTTATTTTTATCTTGAATGATCACGAGGATGCATAGTTTGACTTATTTCGATAGTTATTTAGGCCGAAAATAAAGGGAACGATTTAATCAATAGTTAGCTAAAGGAACAAATCTTTTAAAACTGCTTCTCGGGACCTCATAAAGTTTATATCTTGGCATAACTTGCTTCACGATTTGAGACCTTTCTCGGACCGATTTTTTTGGCAGCGACTTCATACTTCGAATCTTTGAGAGACGTTCTTGAAATTATGGTCTTCTCTTAATACTAGGAATTTCTTCACTTGAAGTTTTGAGAGATTCTTCATCTTTGGACCACGACTTATTCATTTTTCTCTAATCTTTATTTTGGACTTCGATATACAACGATCCGCCTCCTTTTAGGACTTGGATCTATATATCCTCATACCTTGTTAGGGTCTTTTTGGATAGACTTCTCCATGATCTTTAGGGAAGTATTTGCTTTTCGTCGTGTGTCTCGATACTTCATATTGATTTTCGATAAATGATTCTTCACATCACTTTTGGATCTTTAGCAATAAAATGTAGCCCTCATGCCTTGTTAGGGCCTTTTCGGACTCGCCAATCTTCGCATCCCGCTTCAATAAGTTATGCCTTGGCTATGAACTCTAATCCATACCGAGCAACTTTTAAACGATCTGGGGCTAGAAGCTAAGTAACCTTTTAAATCGTACAACCTTATTTATTGCAGATAAATTTATTAACAAGCGAAGGGAGAATAGGCTTATAATTAACTCACATAAATTCACGAAAGAATACCGAACTTATAATTGACTCTATCATCTCTCGTTCTCCACAGTTTAAAATCTCAAGGAATGAGACTCGTGGATGCTTAGCATATTAAATCAATGTTTTGGGTTTTCGAGTCATCTATAGGATCTTGCAAATTCTTAGACTTTTTCAAGTTTAGAAATCGCATTTTAAAGTTCCCTTGATAAACGTCTCTCTAGGATCAATTATAGGAGCTTGCGAAAAGTTCTTGTTCTTAACCCGTGAGAGTTAAGACTTTCGCGTTTTATAGCTCCCTATATAAAAGCCTAGAAAAATTTGACTTAAACACGTTAAGGATACTAGCTAGAGTAAACTTAGATAAGTAAACTCGGGTTGAGTCAAAATGTTCACGACTAAGAAAAAATTTAAAACCACTTATTGAAAATTTATTCTAGCAAGGAAAGAAAATAAACATAATAAAGGAAAATGCAACTATACAACTAGGCCAAAATAGATTAAAAATTTTGAAAAATGTCGAAAAATCAAATTTTTCGTTTAAAATGAGGGCAAATTCATGGAAAAGACCACTTACTTCGATAGAAGTCCCCCCTACACTTGAGATAAACATTGTCCTCAATGTTTAAGCATGTGGGAGTAAACTCCCCTACACTTATGACATTGTGCACTTTGTTTAAATGTTGCTAAGGAAAGGACAACTAAAGTGAATTCAATGTGAACATATAAAATATGAAATATTGAACACAAGAGTTTAGGATAGAACCGGGAAGATGGGAACACGGTATCACGGTTCGTCAAAAGTCATCAAGGTGGATCTTTGAAGCTTTAATCTCTGCACAGTACAAGAAACAAGACAACAAACACATACGGGGCTCCCCCTACACTTATTATGAAAGCAGTAAAGTATAGATCACGGGTTGCCTCCCGAGAAGCGCTTGTTTTTGTTCACCGAGTCACGAGCCTGACTCGACCCAATTTAGTTCATGAGGAACGTGGTGAGGGATGGAATCATCTCATGGGAGATGTCCTCACCAAAGTACAGCTTCAGACGCTGGCCATTCACCTTGAAATTGGGCCCATTCGGCTGAGAAAGCTCAATGGTACCATAAGGAAAGACTTTGGCGACGGTGAATGGACCAGACCAGCGGCTCTTTAACTTGCCAGAGAAGATCTTTAACCGAGAGTTAAAAAGTAAGACTTGATCACCAACTTGGAACTCTCGGTTCTTAATCCTTGCGTCATGAATGATCTTGGTCTTCTCCTTGTAGATCAGTGAGTTCTCGTAAGCTTCATTCCTCAGTTCGTTGAGCTCGTTGAGTTGAATCTTGCGGAGATCACCGGCTTTGTTGATGTCCAAGTTAGCCCACTTCAAGGCCCAGTGCGCCTTATGTTCCAGCTCGATGGGGAGGTGGCATGCTTTCCCGTACACAAGACGATAAGGCATACAGCCGATCGGGGTCTTATAAGCAGTACGGAAAGCCCACAGAGCATCATCTAACCTATCGGCCCACGCGGCGCGATGCTCTCCCACAGTACGCTCCAAAATTCGCTTCAATCCACGGTTGGATATCTCGGCTTGCCCATTGGTTTGGGGATGATAGGCGGTGGAAAGACGATGATTAACACCATACTTAGCCATGACTCTTGCAAATTGATCATTGCAAAAATGAGTCCCGCGGTCACTGATAATAGCACGAGGAACGCCGAATGGAGCGAAAATCTGCTTCAAAAAGTTCACAACCACCCTCTCATCGTTCGTAGGGAGAGCCTTGGCTTCAACCCATTTAGAAACGTAGTCAACTGCGACGAGGATGTATTTGTTCCCTTTAGATGAGGGAAATGGCCCCATAAAGTCGATGCCCCAGACGTCAAAGATTTCACATACTTGTATGAATTTTTTAGGCATCTCATCTTTATGTGAGATCTTGCCTTGGCGTTGGCAAGCATCACAATGCTTAACCATTTCGTGAGCATCACGATAAATGGTGGGCTAGTAGAATCCAAAGTCAAACACTTTTTTAGCGGTGTAGTTGGGACCAAAGTGACCACCAGTGGGTCCTTTGTAGCAAGCCTGGAGAATGTCAAAAGCTGCCGGTCCGTCAACACATCGACGAATGATCAAATCAGCACATTGTTTGAATAGATAAGGGTCATCCCGAAAGTAAGTCTTAACATCATTCAAGAACTTCTTCTTTTGTTGGGATGTTAACCCTTTGATGAGAATACCACCCGCTAAGTAGTTTGCAATGTCCGCAAACCATGGGGTGTCATCAAGATTGAGATTTATAGACATTAAGGTCTCAAGGGGGAAGAGTCATTGATCTCTTTGTTCGGATGATCCCCTCGATATGGATCCTCAAGTCGACTCAGATGATCCGCGACCAGGTTTTCAGCACCCTTTTTGTCACGAATTTCAATGTTGAATTCTTGAAGGAGTAAAACCCAGCGAAGAAGTCTTGGCTTAGAATCATGCTTAGTCATCAAGTACTTCAACGCGGAATGGTCCGTGTATACGATGGTGGGGGATAAAACAAGATAGAGGCGACATTTTTCAAAAGCATAGACAACAGCTAAAAGCTCTTTTTCGGTTGTCGTATAATGCAATTGAGCCCCCCGTTATTGTTTTTCTAGCATAGTGGATTGGTTGGAAGTGTTTATTCACTCTTTGGCCCAAAACGCACCAATAGCAAAGTCGCTAGTATCGCACATCAATTCAAAGGGTAGCTCCCAATTAGGGGTAACCAAGACCGGTGCCTTAGTTAGCTTATCCTTAAGAAGATTGAAGGCTTCGAGACACTCTTTAGAAAAGATAAAGGAGTATCTTTTTCCAAAAGGTGGGTCATCGGGCGAGCGATTTTAGAGAAATCCTGAATGAATCGACGATAGAAGCCCGCATGACCCAGAAAACTTCTCACACCCTTCACGGTTGAAGGTGGAGGTAATTTGGCTATGACATCTACTTTAGCACGGTCGACTTCAAGACCGGCTTTAGAGATTTTGTGTCCTAGCACAATGCCTTCTTTTACCATAAAATGGCATTTTTCCCAATTCAGAACAAGGCGAGTGTCTTCGCACCGCTTAAGCATACGTTCCAAATTGGTAAGGCAAGAAGAGAAGGAATCCCCAAAGACCGAGAAATCATCCATGAAGACTTCCATGGTTTGCTCAACCATGTCATGGAAGATAGCCAACATGCACCTTTGGAAAGTCCCGGGGGCATTGCATAAGCCAAAAGGCATCCTTTTGTAGGCAAATGTGCCATAGGGACAAGTGAATGTTGTCTTCTCTTGATCTTGGGGATCGATGGGTATTTGGAAATAACCCGAGAAACCATCAAGAAAGCAGTAATATTCATTACCCGCTAAACGTTCAAGCATTTGGTCCATAAAAGGTAGAGGGAAATGATCCTTTCTCGTGGCATCATTGAGTTTGCGGTAGTCTATACAAACTCCACCCAGTAACGAGACGGGTAGGAATCAACTCGTTGTTTGCATTGGGCACAACGGTGATGCCGCCTTTCTTAGGCACACAATGGACTGGACTAACCCATGGTGAATCCGAAATAGGGTAAATCATACCCGCATCAAGAAGTTTGATAACCTTTTTTTTGATGACTTCATGGATTTTAGGATTCACCCTTCGTTGGCTTTGAATTGTGGGCTTAAAGTCGTCCTCCATGAGAATTTTATGTGTGCAGAAGTGAGGATCAATTCCGCGGATGTCGGAGATTTTCCAAGCGATAACTCTTTTATGCTTCTTCAACACGACAATAAGTCGGGATTTTTCTTCTTCATTCAGGTCCTTTGCGATGATGACTGGTAACATCTCGTTGTCTTCCAGGAAAACGTACTCAAGATGAGGAGGTAGGTCTTTAAGCTCAAGAGTAGGAGGATCCTCAATAGATGGTGTAACTAAGGATGGATCATCATTAGTCACCTCTTTAGGAGAAGGAGGAGAAAACGGGTCTTCATTGAGAAGTCTCTCAATAGTACGAATGTCTTCATCCCAATCAGTGGACGAATTATCATACTTAATATCGAGAGGACCCAAGCTAGCTTCGAAATCATCCAAGTCACTTTCTCCAAAAGGAGTCAATGCCGGAGCAATTGAGGCAACGGTTTCAACATTGGGTAGAGAAGAGAGAGTACTTTTGCAAGCATCATGAAAATGTTCTTCACAATCCTCATCGAGAACATCAATAGCATTAACACTCTCATATGAATAAGGTTGCTTAGAAATCTTACCCATGTTGAAGACAATTTTATCGTCACCAACTCTCATGATTATTTTGCCCGCGGCTACATCAATGAGAGTGCAACCGATCCTCAAGAAGGGACGGCCAACGATTATTGGAACACGAGGATCCATCTCGTAGTCAACGACAACAAAATCCGCCGAGAAGGTGAATTTTTCGACGCCAACAAAGACATCTTCGGCTATCCCCACTGGATAAGCAACCGTACGGTTGGCTAATTCCAAAGTCATTTTGGTGGGGACTAGCTCGGGGAGAGATAACTGCTTCCAAACACTTAAAGGCATTAAGTTTATACTAGCACCTAGATCGGCTAGGGCCATGCAATTCTCTACTCCCGGGAAGTTGCAAGGAATCAAGAAGCGACCCGGATCACCAAGTTTGGTGGGCAATTTCCTTAAGAGCACTGCGGAGCAGTTCTCATTAAGTTGGGTCTGAGCAATGTCAAGAAGCTTCTCCTTGTCACTTAGAAGATCTTTAAACATCTTAGCGTATTTAGGCATGTGAGCGAGAGCCTCGGCAAAGGAGATGTTATAATTCAATTGTTTAAACATTTTTGAGAAAGTTTGAAACCTGAATATCATCCTTGCTCTTTTGCTTCTCTTTCCTCAACCTTGAAGGATAAGGTATATTGGATGAAGAAGAAGGCTTTAGGGGAGTAGGATTACTCACAACTACGGGCGGTGGGGAAATGGGGATAGAAGGTGAAGGAGGTGGGGAAAGTTGCTCTTTTTCCTTGTTCACAATCACGGGTGGAGGTGTAGGAAGCTCGGGTTCCGTATAACGTTTTCCACTACGAGTGGTGATTGCTTTCATCTTCCCTCTTGGGTTCGCAACGGTGTTACTCGGAAGAGTACCCGAAGAAGAGGGTTGATTACCTTGGATGAGCGAACCAATCATATCACGAATGTTAAGCGCTTGAGTGCTGAAAGAATCTATGATGTCGGCACGAATTTTCATTGCTTTGTTTTGCCATATCATTCCTTAGCTCGGCTCGAATATCCCTCCCTTGTTTCGCCATTTCGCCCTTCAAGTTGATGACTTGACTCTGAAGATTCGTCACCAGCTCCCGATTAGTCTTCATGAACGTCTCGACGTCTGGACTCACTACCATCGGTTGATTAAGAGGTGGAGCTTGGTAAGCTTGAGAATTTCCTTGAGGTGGGTATGGGTTTCTTTGGGATTGATATTGATTGTTAGCACGAGGTTGGGATTGATTGTTTCGGTTATAGCTTTGTTGTTGGTTTTGGTTCTGAGGAGGGAAACCGGGTGGAGCAAGATAGTTATTTGAACGATAACTTAGCAAGCTACGGTCTCCTTGAGGATGAGCTTGATAGCCTCCCGTGGGATAAGTACCGTATGCTGCGTTAACGTTTTCAGAAAAATTGCCTTGAGTGGAAGGACAATCATTGTAGGGGTGAGGACCACCGCATGTGTCACAAGAAATAGCAACGACTTTAGCTTGTTGAAAGTGGTTTGTGGCCATGGTCATGAAATTCTTGTTCATCTCAGTGAGTTGTCGAGAAATTTCAGTCATCTCAGGATTGGAAGTAGTAGAAGAAACATTGACTCTCGTGTTAGATCTTGAGGATGCGGATGAATCCTAATTCTTGTGGTGAGTAGTCATGTTTTCAATCACCTCTCTAAACTCCTCCGGTCTCCTTTTCATAAAAGTACCACCGGCGGCGGCATTGATCGTGTCACGATCACGAAAAGTGAGACCATTGTAGAAGGTGTCAATGAGAGTGACGGGGAGCATATTGTGATTTGGACAGCGGTCGATCAAATCATTGTATCGTTCCCAAGCATCGAAGAGCGATTCATCATTGTCTTGCATGAATCCACTGATTTGGTTACGAAGGCTCGTGACCATGGATGGAGGGAAGTAGCGCGACAAAAAGCGTTGAGTCATATCATTCCACGTATGAATAAAATTCTTCGGGAGACGGTCAAACCATTTTTCGGCATGGTGAGAAAGCGAGTGGGAAAAAGTTGAAGGCGAAGGTCATCCATAGAAACACCGGGGCACTTCATGCTTTGGGTAATGGTAATGAATTTGTCGAGGTGTTTGTTGGCATCATCATCCGGAATTCCGCGAAACAGGTTAGTTTGCACTTGTTGGATCATGTGATGCTTCAACGAAAACCCTGAGTCGTGACGTGCATTGGCGCAATCGGGCCTCCGCGTCCGTTCATGGTGGGTTGACACAATTCCTCCATTGTCCGTAAATCAGGTAGGAGGACATTGTTGTTGTTGTTGTTGTTGTTATTCAAATTGGGTTGAGGTGGGTTGTTATTGTTGTTATTAACACCAGCCATATCTAGATCTTCACGAGTCTCGGGCTCAGAATAGTTCTAAGATCTAGTACGCATACACCTGCAGAAGAAAAATATACACAGAGAATATCTATATGCGGAATAATCAAAACATGTTCCATCGAAATATAACAGTTCATTTCTCTCTCTAAAACTAGAAAGAAAAGTGCAAAATGAAAAACTAAAAAAAATTCAAGACTAACTCCCTCCTAATGTGTATTAGGAGGGTATTTATAGGGAAGGTGGAAGGGGTGCATGTGTTGCATCTTCTTTCTTGCTTTCTTCACGTCTTCTCGACTTGACTTTAATTCTTTTTCTTTTCTCGATGTCGTCTCGGGATTTGAACTTGTCTTTTAATTTTCTTCTTCTATTAGACTTAAGTTCTTCGACTTCATTAAATTTCCGTTTTTAGACTTTTTCTTCGATAAATCTTCAGAATAGGTCTTGGACTTCCGTTCTTTTTGCACTCTTGATCTTTTGACTTCGTCTTTTCCCGTTTTCTTCGATAAAAGCCCGTGAAAGCCCGTGTTTTCTTCCTTTTTCATATTTTGGTCCTAAAACACAATAAAAATACAAACCACGCATAATTCCGATTTTTACGACATAAATCACACGTTTTGGTCTTGTTTTTACCCGAAAATCCTGTCATTTATTCTTGTCGTCGAAAGAGCTTCGTGTGACTCATAAAATTTTCATGTGTCGAGCTTGACGAGTAACTGGTGGATAAGGATTTATTTATTCCTTTTTGGTGAGATACAACTTGACGACAAGTTGCGTTTTGTAAAAGAACCAGTGGAGATCGTGGATCGAGATTCACGTGGGAACGTGAAGACTTATTTATAAGGAATGCCCTCATCCTTCCGGTTAGTGAACAACTCGTGTATGAGGCGAGTTGAGCGCCGGGACGTCGCTCCCTTAAGGTGGTGAGGATGTAAAACCCGTAAAAATAAGGTCATAAATTAATTATATTTTTCAATTATTTTGAAGTATTTTATAACGTTAAATACTATTATGCTTAACGGTTTAAGTTGAAACTGATATTAAATATTATATTTTAATATTTTGACGAGTCACGAGGACTACTAGTAATCGCGATACCGACGGATGCCTAAAATTTTATATTTTATTATCGATCGTTTCGATATTTAATACTTTCGACGATATCGTTTTAATTACGTATCGAGTCGTTATATTATTATTTTTCGTGTGCGTTTAAACTTTTTAGTATTTTTACGAAACCCGAGTCTCGTAAATATTTCAAAATTTACAATTTATATTTTCTACCCTCTTAAACTATTTTATTACATTTTGGACCAAAACTATCACAAATTGGCAAAAACTACCCTAACCTTACTCTATATATAGTTTTTCCACTAGCAACTCTTCATTTAAAAAATTCATAAAACAAAATCACCATTTCTTTCTTCCCTTTCCTTTTTGGCCATACATCACAAACAACACAAATCATCAAAAATTTTGATGATCAACCTTGATTCATCCAAAAACAAAACAAGTCCCATTCTTATTTTTGAAAGGTGATTCTAATGATACCATTTTTACTTACATGCATTGAGTTTTGAATTTGGATAAAAAAAACTAGGCTTGTTAGGTGGTGATTTTGATCATGCATGTGTTAGAGATGATGATCAAATGATGTTTATGTAATGTTTTTGTTAAAAAGTTGAATTTTAATTTTTAGGTTTTTGATTTTGATGATGATACAAGTGTTAGGATTGGTTTATGGTGATATTAGGATGTTAGAATGATGATAAAAGTTGTTGGTTTTGATCAAAAACTTGATTTTGTAAGAGATTTTTATAGTCAATTTTAGGCAGTAGGTTTGAGGCCATTTTCGAGGGTCTTAAGTCTGAATATAGGATGATATAATTGGATTATGTTGTAGAGAATTTCGTTAGCTTCGATTTGATATAAAGTAGGCCTTCCAACTCCAAACGAGGTGGAAGTTACACTAGTTTGATTTTCGTGTACCGGGAGACGAGTGTTGACACAATCCGAAAATTGTTGTCGATATTTGGATCGAATCTCGGGGACTATAAAATGAGTTTCAAAATGATTCAAGGGCTGTTCTCAGGCTCCAAGTTTAGCATTTTGAGTCTATTTTTAGAATCAAGTGGCGGTTTTACAAATGGAGTTGTTTAGAATGGTCAAAATGGTTTCGTAAGTTAAGGTCGCTAAACTGTCCGGATTTTGTGATTCAAAGATGAGTCGGGCAGGGAACTTTAGAAGTAAAATCTTTTGATGGGCTCTTGGGAGGACTTTCTACATATAGTAAGTGAGTTCTCTGAGTAGTATCATAAAAATTTGATATGTTTAAGTATGGGAAAACGGCTTGGACATTCGGTATGTTCCGGCAGATTTTTATTAAAGACATAGAATAATAAAATGAATATATAGGAGAGCGTAATAGTATCACTTGTATCGTTTTCTCTCGAGTTTGTCGTGATTTTATGAGTCGAGTTTTATATTCTTATGTATGGTTTATTTCTCGAGTCTATTATTAATGAAAGCACCTCATTTGATAGGTTGCGGTTCTCGTGTTTGAAAGGCATCATCTATCGTCGGCGATCGTCTCATTACTACTATCGGCTAAGGTGAGTGTATAGCCTCGCTTTATACTAGTTATTAAATGATTTTAAACCCGCGAGGGGGAATACATGTTTTATAAACTTAGAACACAAGATTTTTATGGTATCCTTGTCCCTTTATGAATGGACCCGTTGTTGCCTTTAAATTGCATTAAGTGATTGCCTTTGTTAAAGCCTCAATTATGGACCGTTAATTAACCTATGATGGGTTAACCGCTAGTACAATTAATAGATCTATGGGGGAAGCCGACCCGGTTCAGTTTTTGTGGACTTGTCATAGAAGCTTAGGCCCGACCTCCACACTGTTTGAACATATTGTATTGAGAAGTCAGGTATACGGCAATGTACAATTAATCTAGAGGTAACCGACAATTAATAAATCTCCTGTCTTATCAGACCTTGAAAGGGAGTTTCTAAGGGCTCGGTTCCATGAGCTTATTGCAATTTATGCTATATACAATTATCATTGTTGATGTAAATTATTATTTGATGCTTAATAGAATGCCACAAACTTATAATCTTTGCTTGTGTTCAAATTGATTACATAAACCTATAGATTCACTCGGCATTTTTGCTGATTGTTTTACTCACATGTATTTCAGGTAATCAAGAAGTGGAAGCTTGGAGGTCACGAGAATGAAGTTGTGCACTGCTATGTTGTTCAAACTCTTTGATTTATATATCGTTCCATTTTTAAAACAAACTAATATGTTGTTTTAACTTATCTTTTGGTAACGATTACTTGGGACTACGCTACTCTGATGAATGTTTTGGGAACGATAAATCTAAAACGTCTCTTTTTGAGTCGTTCTTTATAAATTATGTGTTGTTGTATCATTGTTTAGCACCCAAAGATGTATTCCGCTGCGTGTAAATTTAGGGGTGTTAAAGTTTTACTCCTTCAAGAATTCAACATTGAAATTCGTGACAAGAAGGGTGCCGAAAACCTAGTCGCGGATCATCTGAGTAGACTTGAGGATCCATACCAAGGGGATCATCCGAACAAAGAGATCAATGACTTTTTCCCCTTGAGACCTTAATGTCTATAAATCTCAATCTTGATGACACCCCGTGGTTTGCCGACATTGCAAACTACTTAGCGGGTGGTGTTTTCATCAAAGGGTTAACATCCCAACAAAAGAAGAAGTTCTTGAATGATGTTAAGACTTACTTTTGGGATGACCCTTTTCTATTCAAAAAATGTGCTGATCTGATCATTCGTCGATGTGTTGATGGACCGGCAACTTTGCAAATCCTTGCTGCTTGCCATAAAGGACCCACCGGTGGTCACTTTGGTCCCAATTACACCGCTAAGAAAGTGTTTGACTCTGGATTCTATTGGCCCACCATTTATCGTGATGCTCACGAAATGGTTAAGCATTGTGATGCTTGCCAACGCCAAGGCAAGATCACACATAAAGATGAGATGCCTCAAAATTTCATACAAGAATGTGAAATCTTTGACGTATGGGGCATCGACTTTATGGGGCCATTTCCATCATCCAAAGGGAACAAGTACATCCTCGTAGCCGTTGACTACGTTTCTAAATGGGTTGAAGCTAAGGCTCTCCCAACGAACGATGCGAGGGTGGTTGTGAACTTCTTAAAGCAGCTTTTCGCTTGATTCGGCGTTCCTCGTGCTATTATCAGTGACCGCGGGACTCATTTTTGCAATGATCAGTTTGCAAGAGTCATGGCTAAGTATGGTGTCAATCACCTTCTTTCCACCGCCCATCATCCCCAAACCAATGGGCAAGCCGAGATTTCCAACCGTGGATTGAAGCGAATTTTGGAGCGTACTATGGGAGAGCATCGCGCCGCGTGGGCCGATAAGTTAGATGATGCTCTGTGGGCTTTTCGTACTGCTTATAAGACCCCGATCGGTTGTACACCTTATCGTCTTGTGTACGGGAAAGCATGCCACCTCCCCATAGAGCTGGAACATAAGGCGCACTGGGCCTTGAAGTGGGCTAACTTCGACATCAACAAAGCCGGTGATCATCACAAGATTCAACTCAACGAGCTCAACGAACTGAGGAATGAAGCTTACGAGAACTCACTGATCTACAAAGAGAAGACCAAGATCATTCATGACGCAAGGATTAAGAACCGAGAGTTCCAAGATCATTCTGGCAAGTTGAAGAGCCGCTGGTCCGGTCCATTCACCGTCGCCAAAGTCTTTCCATATGGGACCATTGAGCTTTCTCAGACAAATGGGCCCAATTTCAAGGTGAATGGCCAGCGTTTGAAGCTGTATTTTGGTGAGGACATCTCTCAAGAGATGATTCCATCCCTCACCATGTTCCCCATGAACTAAATTGGGTCGAGTCAGGCTCGTGACTCAGTGAACAAAAACAAGCGCTTCTCGGGAGGCAACCCGTGATCTATCCTTTACTGCTTTCATAATAAGTGTAGGGGAGCTCCGTATGTGTTTGTTGTCCTGTTTCTTGTGCTGTGCAGGGATTAAAATTTCAAAGATCCACCTTGATGACTTTTGACGAACCGTGATACCGTGTTTTCATCTTCCCGGTTCTATCCTAAACTCTTGTGATTCAATATTTCAAATTTTATATGTTCACATTGAATTCACTTTAGTTGTCCTTTCCTTAGCAAGACTTAAATAAAGTGCACAATGTGCTAAGTGTAGGGGAGTTTACTCCCACATGCTTAAACATTAAGGACAATGTTTATCTCAAGTGTAGGGGGGACTTCTATCGAAGTAGGTGGTCTTTTCCATGAATTTGCCCTCATTTTAACCGGAAAACGTGATTTTTCGACATTTTTCAAAATTTTTAATCTATTTTGGCCTAGTTGTATAGTTGTATTTTCCTTTATTATGTTTATTTTCTTTCCTTACTAGAATAAGTTTTAATAAAGTGGTTTTAAATTTTTCTTAGTCATGAACATTTTGACTCAACCCAAGTTTACTTATCTAAGTTTACTCTAGCTAGTATCCTTAACATGTTTAAGTCAAGTTTTGCTAGGCTTTTATATAGGGAGCTATAAAACGCGAAAGTCTTAACTCTCACGGGTTAAGAACAAGAACTTTTCGCAAGTTCCTATAATTGATCCTAGAGAGTCGTTTATCAAGGGAACTTTAAAATGCGATTTCTAAAACTTGAAAAGTCTAAGAATTTGCAAGATCCTATAGATGACTCGAAAACCCAAAACTTTGATTTAATAGGCTAAGCATCCACGAGTCTCATTCCTTGAGATTTTAAACTGTGGAGAACGAGAGATGATAGAGTCAATTATAAGTTCGGTATTCTTTCGTGAATTTATGTGAGTTAATTATAAGCCTATTCTCCCTTCGGTTGTTAATAAATTTATCTGCAATAAATAAGGTTGTACGATTTAAAAGGTTACTTAGCTTCTAGCCCAAGATCGTTTAAAAGTTGCTCGGTACGGATTAGAGTTCATAGCCAAGGCATAACTTATTGAAGCGGGATGCGAAGATTGGCGAGTTCGAAAAGGCCCTAACAAGGCATGAGGGCTACATTTTGTTGCTAAAGATCCAAAAGTGATGTGAAGAATCATTTATCGAAAATCAATATGAAGGATCGAGACACACGACGAAAAGCAAATACTCCCCTAAAGATCATGGAGAAGTCTATCCAAAAAGGCCCTAACAAGGTATGAGGGTAAATAGATCCAAGTCCTAAAAGGAGGCGGATCATTGTATATCAAAGTCCAAAATAAAGATTGGAGAAAAATGAAGAAGTCGTGGTCCAAATATGAAGAATCTCTCAAAACTTCGAGTGAAGAAATTCCTATTATGAAGAGAAGACCATTATTTCATGAACGTCACTCAAGATTCGAAGTATGAAGTCGCTGCCAAATATCGGTCCGAGAAAGGTCTCAAATCGTGAAGCGAGTTATGCCAAGATATGAACTTTATGAGGTCCCGAGAAGCAGTTTTAAAAGATTTTGTCCTTTAGCTAACTATTGATTAAATCGTTCACTTTATTTTCGCCCAAATAACTATCGAAATAAGTTAAACAATGCATCCTCGTGATCATTCAAGACAAAAATAAAATATAATAGATACACCTAGGAATAAGGGAGTCTAAGTGAATAATTGGCCCACATGAATTCGTGTTAGCTTGCTAACTTATAATAACAATTATCTCGTTTTTAATCTTGGTATGGGGAACGTGAAACTTGAGGATGATAAACTTTCATGGCTGCCAAAACCCCAATGTAAGTTTTTAATTTCTTTACTTGTTTCTATCATTTTACTTTTCTTAGATGTTTAGTATTTAATAAAGGCCAAGGTGGATTATTTATGATGGAAGATGTAATCGTGCTTTAGAAGTAGTGCATTGCATGAGGGCATTGCAATGGTCAAGTGTAGGGGATTGTGAAAACACTTATCCTTTTACCACTTATTTCCAATAATAACAAGACCAAAACGTGTATTTTATGTCGTAAAAGTCGGAATTATGCGTGGTTTGTGTTTTTATTGTGTTTTAGGACCAAAAGATTAAAAAGGAAGAAAACACGGGCTTTTATCGAAGAAAACGGGAAAAGACGAAGTCAAAAGATCAAGAGTGCAAAAAGAACGGAAGTCCAAGGCCTATTCTGAAGATTTATCGAAGAAAAAGTCTAAAGACGGAAGTTTAATGAAGTCGAAGAACTCAAGTCTAAATTAAAGAAGAAAATTAACAAGACAAGTTCAAATCCTGAGACGACGTCGAGAAAAGACAAAGAATTAAATCGAGTCGAGAAGACGTAAAGAAAGAAAGAAGATGCAACACATGCACTCCTTCCACTTTTCCTATAAATACCCTCCTAATACACATTAGGAGGGGAGTTAGTCTTTAGTTTTAGTTTTCATTTTTTCACTTTTCTTTCTAGTTTTTAGAGAGAGAAAGTTCTCCACTTTCTCTCACTAAGTTTTCATCTTTCTTTCTTTTAATCTTTCAAGATTAAAAATTTGTGTATTGCTTATTTCATTAATCAAGTTCTAGTTAAGCTTTTAGTCCTTAATCTCATTCTACCTTTCTTTGATTTTTAGATTAATTTTGGGCGAATTTCATATGATCCGTGTTTTTCTTAATGATTTCGTGCTTAAAAAGTTAATCTTTTTGTTCCTACATAAGCTTTCATTCGATTAAGCTTTAAGTTCCTTGTGCTTATTGGCTTATTCGTTTCTTTTAGCTTATTTACTTTTAAAAGTTTTCTTAAAAAGTTCATTTTTTTTATGATTTGATTTAAAGGTTTGCTTATTTTATGTTTGGATAAGTTGTTGATTGTGCTTATTTAGTATATTTCACTTTTGATTCGTGCTAGTCTTGGTGTGAGCTTATCATAGTAGCTTATCACTAGCTTATTTCGAATCCCTTATAAATCAGAAAGGGTCTAAACCCCTTTCCGATCACTATATTCCGATCCGAGCCTCCCCTGAATTCCGATCATTAAGATCGGATTAGGTAGTTTGATATTCCGATTTGATCCTTTTTCAGACATTCCGACGAGGATATATTAGTTATTCCGATTGGGTGTGTTTTTAAACATTCCGATTGGGTCTTGCTTAGCATTCCGATTGCATCAATTTATTAACATTCCGATTGGGTCTTGCTTAGCATTCCGATTGCATCAATTTATTAACATTCGGATTGGGGTTATTGTTCAGTATTCCGATCAATCACATTTCCAACATTCCGATTAGCTTGTTTTCCATATATTCCGATTGCACTGTCCGATCAATCATTCCGATCATGTTTAGATTTTGTTTTCCGTTGGTTTGAATTTCATGTTTTTACAAAGTATCTAAGTGTTAGTTTTATTAAGTGTTTAAGTATTTTTCCTAATCTAGTCTTTAGGTTTTCAAGCATTTAATTTTAACTCGTTACATTTAGTTTAATCTTTAAAACTTCTACTTTACTCAACGACACTTACTTATTTGCTATTAGTTAAAATTAGATAAACAAAACCAAACCATTCTCTTGTTCACCAAAAGACGATTGCGTCGCACTTTAGATCAGTAATCAATTCGAAGAGATTTGGACGATAATATTTTATACTTGGTTGCAAAAACCTTGTATTAAGGATGCAAACCTCCAAGACCTACATCCAGGCCTTGGATTGTTTGAGCTGAGGTACTAGCAGAACAAGTACCAGCTTCCAATGCTGCTAAGATGAACAAACAATAAGGTGAGATCAAAAGAAACAAACTCTTTCTGATTTTTGAAGCACAAGCTTTATCACTTAAAACCTTGCCTCAAAAACCTTCAAACAAGATTATGGAACTCAAATTTTAGCTTATCAGATACCAAACTTTTATAAATAATAATGAGAATTCAAAATTTTCAGAAATTCAAACTTTATTTCATAAAAAGGAATTACAAAGATTTAAAAGCTAAAATCTGGAACAAAAGCTCTCTCACAGGTTGAGGAGTCTTTTTATAGGCAAAGGCCAAGCTATCACTATTCATAAACCCTAGAAGTGAATTTCCCTATTTGTCCTTGAGCACTTCTAGCCGATTCTTGGTTGTGAGCTGTCCAAAATGATCCTGAGTGTTCATTTTAGCTTTGAGATGAAGCAAGGACTCTCAGCTGTTGATTTTGCCACGTTGGATGACTTGGAGGTGAAGTTGTCACATGATTGGTTGAAAGGGAATTGGGGGTGGGGTCCATGGTGAGTGGGAGTGAGGGTTTTGATGTGGGATGAGTTTCTACACATGTGAATCAAGCGTGGGAGTGGGTAATTGCTTTTTACCCTTTGTTTAAGTGATGTAAAATCTGGGTTGTGAAAAAGGTGAACAGTGGTGATTTTGATCCGAAATTGGCGGAAACTTGTTGTTTGGCGCGTGTTTTGGGATTCAAAGTTTTGAAATGGCAACTTGGGTCCTTTGTTTTTGGCAGATGTGGTATAAAACGTTTTTCTTCCCAAATACTTGATTCCCTTTGATAATAACTTTCATAACTTTACACTTTTGGCACCAAACTTTGGAAAAAGGGTTACAAGGGTTGTTTTTGCCATTTTTGGATAATTCAAGGACTGATCTTGGACATTGTTGATCTTCAAAGGTCTTCAATGCAACTTTAACTTCATAAGGGACCATAATTGACAAATTAGATTTGATGAGGGACTAATCTTGCCAATTCTTCAAAGTTGAAGGACCTTTTGTGTAATTTTGACAAACTTAAGGGACCAAACTTGTAATTACGAATATACAAGGGTTTTAAGTGTCATTTCTTCATTCATTAAGGATCAATCTTGCATGTCTTCAAGTCTTCAAGGGTAATTGTTGGACAAATCATGAACTAGGGCCCGGTTCTTTGTACGGCTTCGTTTCTCGTGTCCGTTTTTCCTTGTTTCTTGTGATCTTTTGTCTTTTTCACGATATCCATACCTAAAACACAAGTAAACAAATACAAGAATATATATGGTATTTTATGACATTTTTATTTATTTAAAGCCCGAAAAGAACGATGAGATCATGTATAAATGCCATCTCATCACTCCCCCATACTAAGCCATTGCCGTGCCCTCACGCAATGCTAGAATAAAGTATCTAAGCATCACCAAAGTTCAATTTTATTACCCTTTATTGAAAAGTAAAAGACTTGCAAAAATTCTACGAAGATGTGTAAAGACATAATGTATGATTTTCATCACAAATGTGACTTTTAGGGTTAAAGAATAGAAACAAGTAAATGTCCCTTAGAGTAAACTTCGTCATCCTTGATTGTCATACATTCCATGCTAAGTGCAAAAACGAGATCATTGTTGGTACAAGTCACAATGCTAACACTACTTATACGTCCAAATTGTGTAATACTTTTTCTCCCCGCAATCCTAGTTATTATAAAAGGAAATGGGTTACTAGTATTTTTTAACTATTTGTCATGGATCACAAGTGATTCATATTTACTTATTTGAGTAGTTATTAGTCCGAAAGCAAAGTAGCACGATTTAATCGATAGTTAGCCGAAGGGCAATATCTTTAAAACGGCTTCTCGTGTATCTCCTTAAGTTCATATCTTGGCATAACTCTTTTCACGATTTGAGACCTTTCTCGGACCGATATTTGGCATGTACTTCATACTTTAAATCTTGGGAAGACGTTCTTGAAATTATGGTCTTCTCTTCGTATATTTGGAATTTCTTCACTTGACGTTTTTGAGAGATTCTTCATATTTGGACCACGACTTCATCATTTTTCTTCAGTCTTTACTTTAGATTTTGATATACAACGATCCGCATCCTTTTCGGACTTGGATATATTTATCCTCATACCTTGTAAGGGTGTTTTTGGATAGACTCTCTCCATGATCTTTAGGGGAGTAATTGCTTTTCGTCGTCTGTCTCGATCCTTCATATTGATTTAGGAATAATGATACTTCACATCATCTTGGATCTTTAGCAAAAATAGAGCTCCTCATGCCTTGTTAGGGCCTTTTTGGATGATCGCCAATCTTCGCGTCCCGCTTCAATAGGTTATGCCTTGGCTATGAACTCTATTCAACCTCGAGCAACTTTTAAACGATCTTGTGCTAGAAGCTAAGTAACCTTTCAAATCGTACGACCTTACTTATTGCAATTATATTTATTCCTAATGCATTGATCTTATGGGAAGAAAAAGCCACAATTAAAAACATATGAGTTTTTGAAAGAGCATTATCATGTTCTACGTTTAGCATGGTCACTTGTCTAACTCTATCATCTCTCGTTCTTCACTATATAAAGACCTCTAATTAAAGAGACTCATGAATACTTAGCCATGCAAGTCAAAATTAAGCCAAATTTGGATTAGCTTTCATTAAGACTATATCAAATCAAAGTTTTTGGTTTTCAAGCCACCTATAGGATCTTGCACTTTCTTGGACTTTTTCAAGTTTAGAGAATGCATTTTATAGTTCCCTTGATAAGTTACTTTCTAGGATCAATTATAGGAACTTGCGAAAAGTTCTTGTTCTTAACCCGAATGAGCTAAGACTTTCGCGTTTTAAAGCTCCCTATATAAAAGTCTAGCAAAACTTGAATTGAGCGGGTTAAGGAATGTAAATGGCTCCAAATGCCCATCAAGTCAAAAATTAATTCTTATTCTACCCATCGGAAAGTATATATTCGTGTCTTAAAAACACTTATGAAAACTAAGAAAATTTTTAAAATTGGGCCATTTTTAGCCTTATTAGCAACAAAAACAAGACCTTGAAAGTTGGAAAGCGTGAGGGCGTAGCAAAGCAAGTACCTATTCACCCCCCCATACTAAAAGTAAACATTGTCCTCAATGTCGAGTCTAAAGGTGGAGCAATCCCATACTAGAGACGAAGAGTCGAATGCTTAGGATCTAGCATGGAAAGGGTGATCAACAATATATCTAAAGCTGTTTATTAAGTATGCTAAAAGATAATTGTTAGAACAATAAAGGATATGTCATGGATTCATGAAAAACTTCTTCAAGCAAACGATGGAAGCTCACGTAAACGAACACGAGAGTCTCCAATCGTAGATGATGATGATGATCTAGATAACACAATCACAAACAACCACGAGACAACGAGTTGGAAGGGTACAAGTCCCCTTATTAGTGAATAGTAAGCATAAAAGGATAAGCATGGGATCTCCCCCACGAGGCACCTCGTTTTTGATTACCGAGTCATGAGCTCGACTCGATCCCCTCAAAGCTAATTATCATTGGGGAAAGTGACTTGGTCGAGGGCAACCATTGAAGGAATTTCCCCACTAAAGTAGTGCTTAAGCCTATGTTCATTCACCTTGAAGTTAAGACCATCATCTTGAGCTAGCTCGATGGTCCCATAAGGAAACACTTGTGTAATGGTGAACGGACCCGACCAATGAGATTTCAATTTCCTGGAAAATATCTTAAGTCGAGAGTTAAAAAGTAACACTTGATCACCAACGTTAAAACCCCGGTTTTTAATCTTTGCATCATGAAACTTTTTAGTCATTTCTTTGAAAATCAATGAATTTTCATAAGCATTGTCTCTTAATTCATTCAATTGTATTTTTCGGTGATCTCCCGCGGTCTTCAAGTCAAAGTTTGCATGCTTAAGGCCCAATATGCCTTGTGCTCCAATTCAATGGGTAAATGACAATTCTTCCCATAGACTAACTTATAAGGAGTGCAACCGATAGGTGTCTTATAAGCGGTCCTAAAGGCCCATAAAGCGTCACCGAGTTTATCGGACCATGAAGCACGGTTTTATCCAATTGACCTCTCTAAAATCCTCTTCAAAGCTCGGTTCGAAACCTCGACTTGCCCACTCGTTTGCGGGTGATAAGCCGTAGAAAGAGGATGAGTAACTCCATATTTCTTTAAGACCTTCTCGAATTGGTCATTACAAAAATGGGTTCCACAATCGCTTATAATAGCACGAGGGGTTCCGAACCGAGAGAATAGTTGCTTCAAAAACTTTACGACCACACGAGCATCATTAGTAGGTAAAGCCTTAGCTTCCACCCACTTAGAAAGGTATTCCACCGCGACGAGGATATATTTGTTGCCATGAGACGATGGGAACGGCCCCATGAAGTCTATTCCCCATATGTCGAAAATCTCACACACTTGAATTATATTTTGCGGCATCTCATCACGTTGAGACGATTTTCCTTGATGTTGGCATGAATCACACGACTTCACAAGTGCGTGTGCATCACGATAGATAGAAGGCCAAAAGAAGCCGGCATCGAACACTTTCTTAGCCGTAAGATTAGCAACATGGTGACCACCTGTGGGTCCCTCGTGACAAGCTCTAAGAATATTATAAGCTTCGGCACCAAACACACAACGTCGAACGAGTTGATCCGCACAAACCCGAAAGAGATAAGGGTTGTCCCAAAAATAGAACTTGACGTCACGAAAGAATTTTAGCTTTTGTTGTGTCGTCATACCCTTGATTATGAAATTCACCGCATGGTAATTTGCAATGTCGGCAAACCATGTGGTGGTGTCTTTAGAATTCACTACACCGAGAGTCTCGAGAGGAAATGTTTCAGTGATTTCCTTGTTCTCGAAAGCATCTTTGTGAGGATCTTCTAGACGAGAGAGATTATCGGCCGCTAGATTCTCGGCTCCTTTTTTGTCAAGCACGGTGACATCAAATTCTTGGAGGAGGAGCATCCAACGAAGCAATCTCGGCTTAGCATCTTGCTTAGCTAAGAGATACTTAATAGCCGAATGGTCGGTATACACGATGCTTTTAGTCAAGACGAGATTAGGTTGAAATTTCTCAAAAGCATAGACCACGGCAAGGAATTCCTTTTCCGTTGTGGTGTACTTTAATTGAGCCTCGGTCATCGTCTTACTAGAATAATGGATAGGACGGAAATGCTTTTCATAACGTTGCCCTAAGGCGGCCCCTATAGCATAATCACTTGCATCGCACATGATTTCAAAGGGCAATTCCCAATTAGGAGCAACAAGAATGGGAGATTCGGTAAGTTTCCTTTTGAAAGTTTCGAAAGATCTAACACAATCCTCATTGAAATTAAAAGGAGCATCCTTCTCGAGAAGGTGTGTCATAGGTCGAGAGATTTTCGAAAAGTCCTTGATGAAACGACGATAAAAGCCCGCGTGGCCTAGGAAACTCCTAACTCCCTTAACGGTTTTGGGATGAGGTAACTTGGCGATGACGTCTACCTTAGCTTTATCGACCTCAATCCCGGTTTTCGACACCTTAAGTCCTAAGACGATTCCTTGTTTACACATAAAATGACATATTTTCCAATTAAGCACAAGTTAGGTTTCTTCACAATGTTTTAACATTTGCTCGAGATTAGATTAACACGACGTGAACGAATTGCCAAACACCGAGAAGTCATCCATAAATACTTCCATCGACTTCTCGATCATATCGTGAAAAATCGCCATCATACACCGTTGAAACGTACCCGGTGCATTACAAAGTCCAAAAGGCATCCTACGATAAGCAAACGTTCCATAAGGACACGTAAACGTAGTCTTCTCTTGATCACGAGGGTCGATAGGGATTTGAAAGTAACCGGAAAAAACATCTAAAAAGCAATAGAATTCATTTCCCGCGAGTCGCTCCAACATTTGATCCATGAAGGGCAAAGGAAAGTGGTCTTTACGAGTGGCGTCATTTAACTTTCGGTAGTCAATACACACCCTCCAACCGGTCACAACACGAGTGGGAATTAACTCGTTGTTTTCATTAGGCACAACGGTCATTACTCCCTTTTTAGGGACACAATGGATTGGGCTCACCCATGGGCTATCAGAGATAGGAGATATCATTCCCGCGTCAAGGAGTTTTAAAACTTCCTTTTTAATGACATCCTGAATTTTGGGATTCACCCTTCTTTGACTTTGAATTGCGGGTTTGTAGTCCTCCTCCATTAAAATCTTGTGAGTACAAAATTTTGGGTCAATACCCTTAATGTCGGAAATTTTCCACGCAATTGCCCCTTTATGAGCCTTAAGAACTTTCAAGAGCTCGGTTTTTTCATCATTAGCAAGACCTCTTGCAATAATAACCGGCAACTTGTCATCACCTTCCAAGAATGCGTATTCAAGGTGAGAAGGAAGATCTTTCAATTCAAGGATAGGTGGTTCCTCGATTGAAGATTTTGTTTCAACACTCATAACTTCCATCGGCGGAAGAAATGGTGGAATAGAAGTATCATCACTAATCAACACCTCATCTTCATTGTCGATTTCATTTGAAGTGAGATCGCCTCCTTGGAATGGAGTGAGATTTGGTGTGGAATTAGCAAGAATCGGATCCAAAATAGTGGGATTGCCACTTGACGAGCTATCGGAAAAACCTAACACTTCTTGTGAAAACTCATCGCAAACCACATCAACGATGTCAATGTGATTGATGGTAGCGATTGCATCAACATGAGAAGGTTTCGAGTTTTGAGTAGCGTTTATAACAAGTTCCTCTTCGTTGAATCTCAAAGTGATAGTTCTTGCATGAACGTCGATAAGCGATCTCGAGGTGTCTAAAAATGAACGTCCTAAAATTAGAGGAACTTGAGGATCCGCGGGGATGTCAACTACTATAAAATCAACGGGATAGTAGAACTTCCCCACTTTCACGAAAACATCTTCGGCTATTCCACATGATAAAATCGTAGAATGATCGGCCATCTCGATAGACATGTTCGAAGGAATAAGAGCCGGAAGCGAAAGCGATTTCCAAATGGAAAATGGCATCAAATTAATGCTTGTACCAAGATCGGCCAAGGCGAGGCATTCTTTCATATCTTGTATGTCACAAGGAATGAGAAACTTTCCGGGGTCACCAACTTTTTCCGGTATGCGGTTAAGATAAACCGAAGAACAATTAGCAAGCTTTGAAAGCTTTTCCTTATCGATCATCATATTTTTAAAAGTGGAAGCGAAACGAGGCATATACAACAACGTAATACTTAAGATTTTGCTAGGCAAATTCTTTTAATCGTTTTCTCCTCAAATCGACTCGAATTGATCAACAAATTTATCACAAGATTACTCGTTTTTGGTTATAGAAACTTGATTGGTATCTATTTTTTAATTAAAAGCACGTAAAAAGATAAAAATATTAAGCTACGTAAAATACTTACTAATGCTAAAAACAAATTGCAAATACCGCAAGTAAAAATCTCAAAGTAAAACTATTAAATGCGCAAGTAAATGTAAACGAAGAATATTAAAATGCTAAATGAAAACGACAAGTAAAGATACAAAATACTAAAATGCCAAAAAGGTAAATGCAAAATTTATCCTAAAAATGTAAATACCAAATTTATTTTAAAAATGTAAAAAAGAACTAAAATTTTTATACTTTTAATATTTTATATTATTTTATTTATTAAATCTATTGTATTTTATTTAAAACTAAAGTCTATTTTTTTGAAACTTGAAAAATAGAAATGAAATGAAATCAAACCAACGTGCCTTAATTCTCTTGAATTATACGCAGGCCCAAAACACATGCAGCCCAACAATGAATCTAAAAAAAACAAACGCTGCCCTTATGTGGGAAATTAAATCAAATGCAGTAAGTGAAAAGAGTAGAAAGAACAAGGACTAGCAGCGCAATAACCAGAATTGTAAACTATTTGCGAAATAAAGGACTAAATTGCAATTTCTGAAGACTTTTAGTAAAAACGGGCTGCATCAAAATAATAAGCTCGTTTGAGCTTATTTGAGAACCGTTTTAGCTCTAATTCGTTCCTACTTGTTCCTTATCGACAAAAAGCTATGAAAAATAAATTTGAGCTTATAAGATGCACTGTAGCTTATTAAACAAAAATTGAGTTATGTAAAAAAAGTTGAGTTGGACTTATTAGCTTAATCACTTGAGCTATAACTTTGCAAAAATCAATATGAGCTGAGAAAAATAAGATTCATAAAAAAAAAAATTTCAAAAAGCAAACTAGATAAGCAGTAACAATTGAAAACCAAAAAGTGCTTATTAATAAGCACTTTAACAAATTTTTGACTTATTGAAAAATGATTTATGCTGACTTATATTGACTAAAGATCTGATATTAAACAACTTTCGAAAAAGAAAATTAAGCGAAAAACATGAAATAAGCAAAATGGAAAGCTAGTTACAGTAACTTGTTTTAGAACTCCCTTCTAACTAGCTTACTTTTAAGCCTTATAACTACTTATCTAATAAGCTACAGCAAAAACACCTAACTAGGATTTTAAAGCTACTACTACAGGCTATCTAAAATGCTAAACCTCACTTTCTAAATCAAACTAAGCAAAAAGATATAAAGGATCAAAAGTGGCTGTTTAGAACTGTAAATGTGACCCAAACTTTTTTATTACCATTTGCCTTTTTGACCTTTTCTAACTGACTTTTGTGGATGAATTATGGCAGAATATGACTAAAAATTGAAAAAATAACAAGCATATGTCTAAACTCCAAATAACAAACTCACAACGTGCTGATCCAAACACTAGTTAAGTATCTAAACAGAAGTTCAGCTAAGTAATATGAGGAATTAATGACAATTGACTCAAAACAGATTATAACATAACAAAATCAGATCAGATCAAACTCAATTCACCAACATTAAAATAGAACAAGTTCAGCTAACATAAAGAATGAACCAGCAGATTTCATGAAACATCAGCATAAACTTAATATAAGGACACAGCTTAAACACAAAATCAACAATCTCAAAAATGGACAAATTTGGCAAACCAAAATCAACAGACAGAAAATAACATATAACGGCAGATCTATTACGACAACGATAAAAGCAAGCGAAAATCTAACTAATCAATAACCTAAGCAGAATATAAAACCTAAACAAATCCATAAATACATTAACCAAGAGCATATAAAGTAGCAAATTCAAACAAACTTGATAAACTATTAAGCAAATTAAGACAAAAAAATAACATAAACTAAATAATGCACTTAACACTAAAATTAAAATAGAACTAGCACCTCGTGTCGATCCCTTGTGAAGAAGGATAGGCGCTGTGCCTCCTTTGAACCGAATCAGACCCGAACACCTCAATCATCATCATCTTCATCTCGGACCAACACTTGAACCGAACAAATCCAAACGAACAGTACTATATATATATTTTTTTCCTTTTTTTTATCAATAATAATAATAACAAGAACAGTAAAAAAAAGTAGATTAAAGATTTAAATTGACAGAATTAAAAAAAAAAGAACAAGACGAGATTAAATCAATTTAACTTTTTCATTAATATTAAAAAAGAGATTACAAAAACTGGAAATTAAAATTACAATATTAAACCTATAACTAATTTTGCTGAAAATTAAATCTAATTAATCCTACTCCTAAAATTTATTAAAAACAGTAAAATAAAGAAAATGGAATAATGAATTACAAGTTGTGGAGGAGGTTTTATAGGCAACCCCAAATGCTTGCTGAGAAAGTTTTCTTGATGCATAAATTGATCTTGGCCATTAAATCTTTATCTCTCTTTTTCTTTCTTGATCATACGGCTGTAATTCTCTCTCTTTCACTCGGATTGCCACCTTGGCAGTAATTTGTGCTAGTTGTGTTTGTTGTATGCTGATATGGATTGATTTAATTGGTTCAATGATTGGTGGTAGTCAAATCCACCAATCAAATTCAAGGGATGACAAAACTTGGGAGCCACGTGTGATTGACAGCTCCATCTTCTACCTCCGAGAAAAATGGCCATTTAATTAAGGCGCGTGTGGTTCAATTCCTTTGAGATTGAAAACCCCCAATTGAGGCTAGGGTTTGCTGGTGGCTACATCTCTTTTTCTCTCTCCATTCTCGTTTTTTTTTCTTTGTTATTTTCTTTCTTTGACCAAAGTTGTTGACCCCCAAAATGTATATATATTACTTCCACCGTCTCTTTATTTTTTTTTGTGTAAATGGGCTTGGGCACAATATCAAGATAAAGTTCCATCCGTATCATATTTGTGTTTGGGCCATTAATGGGCTGTTTTACCAAAAATTAAATAATAACATATCCACACAAATGGGCTTTTGGGCCCATTAATCACAAGTGGGACCCACAAGGCCCATTTAACTCCATAAATATTAAATCCACTAAAAACGGACTTGTTTTTGGCTTCCTCGTTCTTTTTCTTCAAACTCGTGTCGGTTTAGCCGGTTTTCGTGAACTTGGGCATACTTTTGGTCTTTTGACTTTGTCTTTGTCTCTTTCTTGGACTTTTATTCGACATTTGACCGTGAAATCCCGTGTTTTCTCTTCTTTTGATCATTTGTACCTTTTTAACACACAAAACACAAAACCACGCGTAATTCCGACATTTAAGATGTAAAACACATGATTAGGTCTTGTTTTTACTTGATTTTAGTGGCAAAAGGATAAGTGTTTACACACTTATTAAATCCCCTACACTTGACCATTGCAATGACCCCATGCAATGCATTATTTTAAAGCATAAATTACATTTTTCTCATAATCAATCCATCTTGGCCTTTATTATTATTACTACTATTACTACGATAAAAAGATAAAAACTTAAAAGGAAACAAAAGATTTATTCGTTGGAAGAAACTTGTAAAGAAATCTAAGACTTTAATTAGGGCTTAGGTGTTATGAATATTAATCACCCTCAAGTTTCACGTTCCCCATACCAAGCTTAAAAAAGAGATCATTGTTATTACAAGTTAGCACAACTAACACTTACTCATGTGGTTTAGTTAATCACTTAGACCCCCTTTTTCCTACGGTGTATCTCTTGTATTTTATTTTTGTCTTGAATGATCACGAGGATGCATTTTTGACTTATTTCGATAATTTATTTAGGCCGAAAACAAAGTGGGACAATTTAATCAATAGTTAGCTAAAGGACAAAATCTTTTAAAACGACTTCTCGAAACCTCATAAAGTTCATATCTTGGCATAACTCGTTTCACGATTTGAGACCTTTCTCGGACCGATATTTGGCTTGTACTTCAAACTTCAAATCTTGAGAGACGATCTTGAAATTATGGTCTTCTCTTCATTTTGGTATACATCTTCATTAGGAGTGAAAGATGCTTCAAACGTTGACCACGACTTCTTCATTTATCCTCTTCTTTATTTAGGATTTTGATATACAACGATCCGCCTCCTTTTCGGACTTGGATCTATTTATCCTCATACCTTGTTAGGGTCTTTTTGGATAGACTTCTCCATGATCTTTAGGGGAGCAATTGCTTCTCGTCGTGTGTCTTGATCCTTCATATTGATTTGGATTAATGATCTTCACAATCTCTTAGGATCTTTAGCCAAAAAAATGAATCCTCATGCCTTGTGAGGGCCTTTTTGGACTCGGGTATCCTCATGCCTTGTTAGGGCCTTTTTGGATAAGCCAATATTCGCGTCCCGCTTCAATAAGTTATGCCTTGGCTATGAAATCTAATTAATCCCGAGCAACTTTCAAACGATCTTGTGCTAGAAGCTAAGTAACTTTTCAAATCGTACAACCTTATTTATTTCAAATATATTTATTAACAAGTGATGGGAGAAAAAGCTCATAACTAACTCACATAAGTTAATGAAAGAATACCAAACTTATAATTAACTCTATTATCTCTCGTTCTCCACAATTTAAAATCTCAAGGAATGAGACTCGTGGATGCTTAGCCTAATAAACCAATTTAGGTCCATATGGTTAAGGATACTAGCTAGAGTAAACTTGGATAAGTAAACTCGGGTTGAGTCAAAATATTCACGACGGGCCTAATATATCAAAAATATCTAAACTTGTTAAAACCATTTTATTCATTTATTTATTTTTGACTTTATTCTTGAAAATATAAATACGATGCGAAGATTAGAAGGAAAGAAAATAAAACAAAATACTACAAGGCCAAAATAGATCAAAAATTTGAAAAGTGTTGAAAAATTTAAACATTTTCCGGTAAAATGGGGTCAAATTCATGGAAAAGGCCACTAAAATTTCGATAGAAACCCCCCTACACTTAATATAAACATTGTCCTCAATGTTTAAGCATGTGGGAGAATAAACTCCCCTACACTTAGGACATTGAGTACGTTGTTTAAATCGAGCTAAGGAAAGGACAACTAAAGTGATCACATTTATTTATATACAAGATTGAATCACCATAGCAAAAACTTATCGAAGGAACCGGGTACACGGGAACACGGGTCTTGTCAAAAGTACCAAAAGTGGATCATTTAAGCACATGTCCCTGCACAATCACAACACACAAACAAACAACCTACACGGCTCACCCCTACACTTATTGTGGAAAATAGATAAGAAAAATAGATCATCGGGTTGCCTCCCGAGAAGCGCTTGTTTTTGTTAACCGAGTCACGAGCCTGACTCGACCCCGAATTAAATGGTCCATTGGGAAGCCTCGAATGTAATACCGGGATCAAAGATCTTATCCTCGGTCCCGGAGGAACATAATAAGTGAGAGGCGGGAGGATAAGTCATGAAAGGTAGAAAAGTCCGCTCAACATACGAGAAGTATGTGAGGTCATGATCAACGGGAGGTGGGGTGGGTAAAGGAGAAAAGTTGTCATCCCCCAAAGACATAGGATGGTCACTATTCGGCAAAGCCATAAAGGTGTCAAATAAAGAATGGTCAATGTCACCTCCCGGGTCAAAGCATTCATCCTCATGAACGTGAATCTCTTCGATTTCTTAATCATAGATAGGCTCGTCAAACAAAGGTTTGTCGTTCCCCTCATTGAGGATTTTATAAATTCTCTCGAAGAGATCACGATCAAGTACGAAACCATCATTCATTTGTGGGATTTGTTGATAAGTTAAATCCTCACGAATGTGGTAAACGTAATTCTCATTAGAGGAGTGTTGATTAGGTAACTCCTCGAGAATTGGATGAGAACCGATGGTAGAATCAAAAGTAATTGGCGAAGAGGCAAATGTGAATTTATCAAAATCCGAGTTTTCAAAGTCAATATCAATATCAAGTTTTAAAACACCATTTGCCTTCTCATCAATACCATGATCACAATTAAGCTCATGCGAGAAATCCAATAACACGGGATCATAAAAAGCATCCTCGTGATGGAATTTCTCGATACTCGGGGTATAAAAGTCATCACTAAGGAGTAAAGAATCCGATAAATCATTAGTATCAAGGTTTTCAAAAGTTGTTCTTGGTAAAATAGGCGAATCATCCTCATCCGATCCCGAGGAATAATTAAAAATGTAGTCGGAATCACAAGATAACTCATCCCTATCTACAAACTCCTTAGGTGTAGGACAACTTATGGGTTCTTCTTCTATGCACTCATACTCTTCAAAAATTGGTTTATCAAAACATGTCTCGCTAAGAGGTTTTGAAGAAAGCATAAAGTCATTTGAAGGAGTAGGTGAAGGAGTCATAAAAGAAATGGGGTCATCAATGGGTAATGGAGGCTCAAGAATAATCTCGGGATTTTCCTCAATAGGTGAGCTAATAGTATCCGTGGGTGTCAACACTGGAGGGTGAGTAAAACTCATGATAATCTCCGGGCCTTGTCTCTCCTTTATTGGCGGAGAGATGGAAGGATCCACAGTGGGAACATCACTACTAGTAGTGGTGTTAGCCTCAATATCATCACTCAAAGACGGCTCAATATCAAATTGATCTTGATAGGTTTCTAAAATGAGCATGAATTTCCTATCGTTGGACTCTTGCATTTGTCGAGTAGATTCTTGCATTTCTTCCATGATTTTCTCATGTTCGGTCAATTTTTGTAGAATCAAGTCCATTTGAGGGTTGTGCATGTCCATTTGATTAAAGTTTTGAAAATTGCTATCATTTGGAAAACCTTCATTATTTGAAAACCCTTGATTTTGAAATTACCCATAAAACCGTTGATCATATTGTGGTGGGTCACTAGTCGTAGGAAAACTAGGGGAGCCAAAATAAGTATTAGTATCATAACACATACTTTCCTCACTATAATAAACCTCCTCATAAGTTTTGTCACAATTAAAATAAGCATGAGGCCCACCACAAGTCGAACACTCCTCGGACATAAGCTTATAACGCTCTTCTTGCAATATTTCCCAAATCGGACGATTATCCATGGTAGTGTCGAAAGAAAACGAAATAACAATAATTATTATGCTACGTAATATATATTATAATAAAAGAAAAATCTTTTTTTGTATTTTTTTAGAAAAATATATATTAACAATAAAAACGAAAGAAATCGAACTAAAAATTAACACTAATACGTAATATTTTTGGTGTAATACTTTTATGAAAAAGTATTACTTTTGGATTTTTTTTAATTTTTTTTGGTGCAATTCTTAGGAAAGAAATTGCTTTTGTGATTTTTTAATTTTTATGTATTTTTATATTTTTGATTTTTTTGAATTTTTGATTTTGTTAACAAGAAACGTAACGTTCAAAGTGAACGGATCCCAAAATCCAAACGTCTTCACGAAAAATCGTCAATCGTACGAGCGAAGCGGCAGCGGCGCCATTTTAATACTTAAGATTTTGCTAGGCAAATTCTTTTAATCGTTTTCTCCTCAAATCGACTCGAATTGATCAACAAATTTATCACAAGATTACTCGTTTTTGGTTATAGAAACTTGATGGTATCTATTTTTTAATTAAAAGCACGTAAAAAGATAAAAATATTAAGCTACGTAAAATACTTACTATTGCTAAAAACAAATTGCAAATACCGCAAGTAAAAATCTCAAAGTAAAACTATTAAATGCGCAAGTAAATGTAAACGAAGAATATTAAAATGCTAAATGAAAATGACAAGTAAAGATACAAAATACTAAAATGCCAAAAAGGTAAATGCAAAATTTATCCTAAAAATGTAAATACCAAATTTATTTTAAAAATGTAAAAAAGAACTAAAATTTTTATACTTTTAATATTTTATATTATTTTATTTATTAAATCTATTGTATTTTATTTAAAACTAAAGTCTATTTTTTTAAAACATGAAAAATAGAAATGAAATGAAATCAAACCAACGTGCCTTAATTCTCTTGAATTATACGCTGGCCCAAAACACATGCAGCCCAACAACGAATCTAAAAAAAAACAAACGCTGCCCTTATGTGGGAAATTAAATCAAATGCAGTAAGTGAAAAGAGTAGAAAGAACAAGGACTAGCAGCGCAATAACCAGAATTGTAAACTATTTGCGAAATAAAGGACTGAATTGCAATTTCTGAAGACTTTTAGTAAAAAACGGGCTGCATCAAAATAATAAGCTCGTTTGAGCTTATTTGAGAACCGTTTTAGCTCTAATTCGTTCCTACTTGTTACTTATCGACAAAAAGCTATGAAAAATAAATTTGAGCTTATAAGATGCACTGTAGCTTATTAAACGAAAATTGAGCTTATGTAAAAAAAGTTGAGTTGGACTTATTAGCTTAATCAATTGAGCTATAACTTTGCAAAAATCAATATGAGCTGAGAAAAATAAGATTCATAAAAAAAAAATTTCAAAAAGCAAACTAGATAAGCAGTAACAATTGAAAACCAAAAAGTGCTTATTAATAAGCACTTTAACAAATTTTTGACTTATTGAAAAATGATTTCTGCTGACTTATATTGACTAAAGATCTGATATTAAACAACTTTCGAAAAAGAAAATTAAGCGAAAAACATGAAATAAGCAAAATGGAAAGCTAGTTACAGTAACTTGTTTTAGAACTCACTTCTAACTAGCTTACTTTTAAGCCTTATAACTACTTATCTAATAAGCTACAGCAAAAACACCTAACTAGGATTATAAAGCTAGTACTACAGGCTATCTAAAATGCTAAACCTCACTGTCTAAATCAAACTGAGCAAAAAGATATAAAGGATCAAAAGTGATTGTTTAGAACTGTAAATGTGACCCAAACTTTTTTATTACCGTTTGCCTTTTTGACCTTTGCTAACTGACTTTTGTGGATGAATTATGGCAGAATAAGACTAACAATTGAAAAAATAACAAGCATATGTCTAAACTCCAAATAACAAACTCACAACGTGCTGATCCAAACACTAGTTAAGTATCTAAACAGAAGTTCAGCTAAGTAATATGAGGAATTAATGACAATTGACTGAAAACAGATTATAACATAACAAAATCAGATCAGATCAAACTCAATTCACCAACATTAAAATAGAACAAGTTCAGCTAACATAAAGAATGAACCAGCAGATTTCATGAAACATCAGCATAAACTTAATATATGGACACAGCTTAAACACAAAATCAACAATCTCAAAAATGGACAAATTTGGCAAACCAAAATCAACAGACAGAAAATAACATATAATGGCAGATCTATTTTTTACGACAACGGTAAAAGCAAGCGAAAATCTAACTAATCAATAACCTAAGCAGAATATAAAACCTAAACAAATCCATAAATACATTAACCAAGAGCATATAAAGTAGCAGATTCAAACAAACTTGATAAACTATTAAGCAAATTAAGACAAAAAAAAATAACATAAACTAAATAATGCACTTAACACTAAAATTAAAATAGAACTAGCACCTTGTGTCGATCCGTTGTGAAGAAGGATAGGCGCTGTGCCTCCTTTGAACCGAATCAGACCCGAACACCTCAATCATCATCATCTTCATCTCGGACCAACACTTGAACCGAACAAATCCAAACGAACAGTACTATATATATTTTTTTTCCTTTTTTTTATCAATAATAATAATAACGAGAACAGTAAAAAAAAAGTAGATTAAGGATTTAAATTGACAGAATTAAAAAAAAAGAACAAGACGAGATTAAATCAATTTAACTTTTTCATTAATATTAAAAAAGAGATTACAAAAACTGGAAATTAAAATGACAATATTAAACCTATAACTAATTTTGCTTAAAATTAAATCTAATTAACCCTACTCCTAAAATTTATTAAAAACAGTAAAATAAAGAAAATGGAATAATGAATTACAAGTTGTGGAGGAGGTTTTATAGGCAACCCCAAATGCTTGCTGAGAAAGTTTTCTTGATGCAGAAATTGATTTTGGCCATTAAATCTTTATCTCTCTTTTTCTTTCTTGATCATACGGCTGTAATTCTCTCTCTTTCACTCGGATTGCCACCTTGACAGTAATTTGTGCTAGTTGTGTTTGTTTTATGCTGATATGGCTTGATTTAATTGGTTCAATGATTGGTGGTAGTCAAATCCACCAATCAAATTCAAGGGATGACAAAACTTGGGAGCCACGTGTGATTGACAGCTCCATCTTCTACCTCCGAGAAATATGGCCATTTAATTAAGGCGCGTGTGGTTCAATTCCTTTGAGATTGAAAACCCCCAATTGAGGCTAGGGTTTGCTGGTGGCTGCATCTCTTTTTCTCTCTCCATTCTCGTTTTTTTTTTCTTTGTTATTTTCTTTCTTTGACCAAAGTTGTTGACCCCCAAAATGTATATATATTACTTCCACTGTCTCTTTATTTATTTTTGTGTAAATGGGCTTGGGCACAATATCAAGATAAAGTTCCATCCGTATCATATTTGTGTTTGGGCCATTAATGGGCTGTTTTACCAAAAATTAAATAATAACATATCCACACAAATGGGCTTTTGGGCCCATTAATCACAAGTGGGACCCACAAGGCCTATTTAACTCCATAAATATTAAATCCACTAAAAACGGACTTGTTTTTGGCTTCCTCGTTCTTTTTCTTCAAACTCGTGTCGGTTTAGCCAGTTTTCGTGAACTTGGGCATACTTTTGGTCTTTTGACTTTGTCTTTGTCTCTTTCTTGGACTTTTATTCGACATTTGACCGTGAAATCCCGTGTTTTCTCTTCTTTTGATCATTTGTACCTTTTTAACACACAAAACACAAAACCACGCGTAATTCCGACATTTAAGATGTAAAACACATGATTAGGTCTTGTTTTTACTTGATTTTAGTGGCAAAAATACACACTTATTACAACGCGTCGGCTAAACTCACATCAAAATTCACTTGTTGAACCATTTTTATAAAAAGCTCGATTTGTTGTTTGTTACGTTCTTGAAATTTCTCTTTGTTTCGTCTCGAAGGGTAAGGTAAGGGTGGTGTGGTTTGGACATTAGGCAACGGCCTTGGAAACTCGGGTTCCACAATTGGTATTGGTTCAACCGTAGGTGTGGTTTGAGCGGTACTTCGTGGGATTGTAATGTGCTCCTTTTCGACCATCACCTCGGGCTCTTTCTCGATTTCCTTCTCCGTAGAAGTACTTGGACGAGAGATTGGTTCCTTGAAAGTTTTACCACTTCGTGTAGTAATAACCTTCATTTCTCCCTTCGGGTTTGCAATGGTATCACTAGGAAGACCACCCGAGGAAGAGGGTTTACACATGATTGCTTCAAACATTTTAGCCATTCGGTCCTCAAATTTTGATTGCCTAGCATCCGCTTTTAACAACTCTTGCTTAATCTCATGTTTTCCTTGTTCCATATTTTGTTGATTTTGTTGAAGACGTTGGACATTTCCTTCCAATTTATTTGCATGAGTTTTAAGTTCATTAGCAAGTTCATTTTTTAGCTCGTTTTTCAACTCGGATCTTAAGCTAATCATCACATGTTGCATGTTATCAAATTTAGCATCATTTGCTTTAGCATAATCCAAAAATTCTCCTTGAAGATTTTTAGTGTGAGCATTTTGAAAACCTTGTGTAGTGTTTTGAAAATCACGGTTTTGGTTTTGATTATTGACATGTCCATTCCCACTTTGATAATTCCCCTTGTTGTAGTTACGTGGATTGCCTTGATAACTACCACCTTGGTTGTTGTTTCGATAGTTATTAGCATTTTTATTTGGTGGAGCTTGATTTGGGCGGGAACCTTGACCGTTTTGGTTGTAAGTTCCCGTTGCTACATAAGCACTCAAAGTGTTACCATCCGCGGTAATGCACTCGGAAAGATCATGAGCTCCACCACAAGACAAACAACTCTTAGCAACCGCTTTAACCGAAGCGGTATTTGAAGCTTCTTGAGCTTTCTAATGAGACATAAGATTAGCAAATCTATCGAAAAATCGATTTTCCTCATTAGCTTCATCATGTAAGGCATTAATGCTCCGAGACGATGATGATGATGACGAACCCAAATTGGCAACACTCGGTGTGTTACGAGGGCTATAAACCTTAGATCTATTCTCGATAATTTGTAAAGCCTCATCGGTCTATTTGCATAAAAAATTACCACCCGCGGCGGCATTCAAGTAATCTCGTTCATGATCATTAAGCCGATTATAAAAAGAATCAATTTGATGCAATTCCGAAAAATCATGGTGTGGACATTCATGTAACATTTCTTTAAGGCGTTCCCATGCCATTGAAAAACTTTCATTATTTCTTTGCACAAATCGTGAAATCTCATTTTTTAAATGTGTTGTTTTAGATGGTGGAAAAAACTTGTTCACAAACTTAGAAACGAGATCACCCCATGTCAAAATCGAATTTGGCGGTTCTTTCTCAAACCAAATTTTTGCGGGTCCATCTAACGACTATGGAAATAACATCATCTTAATGGCGTCATGTGGAACATCCTTAAACTTGCTAGTAGCGGTGAGACGATTAAAATTCCTAATGTGATAGTGCGGGTTGTCTTTCTCATGACCTCTAAACTTATTAGCTTGCAACATCGACATTAAACCCGTCTTAATCTCGAAATTCTCCGCAAGGATGGCGGGAATCACAATGGCCTCTCCAAAACCCTCGGTGGGTGCTTGTAGCAACTCCATCATAGTACGATTAGCCATGACGACTTCTTGTTCTACAATAGGTTCAACAATTAGAGGTTTTTCTTCAATCAATGACTCTTGATTGGCTTGCTTTTGAAGACGTTTACGAGCTCGTTTTGCTTGATTACGAGTGATCGTAAACTTTACGAAGAATGGGAGGTGAGCAAAGAAGATTCTTTTTGGGTGTTTTGTGAATTTTCAATTTTTTTTGTGTTTTTGATTGTTTTTAATTTTTTGGATTTTGGTGTATCTTCGTAGACAACAATTTACCAAATCTCTCCTCGAATCAAACTCTTGATTAAAGAAGCCTCAAAGGAATAAAAACGATCACGTGGAGTGAACGCCTTCGAATGACTTTAGAACTTTGGTGAAAACCAAATTGTTCAAGAGGGTTTAATCACAAAGAAAACAAGCAAATATATTATACGTAATAATACTTTGGGCGGCAAAACCCTCGATTAGCCTTCAATCTCAAAATACTCACAAGCAAGCGGGGAAACGAGGCGGCGCGAAGCACTTAAGAGCCTTTTTCCTTAGGGTATATTTTATAATACCCGCCTTATACCCACCTTATAGTTCGTATTTTTCAAAATCGAGCTTCACGAAAGTATTTATCTATTTTTGCCTTTTTCTTTTTGTTTGAGATTCGAATACAATAATTAGGAGATCAAATCCCAATTAAGGTTGTGTTTTCACACTTTTGGAGATACTTTGTATTGATTGTGATACTTAATACAATAAAGTAATAATAATTTCACAAGAAAAACCAAGAAAACCGATAATACGTATTAGTAGAGTTCTACTAATACAAATACTATATATGGTTAATATTAAAAACAACAAGACAAATTAATCACGACACACCTCCCCGGAAGCGGCGCCAAAATGATTGTGGTAAATTACGACCTTTAGGAAAAGGTGCGTAAAAGCGGTAAGTATTAAGTGATGATTTAGGAAAATCAAGCACTAATGACCCAATGAAGTTCGTTTCCCAAGGAGGTATATGTGTGTGAAAAACTTGTTAAATGTTTGTGATTAATAATTGGTTAGAAAGGGATGAGAAAAGAAGATGACGAAGACGTGAAATTAATTACTACGTTGACAAAACGTAAAACCGTAAAATCTACAAAAATAAAAATTAATTCTAAAAATTACCAAAAATTCACCAAAAATCAAAATAAATAAACTAAGAGTTTACCAATGATCAAAACTTTTTCTAACCATTTAAATAATTAAATATTCAATTTTTAAATGCTAATTAAAGCCCTAAAAATCAAATAAATTATCAAAAATCCTAAATAAAGATTTTTCAATTGGTAAACCTCTAAAATGACCTAAAAAGATTAAAAAGTATTTTTAGAAATTTTTAAACTAAGAAAAACTATTTAAAATGATTTAAAAACTATTAAACTTAAAATAATTATAAAAATTAATCTAAAAGTGATAAATTTATTCTAAAAGTTGAAAAATTCCTTTTTTAATGTGTTTAAGCTAAGAAAAATGTAAAAGTTGAAAAATGTGGAATTTGAAAAATAATAATAAAATAATATTTAAATAATATTAAAAATCCAAAATTTATAAAAAATTCTAAAAACTTGCAAACTATTTTATTTTAACCTAAATAAACAGAAAATGAAAGTGAAATGACCAGAATACCCCTATTGGGCCCTCAAATGGGCCAAAACCAAATTCAGTCCACTTAAATGGGCTTTTTAGCCCAAAAAGTCAAACCTGGCCCAATTAACTTGGAAAAGCCCAATCTAACTCAAAATTCGATTCTAAACACAAAACTCTAAAGACCCAAAAGCTGAAAGTGAGCTTATCACAGCTTATTATACAAACAGCTTATCCTTATTGGGCTTTTTAGCCCATTAAGCAATAAGCCAATGCCATAAGCTCTAATTTGACACACAACCTTCTTTTGGGATGCTTAAGAGATCTGTAAAAAGAAATTTTGAAAAAGCACACTCAATAAGCCAGAAATAAGCAAAGTACAATTTCACTAAAAGACAAAATAGTCGTTTTGAGAAATAAGGCACCTCAGGACTTGATTCAACTTGCAAAATGTCACAAATGAACTCAATAAGCCAAATCAATCAACAAATTTCCAATAGGCAAAACCAGTAAGCCAAAATAAGCCAATAAGCACTTATGAAAAAGTCAATTAAGTTGGTTTTCTGGTCAAACCCTAAAGTCAACACACCAAATGCTCCAGTATGAACAAATGGGTCAAATAATGAGCACCTATTAAAAAATACAAGTTGTGCTGGTTAAAATAAGCTATTTTAGCTTATTGATAAGCTGAAACCCAATTAACACTAGCAGGGGGAACTTTCAGTAGGAACTGGTTCCCACTGCTTTGACTATTTGACTAGGCTTTTTAGAGAGATTTAGTTGGATTCAATTGGAAACAAGGGCACCCTTGTGATCATTGAATCACAAGGAGTCAATGTCAACAATAAAATCACAATTTGGTTCACACAATAAGCCAGAAATGATCAAACAGTCACCAGATACTGCTCAGATATGGAAAATAAGCAGTTATGCACTAATAAGAAGATATAGCATGAATAAGCCAACCAAACTCAACATGATGCACACACAAGCTATATAAACTATGAATAAGCACACACAAACTTATATCAAACACTGAATCAAAGTATAGAAGCAGAATCAAGCACAAACAGTTACTGATAAGAACAAGGATAATATGTAGAAACTTTTGCTGATCTAATTGACACTAAATCCAATTTCAAGCATCCAAATCTATTTCCCTAGTGTTATTAGCCTAGTTTAATCACTTGTTAACCCTAGTCTATGTTTAGATCTTGGTGTCCCTTAAACCACAACCAAAAATATCAAGTAAACAAGATTTTTAAGCCCTATTATGAATCTAGGTGTTTCAAACCACAAAAATTGCAGATAAGTGACCAAGTATATCAGATACACATGTACTAATAACCACAAGCACAAAACTAACACTTAACAAACCACAAATCCAACTAATACAGTTAACCAAACACCAGCTTCCAATGCTGCTAAGATGAACAAACAATAAGGTGAGATCAAAATAAACAAACTCTTTCTGATTTTTGAAGCACAAGCTTTATCACTTAAAACCTTGCCTCAAAAACCTTCAAACAAGATTATGGAACTCAGATTTTAGCTTATCAGATAACAAACATTTATAAATAACAAATGAGAATTCAAAATTTTCAGAAATTCAAACTTTATTTCATAAAAAGGAATTACAAAGATTTAAAAGCTAAAATCTGGAACAAAAGCTCTCTCACAGGTTGAGGAGTCTTTTTATAGGCAAATGCCAAGCTATCACTATTCATAAACCCTAGAAGTGAATTTCCCTATTTGTCCTTGAGCACTTCTAGACGATTCTTGGTTGTGAGCTGTCCAAAATGATCCTGAGTGTTCATTTTAGCTTTGAGATGAAGCAAGGACTCTCAGCTGTTGATTTGGCCACGTTGGATGACTTGGAGGTGAAGTTGTCACATGATTGGTTGAAAGGGAATTGGGGGTGGGGTCCATGGTGAGTGGGATTGAGGGTTTTGATGTGGGATGAGTTTCTACACATGTGAATCAAGCGTGGGAGTGGGTAATTGCTTTTTACCCTTTGTTTAAGTGATGTAAAATCTGGGTGTTGAAAAAGGTGAACAATGGTGATTTTGATCCGAAATTGGGGGAAACTTGTTGTTTGGCGCGTGTTATGGGATTCAAAGTTTTGAAATGGCAACTTGGGTCCTATGTTTTTGGCAGATGTGGTATAAAATGTTTTTCAGCCCAAATACTTGATTCCCTTTGATAATAACTTACATAACTTTACACTTTTGGCACCAAACTTTGGAAAAAGGGTTACAAGGGTTGTTTTTGCCATTTTTGGATAATTCAAGGACTGATCTTGGACATTGTTGATCTTTAAAGGTCTTTAATGCAACTTTAACTTCATAAGGAACCATAATTGACAAATTAGATTTGATGAGGGACTAATCTTGCCAATTCTTCAAAGTTGAAGGACCTTTTGTGTAATTTTGACAAAATTAAGGGACCAAACTTGTAATTATGAATATACAAGGGTTTTAAGTGTCATTTCTTCATTCATTGAGGATCAATCTTGCATGTCTTCAAGTCTTCAAGGGTAATTGTTGGACAAATCATGAACTAGGGCCCGGTTCTTTGTACGGCTTCGTTTCCCGTGTCCGTTTTTCCTTGTTTCTTGTGATCTTTTGTCTTTTTCACGATATCCATACCTAAAACACAAGTAAAAAATACAAGCATATATATATGGTATTTTATGACATTTTTATGCATTTAAAGCCCGAAAAGAACGAAGAGATCATGTATAAATGCCATCTCATCAGCGACCACGGTTCATTCGAAGCCCGTAAGCTCAAATGACACTAATCCAACCCATTCGTGATGGGCCAGATACAGGTAGTACCCGCGGGCCGGGTTCATGACCCGGTTGGGGACTATACATCATCAGTTATTAATATCGGTAACGAGTTCGTGTTTATTCTCCTTTTTAATTCACGCATTGGTATCCTAAATCCTTTTTCTTATTTTATTTTTATTATGTTATGATCTAGATTTATTATAAATAAAATAAGAAAACATGTAAACATGTTAGATCTATCAAGAATTAAACAAAAAGGGTCTTGGTGGGGTGTTTGTCTCGATCGCACGCCAACCGAGACCATGGAGGTCTCGATGGTGTCGAACCAACAGCAGCCGCAACCCCTTTGTGGGGGTCGGCGTGGACAAGTAACCACCAGCCGCAGCCTTAGGATGCCGGTGGTGGTGCTGTTATGGGCAGCCGCAAGGACCAAGACCCCGCAGTGGGTATCTTGGCCTAGCGTGGGAACCGAGGCCCCCATAGGGTGCTCGGTGGGATCATAGAACGCAGTAGGGGGGACCCCAGTGTAGGTTGGGGGCTGTTTGGCTCAGCGCAGCAGGAAGCCGAGAGCCGTAGGCTCTCAGTGAGATTTTATGGCTCGATGGTCGGGTCTTGGGTCGTGGGCTAGAGAACTTAACTTTTAAGAAACACGTAATTAAACCGACACGTAAATTAAGTTATGTTATGTTTAATTAATTAGTAATTAATTGGTTCAATTAAAATAAAACTTATGTTATGTTTATTTAGTTAAAACTATGATTAAACATGTATGCACATTTAATTAAATAAACTTAGGCTATAATAATTAATTGATTTAATTATTTATGAACATGGATTTAATTAATTAAAACTTAGGTTAAATTAATTAAATATTTTTATGATAAAGTTTAATAACATGTATTATGTAATATTATTAATTAATAATAAACTTATAATAAACATGACATGATATTATTAATTAATAATAAGCTAAGTATTTATTAATTATTAAACTTTATATTATAATAATACATGACATAAAATAAACATATAACTAATTATGGAAACATATTGATTGTGGAAGAATATTATTTATGGCAACATGATAAATATGGTAATATTATATTTATGGTAATATACTAATATGGTAACATGCTATTTATGGTAATACTTTAAATATTTAAACTTTCTATTTTTGGAAACTTACTATTTAAGGAAACTTACTATTTAAGGAAACTTACTATTTTTGGAAAGTTACTATATAAGGAAACCTGTTATTTTTAAAAAGTTACTCATTATGTTATAACAAGTATAAAAACACTTAAAACATGAAACACATGAATCTAAACACATGAAACAATAAGAAATACATGATTAAAATATGAAACAATAAGACAAGACAAGAAAAAGTATTATAAGAATGAACATGTCAAATAAACCAAATAACAAGTACGTATAAGTAAGATCGAATCTTATTCATGTCCTTCACTATGTAGCTATTGTGAAGTCGGAGTGATCGTCTACGTCTGTTTTCGTTTTCATTTACTAGACATAAGGTACGTATATTCCATCCTTCAGTAAGGACATCTTTCTTCCAATATTAGGATTTCCCCGTTTGCAGCCATCTATTTTCCCCAGTAGTTTAAGTGTCTTAAACACGTCAGTATATGTATGATTATTTTAGATTGCTTGAGCTATATACATGCATGTCATTTTCACCTAGGTATGGGGGTTCCATAACCATAGCACTAGAGGCACCAGTGTTATGACTCTTCTACGGTGAGAGTGATTGCTCGCAGCGTCCCTTTACAGTTTTTGCCCAGTATTATTATTATCATGTGGGGCGAATGGGTGCATCCTAGGAGAAGTAGTATGATTTCATGGTAACTGTGGTGTATGCCTTGCATCCGTTACAGGAGCTGATCCCTCCACTCATTTTATATATTAATTAGAGGCAGCCCCTCTAATTGCATGACGAGGTCACCCGTCCAAGTATTCATGCACGCGGATATAACATTACATATTTAAAATATAGATTTCAATAAACTAAATGTAAGTCTTTTCAGAAATATAAACCATTTTTATAAACTTAAACCAGTTTTTACAGGACATGCATTTATTCTGCTGCTATGTTACTCATTTCACTTCATTATTTGCTTATGTTTATACTTTACATTCTATGCTATATATCCGCACACTAAGCGTATTGCTCAGCCGTATTTCTCTTTCTATGTCCCAATACGGCAGGTACTAAAAGCTAGGAATCCAAGAGTACGTGCATGGAATGAGGCGCCAGCTTTCTTTCATTCTTTAATGCATTTACATACTTTTGCTTTGTTGGACATTTTTTAGTCCTTTCCTTACATTCTATACTTATGCATTTCGTGTGTGGAGCTTATGTCGATCCGATGTTTGTTTATGGTTTCTTTTATGGTCATTTAATGTTTTAGACATTTACCTTGTATGCTTTGATGATATGCCATAATTATCCTGTGATATTCCATTTATCAAAATAGGGTGTTACAATTATGGTATCAGAGCCAGGTTTCGACCTGTAGGCTCTTAAAATTGACCTGTGACTAGTGGGTAGTCATCAGCGTCTTCCTAGAACTAACAGTTTGTTTTCATGCATTCATTTTATGTATCATTGTTACAGGAATTTTGACTAAGTAATGGTTGGGACGGGACTGGCCTTATTTAGTCGCATGTGCTTTTAATCGAATCATTTTGCTTGGTGAACCGACCCATAGGCGTTCACATTAGCTAATGGCTTTTCGTTTTGATGAACCGACCCATAGGCGTTCATCTTCGCTATGTCATTTTTGTCTTCATGTCATTTGCATTTGGTTATGCCTTCATAAACTGTTTCATGCATCATTTTATTATGTTTACTATATGTTCTAATCAGAATAATCATTTCATTTTCATTTTTAAATTGACAGATGGTCATGACACGCGAACAAGAGCTAGCAGTAGTTTTCCAAGCAGCTCTACAAGCCATGCATCCCCAAATCAGGAACCAAATTCGGGCTGAATACCAGAATGCCCCGAATCAGAACAACAATCCTCCTCCTCCTCCAACGGTTACTTTGCACACTTGGCTTGAGAGGTTTAACAAGAAGAAGCCAAGATCTTTTAACAAGGATGAGACTTCATCTAATGCGGAAGACTGGATTTCGCATATGGAGAAGATTTTTGATGCTCTGGGATGTGGTGCTGTCCACAAGGCAAGGTTGGCTTGCTATAAGTTTGAAGGTGATGCTCTGCATTGGTGGAGAGCTTACAAGTTAGCTAATGGAGGTGATGATTGGCTAGCTGCATTGACTTGGGATCAGTTCAAGACTTTGTTCTATGCGCAGTTTGATAATCATAGGTTTACGTCTTTTAGGAAAAAGAGCGTAATTAGGGTAAGTACGACGGTTTCGGAAAACCGTGCACAAATGACCCAAAGGTGAGTTCGTTCTCAAGGAGGCTAGTGTGTTGTGTTAAAACTTGATTAAATGTTTATGATTAATATTAAGAAAGAAAAGAGAAAAGAAAATGGTGACCGTTACGATAAAAATTAAACTAATACGAAAGTCGTAAACTTAAAACCGTAAAACGTGACGAAATTTAAAAATTATCCTAAAAACACCTAGAAAATCACAATAAATCCTAAAAGTGCAATTAGAGTTTACAAAAAATAAAAAATTACTCAACCCTTTTATTTAATTAAATAATAATTTTTTAATGCTAATTAAAGCCCAAAACATCAATTTAATTAACAAAAAGCCCAAAATAAGATTTTTCAATTTGTAAACCTCTAAAATCACTTAATTAAACTAAAAACTATTTTTGAAAAATTTAAAATTAATTGAAACTATTTAAAAATGATTAAAAACTATTAAAATATTATAATAATCTTAAAAATTAATTAAATGACAATAAAATTAATCTAAAAGTTTTAAAAATCCTAACTTAATGTATTTTACCTAAGAAAAATGAAAATTTTGCAAAAATCCTAAAAATAGTTTTTGATAATAAAATATTAATAAAAAATTCAAAATTTATAAAAAATTCTAAAATCTTGCAAACTAGTTTAATTTAACCTAATTAAACAGAAAATGAACTTGAAATTACAAAAATATCCCTAATGGGCCTCCAAATGGGCCAAACAGTAAAACAGTCCACTAATTGGGCATATTAAGGCCTAATAAGAAAAATGTTCACCAAAACAGCCCAAAATCACCAGTTAAGCTTAAAATTTGATTTTAAACAAAAAACTCTAAAGGCCCAAAAGCTGAATAAGTGCTTATCACCGATTAAATGAAAACAGCTTATTCTTAATGGGCTTTTTGGCCCATTAAGCTATAAGCTGAAATTTTACACACGTCCTTCTCTTGACCTTATAAAGATGTTTGTAAAAAGAAATTTTTAATAAGGCCAAGAAATAAGCCTGAAATAAGCAAAAGCTCTCTATACAAAACGACAAAATAGCCGTTTTCGAGTTCTAGGCCACTTCAAAGGCTGATTCAAGTTTCAAAAGCTTTGTAATGACTTAATTAAGCAAAATAATCAAAAAGATTTCAAATAAGCACATTGAATAAGCTGGAAAAAGCAAATAAGCACTTGTTAAAAAGTTAACTAGTTCGTTTTCTAGTCAAACCTAAAAGTCAAAGTCTTAAATGCTCCAGAATAGTCAAATGGGTCAAATAAGGAAGATTGATTATCAAAACAAAGTTGTTGCACGTCTAAATAAGCTATTATAGCTTATTGATAAGTTGTTCACAAATTAACACTAGCAGTGGCTAGTAGCAATGGGAAAGGGTTCCCACTGTTTGACTTAATTGACTTGCTATTTTAGAGAGTTTCACTTGGTATTGTTGGACAAACAAGGCACCCTTACAACCAGTGGGTTGTAAGAAGTCAATAACAAGCAAGAACACACAATTTCACCAAGCCAATTAGTACAGTTAGTTCAAAATGTACTCAGATATGATCTAGATATGAAACAAGCAGGTCTGGTGATATTAAGTTAAGTTTAAGCTAGTATAAGCCCACAAGATTGCACCAAAAGCATACAACGGCTCAATACAACTTAGTAACACACAAATTAACTCATTTCATACATTGATTCCAACTTTAGAACTAGATTAAAACCCTAAGTAACTTAAGCAGTTTTACTGATGAACACAAACACCTTTTTACTAAACTAGTTGGCCACAAATCCAAATTCAAACCCCTAAATCTCTTTCTCAGGTTGCAATAACTTAGATTTAGCACTTGTTAACACTAGTATAGCATATATTCTAGGTGTCCCCAAAATCACAGTCCAAAACAACAAGAAACAAAGATTTAACGCCAAGATTTGGATTAGAGTGTTTCAAAATGCAAGATAAGCAAATATCAGCATACAATCACCCCTATAACAGATGAAAAAACAAACCACACACTTACACTTACTCAATTTAACAAAAACACATAACATGCAGTAAACCCAAACAGTCTTATTAACAATAACCACTTCTACTAAAGAGATATATAAAAACTTGAATGAAACAAAAGAGATAGAAAATTATTTTCACTTGAAAATAGCTATATGGAAATAACTCGCAAAGAGATCTAAGACTTACATTAGGGCTTCGGTGCTGCGAAGATTTATCACCCTCAAGTTTCACGTTCCCCAAACCAAGCTTAATAACGAGATCATTGTTATTATAAGTTAGCAAAACAAACACTTACACACATGGCTTAATTATATGCTTAAACTCCCTTATTCCTAGGTGTATCTCTTATATTTTATTTTTGTCTTAGAATGATCATGAAGATGCATTTTTGGACTTATTGCGATAGTTTATTTAGGCTGAAAGCAAAGTAGGACGATTCGATTAATAGTTAGCTAAAGGACAAAATCTATTAAAACTGCTTCTCGGGATATCAAAAAGTTCATATCTTGGCATAACTCGCTTCACGGTTTGAGACCTTTCTCGGGCCGATATTTTGCATGTACTTCATACTTCATATCTCGAGAGACGTTCTTGAGATAATGGTCTTCTCTTCGTTAATAGAGTTTCTTCACTTGGAGACTTTTGAGGGATACTCCAACTTTGTTGACCACGACTTCATCATTATTTCATCAATCGTTAATTGGGATTTTGAGATACAACGATCCGCCTCCTTTTCGGACTTGGATATATTTATCCTCATACCTTTTTAGGTTCTTTTCGGATAGACTTTTCCATGATCTTTACTGGAGTTGATTGCTTTTCGTCGTGAGTCTTGATCCTTCATGTTGATTTTGGGAATAATGCTTTTCACATCACCTTGGATCTTTAGAAATAAAATGGAATCCTCATGCCTTGTTAGGGCCTTTTCGGACTCGCCAATCTTCGCGCCCCGCTTCATTAGTTATGCCTTGGCTATGAAGTCTTATCATTACTGAGCAACTTTTAAACGATCTTGGGCTAGAAGCTAAGTTATTCAATAAAATCGTACGACCTTACTTATTGCAGATAAATTATTAGCAAGCGATGGGAGAATAGGCTTATAATTACACCAAGTGTGCTTGTGCAAGAATACGGACTTATAATTGGCTCTATCATTTCTCGTTCTCCACAATTTAAAATCTCAAGTAATGAGACTCGTGGATGCTTAGCCTAATAAACCAATTAAGGTCTACATGGTTAAGGATACTTGCTAGAATAAACTTGGATAAGTCTATTCGGGTTGAGTCAAAATATTCGCAACGGGCCTAATATGTCAAATACTTCAAAACTAGCTACACCACTTTATTAATATTTTTGACTTTATTGTGGGATATATACATATGAAAGCAACGATAAAAATTTAAAAATTACGACTATATGGCCAAAGTTAATTAAAAATTTGAAAAATGCTGTTTTCCGGTTAAATGAAGGCATTTTAATGGAAAAGTCCACTTAAAACTTCAATAGAAGTCTCCCCTACACTTAATATAAACATTGTCCTCAATGTTTAAGCATGTAGGAAAAGTATCCCCTACACTTATGACATTGTGCACGTTGTTTAAATCAAGCTAAGGAAGAGACGACTAAAGTGATCAATTTAAAATGTGAGTATAAAGAAAATTGAATCACGTTAGTTGAGAGATAGAACCAGATTGCGGATAACATGGGAACACGGTTCTTCAATGATTCCAAAAGTGCATTCATCCTATAATCACATCACCACACAAACACAAACAAACTATATAGGTCCCCTTACACTTAGGAGGTGAAACAGAAAAGGATAGATACTCGGGTTGCCTCCCGAGGAGCGCTTGTTTTTGATAACCGAGTCACCAGCCTGACTCGGCCCAAAACTAGTTCATGGGAAACGTGGTGAGGGATGGAATCATCTCATGAGAGATGTCCTCACCAAAGTACAACTTCACTCGTTGGCCATTCAGATTAAAATTAAGTCCATGAGGTTGAGCGAGCTCGAGAGTACCATATGGAAAAATTTGGGCAATGGTGAATGGGCCGGACCAACGAGATTTCAGCTTGCCCAAAAATATTTTCAACCGAGAGTTGAAGAGTAAAACTTTGTCTCCAACTTGGAACTCTCGGTTTTTAATCTTGGAGTCATGGATGAGCTTAGTCTTTTCCTTATAGATCAAAGAATTTTCATAAGCATCATTCCGGAGTTCGTTAAGCTCATTGAGTTGGATTTTGCGTAGGTCACCGGCTTTGTTGATGTCGAAGTTAGCCCACTTCAAGGCCTAGTAAGCCTTGTGCTCCAACTCAATGGGGAGGTGGCATGCTTTCCCGTACACGAGACGATATGGTGTGCAACCAATCAGAGTCTTGTATGCGGTACGGAAAGCCCACAGAGCATCATCAAGTTTATCGGCCCATGAGGCACGATGCTCTCCCACGGTTCGTTCAAGAATTCGCTTTAACCCTCGGTTAGAGATTTCAGCCTGGCCATTAGTTTGTGGGTGGTATGCGGTGGAAAGACGACGATTTACACCATACTTAGCCATGACTCTTGCGAATTGATCATTGCAAAAATGAGTCCCGCGATCACTAATAATGGCACGAGGCACACCGAATCTAGCGAATAGCGAATTCAAAAAGTTACAAACCACCCTTGCATCATTAGTGGTTAAAGCTTTGGATTCAACCCATTTAGAAACGTAGTCAACGGCTACAAGGATGTATTTGTTCGGATGATCCCCTTGATAAGGATCCTCAAGTCTACTGAGATGATCCGCGGCTAGGTTTTCAGCTCCCTTCTTATCACGAATTTCGATTTTAAATTCTTGAAGGAGCAAAACCCAGCGAAGAAGTCTTGGTTTAGAATCTTGTTTAGCTAACAAGTACTTCAACGCGAAATGATCGGTGTACACAATGGTAGTGGAAAGGACAAGATAGGGGTGAAATTTTTCAAAAGCATAGACAACAGCTAAAAGCTCTTTTTCGGTTGTCGTGTAATGCAATTGAGCCCTAGTCATTGTCTTGCTAGCGTAATGGATCGGTTGGAAGTGTTTGTTCACTCTTTGGCCCAAAACCGCTCCAATAGAAAAGTCGCTAGCATCGCACATCAACTCAAAAGGTAGCTCCCAATTAGGGGTAACCAAGACCGGTGCCTTAGTTAGCTGATCCTTAAGAAGGTTGAAGGCTTCAATACACTCTTTGGAAAAGATAAAAGGAGTATCTTTTTCCAAGAGGTCGGTCATCGGGCGAGCGATTTTAGAAAAAATCTTTGATGAATCGACGGTAGAAGCCCGCATGACCGAGGAAACTTCTCACACCCTTAACGGTTGAAGGTGGAGGAAATTTTGCAATAACATCGACTTTAGCACGGTCTACTTCAAGACCAGCTTTGGAGATTTTGTGTCCTAGCACGATGCCCTCTTTTACCATGAAATGGCATTTTTCCCAATTTAGAACAAGGCGAGTGTCTTCACACCGCTTAAGCATACGTTCTAAATTGGCAAGGCAAGCGGAGAAAGAATCACCATAAACCGAGAAATCATCCATGAAGACTTCCATAGTTTCTTCAACCATGTCATGGAAGATAGCCATCATACACCTTTGGAACGTCCCAGGAGCATTGCATAAGTCGAAAGGCATTCTTTTGTAAGCAAATGTTCCGTAGGGACAAGTGAATGTGGTTTTCTCTTTTTCTTTGGGATCGATGGGAATTTGAAATTACCCGGAGAAACCGTCTAAGAAGCAGTAATAGTCATTACCCGCTAGACGCTCGAGCATTTGATCCATGAAAGGAAGAGGAAAGTGATCTTTTCTCGTGGCATCATTGAGTTTGCGATAGTCGATACAAACTCTCCACCCAGTAACGAGACGAGTAGGAATTAACTCGTTGTGTTCATTGGGAACAACGGTTATTCCGCCTTTCTTTGGCACACAATGGACGGGACTTACCCATGGCGAATCTGAAATAGGGTAAATCATGCCGGCATCAAGAAGTTTGATAACCTCTTGTTTGATGACGTCGTGAATTCGAGGATTAACCCTTCTTTGGATTGCGGGTTTAAAGTCATCTTCCATGAGAATTTTGTGAGTACAAATGTTTGGATCAATTCCGCGGATATCGGGAATTTTCCAAGCAATTGCCTTCTTATGATCTTTAAGCACTGATAGGTGTGAAAACACCCATCCTTTTACCACTTATTTCTTGTTAAAACGAGACCGAAGCGCGTATTTAATATCATTTGTTTGGAATTATGCGTGGTTTTTGTGTTTATTGTTTTTTCAGAGTCAATCGGATGAATATTGAAGAAAACATGGGATTTCACAGGTTTTATCGAAGAAAAAGACTCAAGACGAAGTCGATTGTCCAAGAGATGCAAAATATTTGAAGTCAATGGGCCATCGAAGAAAAGGACCAAAGATGGAAGATTTACATATGTCGAAGGAACTCAAGTCTATTAAACGAAGAAATTAAAAGACGAGTTGAATTTAATCGTCGAGAAATCCTGAATCAGAATCGAAAACGTCAACTTTACTGTAAAGACGAGAAGAAAGAAGAAAGCCCACTCACTAACCAACCACTTGGCCTATATAAAGAAACTCCCTCACACTTTTTGAGCTAGTTTTTAGTTTTCCAGTCTTTCTTTCTTTTTGTTTCGTAGGGAAGAAGCCAACACCACTAAGGTGTTGGTGATTTTTATTTTTCTTGATTCAATCTTTTTGTAAGAGCTTAATCTTTTCTTTTGTTTACTCTACATTAATCAATCAATTTAATCTTTCCATTAATCTTGTTCATCTTATTTATTTAAAGTTTTCAAGTTTTATTTGGTTGATTTGATCTTCAAAAGTTAGTGGGTTTTGTGTTTTTATTGTTGGGATTTGATGTTTATGGTTGATAAATGATTAGTGTTTAGTTTGGTTTAAATCTTTTGGTTAAATTTGGCTTGTTTTGATTAAAATCGTCTTCCCCTGTTTTTCTAGTTCTTCATCATTCCCAGATTCCACATCAAGTATTTTTCCCAAACATTCCGGATCGGCATTTTTATTCCGTATCAATATCCTTCATCCGGAATATTTTTATTCCGGATCAGTGTCTTCCATCCGGAATAACTATTATTCCGAATCAAAACCTTTCATCCGAAATATTTTATACTCCGGATCAACTCCTTTCATCCGGAATAATTAAGTATTCCGGATCAACCCTCTTATTCCGAATCAACCTTTATTCCGGATCAACATTTTTATTCCGCATCAACAGTTTATTCCGGATGATCCTATTATTCCGCATCAACAGTTTATTCCGCATGAGCTTATATTCCGAATGAACCTATTATTCTGCATGAACCTTTATTATTCCGCATGAACAAATATTTCCCTTTTTATTCCGCATGAATAAGATATTCCGCATGACGGATTTTTGTCTGATATATTCCGAATAAAGGGTACATTCCGAATCAAGCATTTTTCAGGGTATTTACAGTTACTGTTTTATTTTAATTTTAATCCAAGTTTTATTTTTATTAATTGATTGCTTCTAGTTTACTTTTATTTACTTCACACATTTACCTTTTTAGTAGAATAGAAAACCAAACCCCCTATTTGTCACCAAGAACAACTATTCCACTTTGAGCTGTGATCAATTCGAGAAGATTCCGAGAATAAATCTGAACCCCAATGAAAATCAAGTATCAAATGGCGCCGCTGCCGGCTCTTCTCGTAAGGATTAACAGTTTTTTGTGAGAACTTGGATTTTGGGATCCGTTCAACGTGAACGTTACTTTTTCATAAAAATTTTCAAAAACCCTAAAAAATATAAAATTTTCAGAAATACAAAAAAATAGAAAAACCATAAAAACCAAAAATATTTCTGCTTTGTTTTTGCTTTGTTAGTTCTTTTGCAGGCGTATGCGCACTCGATCAACGTCTTATCAAGAGCCCGAGCCTCTCGAAGACTTAGACATGGACGGTGTACACAACAATAATAACAATCCACCTCAAAACAACAATAATAACAACAACAATGAACCTCTACCGGACAATCGCCCGATGATTGAACTTTTGCAAGCACATGTGGAGGGCAACAATGATCCAATTGTCATACCCGCGATTGCAGCCAACAACTTTGAGCTCAAGTCCGGCTTTATTCAGATGGTCTCTGCTCAACTATTCTTGGGGCGTACCATTGATGATCCTCATGACCACATCAAAAGGTTCCTGCAACTCACGAATTCGGTCAAATTCAATGGTGTTCCACAAGAGGTAATCCGTTTACAACTTTTTCCCTTTTCTTTAGAGGGACAAGCCCGACATTGGCTTGCAAAGGAACCGCCACAAAGTATACTGACGTGGACGGATTTGGAGACCAAATTCATAAACTACTTTTTCCCACCCTCTCGTACTACCGTTTTGCGGAATGAAATTATTAACTTTGAACAAAAGTACGATGAGTCTTTTAGTGAATCTTTGGACCGTTTTAAAGATCTTTTAAGAAAGTGCCCACAACATGGTTTTACCAAAGTGCACCAAGTAAATACTTTTTACAATGGTTTAAGCATGAATGACCAAGATTCACTAAATAGTGCCTCGGGGGGTAATATTTTGGTTAAGAGCTCTAATGCCGCTTGGGATATTATTGAGAATAAGTCTAGAGTGCAAACCAAGAGTGTTCGGACCAATGCCGCTAGTGCTAGTACTAGTGACAACGACAAGAGACTTGACAAAATTACATCGCTTCTTGAATCGCTTGCTACCCAAACCGCTAGCAACACCAACAGCATCAACGCTAAAAACGCTCAAGTCAATGCTGTAAGCCAACCATGTGAAATATGCGGGGGTCCTCACTCTTACACCACTTGTACCACCAACCAAGACTATCCTTCTGAGAATGTTAACGCATCATACGGTACCTATCCTCTGGCCGCTTATCAAGCACGTCCTCAAGGAGACCGCAACTTGCTTAGCTACTGCTCAAACAACTTTCTTTCCCCACCCGATTTTCCTCCTAACAACCCAAACCAACAACAAAACCTTAACCGACCCAACCAAAACCAACCTCGAGCACCATACCAACCACCACAAAGACAACCATATCCACCTCAAAGAACCAACCAAGTTTACCAACAACCTGCTTATCAACCACCCGCCTACAATGCTCCTCCCAACCAACCCACCGCATTACACAAAGATATTGGAACCTACATGAGGACTAATGATGTGATCGTGGACAATCTCCAGCGGGAAGTGCTCAACTTGAAAGCAGACATGGTGAAACAAGGGAACGATCTTCGAGCTGATATGCGAAACACTTTGGCAAGTCAAACGAATGACTTAAGGAACATGATGGCTGGTTTCTTCCAAGGTAATCAATCCTCTTCTTCGGGTACTCTTCCGAGTAACACCGTTTAGAATCCAAGAGGGGAGATGAAAGCAATCACCACTCGCAGTGGCAAAGGTACCAAGGAACCCGAGCTTCCTATACCTCCACCGGTGATTGTGAATAAGGAAAACGAGTCACCTGCTCCTCTTCCTCAATCTTCTACTTCCTCATTTCCTCCACCTCTTACTTCTACCCCTCCTCCACCCAAGGATGTGAGTGATCCTACTATTCCAAAGCCTTCCTTTTCTTCCGATATACCTTATCCCTCAAGGTTGAGGAAAGAGAAGCTCAAAAGCAAGGACGATATTCAAGTTTCAAACTTTCTTAAAATGTTTAAACAATTGAATTTTAACATATCCTTCGCTGAGGCTCTCGCTCACATGCCTAAATATGAGAAAATGTTCAAAGATCTTCTTAGTGACAAGGAAAAGCTTTTTGATATCGCTAATACCCAACTTAATGAGAATTGCTCTGTAGTCCTCTTAAGGGAATTGCCAACCAAGCTTGGTGATCCGGGTCGCTTCTTAATCCCTTGCAACTTCCCGGGAGTAGAGAATTGCATGGCCCTAGCCAATCTAGGTGCCAGTATTAACTTAATGCCTTTAATTGTTTGGAAGCAATTATCTCTCCCTGAGCTAGTCCCCACCAAAATGACTTTGGAATTAGCTAACCGTACGGTTGCTTATCCAGTGGGGATAGACGAAGACGTTTTTGTAGGAGTCGACAAATTCACTTTTCCTGCCGATTTCGTCGTGGTCGACTACGAGATGGACCCTCGTGTTTCATTAATCGTGGGACGTCCATTCCTGAGGACCGGTCGCACTCTCATCGATGTTGAAGGCGGTGAGCTTATCATGAGAGTGGGTGACGATAAAATTGTCTTCAACATGGGAAAGCTTTCTAAACATCCTTATTCATACGAGAGTGTTAATTGTATTGACGTTCTTGATGAGGCTTGTGAAGAACACTTCAAAGATGCTTGTAAACGTATTCCTACCTCTCCTCCCAATGTTGAGACCGTTTCCTCTATCGATTCATCACTAACTCTATTTGGAGAAAGTGATTTCCTTTGGAAAGATCTTGAAGCCACCTTGAGAGATGTGAACATAGAAGATGACGATTCTCCCACCGATTGGGATGAAGACATTCGTCTCATTGAGAAACTTCTCAAAGAGGACCATATTTCGCCACCATCTCCCGAGGCTATTGCTATTGATGCACCGAATTTGAATACGCCTCCCATCGAAAATCCTCCGATTTTAGAGCTTAAGGAGTTGTCGTCCCATCTCGAGTACGTGTTCCTTGAAGATAAGAAGAAGTTGCCCGTTATCATTGCTAAGGACTTGAATGAAGAAGAGAAATCTCGCCTCATCGCCGTGCTTAAAGATCATAAGAAGGCAATTGCTTGGAAAATTTCCGATATCGGCGGAATTGATCCAAACTTTTGTACTCACAAGATTCTCATGGAAGATGACTTTAAACCCGCAATCCAGAGCCAAAGAAGGGTTAATCCTCGCATCCATGACGTCATCAAACAAGAGGTTATCAAACTTCTTGATGCCGGCTTGATTTACCCTATTTCGGATTCGCCATGGGTAAGTCCCGTCAATTGTGTGCCCAAGAAGGGCGGAATAACCGTTGTTCCCAATGAACACAACGAGTTGATTCCTACTCGTCTCATTACTGGGTGGAGAGTTTGTATCGACTATCGCAAACTCAATGACACCACGAGAAAAGATCACTTTCCTCTTCCTTTCATGGATCAAATGCTCGAGCGTCTAGCGGGTAATGACTATTACTGCTTCTTAGACGGTTTCTCCGGGTATTTTCAAATTCCCATCGATCCCAAAGACCAAGAGAAGACCACATTCACTTGTCCCTACGAAACATTTGCTTACAAACGCATGCCTTTCGGTTTATGCAATGCTCCTGGGACGTTCCAAAGGTGTATGATGGCTATCTTCCATGACATGGTTGAAGAAACTATGAAAGTATTCATGGATGATTTCTCGGTTTATGGCGATTCATTCTCTGCTTGCCTTGCCAATTTAGAACGTATGCTTAAGCAGTGTGAAGACACTCGCCTTGTTCTTAATTGGGAAAAATGCCATTTCATGCCTTGTTCTTAAGCGGTGTGAGCATCACGATAAAAGAGTTCCAAGTTGGAGACAAAGTTTTACTCTTTAACTCTCGGTTGAAAATCTTTTCGGGCAAGCTGAAATCTCGTTGGTCCGGCCCATTCACCATTGCCCAAATTTTTCCATATGGTACTCTCGAGCTCGCTTAACCTAATGGACCTAATTTTAAGGTGAATGGCCAACGAGTGAAGTTGTACTTTGGTAAGGACATCTCTCATGAGATGATTCCATCCCTCACCACGTTTCCCATGAACTAATTTTTGGTCGAGTCAGGCTCGTGACTCGGTTATCAAAAACAAGCGCTCATATGGAGGCAAACCGAGTATCTATCCTTTTCCGTTTTAACCTCTTAAGTGTAGGGGGGCCTATATAGGTTGTTTGTGTTTGTGTGGTGATGTGATTACAGGGATGAATGCACTTTTGTAACCTTTGAAGAATCGTGCTCCCGTGCTATCCGAAATCCGGTTCTATCTCTCAACTATCGTGATTCAATTTTCTTCATACTCACATTTGAAATTGATCACTTTAGTCGTCTCTTCCTTAGCTAGATTTAACCAACGTGCACAATGTCATAAGTGTAGGGGAGACTTTTCCCACATGCTTAAACATTGAGGACAATGTTTATCTTAAGTGTAGGAGAAACTTCCATCAAAGTTTTAAGTGGACTTTTCCATTAAAATGCCTTCATTTAACCGGAAAAAATCATCTTTTTCAGCATTTTTCAAATTTTTAATTAACTTTGGCCATTTATTTGTAACTTTTAAATTTTTATCGTTGTTTTCATATGTATATCCCGCAATAAAGTCAAAAATATTAATAAAGTGGTGTAGCAAGTTTAGAAGTCTTTGACATATTAGGCCTGTTGCGATTATTTTGACTCAACCCGAATAGACTTATCCAATTTTATTCTAGCTAGTATCCTTAACCATGTAGACCTTAATTGTTTTATTAGGCTAAGCTTCCACGAGTCTCATTACTTGAGATTTTAAATTGTGGAGAACGAGAAATGATAAGTAAGGTCGTACGATTTGAAAAGTTACTTAGCTTTTAGCCCAAGATCGTTTAAAAGTTGCTCGGTAATGATAAGAGTTCATAGCCAAGGCATAACTTATGAAGCGGGGCGCGAAGATTGGCGAGTCCGAAAAGGCCCTAACAAGGCATGAGGATTCCATTTTATTGCTAAAGATCCAAGGTGATGTGAAAAGCATTATTCCCAAAATCAATATGAAGGATCAAGACTCACGACGAAAAGCAATCAACTCCCATAAAGATCATGGAGAAGTCTATCCGAAAAGACCCTAACAAGGTATGAGGATAAATAGATCCAAGTCCGAAAAGGAGGCGGATCGTTGTATCTCAAAATCCCAAGTAACGATTGAAGAAATAATGATGAAGTCGTGATCAAAAAAGTTAGAGTACCCCTCAAAAGTCTCCAAGTGAAGAAACTCTATTAACGAAGAGAAGACCATTATCTCATGAACGTCTCTCAAGATATGAAGTATGAAGTACATGCCAAATATCGGCCCGAGAAAGGTCTCAAATCGTGAAGTGAGTTATGCCAAGATATGAACTTTTTGATATCCCGAGAAGCAGTTTTAAGAGATTTTGTCCTTTAGCTAACTATTAATCAAATCGTCCTACTTTGCTTTCAGCCTAAATAAACTATCGCAATAAGTCCAAAAATGCATCTTCATGATCATTCTAAGACAAAAATAAAATATAAGAGATACACCTAGGAATAAGGGAGTTTAAGCATATAATTAAGCCATGTGTGTAAGTGTTTGATTTGCTAACTTATAATAACAATGATCTCGTTTTTTAAGCTTAGTTTGGGGAACGTGAAACTTGAGGGTGATAAATGTTCGCAGCACCAAAGCCCTAATGTAAGTCCTTGATCTCTTTGCAAGTTATTTCCATATAGCTATTTTCAAGTGAAAATGGTTTTCTATCCTTTTGTTTCCTTTAAAGTTTTAATTTCTCTTAGTACTCTAAGTTTTGTTTTAGTAGTATGTTAATAAGGCCAAGGTTGATTGATTATGAGAAAAGTGTAAATTTGCTTTATCACTAAGCATTGCATGAGGGCATGGCAATGGTTAAGTGTAGGGGATTTGATAGGTATGAAAACACCCATCCTTTTACCATTTATTTCTTGTTAAAACGAGACCAAAACACGTATTTAATATCATTTGTTTGGAATTATGCGTGGTTTTTGTGTTTATTGTGTTTTCAGAGTCAACCGAATGAATATTGAAGAAAACATGGGATTGCACGGGTTTTATCGAAAAAAAAGACTCAAGACGAAGTCTATTGTCCAAGAGATGCAAAAGATTTGAAGTCAATGGGCCTATCTGAAGATTTATCGAAGAAAAGGACCAAAGATGGAAGATTACATATGTCGAAGGAACTCATGTCTATTAAACGAAGAAATTAAAAGACGAGTTGAATTTAATCGTCGACAAATCCCGAATCAGAATCGAAAACGTCAACTTTACTGAGAAGACGAGAAGAAAGAAGAAAGCCCACTCACCAACCAACCACTTGGCCTATATAAAGAAACTCCCTCACACTTTTTGAGCTAGTTTTTAGTTTTCCAGTATTTCTTTCTTTTTGTTTCGTAGGAATGAAGCCAACAACACTAAGGTGTTGGTGATTTTTATTTTTCTTGATTCAATCTTTAATCTTGTAAGAGCTTAATCTTTTCTTTTGTTTACTCTACATTAATCAATCAATTTAATCTTTCCATTAATCTTGTTCATCTTATTTATTTAAAGTTTTCAAGTTTTATTTGGTTGATTTGATCTTCAAAAGTTAGTGGGTTTTGTGTTTTTATTGTTGGGATTTGATGTTTATGGTTGATAACTGATTAGTGTTTAGTTTGGTTTAAATCTTTTGGTTAAATTTGGCTTGTTTTGATTAAAATCGTCTTCCCCTGTTTTTCTGAGTTCTTCATCATTCCCAGATTCCGCATCAAGTATTTTTCCCAAACATTCCGGATCAGCATTTTTATTCCGTATCAATATCGTTCATCCGGAATATTTTATATTCCGGATCAGTGTCTTCCATCCGGAATAACTATTATTCCGAAACAAAACCTTTCATCCGGAATATTTATACTCCGGATCAACTCCTTTCATCCGGAATAATTAATTATTCCGGATCAACCCTCTTATTCCGAATCAACCTTTATTCCGGATCAACGTTTTTATTCCGCATCAACAGGTTATTCCGGATGATCCTATTATTCCGCATCAACAGTTTATTCCGCATGAGCTTATATTCCGAATGAACCTATTATTCCGCATGAACCTTTATTATTCCGCATGAACAAATATTTCCCTTTTTATTACGCATGAGTAAGATATTCCGCATGAAGGATTTTTGTCTGATATATTCCGAATAAAGGGTACATTCCGAATCAAGCATTTTTCGGGGTATTTACAGTTACTGTTTTATTTTAATTTTAATCCAAGTTTTATTTTTACTAATTGATTGCTTCTAGTTTACTTTTATTTACTTCACACATTTACCTTTTTAGTAGAATATAAAACCAAACCCCCTATTTGTCACCAAGAACAACTATTCCACTTTGAGCTGTGATCAATTCGAGAAGATTCCGAGAATAAATCTGAACCCCAATGAAAATCAAGTATCAAGCACGGCGATGAGGCGAGATTTTTCTTCTTCTTTCAAGTCCTTAGCGATGATGACGGGTGACTTCTTCTTGTCTTCAAGGAACACGTACTCGAGATGGGACGGTAGCTCCTTAAGCTCTAAATCCGGAGGATTTTCGATGGGAGGCGTATTCAAATTCGGTTCATCGATAGCAATATCCTTGGGAGATGGTGGAGAAATATGGTCCTCATTGAGAAGTTTCTCAATGGTACGAATGTCTTCATCCCAATCGGTGGGAGAATCGTCATATTTTAAATCCACTTCCCCTAAAGTTGCTTCAAATTCAGTCAAAAGGAAATCACTTTCTCCAAATGGAGTTAGTGATGGAGCAAGGGAGGCAACGGTCTCAACATTGCGAAGAGAGGTACGACTACTTTTACAAGCATCTTTAAAGCTTACCCTCTCGTATGAATAAGGCTGTTTAGAAAGCTTACCCATGTTGAAGACAATTTGGTCGTCAACAACTCTCATGATAAGCTCACCCGCTTCTACATCGATGAGAGTGCGACCTGTGACAATCTAACATTTTCAGGTAGTGAATTATTTTCTCGTATAATATTTTGAAACTTATTTTTGTGTTGGTTGATGAACTCACAATTTACGGATTTAAATTTGGGCTTACGTGCATAATTTAGCGTCCTTTACGACTAAACCGGAAACCTTACGATTACGTATTTACGTTTTTGAACTCCGTTTTTTATGAGACAATGTATATTAGATCCGTTTTGTGCCGTTGATTCATAATTTATAAAAACATTTTTCGTAAAACGACCCGAGGGCACGCAAATCGAGGAAACTAGAATCGAGGAATACCCGTAAATTAGCGGGATGAGACAAAATAATTTATCCCACCCCACTATACAAAGGGACGGCCAAACTATACACCACATCAAAGATGTGGCATCCTTACACACTATTAAGTTTACACTTGTAAACTTAAGCTTCAAAATGAAGCTACTCTTCCCACTAACCACAAAACCACTCATACTTACCATTAGATTCCATTTCTAACATGCAAAACAACTAAAACTCTCCCACTCTCTCTACCATTTCCGTCCCACAACACCACCATACACCACCATTTGATCTTTTCTAGCCACAAGATACTTGTTATCTAGCTATATTATGGAGAACCCTTGAAGCCTTGATTGATTGGTGGCCATTTTAACAACAAAGGAGGTGATTTGCTTGTGTCCTAGGTCTAATTTCTCAACAAAATTTCTTGGTGATTGATGATCTTGGAGATATATTTGGTGTTCATCAAGTTGTTGTCTTCCAAAAACAAGATATAATCTTGGTTGGTATAGAAGATCATCCTTTCCATTTCTCTTGTTATTTTTGTGAAGATAAAATGTATTTTCTTTCTTGTTGTATATGTATATGATGAATATATGATGATAAAAATGTTGTGTGGGGATCAAGTGTTGATAAATATGCTTAAAAAGATGAATAACCATAAGAAACAAGGCTAAAATCATGCTTAAATTATTGGCTGTATAAAAACAGTAAGTAACCAAAAATTAAACTGATAAAATTTGCATGGTGGAATCCATTTATAGTAAGTATAAGATGTCATACACATGTGAGAGTTGGCCATGCAATGGAATCATTAAAATGAGGGAGATATGATCAAAACAAGATGAGTGTGCTAATCTGAATAGTCTGTTTTGTAGGGACTGTTAAGGATAGTTAAACATAGAATGAGCAGTAGCTATAACTAACTTAATTGTAGCACATAATATGAAGTTCATGCCATACAAAAATGAGCTTCTAATTCATTGTAGAACTCTAGATATGATAAAAATGGTGAAGATAAAACTGAAAATCAGACTTTGAAGAATTAATATTTAATACTATTATATAAGCACTCAAATTATATAGTATAAAATATGAAATTAAAACCCACTAACTTATGAATTTCATTTATATAAATATGTATAAGGTTCAATAAATGGACAATTTATAAAAATTGTAGTTGAATAATATTTATAAGTTATAAAAACTATAAACATGATTTTTACGACTTTTTTGGCTATTACCGTAAAATTAACGTTTTTCGCCAATTAAAACATAGACGATCAAACCCGTCTAATGTAAAGTTTTTAAAAGTCATATACTGATATATAAGTACCTAATACAAGTAAAAACCGATAAAACCCGAACTATATGACATACGGACATTAATGAGCTAAGTTAGCATATTTGGACTAATAATTTAACTAAATAAGTTAAGCACTTATAAAAAATTACTTATTGGGCTTAACCCATTTGGGCCCAACATGTAAAGTGTAAATACTGATAATACAAGTATAAAATAGATTAATACAAGTTAATGAACTTATAATAGGCTTATTGGACCTAAAACATGTAAATACGTAAAACTAGTAAACTAGTAAAAAGTTACCAATACATAAACACTAAAATGAGTAAATAAGAATATATAAACCCACTTGATCATCATCATATGTATATTTGTTATTTTGATAAAGTCATTGGACAAAAGTCTAAGACCGATTATTGTTTATATAGGTTTCCGTGACCGAAGCACGCCCGTAGCCGATAATCCGCCTTTCATTATCAACGTGAGTTCATAGCCTCACACTCTTTTAAATGTTTTATAAAATGATTTGTAAACCCGCGAGGGAGAAACATGCTAGTTTTTGATAAAAATAGAACACAAGTAGTCCCGATGGTATGCTTAATGATATGGACCCGAATGATGTTATGACCCTATAAACGAGATAAAAAGGATTATTAGTAGTTAGGTTATGTCACTCAAAGTCCCATTAGCATGAATTGTGAACTACCGGGATTTGGTAGACGCTTATGCATATGATAGTACTATTTGGGGACGATCACCCTAGTTCGCGCCTTGATGGTTGATCCCCGTCGTACCACATTGATTGGTAAGCGAATTTATGTATGAGAAGATTTACATAGCGTGATTTTTTTGACGACACGCTAACTTAGATGGGCAAATTGTTTGTCGGGTTCGCGGCCCGTTGTTTTGATAGTAAGGTAACAATGTCATGCGGCTAATAATAATCCAAATGTATTTCAATACAATACGATAACGATGCTAATAACGATAATAATATTACCTATAATGGTAATAATGAGGCTACGGTCTCATGGACGGTTTAAGATGTATGCTTTGATTTATATATTGCCTGACTAGCAATACGAGGACTTACTTCTGATATTATACTTGTGTTCTGATTTCAACGATTGTTTTATATAACGGTTTTATTAAACTCTATGAATTCACTCGGCATTCGCTGATATGATTTTTGCATGTTTTTATCTCAGGTGCTTGAAGGTAATCCGGATGGAGATCGACTCTGATGGCCCACATAATATTAAAAATGTTCATTCGATCAATGTTTTGTAAACTTAATGACCTATATAATTTGGGACCTGTTATGCACTTTAAAACTTTTTATCGAATGAATGTATGTTGAACCTTGTACAACCATTTTTATGTGTTGTCTATGATTGGAGTTATTGTGCTATCCCGTAACACTCTAAAAGACCCTTCCGCTGTACCGATACGAAAATTGAGAGTGTTACAGTTTGGTACCAGAGCTCTCGTTATAGAGAACAAAAGATTTTAAAAACCAAGGTTTTGAACAAAACTTTTCAAAATCTTTTAACTATGAACATTTGAGAAAATATTTGAAAAATCTTTTGACTATAACGGTGCCAAAGATCTCCGACGTTACCAACAAGCCCTATTGAGAAGATATATATTTTGATATATATAATTTAATTTATATATATATGTATATATCGTGGATTCAGTATGTAATTGTTTAATAAGTATGTTATCCTAATACGAGATATATATATAAATGCAGATTGTCATGGCTGACCCTAATATTCCTGTAGAGAACCTTGCTATTCCCGAACCTAATGTAGACGATGATACTTATTTAGACTTAGCAGATTATGATATGGATGATGAGGAGGAACCATTTGAGGATCCCGAGCCCGAGGTAGGACTAGGAGATCACATTGCCCCTCAGGTTGATATGGTAGAGAATGAGATTGATAATGTTGATATTGATAATGGTGATGAGATTGGGTTAGATAATTTAGATGATGAGATTGACGACGAGGATGTCGAGGAGGATATAGGTATAGACGATGAGGTTGATGATGATGAGGAAGCCGAGCTTATTTACCCTTATGATGTTCCAGAGGGCGAGCCCTACCCCCACTAGTTTATTTGTCTGATTCTGAGGTTGAGCTACCTAGAGATGAAATGTCTGAATCTGATTCTGAATCAGAGGAGGATGCGGATGATAATGCACTTGACGGTACTGATGGTATTGCTACTCGTAGACGTGTGATAAGAGAGTCGTCTAGTGTTCGAGAGGCTACTCATATTAATGGTCTTACACCATGGGCCTTGAGATGTGATTTAGATGCTTTCCGTGTTAAGAGTAGTATGACATAGATTGGATTAGGTGTTGTTCAGACTCATGTTGCTTATTTGGAGTCAAAGACTAAGGTTGGTGAGAAAGAGCGGGAATTGCTTAGTTTGGATTTGACTAATATGGAACGTGGTTTGAATGAGGATTTTAGGAGGTTATCGGTGTTAGAAAGTGGTGAGTTTGCTGCTATGAAGAAAAAGGTGAATTCTATGGAGATTCAGTTGAATGTAGCTCGTACGATGCGTGAGAAAGCTGAGAAGGAGTTGAATATATATGTGGGATGGAATAATAGATTTTATGCTGACATGGTTGAAAGAGGAGTGATCCGTAAGCGCCCAGCTGAAGATGTGTCTAGCGATCGTCCGACAAAGATATAGAAGACGATGGATGATGGACCATCTGGCGGTTCTCAGTAGACCAGTCTGTGTTTAGTAGTGACCTTTGTATCTTTTGTACTTTTGTAGCTTTGACTGAACCGACTTGTTAGTAGTAGACCTGGCACAAATTTTGAGTATGTATAGTGCTAGAACTTTGATATGGGATGTAATTAAGACAATGCTTTTGTTTCAAATCGAATGAAATATGTATCTTGTCTTGAATTCCATATTGTGCCTTATTTGTATCTTGATTATGAATTCAATCCATATTATATGAATCCCTTGTTGGGTGAATGCTTAATACTTTGAAATTGTGAAATTATAGAACTATGCCGCCCAAGAAAGCTGTGACTGAGGATGATGTACGTAGGATTATTACGGAGCAAGTTACCGCATCTATGACTGAATTTATGGCAAATGCTAGAAATGAAGCTAGCGGTAGTGGAGCTGGCGGTAGTGGAGCTGGCGGTAGTGGAGCTGGCGGTAGTGGAGCTGGCGGTAGTGGAGCTGGCGGTAGTGGAATTGGTGGTACTAATGTGAATGTGAATGCTAATAAAGTGAATGCTAATGCTGGAGGAAATATAGGAGGACTTGGAACTAATGCACCTGATGTTGGTGGTTGTACTTATGTGACGTTCATGAAGTGTGAACCTCTACCTTTTAATGGAACTGAAGGTGTTGTAGGATTAAGCCAGTGGATTGAGAAGATTGAGTCGGTGTTTCGGATTAGTAAGTGTAAGGAGGAAGATAAGGTGACTTTTGCTATGGCTACTCTTAAAGGTCGTGCGTTGACTTGGTGGAACGGGAGAATTGCTTTCATGGGTATTGATGCTGTTAATGCTACTCCTTGGACTGAAATTAAGAAGTGGATGACTTTGGAATTTTGTCCCCGTAGTGTGATCATTAGGTTAGAACAAGAGTTGATTCATTTGAGAATGAAAGGTGTGGACATTGATAGTTACACAAACCGATTCCATGAGTTGGTCTTGTTGTGTCCTCGATTGGTGGAACCTGAAGAGATCCGAATTGAACAATATATTAAAGGGTTGACCAAGAACATCCAGGGGGACGTGACATCATCTAAACCACTAACCATTGATGATGTTGTTCGAATGGCTTACCAACTCATTGGACATATAATTTAGGATAGGGAAGATGAAGCCCGTGTTGGTGATAAAAGAAAGGGAGACGATGATCGTGTAGATAGAGGTGATAATAGGAAGAATTTCAATCGCCGTCATAACCAGAGAAAGGGGAATGCAAATTCTCTTACCAACAACACACCGCGCAACGATGATAGATGTCCTAAGTGTGGCAACAAGAGGCATGCTGGCGATTGCTGGAAGTGCCAGAATTGCGGAAAGCTTGGACACAAGGTTGAAAGGTGTAAGAAGGGAACCATTTGCTTCAACTGTAATGAGGAAGGTCATAGGAAATCGGAATGCCCCGAGTTGAAAGCGATTGTACCTGGAAGAAACCACCAGGGTGGTGTCTATCAACTTGGAACAATTGAGGTGAAGAAAGAGGATCCGAATGTCGTTACCGGTACGTTTTTACTCAACAATCATTATGCTGTTGCTTTATTTGATTCGGGTGCTGATAGGAGCTTTGTATCCACTAAATTTAGTGCCCTTATTGACATTGAACCTGTTGAGATAAATACCAGTTACGAGGTGGAATTGGCTGATGGTAAATTAGTGAAAACTAATAAGCTATTAGAAGGATGCTCTCTAAATCTCTTAAACTATTCCTTTCCGATTGATTTGATGTTGATAGAATTAGGTAGTTTTGATATTATTATTGGTATGGATTGGTTGTCGTTGAATAATGCTACTATTTTATATGGAGAGAAGAAGGTTAAGATTCCTATTAGGAATAGGACGTTAGTAATTGATGGTAATCGAGGTGAATCCTGTTTGAAAATTGTTTCATGTATTAAAGTCCAAAAGTACATCAGGAACGGTTGTGAGTTATCTTAGCTCAAGTGACCGGGAATGAGTCTAAGGAGAAACGATTGGAAGATGTACCTATTATTTGTGAATTTCCTGAGGTATTTCCTAAAGATTTACCCGGAATTCCATCGATAAGGCAAGTTGAGTTTCGAATCGATTTAATTCCTGGTGCTTCACAGGTGGCACGTGCGCCTTACTGATTAGCCCCTTCTGAATTAAAGGAGTTATCTGAGCAACTTAAGGAGTTGTCTGATAAAGGTTTTATTCGACCGAGCTCGTCGCCTTCGGGAGCTCCAGTCTTGTTCGTTAAGAAGAAGGATGGATCTTTCCGTATGTGCATTGACTATAGGGAACTGAATAAGTTGACAATTAAAAATCGATATCCTTTACCTAGGATTGATGATTTGTTTGATCAACTACAAGGATCTAGTGTGTATTCTAAGATATATTTTGCGGTCAGGATATCACCAACTTCGCGTCCGTGAAGAAGATATTCCTATAACTGCATTTAGAACTCGTTATGGACACTATGAATTTCAAGTAATGCCATTTGGGTTAACTAGCGCACCTGCGGTTTTCATGGATTTAATGAATCGAGTGTGCAAGCCCTACTTGGATAAATTTGTGATTGTGTTTATTGACGTTATTCTAATCTATTCTAAGAATGAAGATGAACATGGAGAACATTTAAGGATTATTTTGAATTTGTTAAAGGATGAAAGGTTGTATGCTAAGTTTTCGAAATGTGATTTATGGTTAGATTCTGTGCAATTTCTTGGTCATGTGATTAACAAAGATGGAATTTATGTTGATCCTGCAAAGGTTGAAGCCATTAAGAATTGGCCTGCACCGACAACGCCAACGGAAGTGCGACAGTTCTTAGGATTGGCTGGCTATTATAGGCGATTCATTAAAGAATTTTCTTTGATAGCTAAACCCTTGACTAAGCTTACCCAGAAGAATAAACCTTTCGTTTGGGGAAGTGTGAAGATGGAGCATTTCAGACATTGAAGCAAAAATTATGTAGTGCGCACATTTTATCATTACCCGACGGGAGTGAAGATTTTGTAGTGTATTGTGATGCATCTCTTAGAGGCTATGGAGCTGTTTTGATGCAGCGAGAGAAAGTGATAGCTTATTCTTCTAGGCAATTAAGGAAGAATGAGGAGAATTATACTACTCATGATCTTGAGTTAGGAGCTGTAGTATTTGCTCTTAGGTTGTGGAGACATTATCTGTATGGCACCAAGTGTACGGTATTCACCGATCACAAAAGCCTACAGTATATTCTCGATCAAAAGGAATTGAACATGAGGCAATGAAGATGGATAGAGTTGTTAAGTGATTACGATTGTGATATAAAATATCACCCGGGAAAAGCCAATGTTGTTGCCGATGCATTAAGTAGGAAATATAGAGAGCCTATCAGGGTACATTCTCTAGTCTTGACCGTGCACAATAATTTGCCTGAGCAAATTAGAAATGCGCAAATAGAAGCCTGTAAGAAAGAAAATTTTGTTAATGAAGGGTTCCGAGGAGAAGGAGATCCTTCAGAGATTAGAACTGATGGAGTGAAATGCTTAAGAGGTCGTATGTGGATACCTAAGTTTGGAGGCTTAAGAGATTTGATTATGTTAGAATCCCATAAATCTAAGTATTCCATTCATCCGGGATCTGATAAGATGTACCATGATTTGAAGAAGTTGTATTGGTGGCCAAATATGAAAGCTGATATTGCTATGTATGTTCTTCAATGCTTGACTTGTGCTAGAGTCAAAGCTGAACATCAAAAGCCATCAGGACTACTTCAACAGCCAAAGATTCCTGAATGGAAGTGGGAGCGAATTACGATGGACTTTGTCACCAAGCTTCCTAGAACATCATCTAGAAACAAATCGATTTGGGTTATTGTCGACAGACTGACCAAATCAGCACCCTTCATTCCGGTTAAAGAGCAGTTCTCACTGGAGAAGCTGACTCGTATATACCTTGAGAATGTTGTATGCAAGCATGGAGTGCCTGTATCCATCATTTCAGATCGAGATCCTAGATTCGCATCGAATTTTTGGAAATCTCTCCAAAGATCTTTGGGAACGAATCTCGACATGAGCACTGCTTATCACCCCCAGACTGATGGGCAGAGTGAAAGGACGATAGAAACACTAGAAGATATGTTGAGAGCTTGTGTGTTAGATTTTGGTAAGAATTAGGATAAACATTTGCCTTTAGCAGAGTTTTCCTATAACAATAGTTACCATTCTAGTATTAAGGCTGCACCGTTTGAAGCTTTGTATGGTAGGAAGTGTAGATCTCCTGTATGTTGAAGTGAAGTTAGGGATACCCAGCTCACGGGACCGGAATTGATCCGGGAGACTACGGAGATGATAGTTCAGATTAAGAATAGGTTGTTGACTGCCCGTAGTAGACAGAAAAGTTACGCGGATGTGCGGTGGAAGCCGATGGAGTTTGAAGTGGGTGACCGAGTAATGTTGAAAGTATCGCCATGGAAAGGTGTTATAAGATTCGTAAAGCGAGGGAAATTGAATCCCCGTTATATTGGACCCTTTAAGATTTTATCTAGAGTAGGTCCGGTGGCTTATAAACTAGAGTTACCCCCAGAACTTCATGGTGTTCACAACACATTCCATGTATCTAATCTGAAGAAATGTCTAGCAGTGAGTGATGAGAAAATTTCGTTGGATAAGGTTTGAATAGATGGGAAGTTGCATTTTATCGAAGAACCCGTAGAGGTTATGGATCGTGAGGTAAAGCAACTGAAACAAAGTCGGATACCTATTGTCAAGATACGATGGAATTCAAAGCATGGACCAGAATATACTTGGGAACGAGAGGATGAAATGTGGAATAAATATCCACACCTCTTCGATTTCAATAAGAAACGGACATCAAAATGAAATGGATCACGAGGACGTTGATCCCTTTTAGGAGGAAAAGTTGTGACAATCTAACATTTTCAGGTAGTGAATTATTTTCTCGTATAATATTTTGAAACTTATTTTTGTGTTGGTTGATGAACTCACAATTTACGGATTTAAATTTGGGCTTACGTGCATAATTTAGCGTCCTTTACGACTAAACCGGAAACCTTGCGATTACGTATTTACGTTTTTGAACTCCGTTTTTGATGAGACAATTTTTATTAGATTTGTTTGTGCCGTTGATTCATAATTTATAAAACATTTTTCGTAAAACGACCCAAGGGCACGCAAATCGAGGAAACTAGAATCGAGGAATACCCGTAAATTAGCGGGATGGGACAAAATAATTTATCCCACCCCACTATACAAAGGGACGGCCAAACTAGACACCACATCAAAGATGTGGCATCCTTACACACTAAAACTCTCCAACTCTCTCTACCATTTCCGTCCCACAACACCACCATACACCACCATTTGATCTTTTCTAGCCACAAGATACTTGTTATCTAGCTATATTATGGAGAACCCTTGAAGCCTTGATTGATTGGTGGCCATTTTAACAACAAAGGAGGTGATTTGCTTGTGTCCTAGGGCTAATTTCTCAACAAACTTTCTTGGTGATTGATGATCTTGGAGATATATTTGGTGTTCATCAAGTTGTTGTCTTCCCAAAACAAGATATAATCTTGGTTGGTAAAGAAGATCATCCTTTCCATTTCTCTTGTTATTTTTGTAAAGATCAAATGTATTTTCTTTCTTGTTTTATATGTATATGATGAATATATAATGATAAAAATGTTGTGTGGGGATCAAGTGTTGATAAATATGCTTAAAAAGATGAATAACCATAAGAAACAAGGCTAAAATCATGCTTAAATTGTTGGCTGTGTAAAAACAGTAAGTAACCAAAACTTAAACTGATAAAATTGCATGGTGGAATCCATTTACATTAATTGTAAGATGTCATACACATGTGAGAGTTGGCCATGCAATGGAATTATTAAAATGAGTGAGATATGATCAAAACAAGATGAGTGTGCTAATCTGAATAGTCTGTTTTGTAGGGACTGTTAAGGGTAGTTAAACATATAATGAGCAGTAGCTATAACTAACTTAATTGTATCACATAATATGAAGTTCATGTCATCCAAAAATGAGCTTCTAATTCATTGTAGAACTCTAGATATGATAAAAATGGTGAAGATGAAACTAAAAATCAGATTTTGAAGAATTAATTGTTAATACTATTATATAAGCACTCAAATTATATAGTATAAAATATGAAATTAAAACCCACTAACTTATGAATTTCATTTATATAAATATGTATAAGGTTAAATAAATGGACAATTTATAAAAATGGTAGTTGAATAATATTTATAAGTTATAAAAACTATAAACATGATTTTTACGACTTTTTCGGCTATTACCGTAAAATAAACGTTTTTCGCCAATTAAAACTTAGACGATCAAACCCGTCTAATGTAAAGTTTTTAAAAGTTATATACTGATATATAAGTACCTAATACAAGTAAAAACATATAAAACCCGAACTATATGACATACAGACATTAACGAGCTAAGTTAGCATATTTGGACTAATAATTTAACTAAATAAGTTAAACACTTATAAAAAATACTTATTGGGCTTAACCCATTTGGGCCCAACATGTAAAGTGTAAGTACTGATAATACAAGTATAAAATGGATTAATACAAGTTAATGAACTTATAATAGGCTTATTGGACCTAAAACATGTAAATAGGTAAAACTAGTAAACTAGTAAAAAGTTACCAATACATAAAAACTAAAATGAGTAAATAAGAATATATAAACCCACTTGATCATCATCATATGTATAAAATCATCATATGTATATTTGTTATTTTGATAAAGTCATTGGAAAAAAGTCTAAGACCGATTATTATTTATATAGGTTTCCGTGACCGAAGCACGCCTGTAGCCGATAATCCGCCTTTCATTATCAACGTGAGTTCATAGCCTCACACACTTTTAAATGTTTTATAAAATGATTTGTAAACCCGCGAGGGAGATAACATGCTAGTTTTTGATAAAAATAAAACACAAGTAGTCCCGATGGTATGCTTAACGATATGGACCCGAATGATGCTATGACCCTATAAACAAGATAAAAAGGATTATTAGTAGTTAGGTTATGTCACTCAAATTCCCATTAGCATGAATTGTGAACTACCGGGATTTGGTAGACGCTTATGCATATGATAGTACTATTTGGGGACGATCACCCCAGTTCGTGCTTTGACGGTTGATCCCCGTCGTACCACATTGATTGGTAAGCAAATTTATGTATGAGAAGATTTACATAACGTTATTTTTGTGACGACACACTAACTTAGATGGGCAAATTTTTTGTCGGGTTCGCGGCCCGTTGTTTTGATAGTAAGGTAACAATGTCATGCAGCTAATAATAATCAAAATGTATTTCAATACAATACGATAACGATGCTAATAACGATAATAATATTACCTATAATGGTAATATTGAGGCTACGGTCTCATGGACGGTTTAATATGTATGCTTTGATTTACATATTGCCTGACTAGCAATACGAGGACTTACTTCTGATATTATACTTGTGTTCTGATTTCAACGATTGTTTTATATAACTGTTTTATTAAACTCTATGAATTCACTCGGCATTCGCTGATATGATTTTTGCATGTTTTTATATTAGGTGCTTGAAGGTAATCCGGATGGAGATCGACTCTGATGGCCCACATAATATTAAAAATGTTCATTCGATCAATGTTTTGTAAACTTAATGACCTGTATAATTTGGGACCTGTTGTACACTTTAAAACTTTTTATCTAATGAATGTATGTTGAACCTTGTACAACCATTTTTATGTGTTGTCTATGATTGGAGTTATTGTGCTATCCTGTAACACTCTAAAAGACCCTTCCGCTGTACCGATACGAAAATTGAGAGTGTTACACGACCGGTCCTCAAGAATGGACGTCCAATGATTAATGGAACACGAGGATCCATCTCGTAGTCAACGACAAAAAAATCCGCCGGGAAGGTGAATTTGTCAACGCCAACGAAAACGTCTTCGGCTATCCCCACTGGATAAGCAACCGTACGGTTAGCTAATTCCAAAGTCATTTTGGTGGGGACTAGCTCGGGGAGAGATAATTGCTTCCAAACGCTTAGAGGCATTAAGTTGATACTAGCACCTAGATCGGCTAGGGCCATGCAATTCTCTACTCTCTGGAAGTTGCAAGGGATTAAGAAGCGACCCGGATCACCAAGTTTGGTTGGTAATTTCCTTAAGAGAGCCGCGGAGCAATTCTCATTAAGTTGGGTATTAGCAATATCAAGAAGCTTTTCCTTGTCACTAAGAAGATCTTTAAACATCTTTGCGTATTTAGGCATGTGAGCGAGAGCCTCAGCGAAGGAGATGTTGAAATTCAATTGTTTAAACATTTTGAGAAAGTTTGAAACTTGAATATCGTCCTTGCTTTTGAGCTTCTCTTTCCTCAACCTTAAGGGATAAGGTATATCGGAAGAAGTGGAAGGCTTTGGAATAGTAGGATCACTCACATCCTTGGGTGGAGCAGGGTAGAAGTAAGAGGTGGAGGAATTGGGGAAGTAGAAAGTTGAGGTATATGAGTAGGTGACTCGTTTTCCTTTGTCACAATCACCGGTGTAGGTATAGGAAGCTCGGGTTCCTTGGTACCTTTGCCACTGGGAGTGGTGATTGCTTTCATCTCCCCTCTTGGATTAGCAACGGTGTTACTCGGAAGAGTACCCGAAGAAGAGAATTGATTACCTTGGAAGAATCCAACCATCATGTCCCTTAGGTCATTCGTTTGACTACTCAAAGAATTTCGCATTCCGACTCTAAGATAATTCCCTTGTTTCACCATATCACCCTTCAAATTAATAATCTGGGTCTGCAGATTCTTCACCAACACATCATTCGTCCGCATGTACGTTTTGACCTCGTGGTTGAAAACGGTGGGTTGGGTAGGAGGAGGTGCTTGATAAGCAGGTGGTTGGTAAGGAGCAGGTTGGTAAACTTGAGTAGGATTTTGAGGTGGATATGGTTGTCTTTGAGGTGGTTGGTATGGTGCTCGAGGTTGGTTTTTATTGGTTCGGTTAAGGTTTTGTTGTTGGTTTTGATTGGTTGGAGGAAAACCGGGCGGGGAAAGAAAGTTGTTTGAGCGATAGCTGAGCAAGTTGCGGTCACCTTGAGGACGTGCTTGATAACCTACCGGAGGATAGGTACCGTATGCTGCGTTAACATTCTTACAAGGGTAGTCTTGGGTGGAGGTACAAGTAGTGTAAGAGTGAGGACCCCCGCATATTTCACATGGTTGGCTTACAGCATTGACTTGAGAGTTTTGAGCGTTGATGCTTTTGGTGTTGTTAGCGGTGTGGGCAGCAAGCGATTCAAGAAGCGAAGTAATTTTGTCAAGTCTCTTGTCGTTGTCACTAGTTCTAGCACTAGCGGCATTGGTCCGAACACTCTTGGTTTGCACTCTAGACTTATTCTCAATAATATCCCAAGCGGCATTAGAAGACTTAACCAAAATATTACCCCCCCGAGGCACTATTTAGTGAATCTTGGTCATTCATGCTTAAACCATTGTAAAAAGTATTAATTTGGTGCACTTTAGTAAAACCATGTTGTGGGCACTTTCTTAAAAGGTCTTTAAAATAGTCCCAAGATTCACTAAAACTCTCATCATACTTTTGTTCAAAATTAATAATTTCATTCCGCAAAGCGGTAGTACAAGAGGGTGGGAAAAAGTAGTTTATGAATTTGGTCTCCAAGTCCATCCACGTAAGAATACTTTGTGGCGGTTCCTTTGCATGCCAATGCCGGGCTTGTCCCTCTAAGGAGAAAGGAAAAAGTTGTAAGCGGATTACCTCTTGTGGAACACCATTGAATTTGACCGTATTCGTGAGTTGAAGGAATCTTTTGGTGTGGTCATGAGGATCATTAATGGTACGCCCCAAGAATGGTTGAGCATAGACCATTTGAATAAAGCCAGATTTGAGCTCAAAGTTGTTGGCTGTAATCGCGGGTATGACAATAGGATCGTTGTTGCCCTCTACATGTGCTTGCAAAAGTTCAATCATAGGGCGATTGTCCGGTGGAGGTTCATTGTTGTTGTTATTCATGTTGTTTTGAGGTGGATTATTATTGTTGTTGTGTACACCGGCCATGTCTAAGTTATCGAGAGTCTCGGGCTCTTGATAAGACGTTGATCGTGTACGCATGCACCTGCAAAAGAACTAACAAGGCAAAAAGCCCATTTAACATTAGTATTAATGGACTAATTAAGCCCATGTAACATTAGTCCAAGACTTAATGGACCCAATAAGCCCATTTAGTAAATCTTAGTATCCTAATGGACTTAAGATTACACTTAAACCAATTTAAATAATTAATGGACTTAATATGTATTTGAGCCTAGTAATTATTTTAAAGGCCCATTTAACAAGTTAGTGGACTTAAAATATATTTAGGCCCACTAAATGGCCCATTAGATATTTTAGCCCATTTAATGAACCCATATAATGTTTTGAATGTTTAAGTAAAAGTTTTTATAATAATATTTATATTATAAAAACTTTTGGACTAAAATGACAATTAATGAAACTTAAGGACTAAAACCGTGATCTATGAAACTTGTTTTGATAAATTAGTAAACACAAGGACTGAAAAAGTAATTATCCAAAAGTCTAGGGTTTAATAAATACCATCCGTGGCGTATAAAATCCTAGGTACCATCTTGGGATGTTTCTAAAAGTTGTTTTGTCATTTTATAACCCTAAGGACCAATTTTGTAATAATCTGTAACTTAAAGAAGCCCTAGGGACTGTTTTTGTCATTTTATGAAAGTTATAAAACCTAGATATAACTAGAAGGACTAAATCTGCCATAAGCCGAAACTTTAACAAGCCCTAGGTACCAAATGTGTAAAAATCCAAAAGTTATACTTTGTTTAAAATATGGAGGGACTAGTTTTGCCACATACCGAAACTTTAAAAAGCCCTAACCCTAATTCTATTTTAAATTTAGTAAAACTTAATTAAAACCTAAACCATAAGGATTGTTGGGAATTATTTGTTAAGTGTCAAGTACCGTTAGTGTATTCGAAGTACTGTTAGTGTTATGTAAATACCGTTAGTGTTAACGCGGTACATAGTAAGTACTACTACTTATAAAGTAAGTACTGCTATGATGATTAGGACGAATATATCTTTGTATAAGATATGTCATAGTTATAGTTAGAGTATATCTTATGTGATACCTAAATAGTTAGAATATTGATAATATATCATCTGTGATATAGTTATCTTTATAGAATATTCTAAGTTTTCTAGGGTTCCTTACTTTATAAAAGGAAAATAGGTACAATGTATTTCATGTACCTTATACAAGTCGATTAATAATAGAATCGAATAGTTAAAAGTAATTATGTTCTTTTGTGCTTTATAAGTTAGATTCCGCATAACTTATTTAGTGTTAGTAAGAGTGCTCAAAGTGTTTTAGTTTGATTACAAACTATTATACTAATTCTTAACAGAATATAGATCCAACCAAAGGGATCAACAAGTGGTATCAGAGCTTGTTGAGAAACTCTGAAAAAGAAGAACACGAACCCATACACTCCACACATACCAAATCTCAATGTCTCAACCAGATGGTGTTAATGCTCACTTGGATGATGTTCAGAACACTGATCCTGTTCTACCACAAGGACAACCACAAGTTATGCATCATGCACCAGCACAAGGTGCTCAAGTCGTGAATGATGTAGCTACCTCTACACCAACACCTTCTCATACTCTGGCTACTGTTAAACTCCCAGTTCTCAAAGGTGACAATTATGAGACTTGGGCTATGAAGATGGAACATTACTTGAATCACACAGATCATACCTGTGTGGCATGTTATAAAGAATGGGAACACACCAAAGAAGTCACCTGGTTTCCAGACGGTTCATGCTATGCTCTACCTGCTGTGACTACTGAGCAGATACAAGAAGAGATCAGAGAAAGAAAAGCCAGAACTGCTTTGGCTATGGTTCTTTCTGAAGACATTCTACCAATCTTTCATCATTATAAAGATGCCAAAGCTATGTGGGATGCTATAAAACGTAAATTTAGAGGCAATGACAAATCTAAGAAAATCAAGAAGATTGTTCTTAAGCAAGAATTTGATAACTTCGCAATTACCAGTATGAAGGGAATACATAGTGGATATGGAAGGTTCAGCAAGTTGCTTATTCAGTTAGCAGTTTATGGACAAGTAATTCCTAATGAAGAAGCTAATCTAAAATTCTTAAGAAGTGTTCCACCAGAGTGGAAAGCAATGGCTATGCACTTCATCACAAGAGATGATTTGGAAACAATTCCGTTTTTTTCATCTCTATAACAATCTTAGCATATGAGATGGATGTGAAAGGCACTGAAGTAAAGACATCAACCGCTTCAAAGTCTAATTTGGCTTTTGTGTCAGATGGGAACACCGGTACTTACTTTCAAAATACCGCTAGTGGATCTAGCAGCGGTACTTACTTCACAAATACCGCTGCAGGACTTAAAATGTGACAACCCAGAACCGAGGTCATTGCTTAATCTTATATTACGATTATTTTTGAAATTTTTGGATGAGTTTGAACTATATTTATTTTTGGAGGTTTAAGTTTAAACCGATGTTGGAAGGTCTATATTTAATATTTATTAAATATAAGGAGTATTAGCAAGCGTGATGTCGATGGATGCCAAATATTTTACGTTTTATTGTAGGTTGTTCGATTTTTATTATTTTTGAGGTTTTATTTTAAATGACGCGTTAAGTCGAGTCGAGAGTCGATATTATTATTTTTGAGGTACATTTTAAATTTTTAAAAGTATCTTTATGAAACCCGGGCCCCGTAAATATTTTGAAAATTGACTAATAGTTATTTCCCGCTTTTTAGCTAACTATTTACATTTTTAGCCACAACTATTGCTAAATTTCAACTTTGGTCCCTACCCCACTATATATAAACTAGAAACAAACACACACACTTCCATTTTTCATTCTAAAAATTTCATCATCACTCTCTCTCTCTCTTGTGTTTGCCGAAACCCACCACAACCCCAAAACACATTCAAACTTCAAATTATCTTGAGTTTGAGGTTGATTCAAGCTAAACCAAGCATATACCCAATCATATATTTGATCAAGGATCATTTTGGTGTAAGAAATCCTTACATGCAATGTGACAATCCGTCAATTTATGGTTGATATTTTATTCTCAATATTTATTTGAAAATATTATTTTATGAACTCACTTATTTTTGGGAAGAAATTTGGATTTACGTCTTAAAGTAGCATCGACTACGTCTAAACCGGAGGATTCAACGTTACGTGCTTACGTTTGCATACACCGTCTTTGGTGACAGTCCGACATTTCAGAAAATAAATTTGTCTGTGAATATTATTTTGAGATTTTAAATTTATGTTGATTCATAAACTCACAAATTTACGAGAAGAGTTTAAGACTTACGATTTTATTTTAACGTCCTTTACGACTAAACCGGAAACCCTAGGATTACGTATTTATGTTTTCGAACTCCGTTTTTGATGAGACAATTTTTATTAGATTCGTTTTGTGCCGTTGATTCATAATTTATAAAAACGTTTTTCGTAAAACGACCCGAGGGCACGCAAATCGAGGAAACTAGAATCGAGGACTACCCATAATTAAATGGGGATGAGACAAGATAAACTTGTCCCACCCCCACACATGGGATGGTTAACAATTCTCCAACACACACCATGATGTGTCAAAACCTCATAAACAAGCAAGACACTTGTTACATTAAGCTTACAATGTAAGCTAAAACTACACAAAACCACTAACCCTTTACCACTAGCTCTCATTCAACACATGCAAAACCACACATTTTCCCTTTCCTCTCTCTAAATATTCGTCCCATCTCCACCAAGAACACCCTCATTTGATCAATTTTAACCACAAACATTTGTTATAATTAACATATGTTAATATCCATTCAAAGAGATGAAGATTGGTGCAAGTTTTAACATCCAAGGAGAAGTTTTGTTGGTGTCTTGGGGCTGATTTCTCAAGGAGTTTTCATGAAGAACAAGGGCTGATTTTTGGAGGAATCTACAAATACTTGGTTATCCTAGAAGTGGTGTTGATATCTCATAAGATTGGTTACCCAAAACCATGTCTTGTTCATCCAAAAGCTCATCATTTCATCACTTTGGTGGTATAAAGATTGTCCTCCTCATCCTCTTGATATTTTTGATTATGTAATCTTGTATTTCTTTCACTTATGTATATGTATATGATGATGAATGATGATTAAAAATATTGTGTGGGGATTTGGTGTTGATAAACATGCTTAAAAAGATGAAAAACTATAAGAAACAAGGTTAAAATCTTGCTTAATTTAGATGGCTGTATAAAACAGTAAAGAATCATATGGTAAACTGGTAAAATGACTTGAATAGATTGATATACAGTAAGCTATGGGTCTTGTACACATGTGAGAGTTGGCCATGCAATGGAATCATTGTAATGAGTGAGATATGATCAAAACAAGTTTAAGATACAAATCTGAGTTCACTGTTTTGGACGATTTTTAGAAAATACTTAGAGGATGATTCAACAGTATCTATAGAAGAGTTAAATGGGGCAAATATCATGTAGTTTATGTGATAAAAAGTTGAGCTTCTATCTCCATATAGAACTCTAGATATGGCAGTTTTGGTGAAGAGGAAAATAAAAATCAGATTTTGGAAATTAAAGTATAATACTATTATATAAGCACTCAAAATTATATTGTATAAAATGTAAAACTAAAACCCACTAACTCATGGATTTTATTTATATAAATATGTTAAAGGTTAAATAAATGGATAAATTATAAAAATGGTAGTGGAATAATATTTATAAGATATAAAAACTATAGACTTGATTTTACGAATTTTTCGGCTATTACCGTAAAAATTAACTTTTTTGCTAAATAAAACTTAGACGGTTGGACCCGTCTAATGAAAACTTTTATAAACTCATATACTGATATATAGACATGTATAACAAGTAAAAACCGATAAAAACCCGAACTATATGACATACGGACATTAACGAGTTAAGTTAACGTTATTGGACTAATAATACAAGAAAATGGACTAAAACACTTATAAACTTATTTATTGGGCTTAACCCATTTAGGCCCAACTTGTAAAGTGTAGATACTGATAATATAAGTATAACATGGATTAATACAAGTTAAAGAACATATAATAAGTTTATTGGACTTAAAACACGTAAATAGGTAAAACTAGTGAACTAGTAAGAAGATACCAATACGTAAACACTAAAATGAGTAAAAGGGAATATGTAAACCCACTTGATCATCATATATATATAATCATCATATGTATACATAATTGTTATTTTTATAAAGTCATTGGACATGAGTCTAAGACGAGTATTATTTGTCTAGGTTTCCGTGATTGAAGCACGTACCGTACGTCCGAATTGCCAATCACCCGCCTTCCCACATCAACGTGAGTTCATAGCCTCGCACTCTTTTAAATGTTTTTATGAAATGTTTTATAACCCGCGAGGGAGATAACATGTTAGTTTTTATAAAATAGGACACCATTTGTCCCGATTATTTGTTTATTGATTTGGACCCGAATGATTGTATGACCCGATTGTATGACCCGATAAATGATTAAAGGACCCGATAGATGAAATTAAATGGATTATTAAAGTTAGGTTATGTCACTAAAAGTCCCATTAGCATGAATTGTGAACTACCGGGATTTGGTAGACGCTTGTGTATATAATAGTACTATTTAGGGACGATCACCCCAGTTCGCGCCTTGACGGTTGATCCCCGTCGTGCCACATTGATTGGTAAGAGAATTTATGTATGAGAAGATTTCCATAGCGTGACCTTTGTGACGACACGCTACTTTAGATGGGCAAAATGAGTATCGGGTTAGCTACCCGTTGTTGGTTTAGTAAGGTAACAATGTCATGCGGCTTATAATAATCCAAACTAACGAAATACTACTAGACGCTCCGAATTACGATGTATTGCCTGACTAGCAATACAGGGTCATACTATTGATATTATGTTTGTGTTTTGGTTTGCATAACCATATTCATATAACGGTTTTTATTTTTATACAACGTCATAAGACGTATTGTATGATGTTTTTATGACATTGGCTCGTATAATTATTTTTAAGGCAAATGCCTATATTATGATTTTGACGAAGATTTGCATAAAATGACTTTGGCTATTTTATGGCCTATTAAAATGATTTGTACAAAATGATTTTCAGTAATAAATTTTATACTGATATTATATTGATGGATTTTATTAAACTCTATGAACTCACTCGGCGTTATCGCTGACCTTTTATTTTAACATGTCTTATCTCAGGTACTTGAAGGTAATTCTCGGGAAGACGACAAGAATTCATGGCCCGCACTTAAACAATATTTTCCATTCAAATACTTTGTAAAACTTTGTATGAAATATAATGACTTGGGACCTATGTAACATTGATATTTATGAATGGAAATGCTTTATTAATAAACAACGCGATTTTTATGCGTTGTCTATGATGTGAGTAATGTGCTAACCTGTAACACCAACTAGTCTTCCGCTGTATTGAGTTGTATAAATTTGGGGGTGTTACAGTTTGGTACCAGAGCTCTCGTTATAGATAACGAAAGATTTTTAAAACCAAGGTTTTGAATAAAACATTTCAAAATCTTTTAACTATAAACATTTTTCTAAAAATGTCTAAAAATCTTTTGACTATAACGGTGCCGAAGAATTCCCGAGTTACCGACAAGACCAGACTGAGAAGTGTTATTTGAATATATATATAACTTGGATTATATATATATATATTATGTAATTTTATTACATGATTATTTGATGATTATTTTGATATTTATACGAGGTATTTATACGACGTAGATTGTCACAAGAAACCCCAACTTCCCTAGCAAATTAATTGAAGCTATTCTCGTAGGAATTCTAGCTATCCTAGATCTGAACCACGTTGTGGATATTTATGATCCCAACAAATGGTTGGTATTCGTAGAAGTGTAGATATTATTTGATTGTGATATTGAAAAAGAATTGGCGAGATTAAATCTGATATCGATGTCATGACGATCTTTCCTTATAGAGTGGAGCTTGACAAAACGTTACCACCTAGAAAGATGTCATCTGATTCGTTGTCATCCAATTCTTAAATTGAAATCGAAAGGGTGAATGTTGCACTTGAGGCTGTCATTGGAACCATTACCCAAAAGCCTTATGCCACTAATACCTTTCCGAGAAGTCTAATTGAATGATCGAGTCATTTTAGACTAGTGACTCATTTGATAACTATTGTTGAAAGAGCTATAGGATTGGAAATTAAGTGTTGACCATATCGAGATTTTATTACCCTTTCAAGGTGTAAGAATAAGGTAAGATGAAACTATTTGAAAATGAGGTAGGATATCGAATTGAGTATAAGTTGATTGAAACTTGAATAAAGTAAAATCTTAACCCGTATGGAATATGAGATTGTTAATATAACTCGTTAAGTTTTGTAATTGAATTATAAGGTTTTAATTGATTGTAGGTTTTTATTAAAGGTTGTTCCTAGGCCATTGTCCACTAACGAGGATGCCTAGTGTCCAATAAATAAATTGAAGAAATCTTCTTCGTAATTAGGACCAATGGATCTTCCGGGACATATGGAACACCTAATGACTCTTGTAGATTAGTATTCATTGTGGTATCTTTTAAAAATCCCTAACTTAACTGAGACATCAGTTGGTAGGATGAGTTCTGAGAATTGTATGACATGGTGACACGTAATGTGTTACGGTACAATTTTGACTTGTTTGTGATTAATGAAAAGACTACATTTGATTACTAAATTCTACATGTATCGATGTTATCTATCTTTTCTTGCTTCTTCCTAATACTCGCATTAGTGATGCAACCATTAAACAAGTACTCATCTTGAATTGAGTTACGTTGTGGATTATTCTTTTGAGTGCCATCGAGATCATGAACCTCATGATTATTTGGCTAAAGCTCATTTCCTATCATATTGTAGTTAGTTCTTGGTGAACAAGCTTTCATCACTCTTCTGCAGATCACTCATTGTTTTTATAAGATAAAACAATATCCTTTGAGAAAAATTGAATTTTCATCACTATAAGGATTATTCAAAGTGAGATTTATAAGTAATTGTTATAGAAATGAAGTTGTTTATAAAACACCTTGAAAAAAAAAATAACTTAATTGTTTTCATAATAAAGACAATCTTTGTAAATTTATTTTGATTCTTATTTAAGAATTAAGCATGAAAATGTTTTTATTATAAACATGATGACAAAGTTTTGACGAACTGAGTATTGCATCGTTAATCTTGAAATTGTATATAGTTGCGCGCCTACATACAATTTGTAATGGACCATGCAAGGCTGATTAGTAGTCACCATAAAACCGATTAATAAACACAACATTTTCTTTGAAGATTGTGAAAGATAAAATTTTATGAGATCTGCAAGAAGTGAAAAATAGGGACATAGTGTTAGGGACACCTACATATGTGCCTGTAGCATCTATTCTTCTGAGTCGAATTTACTCATCTGTGGAAATTGTCTTATTTGACAATTGATATTCCCTTCTTGTGCAATTCTCCCGTAGTGAGATTCTTAGGAAAAGTATTTGATTACCGAGTGTTGATACCCGACTGGATGTATTGACGTTCCTATCATTTCTTTTGATTTGATTTCATTTGAATGACCTGGGTAACGATCCGAGGAGCTTTCGAATGTGTACTCAAATTATGAAAACATGGGATATATTCATATTCATTAAATGTTTTCGTCTGTATCTGATTTGAAATTCTCTCGCATAGATTTTGCGTTGACCTTACTCTTTAGATGAAGGTTGTATCTCCATATATCCTTGAACTTGTGAAGGATTATGAATTATTATTAGTCTTCTGAGAAGTTCACATCTTATCGACGACAATGAAACTGAAAAGTTGATAGTGCCAATAGAATGAATTGATTGATTATGACATGACGACATTGTCTTAATTGATGGGAACTCGAGTAGAATTCCCCTAAATGATGAGATGTTGATTATCAAAAGTGATCTAAATAATTCTTGATGGATGATTTTATCTTGCATTTAGACTTAAAAGTATACCGTGAATGGTTGTGAATTAGTCATAAATGTTATAATCTAGAAAGAACTTAAAATAAATTTATTAAAAGATGTTTATGTTATCTGAAACTTTAGGAAGTATTTGTTAATGAATTACCTAGACTTTTGCCATTAAGGCAAGTTGAAATTGGTATTGATTATATTTCCGGTGCTGCACCCGTGGCTTGTGCACTGTATGTCAGCACCATCTGAATTAAAGGAATTACCGTACAACTGAGAGAGTTGTCAGAGAAAGATTTTATTTCACCGAGCTCGTCATCCTGAAGAGCTATGGTGCTATCATTCCTTATATTTATAGATTACTGTGACTGAGTAAATTGACAATCGAAAACGATATCCATAACTCGAAATGGAAGATTTGGTCGATCATTTACAAGGTTCTAGTGTATGTTTTAAAGAATTGATCCACGACATGGTTATCATCAACTTCGCATCTGCGAAAAGGATTATCTATTCCAATCACTACATCCAGAACTTGTAATGAACATTATGAGTTTCACGTGATGTCGTTTGGATTGACTAATACACATGTAGCATTCATAAAATTTGGTGAATCACGTGTGTAGGCTGTAATTTGATAAATTCATGCTCGTGATCATTACGGACTATATGTTTGTTTATAAAAATAAGAATGAGTTAATAATTATTTATAGATTGCCGTGAATTGACCGAACGATAAAAACCTGTACTTTGAATATTTAACATATGACTTAAGATTTAATCTTTTACATTATTTGACCGTGTGATTAAAAGATAATGGAATATACAATGATTCTTTGAAAATTAAGAGCCCTTTAAAGACTTTGAGTATTACTAAAAAGAAAGTGCAAATATATTTTGACAAATGTTTTAACAAAGGATTTTAAGGGATTATTCCCTTATACACAAGCCATTTAACTAAACTTCTGTTTAGGGGTAAATGTTTGTGTATAATTCTAGACAACCTAAGAAGAATTAAGGAAACTATATAACTTATTACTTGAAATTCGAAACGACAATTTTTGCTTTTCAACTAAGAAAACTTTGACCAAAGTATAAACAAAGGTTTTTCGAACATTTACGAATCTTATTAAATATTTTCGATAAATCAACAAAAATCTTGTTAATTAAATTCAAATTTATTTTGAACATTTTATATAATTGGTCGAACTAGGAAACTTAAAATTTTACGTTTAAGTTTCATAAAAAATTAAATATCTAACCTTTAATTACTTGTAATCCTTATCGACGCTTAAAACGTCGGATTGAAAAAAACTGATAAAAATGATAGATGAGACGAAACTAAAACAGAGAAAATGTGAAGAAATAATTTTTGAATAAATACGGACATGATAACTATTTCATCAGGAAAGTGAACGTAATTACTGACACGTTATGTATAAAAGATAAAGAACCAATTAGGACATGTTCCTTAATAATGAAGGTGCAAAATAAATTGCCGAACAATTTAAAAATAGCCGATGATTGTAAAAAGGATAATATAGATAATAAAAAGTGGTTCGCGGCTAATGTGAACCATTAGAATTGAGAAGCCGATAGCGTTAAATATTTTAAAGACCACTTGTGATTGCCTAAATATGGAGATTTTGAGATAGAGTTATGTTGGAATTTGTAAGTATAAGTATTCTATTTATGTCATTTATGACTAAAAGTATCTTTGTCTGAAGAAGTTGTACTGATGGAAATTATGAAGGCAGACATCGCCTCATACATTAGTAAACGTCTAGCTATTGCAAAGGTCATCATCTGAATTTGATTCGATTTGGGTCATAGTCGACAGATTGACCAAATCTGCTAATATCATTCCCGTTAATGATAATTGCAAAGGAGTTATGTAAACATAGTGTGCTTGTATCGAACATCTTTATCAAGATCCTCGCTTCGCAACGAATTTCTAGAGATTTGCTCAGAAATCATTAAGAACGAACCTTGATGAGAGTACTATGTACCACCCCAATCGAAGGGACGAAGTAAAGTAACGATACAAAGTAATATAAGTGCTATTTTATGTTTGAATGAATGACCTTTGGTAATAAACCATAAAATCGTTTTCCTTTAGAGAGATTATCATTGATAATCATCGTGTTAGGATTGAGATCGAATCTTGTTAGGATCTAAATATTAGAGCATCTGTAAGCAAGAGTTGAGACGAAGACACCCGACATACACCCATTGTGAGTTGGGCATGTCTTTTAGGTTTAAGGTTTCCTATGATGGCGAACCTAACCTTACAAAATACCCGACCAGCGAGATCTGAAATGATTGTTGAAATTAGGATCTGATTATTGACTGCCAGTAGTGGGCAAGAGGTTATGTGAATATGAAATGTAGATCTTGAAGTGCCAGATGGGTAGCGAAGTTATGCCATAATTTTTAACCTTGGAAAAATGAATTCATGATCTGACAAATCATGGGATATAAGTCCCCGTTGTATGGGACCATTGAGATGATGTAAAAGATTGGTTTGAAAGGCATATAAGCTGGATCTACCCAAGGACTTCAAGAGATGCGTGAATTATGTTTCGTATATCGAACTTGATGGAATATCTATCAAGTGAAAATCTGATTGTTCCTTAGTAAAGTTTAGATCGGCGAAAAGTTGCATTCATCAGAAACCCGTGAACATCATGGATAGAGAAAGTAAGTCAACATTTAGCCTGATCTTATTCCCGTAGTTATGTTTGATGAAACTCGCTTATTTTAATGAATTGCACTTGTGAGAAAAGACCGAATGTGGATGAAATACCCACATGGCTTTAACTCTATAAGAAGCGAGTAGTAAGGTAAGATGATCTTTGAGGACAAAGATCCTGTTTAGGGGTAAACGCTGTGACAATCCGTTAATTTATGGTTGATATTTTATTCTCAATATTTATTTGAAAATATTATTTTATGAACTCACTTATATTTGGGAAGAAATTTGGATTTACCTCTTAAAGTAGCATCGACTACGTCTAAACTGGAGGATTCAACGTTACGTGCTTACGTTTGCATACACCGTCTTTGGTGACAGTCCGACATTTCAGAAAATAAATTTGTCTGTGAATATTATTTTGAGATTTTAAATTTATGTTGGTTCATAAACTCACAAATTTACGAGAAGAGTTTAAGACTTACGATTTTATTTTAACGTCCTTTACGACTAAACCGGAAACCCTAAGATTACGTATTTATGTTTTCGAACTCCGTTTTTGATGAGACAATTTTTATTAGATTCGTTTTGTGCCGTTGATTCATAATTTATAAACGCGTTTTTCGTAAAACGACCCGAGGGCACGCAAATCGAGGAAACTAGAATCGAGGACTACCCATAATTAAATGGGGATGAGACAAGATAAACTTGTCCCACTCCCACACATGGGATGGTTAACAAGTCTCCAACACACACCATGATGTGTCAAAACCTCATAAACAAGCAAGACACTTGTTGCATTAAGCTTACAATGAAAGCTAAAACTACACAAAACCACTAACCCTTTACCACTAGCTCTCATTCAACACATGCAAAACCACACATTTTCCCTTTCCTCTCTCTAAAAATTCGTCCCATCTCCACCAAGAACACCCTCATTTGATCAATTTTAACCACAAACATTTGTTATAATTAACATATGTTAATCTCCATTCAAAGAGATGAAGATTGGTGCAAGTTTTAACATCCAAGGAGAAGTTTTGTTGGTGTCTTGGGGCTGATTTCTCAAGGAGTTTTCATGAAGAACAAGGGCTGATTTTTGGAGGAATCTACAAATACTTGGTGATCCTAGAAGTGGTGTTGATATCTCATAAGATTGGTTACCCAAAACCATGTCTTGTTCATCCAAAAGCTCATCATTTCATCACTTTGGTGGTATAAAGATTGTCCTCCTCATCCTCTTGATATTTTTTATTATGTAATCTTGTATTTCTTTCACTTATGTATATGTATATGATGATGAATGATGATTAAAAATATTGTGTGGGGATTTGGTGTTGATAAACATGCTTAAAAAGATGAAAAACTATAAGAAACAAGGTTAAAATCTTGCTTAATTTAGATGGCTGTATAAAACAGTAAAGAATCATATGGTAAACTGGTAAAATGACTTGAATAGATTGATATACAGTAAGCTATGGGTCTTGTACACATGTGAGAGTTGGCCATGCAATGGAATCATTGTAATGAGTGAGATATGATCAAAACAAGTTTAAGATACAAATCTGAGTTCACTGTTTTGGACGATTTTTAGAAAATACTTAGAGGATGATTCAACAGTATCTATAGAAGAGTTAAATGGGGAAAATATCATGTAGTTTATGTGATAAAAATTTGAGCTTCTATCTCCATATAGAACTCTAGATATGGCAGTTTTGGTGAAGAGGAAAATAAAAATCAGATTTTGGAAATTAAAGTATAATACTATTATATAAGCACTCAAAATTATATTGTATAAAATGTAAAACTAAAACCCACTAACTCATGGATTTTATTTATATAAATATGTTAAAGGTTAAATAAATGGATAAATTATAAAAATGGTAGTGGAATAATATTTATAAGATATAAAAACTATAGACTTGATTTTACGACTTTTTCGGCTATTACCGTAAAAATTAACTTTTTTGCTAAATAAAACTTAGACGGTTGGACCCATCTAATGAAAACTTTAATAAACTCATATACTGATATATAGACATGTATAACAAGTAAAAACCGATAAAAACCCGAACTATATGACATACGGACATTAACGAGTTAAGTTAACGTTATTGGACTAATAATACAACAAAATGGACTAAAACACTTATAAACTTATTTATTGGGCTTAACCCATTTAGGCCCAACTTGTAAAGTGTAGATACTGATAATATAAGTATAACATGGATTAATACAAGTTAAAGAACTTATAATAAGTTTATTGGACTTAAAACACGTAAATAGGTAAAACTAGTGAACTAGTAAGAAGATACCAATACGTAAACACTAAAATGAGTAAAAGGGAATATGTAAACCCACTTGATCATCATATATATATAATCATCAGATGTATACATAATTGTTATTTTTATAAAGTCATTGGACATGAGTCTAAGACGAGTATTATTTGTCTAGGTTTCCGTGATTGAAGCACGTATCGTACGTCCGAATTGCCGATCACCCGCCTCCCCACATCAACGTGAGTTCATAGCCTCGCACTCTTTTAAATATTTTTATGAAATGTTTTATAACCCGCGAGGGAGATAACATGTTAGTTTTTATAAAATAGGACACCATTTGTCCTGATATTTGTTTATTGATTTGGACCCGAATGATTGTATGACCCGATTGTATGACCCGATAAATGATTAAAGGACCCGATAGATGAAATTAAATGGATTATTAAAGTTAGGTTATGTCACTAAAAGTCCCATTAGCATGAATTGTGAACTACCGGGATTTGGTAGACGCTTGTGCATATAATAGTACTATTTGGGGACGATCACCCCAGTTCGCGCCTTGACGGTTGATCCCCGTCGTGCCACATTGATTGGTAAGCGAATTTATGTATGAGAAGATTTCCATAGCGTGACCTTTGTGACGACACGCTACTTTAGATGGGCAAAATGAGTATCGGGTTAGTTACCCGTTGTTGGTTTATTAAGGTAACAATGTCATGCGGCTTATAATAATCCAAACTAACGAAATACTACTAGACGCTCTGAATTACGATGTATTGCCTGACTAGCAATACAGGGTCATACTATTGATATTATGTTTGTGTTTTGGTTTGCATAACCATATTCATATAACGGTTTTTATTTTTATACAACGTCATAAGACGTATTGTATGATGTTTTTACGACATTGGCTCGTATAATGATTTTTAAGGCAAATGCCTATATTATGATTTTGACGAAGATTTGCATAAAATGACTTTGGCTATTTTATGGCCTATTAAAATGATTTGTACAAAATGATTTTCAGTAATAAATTTTATACTGATATTATATTGATGGATTTTATTAAACTCTAGGAATTCACTCGGCGTTATCGCTGACCTTTTATTTTAAGATGTCTTATCTCAGGTACTTGAAGGTAATTCTCGGGAAGACGACAAGAATTCATGGCCAGCACTTAAACAATATTTTCCATTCAAATACTTTGTAAAACTTTGTATGAAATATAATGACTTGGGACCTATGTAACATTGATATTTATGAATGGAAATGCTTTATTAATAAACGACGCGATTTTTATGCGTTGTCTATGATGTGAGTAATGTGCTAACCCGTAACACCAACTAGTCTTTCACTGTATTGAGTTGTATAAATTTGGGGGTGTTACATGCAAGCACATTTCTTTTCTTGATGTTGGTAGGTAGGAGCTATGATCATGCATGGTATTTTCATGATGATCCATGGTGTTCTTGCTAAAAATTTTGTTAGAACCTTCATTTTGATCTTTAGATTTTTATTTTGATTATGATTTTGATGATATGGTTGATGTATGATGATATTAGGGTATAGTAATGATCATTTTCATGGTTGGTTTTTATCAAAAAGTTGATTTTGTACAAGATTTTTATAGTTATTTTATAACAGTAAGTAAAGTGTAAAATCCGAATTTTTATGTTTTGAAAATGTCTTAACTTATAGCCTAGGGTTGTAGATATTTTTCTTAGCTTCGATTTGATATAAGGTAGAGCTTCTAGCTCAAAACGAGCGCGAAGTTATAATGTTTTGAATGATCGTGTACCGTGAGACGAGTATCGGCACTACAAATAGTTGTTGTCGATATTTGGATCGAATCTCGGGGACTCTAAATGGATGTTTTGAAATATTTAACCTACTGATAATGAGGTGTTTACTTATTAGGTTGAGTTTACTTTAAAACCCGAGTGTCGGTTTTGTAAACGGAGTCGTTTAAATAAGTTAAAACGGTTGTATGAAAAATTAACGTAAATCTGTCCGGATTTTGTAGTTTGAAAATGAGTTGGGTAAAGTACATTAAAATTAATTTCATTTGATAAACTTGTAATAGGACTTTCTATATATAGTAAGTTAGTTTATCGAGTCGTTTCATAAACGGTTGACGAGTTTAAAAGGGGTAAATGAGCTAGTACATGTAGTATGTACCGGCGGACTTTGTAAAAAGTGTAAAATGGTTAAGTAAATGTGTAGTAAAGTATAATGAAGTTATTTATCGTTTTCTCTTGAGTTTATTGTGACTTTATGAGTTTGAGTTTGATGTTGTTATGTATTATTTATTTCTCGAGTCACTATTAATGAACGCGCCTTATTTGATAGGTAGCGGTTCTCGTGTTTGAAAGGCATCCATTATCATCGACGATCATTTCGATTGATCTCTTATACTAAGGTGAGTCTATAGCCTCGCTTTCTACTCGTTTTAATGATTTTAATACCCGCGAGGGGGATACATGCTATTTGAAAATAAATGAACACAAGTCATGAGTAATTGTTGGACCCGAATGATGCCTAAAGTTGATTTCATTGTATTGAGTAACTTGTTGCTAAAGACCCTAAATTCATGAGCCGTTAACTATCTTCTGACTTGATATTGTGAGTCGGGAATAGCCGCTTATTCTAATGATAGTACTATTGGGTTGACCACCATATCTGAGACCAGGGCATTACGTTGAGTAACCCGCTGGGAAGGATAACTTTATGTGAATAAGATTGTGGTATTCTAGCAACTGATACCCTAGAGGGGCAATGGTTTTATTCTTGTCATGCCGACATTTGGCATGGGTGACTATTTGGTTAAGGGGTCGGTGTCCTGAGCTTAAATACAATGTTTGTTTAATAATATCATTATTATTACTGCCTTGAATATAGATTGTGTGTACGACAATTTTATAAATGATTATGATTGATTTTCTTCTTGTGTTCAAATGTGATTTGATAAACCTATAGTCTCGCTCAACATTATTGTTGACTCGTTTTATGCATGTATTTCAGGTAATAGGAAGTGATGGAGCATGGAGCTTTGCTGTGGAGGTTGTGGCTTGGCTTTTGGAAGAATGTCGGTCTAAATTGTTTCTACCTTTTAATGTCGAACAATTTACTTTATGTTGATGTACTGTACTAAACTTGTTTGTTGTTGGTCGAGATCCATGGGGACAAAACGCTTTACTCTGGTATCGTGTCAGTACAATTTGGGTTGAAATCTATGTTTTAGACCATTTATGAAAATCATGTTTATATTTTGTGTAAACGTCTCACTTTTGAGTCGTTCAATATATCTTGTGTGATGATGCTTGTGTCTAGCACCCAATTGTGTATTTCCGCTATGCAATGTAAATTGGGGGTGTTAGATACAAGCAGTACTTACCCACAAAGTATTGAAAGCAGTCCTATGATCTCTCAAAATCCACATGGAAGGTCTTCACCATTGTTTAGTGACAATGATGCCTTCTCATTCTTTGCCGGACAAGACAACAGGCCAAGTTAACTCTCAATGACTTGTTCCAAATGGATGATGCTGATGTTGAAGAGATGGATCTTAAATGGCAAGCTGCTATGGTGTCAGTAAGATCTAACAGGTTCTTCAAGAAGACTAGAAGAAAAATGACTGTTGATCCTAATGAGCCATTAGGATATGACAAGAAGTTGAATGCTATAACTGTGGAAGGAATGGACACTTTGCAAGATAATGCAATAGAGATAAAGCTGAGACTAGCAATCTGAAGTCCAAGAACAGCTATAGAACCAGTCCAAGAATAACTGAAAGCTTTCCAAGAGGAAACAGCAGGAGTCCTAAAGGAACCAAAGCATTGGTTACTGTAGATGGAGTGGTGAATTGGGCAGAAGAAGAAGAAGAAGAAGAAGAAGAAGAGCTTGGGTTAATGGCTCTCTCACATGAAGATACTGAGGTACACCCTTGTTCTAAAGATTGTATTCTTAAATTTAATAGTTTAAAAGTAGAACTAGAGGAAAAGTATCAAAAGGTTAACACATGCACTGTAGAAGTAGAGGCTTTCAAACAGGGTGTTGTTAAACTAGAAGATAATATAGTTTTGTACAAAAAGGCTCAACAAAACTATGAAGAGAAAATTAGGATTTTGACTCTTCAAATGAGGGAAAAAGATGTGGAAATAAAAGCTTTTGAAAGACAACTTATAAAAATAAATTCAAAAAATGAAGCTTAAAAAACCAGTCTTTGTAAAGAGAGGGAAGTGATTAGTCAATGGCAACAATCCTCTAAGGGATTGGGAAAATTGATTAATTCACAAATGGGGTATTATGATAAAACAGGCCTAGGATATATTAAGGATCAACCTGGGATAACCTTAACTAACAAGGACTTATCAAAAGGGATTTTTGATAGTTTTGGTGAGGTAGATGATACACCTGAAAATGATAGATATGCTGAAGGAATGAAGGCAGTTCCTCCACCAGTATCTAGAATTTTCATGCCCCTTGTAATGATACTAGTATAGAGTTAGAAGAACCTAAGATTAATAATATCTTTAACTCTAGTACCGTGTCTCAAGAAAATACTGACGTGACCAAATTGTTTATCCACCTTTAATGAACAACTTTGTGTCTGAGGAATCTAAGACTAGTTCTGCTCCCAAGCATGTAAAAACTCCTAGCAAGATATTGGAAAACAATGAACAACATACAAAAACCAAAATGGCTGGGCTAGGTTTTGAAAAAGTAAAGTCAAAACAACCTTTTGGGTCTTCTTTAAGAATAAAAGGATGTTATGTTTGTGGTAGTCTAAGTCATTTTATCAAAGACTGTACATTACATGAAGATAAAATTATGAAACAGAAGGCTACACAAAGGGTCATGAAAAACAGTAATGTGAAAAATGCACAGGGTAATAGGAAACAGAAACTTAAAGATGACAAACCTAAGTTTGATCACACAAGGTTAGTTAAACAGGTTAAAAATAATCCTACCAAAAGTTTTGTTCCTAGGGCAGTACTTATGAAGCAAGGACTTGTATCCTTAAAGTCTGGTAAACCAAGTACCGGCAAGCCAAAACCTACAAGTATTGCTAGACCAAACTCAAGTACTATTGGTTTAAAGTCTGTAAAACCAATGTTCTCCAAGACTTCTAAGAAAGTTTTTGAAAAAGTTAAAACACATAGAAGTAAGGACAAGAACAAACCAGTACAAATGTGGGTTCCTAAAAGAGATATACCATGTGTTAAAGCAAGTACCTCTAAAGCAGTACTTAAGTCAAAGAATTCAAAGCACATAGAGTCACCCTATGAATTTGACTACACTAATGAAACCATGAAGTATAAGAGTAAAAGTAGCATTACTCGGAATTCTTTAGTACAAACTCTTAAATGTGTAGGTCCCATAAGATCCGAGCCAAATGTGGCTTGGGTCCCTGTTGAAAACTAATGAGTTTTATTTGTGTGCAGGGGCATCTCATTGATGAATTAAAAGATAAAGGAATTGTAGATAGTGGATGCTCAAGACACATGACAGGAAACAAAGATTTTCTTGCTGAATTTGAAGAAATCAGAGGAGGTCTAGTAGCCTTTGGGGGTAGCAACAAAGTTGGAATTTGAAGATGTTTTCTTTGTAAAAGAATTGAATGAGTTCAATAACTTTTATGTATCACAAATGTGTGATAAGAAGAACAATGTGCTATTCACATAAAAAGACTGCTTGGTGTTGTCCAAAGACTTTGAGACGGCCAAGGAATCTCAAATACTGCTTAAAGTACCCAGGCAAGAAAATATGTACACCTTTAATCTTCATACTATTACTCCAACAGGTGGTATTACATGTTTGCTAGCTAAGGCTTCTTTAGATGAGTCAAACTTATGGCATAGAAGGTTAGGTCATGCGAATTTCAAGAATCTTAATAGATTGGTAAAAAGGAATTTGGTTAGAGGTCTACCTAACAAAACTTTTCAAAATGATTTCACATGTGCTGCTTGTCAAAAAGGAAAACAACATAGAGCCTCTTGTAAGACCAAGACTGTAAACACTGTGACAAAACCGTTGCATCTCTTGCATATGGATTTATTTGGTCCAGTTTCTATAAGAAGCATTAGCCATAAGACCTTTTGTCTAGTCATAACTGATGATTATAGTAGATTCAGTTGGGTTTTCTTTTTAGCCCTTAAAAGTGAAACAAGTGAATTACTAAAGGATTTTATCACTTTAGTTGAAAAGCAGTTCACTAAACAGGTTTTAATCATTAAGACTGATAATGGAACAAAATTTAAGAATGTTGATTTTGATGAATTCTGTAGGTCTAAAGGAATTAAGAGGCAATTTAGTAATCCTAGAACTCCACAGCAGAATGGAGTAGCTGAAAGGAAGAATAGGACATTAATTGAGGCTGCTAGAACTATGCTGGCTGATTCACTTTTGCCAAATACCTTTTGGGCAGAAGCAATCAATACTGCATGTTATGTGTTAAATAGAGTCCTAGTAACTAAGCCTCAAAAGAAAATACCTTATGAACTCTTGACTAATGTAAAGCCTAACGTAAGTCATTTAAAACATTTTGGGTGTCATGTGTCCATACTAAATACTCTTGATTATTTGGGAAAGTTTGATGGAAAGTCTGATCTAGGATATCTTGTAGGATATTCATTGCAAAGTAAAGCATATAGGGTTTACAATTTGGCAACTAAGAAAGTTGAAGAAAATGCTCATGTCAATTTCTTAGAAAATAAACCCAATGTTCCAGGAATAGGTTATGCTTGGATGTTTCATTTAGATTATCTAACCAACTCCATGGATTACTACTCTTTGCAAAAGGATTGTCAAACTAACAATGCAGGTGAGGAGTCAAGTGCAACTAATGCAGGTACTCAAGAAGATGTTTCTTCATCAGATGAAGATGTTCATATCTATGTGCCAAACATGCCTACTGTTACTCCCATGTCTACAACTCCCAAGAAGCAAACCATGCCATCAAATGATGATCAAGCCTCCCAGGAGCTTCAGAGGATTCAAGATCAAGAAAAGAATGCTACATCTGCTAATGAGCATTCAGGAAAAGAATCTTTTGAGTCACAACACTCAGCAGTACATACTATACCTAGCAGTACTTCATCTACAAGTACTGCTAAGTCAAAATCTGCTAAGTCTGCTGACTCACTAGAAGAGATTTTGCAAGCATTGGACGATGAAGACTTATATGCCAGTCCAGCTAAAGGAATCTTCTCCAAAGCTTCCTATGATGAGCAGGGTGCAGTAACTAATTTCAACAATTTGGAAACAGAAATGCCAGTCAGTTCTATTCCCACTCATAAAGTCAACAACAACCATCCTACTACACAGATTATTGGTGATCCAAAATCTGCTGTACAAACCAGAAGACAACTGCAAACCAATATTGAAACTCATGCACTAGTGAGTTATGTCAAACAATAGTAGAGAACAAATCATAAAGATACTCAGCATTATTTGTTTGCATGTTTCTTATCACAAGTAGAGCCCAAAAATATCTCTCAGGCTCTTGATGAAGAAAGTTGGGTAGATGCCATGCAAGAAGAATTAACACAATTTGAGCTACAAAAGGTTTCGATTCTTGTGGATCTTCCCTCAGGTAAAAGAGTCATTGGTACTAGATGGGTCTTCAGGAACAAGAAGGATGAAAGAGGAGTTGTTGTGAGGAACAAGGCAAGACTTGTTGCTCAAGGCTACAGACAGGAAGAAGAGATAGACTATGATGAGGTTTTTGCACCAGTGGCAAGGATAGAAGCCATTAGGTTATTTTTGGCCTTTGCATCATATATGGGATTTATAGTCTATCAAATGGATGTGAAAAGTGCCTTTCTATATGGTAGTATTTCAGAGGAGGTATATGTCTCACAACCTCCAGGTTTTGTAGATCCTAAATTTCCCAATAGAGTCTACAAAGTTATCAAATCACTTTATGGTCTGTAGGAAGCTCCAAGAGCCTGGTATGCAACTTTATCCAACTTTCTACTAGAACATGGATATAAGAGAGGAACCATTGACAAAACTCTGTTCATCAAGAAAAATGCCAAAGACATCATACTAGTTCAAGTCTATGTTGATGACATCATTTTTGGTTCTACCAAGAAGATATGGTGTGAAGAGTTTGAAGCTTTGATGAAAAGAAGATTTCAAATGAGTTCTATGGGAGAACTAACTTTCTTTTTGGGACTACAAGTCAAACAAAGGAAAGATGGAATATTTATCAGCCAAGATAAATATGTTGCTAAAATCTTAAAGAAATTTTCATGTATGGATACAAGGAGTACAAGCACACCTTTTGAAGCCAAGAAATCTTTATCAAAAGATGAACATGGAGAAGATGTTGACATTCATCTCTATAGGTCAATGATTGGTTCATTGATGTATCGTACTGCTTTAAGACCAGATATAATGTTTGCTGTGTGTTCCTGTTCAAGATTCCAAGTTCATCCAAAGGTGTCACATCTATATGCTGTGAAGAAGATTTTTAAATATCTTAAAAGTCAACCTAATTTAGGATTATGGTATCCTAGAGATTCCACCTTTTAATTGGAAGCTTACTCATATAGTGATTATGCTGGAGCAAATCATGATAGGAAATCCACAACAGGAGGTTGTCAATTCCTAGGCAGAAGACTCATATCATGGCAGTGTAAGAAGCAAACCATTGTTGCTACTTCTACAACTGAAGCTGAATATGTAGCTGCTACTCATTGCTGGGGACAAGTACTTTGGATTCAAAATCAATTTTTGGACTATGGGTTTAACTTTATGAACACCAAGATTTACATTGATAAATTGTCAAGAATCCAGTATTTCACTCCAAGACTAAGCATATTGAAATAAGACATCACTTTATAAGAGATGCTTATGACAAAAAGCTTATTCAAGTCTTGAAGATTCATACAGACAACAATATAGCTGATTTGTTGACCAAGGCATTTGATGCAAAGATATTCGAATTCCTGGTGACACACATTGGTATGCTCAACCAATAACATGCTGCATATGTTGAGGGGAGGTAATAGCTGTACAAATTTTTATAATTTTTATTGTATAGTCTATGTTTTGTGTTTTTGATGTTATTGTAGGTTTATAGAAAACGATAAAAGAGGTTACATGTCTAGTGGAAAGCATGAACTGGTCAAAATTGTGAGGTACCGTTGTCACTCCAAGTACCGCTAGCACAAAACCAAGTACCGCTTATGTTCCATGTACTGCTACATGTCCGTTGTACCGTTTAGGGTCTCTTTTGTAAATTGGGAGGTTTCTTCGCGCTTGGGTTTGTTATTTACTTAAATACTTACCCCAGTTACACAATTGATTCACCTAATCTTTTATTTTACTCTCTTGATTCTATAACCTTCTCTCTAATCTTTCGATCATCAAAAATACTAATGGCTGCTTTACAAGTAATCTCTAAGCATAATTTGGTTGTGAATCTTGCTACGAATAATGACTCTCTTGGTTTCCATGAGATGCTTTGTTTCCTTTCTCGAAGTCATATTCGCTTTGCACTCACTGTAAGTCCAGTTGTCTCTATACCCATTGTTGAACAGTTTTGGGATACTGCTGTTTTAGGTACTCGTTTTGATCAACCTTGCATTAAGGCTAGGGTAAATCATAGGAATATATATGTCACTGAAGTACTACTACGAGCAAGTTTGAGACTTAATGATGAAAATGGACTTAGTGTGCTTAATAATACAGAGATTCATGATGGCCTTGCAGCCATGGGCTATGGAGGTGGTAGAGAAAGTCTTACTTTCTTTAAAGAATTATTTTCACCTCAATGGAAATTGCTTTTTCATGCTATTATTCACTGTTTAAGTTCAAAAAGTACATCTTTTGATCAAATACCTGCTGCATTGGCATCTGCTGGTATTTGTCTAGCAAATAACAGGGTTTTTAGTTTATTAGAATTAATTTTTGAAGGCATGACTAGGAATCTGGAAGGGACTAAGAAGTTTTTAGTGTATCCTAGATTCATTCAGGCTTTAGTTAGTGACCAAATACCTAACCTACCAGCATTAACTGATACATGGGATGTTCCTTCATTCACAAAGAGAACTTTCTCTTTCTTAACCAAACAAGGCAATGCCTTTACAGGAACATTAACACCATTGTTTGCTCATATGTTAGCCCAACCTACCAATCAAGAAGGTGAGGAACCTAGCAATGCTAGTGCTTCTCAGCAAACTCCTTCTCACCAGAGCTCCCACTCTCTAGAAGATTCACAATCTTCTTCTCACAATGTTGGTATTCCACCAAACACTGATGAGATGATCCACACACCTGCTGCTTCTATTGCTGCTAGTGGTTCACCACAAGCACAAGCACCAGAGGTGGTGGATGTTGCAAATTTAACTTCTTTATGTACAAGTTTGTCCCAATAGGTACATGTATTGCAAAAAGATAAGCTTGTTCAAGACAAGAAAATTACTGAATTAGAAGCTATCCTACTCAAGTTAAGGAACAAAGTGTCATCTTGGATGAGGCAATATAGATCTGTTCAGAAATCTGCAATCAAGAAGCAAAGACTCAGGAACTTCAAGAAAAGGCAACTGAATGCAACCAAACAGGGGAGGAATAATGAAGAACAGGGAAGGAATAATGATGAACAACCACCTTCTTCTGATAATCAAACAAGGATCTCTGGAAATGACATCAATTTTGAATTGGATGAAGATGTCATGGGGACTTTTAAAGATGGAACTGGTTTAGAGACTGGTGTGGATGGACCTTCAGATATGGAGATTCAACAGCAAGACCCACAACCTACTCCAGAGGAACCACAAAAACAAGAACAAGTTCAAGAAAAGTTGGTAAATCAACCAGAGGAGCCACAAGTTGCAGAGACATTGGCAACTCAGCTAGAACCATCAATTCAATCACCTCCTCAAGCTAATTGGAGTGCTTTCTATGAGAAGTTGGAGGAAATTTCTAATCAGTTTCCTTATCCATCACCAGAAATCAATAAATCAGATAAGACTGAAGAAGTGCAAGTTGATATGATGGCTTCTATGGAAGATAAAGCATCTGGGTATACTCAAGTGATTGAAGAAACAAGTGTGTCTAATACTGGTGAAGTCAACTTTGTTGAAGATCCAAGTACTGCTAAGCCGAATGCAAGTACTTCTGACATTGTTGAAGACCCACGTACTGCTAAGCCAAATGCAAGTACTGCTGAGCCAATTGCAAGTACCGATGGTGATCATCCTTCACTAGAAAGTCAAATTTCATTTGGAGAAAATGAGACTTTAGCCCAATTGCTGCTTGATTTAAAGAAGAGTTTAGTTGAGAAGACTAAGCAAGCAGATGTAGAGAAAAAGACACAACAAGAAGTTCTTGCCACAAAGGATCAAATTTAAGGTAAGAAAATTCAAGCTTCACACCCTACAAAAGGTATAGTCATTCAATAGTTAGCTAATGAAGAAGTAGCTGCCAAACTGAAGAAGAAGCTACCTAAGATTAATCCAAAGGATAAGGGGAATAAGCAATTATTGTCAGAATCTGAAGATGAAAGTGATTCAGATGATGATATAAACAAAGTCATGTACAGATTTAATCAAATTGACCATGATGAGGAATTTGCTTATAGAATGCAGGCACAAATTCGTAAAGATGAATTACAGGAAGAACTTGCAGCAAAGCAAAATTTGTTAGAAGCTAAAAGGATACAGCAAGAATGGAACATACGAGAGTATGATAGAATTCAAGCTGAGATACATGCAAGTGAGCTTCTTGCAGACTCATTGATAGATGAAGAAAAATATGCATATGATGAAGAAGAGAAATCAAGATTGATTGATGATCTGGTAAGGGAGCAACAAAGATTCTTTGCTGAAAAGAGAAGGAAAGAAAAGATTAAGCCTCTAACTACTATGCAGATTAGAAATCAAATGATGAAATTTCTAAAGAAAATAAAAGGATTTACTCATATTCAGCTGGTCAATAAATTTTTTGAAGAAATCAAGACTTTATATGAGCAATGTAAGAGGACTGAATTGAATTTTGTTGAGATTGGATCTGAAGCAGACAAGAAAGCTGTCGAAGAATTAAAGAAACATCTACAACAACAAAGACAATTTGGTAGTACTCCTAGAATTGAGCCAAGTACTGCTAAACCTACAAGTACATCTCCACCTATCAAGACCACTTATGCGAGGAAGAATAGAAAAGAGAGAGTAAGTTCAAGGGAGGAAGAGACCGCTCAAAGGATGAATACAGGAGTTGAAACTCAAGGTATTGCTCAGACTAAAAATGTACAAGCAGTACATACACAGTCAACAGTACATACAACAGTACATACTGAGGAAACGGTACATACAAGCTTGGAAGAGGGTTCAACAGAACTTGAAGGAATTTCCAAGAGTGTTAAAAGGAAAAGATCAACAAAGCTAAAGAAGAAATCTAAGAGAGCTAAAACTACAATAGAAGATAGTGATGATGATGAGAGCTTCAGGAAGTACTTGAAGATTGTTAAATTTGAAGATCAATGTATTGATACAAAGATTTTTAGAAAAAGAGCATCCATTGCTAAGTGGATTTACTCTACAGATCAAGGACTTGAAGCTCATGGAATTCAGAGATCTGATGGCACAAAAAGAATATTAAGACTTTTGGAAGATATTCTTCACATTCTTGACAAATAAGATATCCAAGATCTTGTAAGGTTAGTTGAAGAAGCCAGTGCAGGTAAAAATGAAGTATCACTATTATATAGGGATTTTCTCTTTATGTATGAGCCACACAAATGTGATCAAGAAATGTTGAAGGTATTAGAGGATCAAGTTCCTAGTTACTGGAGATATTACAAGTCACGTGGATTGCATATTTGGGATGTAGATGATGTTACATATTATATGCTACAAGAGAAGACTTACCCCTTCAAAAGGAAATTGTTGGAAAGGATGTTAGGACAACAATTAAAAGTTACAGAAGAGTCTGCTGATGCTTTGGAGTTGATCAGAATGGTTAAACAACAAATCAAGGATTTGAAAGATGAGGAAGAAGCTGAGAAAGAATCTTAAGTGTCTGACTTTCAGTCACACTTCATAAATGGTTCTCAGTTCACCATGTCTAACACACATAAGAACTGGCTAGTCCATAAGCAAACGGTTTATGGTAAAGACTTATCAAATCCGTTGAAAGCTGATAGTTTGCTAAAAACTATATGGTTCTAACTCACCTTGTTTCGAGACAAAGAGTTGGCTAGTCCTAGATAAACGGTACTAGGTAAAGACTTCATCAAATCCGTTGATGGTTGACAATTTACCAAAAATTGTAAGGTTTTCATTACACCTTATTCTTTGGGAATAAAGTATTGGTTATTCCAAAGTGTACGGCTAACTGGTAAAGAATTTATCAAATCCGTTGATAGCTGGTGATTTTCTAAAAATCATGAAGCCAATACAGATTGGTGTTTGTTGTTAACTGTTTTATTTCAGGTATGAAGATTGCAGACAAAAAAGTATTAAAAGATATAATACTTAGAAGGTTTTGTTATCATCAAATCAAGAAGAAGATTTATGATCAAGAGTTTAAGGACTAAACTCAAGAAGACAAATACTGATGCTGCAAAGATGAATGAATGTTTAGAATACACAAGAAGATCATAGTTTGAAGACAAAGATGATGCTCATAATGTTTGAAGATTGTCTTATCAGAAGAAGATCTACATTTGAAGTGTTTGGCTACATTCAGTTGGATACAAATACAAATTACCAAGTTCAATCCAAGGATGAAGGAAAGACTGAAGACATGTATTTCTAATACATCCAGTACAAGAGAAACAAGAAGACGACAAGTTATCATTTCTTGTTTAGGGGAGGATTGTTGGGAATTATTTGTTAAGTTTCAAGTACCGTTAGTGTATTCGAAGTACTGTTAGTGTTATGTAACTACCGTTAGTGTTAACGCGGTACATAGTAAGTATTGCTACTTATAAAGTAAGTACTGCTAAGATGATTAGGACGAATATATCTTTGTATAAGCTATGTCATAGTTATAGTTAGAGTATATCTTATGTGATATACCTAAATAGTTAGAATATTGATAATATATCGTCTGTGATATAGTTATCTTTATAGAATATTCTATGGTTTCTAGGGTTCCTTACTCTATAAAAGGAACATAGGTACAATGTCTTTCATGTACCTCATACAAGTCGATTAATAAGAGAATCGAATAGTTAAAAGTAATTCAGTTCTTCTGTGCTTTATAAGTTAGATTCCGCATAACTTATTTAGTGTTAGTAAGAGTGCTCAAAGTGTTTTAATTTGATTACAAACTATTATACTAATTCTTAACAGAGTATAGATCCAACCAAAGGGATCAACAAGGACTAATGTATAAATTCTTAAACTTGTAATTAATAAATTATTTTATAAATGTTAAATAATTTATGCGAACTTTTAAGTTAAATAAAATATTATATTTTATTTTTCAAAAATAAAATATTTTTATTTTTGCATTATGAAATAAATTATATAAACAATATGGATATGTATTACTAATACATGAACTCATATACTTTTAGGAAATAAAATTATATGAACGTTAAATAAATTGAATACTAATATTATAAGTAGAACAACTTACTTTTACTTAAAATATGAAACTTAATTGTGTGTTTAAATGGTTATTACTAATACATGTACTAAGAATGTAAATAAATGTTTTAAGTAAAACATTCTTATGTTTACTTAGAAATATAAAATTTAATTGTAAGTTAAATGGATGATTATAATACATGAACTACAAACGTAAACTAATATTTTAAGTAGAACATTTTTATGTTTACTTAATTATGAAACTTAATAGTAAGTTTAAATGTATGATTATAATACATGAACTGCGAATGTAAACTAATATTTTAAGTAGAACATTTTTATGTTTACTTAATTATGAAACTTAATAGTAAGTTTAAATTGATGAGTATAATACATGAACTACGAACGTAAACTAATATTTTAAGTAGAACATTTTTATGTTTACTTATTTATGAAACTTAATAGTAAGTTTAAATGGATGATTATAATACATGAACTGCGAACGTAAACTAATATTTTAAGTAGAAATTATTTATGTTTACTTAATTATGAAACTTAATAGTAAGTTTAAATGGATGATTATAATACATGAACTGCGAACGTGAACTAATATTTTAAGTGGAACATTTTTGTGTTTACTTAACTATGAAACTTATATAGATAAGTTTAAATGGATATTGTTAATACTTGTACTACGGTTATTTAGATAAATGCCGGAGCATATATGAACTGACTAAAAATCTGTATAAGCATACACATATGTTCTTTGTACTATCTATTAAGACTGTACTATTTGATTAGGCATAACTTTTGGCGTGAGCATTATTTGGATATTCGTGTTATACAGCTATTTCCAACTCCCAGTTGAGTTTACAGGCCCCTATAAACTATTGATAAACTTTTCCTCTACGGGGGAGAAAACATGCAACTATTTTAAAATGGACATAACTGAATTGTATAAACTTGACTATGATTGACTATTATAGAAACTGTTAAATTGTTGTAAATCGCCTGAATGTTATAAATAGATCTATTAGGGATTGGCCATCCCCATCTGGGTGAGTCATGCTCAATGTGCCTTGGCTGGGAAAACAGATGTATACCATGTTGGAACTGGGTTTGGGTGTCTTTTTGTAAGACACTACGTCCTCATCTGTTGAGGATTATGGAAGGTTAAGCTTCAGTTTCAAGTAATAGCAAATGTAATCTACTTTTTAGTAAGAATGCTTTGTGCATTGTTATTTCTATGATTAATGTATGTCCAAACTAATTAATGTTAAAACCTTCACCAACTTTATGTTGACCCTCTAATCATGTTTATCTCAGGGAAATGAAGTTAGTACGTGGTGTCTGCATGGACTCAAGCATCTATGTAATTTGCATTGTAGGAATCGTCAAGGGTTCCATTTGGGGAAAATGAACAATCTACTTACATCATGTTAAAGACAATTTTTATTAATTTATCTAATAATCATGTAATCAGATTTGAATAACTCATTATCTTATGATCTTTGAACTATGTGTTATCGATCCACCCTTGTGACATCTCCGTTGATATTTCCGCATATTTTGACCCTACCCGGGGTGTCACAGAGAATGGTATCAGAGCATTAGTTATATAGAAACAGATATATTTTTAAATAAAATAAAAATAAAGTTATTTTTCTTTTATTTAAAACTGGACTATAACTTTATAAAATCTTTTGGGATTTTTTTTTGGGACCGTATTAGTTAAGCATATAGATCGTAGGGCATTATGTACTATGTGAACTAAGTGTATACTGATTGATAAATAAGTTGGTTAAATGACTATATATATATAAGTATTAATATATATATAACCTTAAAACATTACGATGATTGTTTAAAAGCGGTATACTTCATAAAACTTGTAGCCCAAAAAAAATAATATTTTTCCTTTTTTTGTAAGCATATACTTACTTCAAATTTAAAATAATATTATTTTCAGAGCATCATGACTTCGCCTACTACACCTCCGACTTTTCTACCAGTAGTAGCACCTTCTCCAGCTACCCGTTCATCTCCACGATCCGTACAGTGCGGATGGTTATCAGCCTCTGACTCGAAGGATGATCAGACCATCGAAGTTATACTTCCTGAGGACCCTTTTTCTGCTCCAGCATCAGCCATACTGGTCCCCATCTCTATGGAGGAGGACCATGTGTCTCCAGACCTACCATCTTCTGTACCTACATCTTTACCATCGGGCTATTTTCCCGAGTCTATACCCGGCTCCACTTTTGAGATCGGGGAAGGCTCTGGGGTGGGACGTGCCGACTCTGTCCAGGCCCAGATCGCCGCACTGGCCGCACGCTAGGAGCGGGAGATATCTGACCTTCGCAGCTTGTTGACAGCTGGTCAACTGGACTATACTGCCATCCACGAACGTATCGACTCTCTCACTCATACTATGAGGGGAGAGGCACAGGCAGCCCGAGGCGTCCAGGCTAAGACTAACGAGGCATTGAAGTGGCTTTGGGAGGAGAACTATCGTCTCCACCAGCGTATCTATACCATGGAGAGTCTCTAGCACCAGACCCATGCTGCTCTATCTGCGCAGGAGCAGTGCTTGTCCATTTTCTTTGACCTTGCCACCGTCCGTCATGATGGGGTTACTGAAGAGATGACTTATCTTCGAGGGGTCGTCGACAGACTTAGGACCCAGCTGTTGACAGCATTCCGCATGCTCAAGGAGGCCCGAGCAACAGTTCGGACTTTATGAAACACCAGGAGAGCACCTGCAGCTTCATCAGCCCCACCAGCCCCAACCACATCTAGCAGACCATCTAGGCAGGAGTAGGATAGATGTACTAGATTTCTTGTACATCATGATCAGCCTATGGGTTGCACCCTAGCGGGAATGGTATAGGACTTTTGTACTTTTATTTCTTTTCAGCTTTTGGTGATGTAATCATGTAGTGTATCTTTTCTTTTTGGACATGTAATTTGGGGATGTAATGTATTAAAGACTGTGTGTATCATTATCTTGGACAAGGCTCGACAGGCCTATGACTTGGATTTTGTTATGCTAGATGGATGTTAAATTTCTTATAGAAATAGCATGTAATCACTTTCTTTATTATATTTGTTGTGCAATGTATTATATTATGAAATCTTAACAGGTTATCCAAATTTGTTATGAAATTAGTGCATGAATTTTTCCCGGTGCAAATCTGTACTAACGTTTGAACTAATAATCTCATTTTGTGTATGACTATAGACAAATGGTGATTGCGAGATCAAATCCCAATAATGTAACCACTTCCAACGCTGATAATGCTGAATTTCCAAAAGCTACTCAAAATGTCACTGCCGCACAACTCCAGGAAATGATAAGTGAGGGCATTACAGCAGCTATGGCAGCCAGAGGAGCTGATCCAAATGCAAACAATGATCCAAACCTCAATATGTGCAGAAACAACACCAACAGAGGTTGTTGTTACCCCGACTTCTTAAGGTGCAAACCCTCATACTACCAAGGAAAAGAAGGAGTTGTTGAATTGATGCAATGGTTTGAAAGACTAGAGACAGTTTTCCGCATCAGCGGCTGTGCTGACGAGAACAGAGTTAAGTTTGCCACATGCACACTACTTGAGAGCGCCCTTACTTGGTGGAACTCTGTGGTCGCTACCCTTGGAAATGACACTGCTTATACTCTCACTTGGGCCAACCTCAAAGAGAGGACGACTGAGAAGTACTGTCCTAGAGGAGAAATGAAGAAGTTGGAAATAGAAATGTGAGATCTAAAGTGTAAGAACAATGATATCCTTTGGTACAGCCAAAGATTTCAAAAGTTAAGCTTGATGTGCACCAGAATGTTCCCTTAAAGGAGTGACAAGATTGAGAAATATGTCAGTGGACTCCCTGACAACATCCATGACAGTGTGCTAGCTTCACGACCCACTACCGTTGAAGGTGCTATGGAATTTGCGACTTAGCTGATCAACAAGCGAGCCCGCAATCTGTCTGAAAGGAAAATGGATAACAAGAGAAAGTCAGATGCAAGCTCTCGTAGCCAGCACCCGCAACCTTCCAAAAGGCAAAACGTTGGGCAAGCTGATGACACTACTACCACAACCCGCACCAAGAACTACTCAGGATCCAATCCTAAGTGTTCAAAGTGCAACTATCATCATGTTGCTGGAGGACAATGCCAAGGATGCTACAAGTGCGGCCAACAAGGCCATTTTGCTCGTGAATGTCAAGCAAATGTTGCTACCCCGGTTAGACCCAATAACAACCCCGGAAATAGCAACAAAGGCAAGTCCATTGCCCGTGGGAGAAGAATTAGGCAACATGGAAACCGAAACCCCACAGGTGGAGGCAGTAGTGGACCAAAGAAAGCTGTAGTATGTTACGAGTGTGGAACCCCTGGACATGTGAGACCCGACTGTCCCAAGTTAGCTAACCAGAATAAGGACAACAAGGGAACTTCTTCGCAAGTGTACATGGCTGGCAATGGCCAAGCCAATCCAGATTCCAACGTCGCCACCCGTACGTTTTTTTACCAAACCAACGATATGCATCTAACTTGTTTGACACCAGGATAGACCGAAGTCTTATATTTACTAAATTTAGTAAGGTATTGGAAATCACTCCATTAGTTTTAGACCCCTACCATACAGTAGAACTAGCCGACAGAAAAGTTGTGATGGTTGACACCATCATTCGAGGTTGTACCTTAAACCTTTTTCCCAATCACCCATTTTACATCGATTTGAATCCAGTAGGTCTTGGTATCTTTGATGTCATCATTGGCAAGGATTGACTAGCAAAGTATCATGCAGTTATCTTATGTGATCAAAAACTGGTTCGTATACCTTGGGGAGATGAAACCTTGATTATACGAGGGGACGGTAACCCCGTTATAATCAACACTAGATTTAGCATCATTTCTAGCACCAAAAACCATAAATACTTGGTTAAAGGATGCCCCATCTTCCTAACCTGCTTCTCCCTACGTGACGAGGTATGCAACCCTAAACCTGAAAGACACATTGTAACACCCCCAAATTTGTACAACTCAATACAGCGGAAGACTCGTTGGTGTTACGGGATAGCACATTACTCACATCATAGACAACGCATAAAAATCGCGTCGTTTAATAATAAATCATTTCCATTCATAAACATTAAAGTTACATCGGTCCCAATTCATATTATTTCATACAAAGTTTTACAAAGTATTTGAATGGAAAATATTGTTTAAGTGCGGGCCATGAATTCTTGTCGTCTTCCCGAGAATTACCTTCAAGTACCTGAGACAAAACATGTTAAAAGAAAAGGTCAGCGATAACGCCGAGTGAATTCATAGAGTTTAATAAAATCCATCAATATAATATCAGTATAAAATTATTACTGAAAATCATTTTGTACAAATCATTTTAACAGGCCATAAAATAGCCAAAGTCATTTTATACAAATCTTCATCAAAATCATAATATAGGCATTTGCCTTAAAAATCATTATACGAGCCAATGTCGTAAAAACATCATACATTACGTCTTATGACGTTGTATAAAAATGAAAACCGTTATATGAATATGGTTATGAAAACCAAAACACAAACATAATATCAATAGTATGACCCTGTATTGCTAGTCAGGCAATACCTCGTAATTCTGAGCGTCTAGTAGTATTTCGTTAGTCGGATTATTATAAGCCGCATGACATTGTTACCTTACTAAACCAACAACGGGTAGCTAACCCGATACCAATTTTGCCCATCTAAAGTAGCGTGTCGTCACAAAGGTCACGCTATGGAAATCTTCTCATACATAAATTCGCTTACCAATCAATGTGGCACGACGGGGAACAACCGTCAAGGCGCGAACTGGGGTGATCGTCCCCAAATAGTACTATTATATGCACAAGCGTCTACCAAATTTCGGTAGTTCACAATTCATGCTAATGGGACTTTTAGTGACATAACCTAACTTTAATAATCCATTTTATTTCATCTATCGGGTCCTTTAATCATTTATCAGGTCATACAATCGGGTCATACAATCATTCGGGTCCAAATCAATAAACAAGCAATCGGGAAAAATGGTGTCCTATTTTATAAAAACTAACATGTTATCTCCCTCGCGGGTTTATAAAAAATTTCATAAAAACATTTAAAAGAGTGCGAGGCTATGAACTCACGTTGATGTGGGAAGACGATTATCGGCGATTTGGATGTACGGTACGTGCTTCAATCACGGAAACCTATACAATTAATACTCGTCTTAGACTCATGTCCAATGACTTTATAAAAATAACAATTATGTATACATATGATGATTATTTATATATGATGATCAAGTGGGTTTACATATTCTCATTAACTCGTTTTAGTGTTTACTTATTAGCCGAAAAAGTCGTAAAAATCATGTTTATAGTTTTATAACTTATAAAACTTAACAAGTTACCATTTTTATAAAATGTCCACTTATTATCATTGTACATATTTATATAAATGTATTATATAAGTTAGTGGGTTTTAATTTATATTTTATACTATTAAATTTTGAGTGCTTATATAATAGTATTATACTTTAATTTCCAAAATCTGATTTTTATCTTCACTTTCACCAAAACTGCCATATCTAGAGTTCTATATGGAGATAGAAGCTCAAATTTTATCACATAAACTACATGATATGTGCTCCATTTAACTCTTATAGATACTGTTGAATCATCTTCTAAGTATTTTCTAAAAATCGTCCAAAACAGTGAACTCAGATTTGTACCTTAAACTTGTTTTGATCATATCTCACTCACTACAATGATTCCATTGCATGGCCAAATCTCACATGTGTACAAGACTCATAGCTTACTCTATATCACTTCTACTTCATCATTTTATCAGTTCATGACATGTTTCTTTACTGTTTTATACAGCCTACCATTTAAACAAGATTTACCCTTTTTACATGTAGTTTATCCATTTTTTTAAGCATGTTTATCAACACCAAATCCCCACACAATACTTTTATCATCATATAATCATCATATACATATAGAATAGGAAATAAAATACATGATTACATAGTAAAAAAATAACAAGAGGATGAGGAGGACAATCTTTATACCACCATGATGATGTAGGTTGATCAAAACATGGATTTTGATGGAGAAACTTGTGATGCACCAAGACCATCTTCATGACCACCATTCCTCATAAACACCTTGTGGAAAATCAGCCCCAAGTCTCCATGGAAACTCCTCCATGGATGTTATAATCACCACCATTCAAGAGAGCTTCAAGAGGGCTTCAACATGTGTATGAACAACATAGGATTTTGTGGTTAAATTTGATCAATGATAGGTGTTTGTGAGTGATGAGGGACGGCCAAAATGGGAGAGATGAGAGAAAGATTAAGTTCTTTGCATGGTGTGTGTGGGAAGTGGTTTAGCTAACCATGGTTTTGACTAGTTAGTGGGGAAAGTAGCTTACATTGTAAGCTTACAATGACAAGTGTTAAAACTTGTTAAGTAAAGTTTGACACTTAAGGTGTTGGTGTAACTAGTTAGGCCGGTTTAAGTGGGGGTGGGACAAGTGTCCCACTTGTCTCATCCCCATTTATTTACAGGTACTCCTCGATTCCAGTTTCCTCGATTTGCGTGCCCTCGGGTCGTTTTACGAAAAACGTTTTTATAAATTACGAATCAACGGCACAAAACGAATCTAATAAAAATTGTTTCATCAAAAATGGAGTTCGAAAACGTAAATACGTAATCCTAAGGTTTCCGGTTTAGTCGTAAAGGACGTTAAAATAAAATCGTAAGTCCTAATCTCTTCTCGTAAATTTGTGAGTTTATGAACCAACACAAATTTAAAACTCCAAAATAATATTCGCGGATAAATTTATTTTCTTAAATGTCGGACTGTCACCAAAGAAGGTGTATGTAAACGTAAGCACGTAACGTTGAATCCTCCGGTTTAGACGTAGTCGATGCTACTTCAAGACGTAAATCCAAATTTCTTCCCAAAAATAAGTGAGTTCATAAAATAATATTTTCAAATAAATATTGAGAATAAAATATTGACCATAAATTGACGGATTGTCACAGCATTTACCCCTAAACAGGATCTTTGTCCTCAAAGATCATCTTACCTTACTACTCGCTTCTTATAGAGTTAAAGCCTTGTGGGTATTTCCTCCACATTCGGTCCTTTCTCACAAGTGCAATTCATTATAATACGCGAGTTTCATCAAACATAACTACGGGAATAAGATCAGGCTTAATGTTGACTTACTTTCTCTATCCATGATGTTCACGGGTTTTTGATGAATTCAACTTTTTGCCGATCTAATCTCTATTAAGAATAATCAGATTCTCACTTGATAGATATTCCATCAAGTTCGATATACGAAACATAATTCACGCAGGCTTTGAAGTCCTAGGGTAGATCCAGCTTATATGCCTTTCAAACCAATCTTTTATATCATCTCAATGGTCCCATACAACGGGGACTTATATCCCATGATTTGTCAGATCATGAATTCATTTTTCCAAGATTAAAATTTTTGGCATAACTTCGCTACCCATTTGGCACTTCAAGATCTACATTTCATATTCACATAACCTCCTGCCCACTATCGGCAGTTAATTATCAAATCCTAATTTCAACAATCATTTCAGATTTCACGGGTCGGGTATTTTGTAAAGTTAGGTTCGCCATCATAGGAAACCTTAAACCTAAAAGACATGTCCAACTCACAATGGGCGTATGTCGGGTGTCTTTATCTCAACTCCTGCTTACAGATGCTCTAATATTTAGATTCTAACAAGATTCGATCTCAATCCTAATACGATGATTATCAATGGTAATCCTTCCAAAGGGAAGCGATTATACGGTTTATTACCAAAGGTCAATCATTCAAACATAGAACATCACTTATAGTATTTTGTATCGTTACTTTACCTCATCCCTTCGATTGGGGTGGTACATAGTACTCTCATCACGGTTCGTTCTCAATGATTTCTGAGCAAATCTCTAGAAATTCTATGCGAAGCGAGGATCTTGATATAGATGATCGATACAGGCACACTATGTTTACATAACTCTTTTGCATTTATCATTAACGGGAATGATATTAGCAGATTTGGTCAGTCTGTCGACGATGACCCAAATCGAATCAAATTCAGATGATGACCTTTGCAATAGCTAGACGTTAACTAATGTATGAGGCGATGTTTGCCTTCATAATTTGCCATTAGTACAACTTCTTCAGACAAAGATACTTTTAGTCATAAATGACATAAATAGAATACTTATACTTACAAATTCCAACATAGCTATATCTTACAATCCTCTATATTTAGACAATCACAAGTGGTCTTTAAAATATTTAACGCTATCGGCTTCTCAATTCTGATGGTTCACATTATCCGCGAACCCCTTTTATTATCTATATTATCCTTTTTACAAACATCATTTATTTTTATATCGTTCGGCAATTTATTTTGCACCTTCATTATTAAGGAACATGTCCTAATTGGTTCTTTATCTTTTATACATAATGTTTCAGTAATTACGTTCACTTTCCTGATGAAATAAATATCATAACCGTATTTATTCAAAATTTCTTTCTTTATAATTTCTAAGTTTTAGTTTCGTCTTTACTATTATCTTTATCTGTTTTACTCAATCTGACGTTTTAAAGTGTTGATAATTATTACAACTAATTAAATAATTATTAGTTAATTTTTATGAAGCGTAAACGTAAAAGTTTTAAATTTCTTAGTTCGACCAATTATATAAAATGTTCAAAATAAATTTGAATTTAATTAAAAATATTTTTGTTGATTTATTAAAAATAATTAATAAGATTCGTAAATATTCGAAAAATCTTTGGTTATACTTTGGTCAAAATTTTCTTAGTTGAAAAGTAAAAATTGTCGTTTCAAATTCCATGTAAAAATTGTCGTTTCAAATTCCAAGTTATGGTTTAAATGGTTTCCTCAATTCCTCTTAGGTTATCTTGAGGTATACACAAACATTTACCCCTAAATAGAAGTTTAGTTAAATGGTTTGTGTATAAGGGAATAATCCCTTAAAAATCCTTTGTTAAAACATTTGTCAAAATATATTTGCACTTTCTTTTTAGCATACTCAAAGTCTTAAATGACTTCTAAATTTTTGAAGAGTCAATTTATATTCCATTATCTATTAATCATATGGTTAAATCATGTAAAGGATTAAGTCTTAAGTCTTATGTTAAATATTCAAGGTACAATTTTTAATTGTTCGGCCAATTCAGGGCAATCTAGAATTAATTATTAACCTCATTCTTATTCTTGTAAACAAACAAATGGTCACTAATGATCACAAGCATGAAGTTATCAAATTACAGCCTACACACGTGATTCACCAAATTTATGAATGCTACATGTGCATTGGTCAATCCCAACGACATCACGTGAAACTCATAACATTCATTACAAGTACCAGATGTAGTGATTGGAATAGATAATCTTCTTCGCAGATGCGAAGTTTATGATAACCATGCCGTGGATCAAATCTTTAAAACATACGCTAAAACCTTGTAAATGATCGAACAAATCTTCCATTTCGAGTTATGGATATCATTTTCGATTGTCAATTTACTCAGTCACAGTAATCTATAAATATAAGGAATGATAACACCATAGCTCTTCATGATGACAGGCTTGGTATAATAAAATCTTTCTCCGACAACTCTCTTAGTTGTACGCTAATTCCTTTAATTTAGATGGTGCTGACGTACAGTGCACACGCCACAGGTGCAGCATCGAGAATATAATCAATACCAATTTCAACTTTCCTAAATGGCAAAAGTCTAGGTAACTCATCAACAAATACTTCCTAGGGTTTCAGATAACAGAAACATCTTTTAATAAATCATATTAGGTTCTTTCTAGATTACAATATCTATAACTAGTTCACAACCATTCATGGTAATATTTCAAGTCTTAATACAGGTTATGGTCATCCATCAAGAATTATTTAGATCACTTTTGATAATCAACATCTTATCATTTAGGGAATTCTACTCGAGTTCCCATCAATTAAGACAATGTCGTCATGTCATAATCAATCAATCCATTCTACTGGCACTATCAACTTTCCAGTTTCATTGCCGTCGATAAGATGTGAAATTCTCAAAAGACTAATAATAACTCATAATCCTTCGCAAATTCAGGAGACATAACTAACCTTAAAAGAGTAAGATCAACGCATAATCTATGCGAGAAAATTTCAAATCAGATACAGACGAAAACATTTAACGAATATGAATATATCCCATGTTTTCATAATTTGAGTACGCATTCGAAAGCTCCTCGGATCGTTACCCAGGTCATTCAAATGAAACCAAATCAAAAGAAATGATAGGAATGTCGATACATCCAGTCGGGTATCAACACTCGGTAATCAGATACTTTTCCTAAGAATCTCACTACGGGAGAATTGGACAAGAAAGAATTGTCAATTGTCAAATAAGACAATTTCCACAGATGAGTAAATTCGACTAAGAAGAATAGATGGCACGGGCATATATGTAGATGTCTCTAACATTATGTCCCTATTTTGCACTTCTTGCAGATCTCATAAAATTTAATTTTTCACAATCTTCAAAGAAAATATAATGTTTATTAACAATTTTATGGTGACTACTAGTCAGCCTTGCATGGTCCCTATGTAGGCGCGCAACTATATACAATTTCAAGACTAACGATGCAACACTCAGTTCGTCAAACTTTTATCATCATGTTTATAATAAAAATATTTTCATGCTTAATTCTTAAATAAGAATCAAGAATAAATTTACAAAGATTTTCTTTGTTATGAAAATAATTAAGTTTCCAAATCGTCTCTTAAACAACTTCATTTTGATATCAGTCACTTATAAATCTCACTTTGAATAATCCTTATTGTGATGAAAATTAAATTTTCTCAAAGGATACCGTTTTAACTTTATAAAAATAATGTGTGATCTGCAAAAGAGTGATGAAGAGTTGTTCACCGAGAACTAACTACAATATGATAAGAAATGAGCTTGGCCAAATAATCATGAGGTTCTTGACCTCGATGGCACTCACGAAGAATGATTCAATACGTAACTCAAATCAAGATGAGTACTTGTTCAATGGTTGCATCACTAATGCGAACATTAGGATGAAGCAATAAAAGATAGATAACATCGATACATGTAGGATTTAGCAATCAAAGGTAGTCTTTTCATTAATCACAAACAAGTCAAAATTGTACCGTAACACATTACGCGTCACTATGTCATACAACTCTTAGAACTCATCCTACCAACTAATATCTCAGTTAAGTTAGGGATTTTTAAAATATACCACAATGAATACTAATCTAAAAGAGTCATTAGGTGTTCCACATGTCCCAGAAGATCCATCGGTCTCAATTCAGAAGAAGATTTCTTCAATTTATTTCTTGGACACTGGGCATCCTCGTCAGTGGACAATGGCCTAGGAACAGCCCTTAACACAAACTAACAATCAATTAACACCTTATAATTCAATCACAGGACTTAACGACTTCCTCTTATCAATCTCATATTTCATACGGGTTAAATTTTACTTTATTCAAGTTTCAACCAATTTTATACTCAATTCAATATCCTACCTCATATTTCAATACATTCAATCTTATTCTTAGGCCTTAATAGGCAATAAAAGCTCGATATGAACAACACTTAATTTCCAATCCTATATCTCTCACAACAACAATTATCAAATGAGTCATTAATATAAAATAACTTGATCATTCAACTAGACTTCTCGGAAAGGTATTAGTGACATGTGGCTTTTGGGTAACGGTTCCAATGACAGCCTCAAGTGCAACATTCACCCTTTCGATTTCAAATTTAAGAATTGGGTGACAACGACTCAGATGACATCTTTCTAGGTGGTAACGTTTTGTCAAACTCCACTCTATAAGAAAAGATCGTCATGACATCGATATCAGTTTTAATCTCGCCAATTCTTCTTCAATGTCACAATCAACTAATATCTACATTTCTACGAATATCAACCATTTGTTGGAATCATAAATATCCACAACTTGGTTTAGATCTAGGATAGCTAGAATTCCTACGAGAATAGCTTCGATTAATTTACTAGGGGATTTAGGGTTACTTGTGACAATCTACGTCGTATAAATACCTCGTATAAAAATCAAAATAATCATCAAACAATCATGTAATAAAATTACATCATATGTATATATAATCCAAGTTATATATATATATTAAAATAACACTTCTCAGTCTGGCCTTGTCGGTAACTCGGGAATTCTTCGGCACCGTTATAGTCAAAAGATTTTTAGACATTTTTAGAAAAATGTTTTTAGTAAAAAGATTTTGAAATGTTTTATTCAAAACCTTTGGTTTTAAAAATCTTTCGTTCTCTATAACGAGAGCTTTGATACCAAACTGTAACACCCCCAAATTTGTACAACTCAATACAGCGGAAGACTCGTTGGTGTTACGGGATAGCACATTACTCACATCATAGACAACGCATAAAAATCGCGTCGTTTAATAATAAATCATTTCCATTCATAAACATTAAAGTTACATCGGTCCCAAGTCATATTATTTCATACAAAGTTTTACAAAGTATTTGAATGGAAAATATTGTTTAAGTACGGGCCATCAATTCTTGTCGTCTTCCCGAGAATTACTTTCAAGTACCTGAGACAAAACATGTTAAAAGAAAAGGTCAGCGATAACGCTGAGTGAATTCATAGAGTTCAATAAAATCCATCAATATAATATCAGTATAAAATTATTACTGAAAATCATTTTGTACAAATCATTTTAACAGGCCATAAAATAGCCAAAGTCATTTTATACAAATCTTCATCAAAATCATAATATAGGCATTTGCCTTAAAAATCATTATACGAGCCAATGTCGTAAAAACATCATACAATACGTCTTATGACGTTGTATAAAAATGAAAACCGTTATATGAATATGGTTATGAAAACCAAAACACAAACATAATATCAATAGTATGACCCTGTATTGCTAGTCAGGCAATACGTCGTAATTCTGAGCGTCTAGTAGTATTTCGTTAGTCGGATTATTATAAGCCGCATGACATTGTTACCTTACTAAACCAACAAAGGGTAGTTCACAATTCATGCTAATGGGACTTTTAGTGACATAACCTAACTTTAATAATCTATTTTATTTCATCTATCGGGTCCTTTAATCATTTATCGGGTCATACAATCGGGTCATACAATCATTCGGGTCCAAATCAATAAACAAGCAATCGGGACAAATGGTGTCCTATTTTATAAAAACTAACATGTTATCTCCCTCGCGGGTTTATAAAACATTTCATAAAAACATTTAAAAGAGTGTGAGGCTATGAACTCACGTTGATGTGGGAAGACGATTATCGGCGATTTGGATGTACGGTACGTGCTTCAATCACGGAAACCTAGACAATTAATACTCGTCTTAGACTCATGTCCAATGACTTTATAAAAATAACAATTATGTATACATATGATGATTATTTATATATGATGATCAAGTGGGTTTACATATTCTCATTAACTCGTTTTAGTGTTTATGTATTGGTATCTTTTTACTAGTTTACTAGTTTTACCTATTTACGCGTTTTAAGTCCAATAAACTTATTATAAGTTCTTTAACTTGTATCAATCCATGTTATACTTATATTATCAGTATCTACACTTTACAAGTTGGGCCTAAATGGGTTAAGCCCAATAATAAGTTTATAAGTGTTTTAGTCCATTTTTGTTGTATTATTATTCCAATAACGTTAATTTAGTCCGTTAACGTCCGTATGTCCTATAGTTCGGGTCTTATCGGTTTTTACTTGTTATACATGTTTATATATCAGTATATAAGTTTTATAAAGTTTACATTAGACGGGTCCAACCATCTAAGTTTTATTTAACAAAAACGTTAATTTTACGGTATTAGCCGAAAAAGTCGTAAAAATCATGTTTATAGTTTTATTACTTATAAAACTTAACAAGTTACCATTTTTATAAAATGTCCACTTATTTATCATTGCACATATTTATATAAATGTATTATATAAGTTAGTGGGTTTTAATTTATATTTTATACTATTAAATTTTGAGTGCTTATATAATAGTATTATACTTTAATTTCTAAAATCTGATTTTTATCTTCACTTTCACCAAAACTGCCATATCTAGAGTTCTATATGGAGATAAAAGCTCAAAATTTTATCACATAAACTACATGATATGTGCTCCATTTAACACTTCTATAGCTACTGTTGAATCATCTTCTAAGTATTTTCTAAAAATCGTCCAAAACAGTGAACTCAGATTTGTACCTTAAACTTGTTTTTATCATATCTCACTCATTACAATGATTCCATTGCATGGCCAACTCTCACATGTGTACAAGACTCATAGCTTACTGTATATCACTTCTACTTCATCATTTTATCAGTTCATGACATGTTTCTTTACTGTTTTATACAGCCTACCATTTAAACAAGATTTACCCATTTTACATGTAGTTTATCCATTTTTTTAAGAATGTTTATCAACACCAAATCCCCACACAATACTTTTATCATCATATAATCATCATATACATATACAATAGGAAATAAAATACATGATTACATAGTAAAAAAATAACAAGAGGATGAGGAGGACAATCTTTATACCACCATGATGATGTAGGTTGATCAAAACATGGATTTTGATGGAGAAACTTGTGATGCACCAAGACCATCTTCATGACCACCATTCCTCATAAACACCTTGTGGAAAATCAGCCCCAAGTCTCTATGGAAACTCCTCCATAGATGTTATAATCACCACCATTCAAGAGAGATTCAAGAGGGCTTCAACATGTGTATGAACAACATAGGATTTTTTGGTTAAATTTGATCAATGATGGGTGTTTGTGAGTGATGAGGGACGGCCAAAATGGGAGAGATGAGAGAAAGATTAAGTTGTTTGAATGGTGTGTGTGGGAAGTGGTTTAGCTAACCATGGTTTTGGCTAGTTAGTGAGGAAAGTAGCTTACATTGTAAGCTTACAATGACAAGTGTTAAAACTTGTTAAGTAAAGTTTGACACTTAAGGTGTTGGTGTAACTAGTTAGGTCGGTTTGAGTGGGGGTGGGACAAGTGTCCCACTTGTCTCATCCCCATTTATTTACGGGTACTCCTCGATTCCAGTTTCCTCGATTTGCGTGCCCTCGGGTCGTTTTACGAAAAACGTTTTTATAAAATACGAATCAACGACACAAAACGAATCTAATAAAAATTGTTTCATCAAAAACGGAGTTCGAAAACGTAAATACGTAATCCTAAGGTTTCCGGTTTAGTCGTAAAGGACGTTAAAATAAAATCGTAAATCCTAATCTCTTCTCGTAAATTTGTGAGTTTATGAACCAACACAAATTTAAAACTCCAAAATAATATTCGCGGATAAATTTATTTTCTGAAATGTCGGACTGTCACCAAAGAAGGTGTATGTAAACATAAGCACGTAACGTTGAATCCTCCGGTTTAGACGTAGTCGATGCTACTTCAAGACGTAAATCCAAATTTTTTCCCAAAAATAAGTGAGTTCATAAAATAATATTTTCAAATAAATATTGAGAATAAAATATTGACCATAAATTGACGGATTGTCACACACATCCAACACAATGGGTGTATTTTGTAGGGTTATATCTGCCACCTTAGGCAACTCTAAACCTAGAAGACATGTCCAACTCACAATGAGTGTATTTTGTAGGGCTGTGTTCGACATCCCTCGTAAAGAGATGTTGAACGCCCCATGTTTATGGACTTTTTACCACTTCGGGTCCAATTAGTTCGACAATACCATCATCCACCAAACCCTGGGAGGTGTAACTTCCTCCTTTTAGAAGTCAAAATTTGTGCAGATTTTGAACCAGTGATAGTGGATGCATGACCCTTTTTGCAGCAACCCGCAAGGCGCGCACTTCTTTATTCTTAGTATCTTCTTTTATTTCCATCATTTGAGGCACTTCTTCTCTATGCCCCTTTTCGCTCAACCGAGACTTTTTCCCGGAGCGCATCACAGAACCTCTCATTCTAATTTAGTGCTCCAATTGGAACTTCCAGTTCCAGAACAGGTGGCCACAGCAAATGAAGCAGATTCTTTGCAACTTCCTACCCAATCGGCATCAACAATAATCTTAACCTCTCTGATGGGTAGAATCTTTAGTACTAGTAACTAACGTCTGTATCCCACAAGCTTGAGGTATAACCGCAAGTCTTTCGCGTAAAGCTGTTGACATAGGAGGGGCTCTAGTTAAAATATTCTTTTATCTTATTTTACCTTCAACCCCCAATTTTCACCATCAGGTGTGGAGATATAACCTATATCTCACCCGTGAAAAGGATGCAGAAGTAGTGCATCCCCAGCTTTCCCAGCATGTAAAACATAGTGGTGTGTCTTCCTCCTGCCGAAAACCATTTGTAGTGGATTTGCACTCCTAACCAAATCCACAATACCAGTGGTCCTCTCCCAGCTCTTGGAAGGATGTAACTGCAACCCCCGTTGAGAAGCCCGCAGCTATACATCCATAGCAGCAGTCTCCGCTACTGCTCAATCAGATAAATAGTGCGATCCGGATAAAGATCTCTTTGCATTGCTTCCTATCCATCCATAGCAACAGTCTCCTTTACTGCTTAATCGGATGTATAGTGCGACCCGGATAAAGATCTATTTGCATTGCTTTCTATCCATCCATAGCAGCAGTCTCCTTTACTACTCAATCGGATGAATAGTGCGACCAGATAAAGATCTCTTTGCATTGTTTTCTATCCATCCATAGCAGCAGTCTCCTTTACTGCTCAATCGAATGTATAGTGCGACCCAGATAAAGATCTCTTTGCATTGTTTTCTATCCATCCATAGCAACAGTCTCCTTTACTACTCAATCGGATGTATCGTGCGACCCGGATAATGATCTCTTTGCATTGCTTCCTATCCATCCATAGCAGCAGTCTCCTTTACTGCTCAATCGGATGTATAGTGCAACCCGGATAAAGATCTCTTTGCATTGCTTTCTATCCATCCATATCAGCAGTCTCCTTTACTACTCAATCGGATGTATAGTGCGACCCGGATAAAGATCTCTTTGCATTGCTTCCTATCCATCCATAGCAGCAATCTCCTTTACTGCTCAATCGGATGTATAGTACGACCCAGATAAAGATCTCTTTGCATTGTTTTCTATCCATCCATAGCAGCAGTCTCCTTTACTGCTCAATCGGATGTATAGTGCGACATGGATGAAGATCTCTTTGCATTGCTTCCTGTCCATCCATAGCAGCAGTCTCCTTTACTACTCAATCGGAAGAATAGTGCGACCCGGATAAAGATCCCTTTGCGTCACCTTATATCCACCCGTAGTAGCAGAAGCCTTCATTACTGCTCAATCGGACGTATAAGGGTAACCTAGGTGTAGACCACTTCGCGTTAACGTCACCATCCGTTCTTGAGAGAGTGTCCGAAATGAACCATATACTTAGAACATCTTTCACTTAAAAAATAACTACGTTTTTAGTAGCTTTGAGGACAAATCTAAAATAACTGGGTGGTGCTGTAAAATCCATGATTTTACCATGATTTAATGAAATAAATTTCACCCATTAATCCTAGAACACATACTCATGTGTTATGTTTCTATAAGTTGTGTGTGAACTTGTCCATTATGTACTTATACTTTTACATTCATACTTGTTGTAAAAAGTTTCATAACTCAAACCTTGTATTTAAAACTAGGGGAAGCAAGTAATAAAATGTATAATCAATATTTGATGTATACAACACTTAACTAAAATTTGAAAAACATGCTACACATACTATATGTAGCCGTGTATGTATGTGTGTATGCATACCATGAACATGTTTAAACCCTTCTTGGACTAGCCCAAGACCATATACTCCTTGTGTGCTAGCCCAACATAAGCCCAAACCAAATCCCATTGCCCTTTGGTTAGCTATACCCAGCACACATGCATATGTGGAAGGAGAAGAGACACTTTGGAAACACAAGAGCCTACACTTGGGACAAGTGTTCTTACCAAGGCAATCATGCCTTTTGCCTTGGCTTTCTCTTTCCCCCTTTTAGCCAAAAAACACACACATACATTCTCATTCTCTCATGCAACTTAAATCTCATTCTCTATTCACCTATCTCTCTCAAATCATTCGGCATTAAGCCACAAGCATCCAAGATTGTTCATTAAATTTACTAGATCATTGTGTAGGCTCTTCACCTAACTACTAATCATTTAGTAGCATCATCATCTTTGGAATCATTCTACCAATCCCTAGCCGAACCTTAAGGGTCACGGCTTGGTATCTACTTATGGTTTCTTCATCATCTTGATTTGATCTCTAATCTCCTTGTTCATTTAGATCTTCCTTGGTAACTTTTAAGCAAGAACGGTAAACTCATTATGATTCTTCATTTTTACTTGCATGCATCATCATCTGTTGGGTTTACTTCTTGAAGGATCTTCGAAGCCTTGATCACAGTACAAAGAGTGTGCAGAAACCAATCTTTATATATAAGAAGAACAATAGAAATAACAAAACATCCAAGCCTCAATATATTAATACGATCACTCTTAATAGTGATAGGGTTTTACAACCTTGAAGCTATAACAAACAATGAGATAAATGTGTAGAGAATGTGTGTCTATAGAAGTGTGTTTATCTCTACACCCTAGGACCTCATTTTATAGTGCAAGGGGTCCTAGGTTGTTACAACATAATTAATAGTTGCTTAAGTATTATACATTAATACCATTTAATTATTTCCTAAATAATCTATTAACCTCCTCATCATAATCAATATATTTAATACTTTCCATATGAATAGGAAGACTAAATATTTGATCTTATCTTCTACAATTCTCCTTGATCATATCTTTTGTAATCATCTTTCAACTTTATAATACGACCAGGAGGAACGAATTACTCCAGTAGGAACTGCTATATGACCAGGAGTAACTTCTAAATACATTATTCCTTACAATCCTCCCCTAAAATTGAATTTAACCTGGTTGAGTTCAAGTTTCCAAGTAGATGTGCCACCAATAAGCATGAGGACTGGAATATGAACCACAACAGCAACAATATCAGTTGATAAAACCAGAAGAAACACAAAAGTAGCTGCTGATACACTAACTGCTAAACTATTTTAAAGCTTGAAAACATCTGCACATGTTGAATCTTGACAGCAACAACAGCAGATTTGATAAGCCTTTACCAAGTAGCTACTTACTCTTGGGCTAGCCAGCCTTTTGGTGGAATCATGACATCACCCTGGGAGACTAGTACCCAGTCCAACTCTTGGAACGTGAATCATCGGTGAGTTGGATTACCCTGATGATTTTAGGCAAACCATCATAGCCTTCAACGGATTTGATTAAAGTCTTTACCAGAAGCCGTACCCTTCCGGACTAGCCAACTCTTAGCAATAAAGCATCGGTGAGTTGAAAACCCTATAGCTTTGAGCAAGATATTACAGCTATCAACGGATTTGATACGAGTCTTTACCAAGAGCCGTACCCCCTTGGACTAGCCACTTTTTAGTCTAGGACCAAGGCAAGTGAAAACAATCCAATTTTAGGTAAACTGACAACCATCAACGGATTTGAGAATCACACCAGAGCTGTACCCTCATGGTGAATCAACTCTTTCTTGTTTGTGAAACATGGTGAGTTGATCACCATTTGTTGTGTCGGGGGCAGCCAACACCTAAGTACCAAACAGAAATAGCCCAAAAAGTGAAATATATACAAAGGTATTTTGATTCGAAAGTTTCTATTCTCTATTTTTAAAAAAAAAAAAATTTAAATTTTTTTTTAAATTTTTTTTATTATAACCACTCAAAGACTATGAGTCAACCAGTAGGAACGTAGAATGCATCCAAGAAGAACAATGGTCCACCAGAAGCAGGATGAGTGCAACCAGGAGGAACCATTGGTCGACTAGTAGCAACTTAGTTCTACTAGGAGGAACCATATCCACCAACACCAATGTCAATCTACAAAATTGATTAGACAGAAAAACACAAGAATATCAGTTATACATACAACAAGCCTCTCCTTAAGCTAAAACCTCCCCTCAAACAGAGCAAAGTATTCATCATCAAGCATTTTTTTTAATTTTTTTAAAACTTCTCTTTTCCTGCAAAAAGTTAGTTCACACTAATATAGAAAATACAAAACATAGTAATTTATAATCACACTTGCTGAAATAAACACAAACCAATCAAAGATTTGTGTTTATGTAATTCCCAAGCTAAGACAGACTTGAATCTTCCAAAAACATCAACATAGTCATATCTTGTTAAGGTTTTTGATGCACTATTTGATTTGGAGACATGTTGTAAACCATCTTGTTTAGGTTTCCAAACCCACTGGGCTAAGGCCTTAACAATACTAACCTTTGTTTTGGACCGAGCAGACGCAACCCTTCTACCTTTGACATTGCTAAAACATCTTGCTGGTGGAATTATGTTATTTTTAGGATTGGGGTGAAAAATTCTACCAAAGTTCTTGTGATTCACCCGTCTTGAGTTATTCCATACCGGTTTAACTTGTTGTTGATCATTATTCTTTCTCCTGTGTTTATAAGTATATTGCAAGTGATCAAAACTACCACACACATAGCAAGCCTTATTTTTAAACACAAAGTTATCACCTAATTTATGAGTCATCATGCCATTCCAACCTCTTACCTGTAGGACTCTTATTGTTTTTCCTAGGATTATCTGATTTCCTATTACTTTCATTCTTAGTAAAAGCAGATTGAGGATAGAACTTAGGTGATTCAGCACTTAAGGTAGACTTACATGAGACATATTTACTAGTCATAGGTTCAATTATAACAGGATCAGGCACAGACTCAAGTGTATTAACACTAGAGCCAGACTCACAAGAGTCAAGGTCATTGGTCTTAGGTTCTAAAGACTTGTCACTAGAGTTACAGGAGACAGATTCATTAGACACAGAAGTAGTTTCAATTGAGCCAGTGGACCTTGTACCATATGGCATTTGCGATTCATCAAAGTCAGAGTGGTCTGAGGTAGGCATGTATGTCCATGTGAGAGGTGGAGGAACAACATGCATCTCTGTAACTGCTTTATACCTATTGAAAACAGGCCTACCCTCCCCATCTTCAGGGTTAGTATCAAACACACTAGACAAAGAGGAGTCAAAAACATCATTTGGCCCTAGATAGTTTTCAAATCCTAAGCCCATTTTGGTTCTACCAGACATAGAGCTATCTACTAATTTTACTAAGTTTTTAGATGAATTTTTCCATTTATCAAACCTAGCCAAAGCATTATCTAGTTTAGTTTGTAGCTCATGCTTCTCTTTATTTACCTCAGTATTAAGCTTTTCAGAATATGTCAATAGATTAGTTGTATTTTCTATGTCAATACTTAATACCCTAATCTTATCTTCATACTTTAATGGAGTATTTTGAAACAAATTTTTCTGTTGTTCCAAAGTTATTAGATCTCTTTTGTATGCCTGAACTTCTAAGAAATATTTATCATTTTGAGCATCTAAATTAGAACATTGTTTTTGAAGATCAGCATATTTTTGTTCATAATTTTCATATCAACTAATCACTACGTCATAGTTCTTATAAGCATGCATTTTATTCTTTAATTTAACATTATATTCTCTAACTTCATATTATGTCATAAGAATTACCTCATTGTCTGGAATTGAAGTTCTGTACGCCATGTCTTCTTCAGCAACACCTTAATTAGAAATTTCTGGCAAACGATCGCTAATCTGTCGCCAAACTGTCGCGAATTCTGAACAGCAACTTCACTTCGCAGCAACACGGATGTAGAAATCTTGTTCTTCTCAATCAAAGCTTCTCAACGAGGCTTTGATACCACTTGTTGGGTTTACTTCTTAAAGGATCTTCGAAGCCTTGATCACAATACAAAGAGTGTGCGGAAACTAATCTTTATATATAAGAAAAACAATAGAAATAACCAAACATCCAAGCCTCAATATATTAATACAATCACTCTTAATAGTGATAGGGTTTTACAACCTTGAAGCTATAACAAACAATGAGATAAATGTGTAGAGAATGTGTGTGTATAGAAGTGTGTTTATCTCTACACCATAGGACCTCCTTTTATAGTGCAAGGGGTCCTAGGTTGTTACAACATAATTAATACTTGCCTAAGTGTTATACATTAGTACCATTTAATTATTTCCTAAATAATCTTGTAACCTCCTCATCATAATCAATATATTTAATACTTTCCATATGAATAGGAAGACTAAATATTTGATCTTATTTTTTACAATTCTCCTTGTTCATATCTTCTGTAATCATCTTTCAACTTTATAATACGACCAGGAGGAACGAAGTACTCTAGTAGGAACTGCTATATGACCATGAGTAACTTCTAAATATATTATTCCTTACATCATCCATCTATGAACACATGTAAATAACTTGTTAAAATCAAGATTTGATACAAACCATGACCTTAAAGGTCACGGCATATATTTGAACACCATTAGTCATGGTTAAAATCTTTTTAATAAAGAAACCTATGACTAGTACTCTATGTTTTAAATTGATTTAAAATCATATGAACCATTTTATAAATTTAATTGTAGCATGGGTTACACATCTTACTCTTTGGGATTTTGGTTAACTAATAATCATAGATCTTATAAGTAAGCTTGTGTAACTTAAAAATCATGAAAGACCATGACCCTAAAGGTCACGACATAAATGAATGATGTATCTATGATTTGTGCACTAAGTTTTAATGATGGAATATGTATTATTACATGTGAAATGGAATACTAAAAATCACTAAAATGACTTATGTGTACATATATAGCCATGGGTTATATATTACCTTGAATGGAATTTAAATGTACATGCATGCTTATATAAAACCTAGATCTAGTGATAAGTCTTAACTTAACATGATAAACATAAAACAACCTTATAGATCTTATGGGAACATTGGGAGAAAACAATATAGCTGTGAGCTATATGTTGTTTTCTTGGAATTGTGGGAACCTTGGAAATATGCAAGAAACCTAGATAATCATGTATATTTATAAATATTTACAAGACATCAAACTAGCTAAAAAGTTCATCTCAGAAACACCAAGATTTTAAATTATAGCCGTGGGCTATATGTATGTATGTATGGACTTGTGACTTGATTTCTTGATTTGTACATAACTAGATCTTATTTTGGGGACACTTATAAGTACATGCAACCTTAAAATAAAGCTATGATTAATTACAGCCGTGAGTTATAAGCTCATATTAGGGCTTATGACTTGCGTGCAATCTTGTAACACATCTAGATCTCATTTGGTACATCACATAAAATAAACTATAATTTTTATTCTTTTATTAAGATTCAAAACTAAATATGGATAAGCTAATAATAAGCTTATAAGAAAATCCTAGATTAACACTTACATAAAGTAAAAAGTAGTATTAATGGACTAATTAAGCCCATGCAACATTAGTCCAAGACTTAATGGACCCAATAAGCCCATTTAGTAAATCTTTGTATCCTAATGGACTTAAGATTATACTTAAACCCATTTAAATAATTAATGGACTTAAAATGTATTTAAGACCAATAATTGTTTTAAAGGCCTATTTAACAAGTTAGTGGACTTAAAATATATTTAGTCCCACTAAATGGCCCATTAGATATTTTAGCCCATTTAATGAACCCATATAATGTTTTGAATGTTTAAATAAAAGTTTTCATAATAAAATATAACTTATAAAAACTTTTGGACTAAAATGACAATTTATGAAACTTAAGGACTAAAACCGTGACTTATGAAACTTGTTTTGAAAAATTAGTAAACACAAGGACTTAAAAAGTAATTATCCAAAAGGCTATGGTTTAATAAATACCATCCAGGGAACATTTTGGGAAGTTTCTAAAAGCTTTTTTGTCATTTTATAACCCTAAGGACCATTTTTGTAATAATCTGAAACTTAAAGAAGCCCTAGGGACTGTTTTGTCATTTTATGAAAGTTATATAACCTAGATATAACTAGGAGGACTAAATCTGCCATAAGCCGAAACTTTAACAAGCCTTAGGTACCAAATGTGTAAAAATCTGAAAGTTATACTTTGTTTAAAATATGGAGGGACTAGTTTTGCCATATACAAAAACTTTAACAAGCCCTAACCATAATTCCTTTTTAAATTTAGTAAAACTTAATTAAAACCTAAACCATAAGAATTAATGTATAAATTCTTAAACTTGTAATTAATAAATTATTTTATAAATGTTAAATAATTTATGGGAACTTTTAAGTTAAATAAAATATTATATTTTATTTTTCAAAAATAAAAATATTTATATTTTTGCTTTATGAAATAAATTGTATAAACAATATGGATATGTATTACTAATACATGAACTCATATACTTTTAGGAAATAAAATTATTTAAACGTTAAATAAATTGAATACTAATATTATAAGTAGAACACCTTACGTTTACTTAAAATATAAAACTTAATTGTGAGTTTAAATGGTTAATACTAATACATGTACTAAGAATGTAAATAAATGTTTTAAGTAAAACCTTCTTATGTTTACTTAAAAATATAAACTTAATTGTAAGTTAAATGGATGATTATAACATATGAACTACGAACGTAAACTAATTTTTGAAGTAGAACATTTTTATGTTTACTTAATTATGAAACTTAATAGTAAGTTTAAATGGATGATTATAATACATGAACTGCGAACGTAAACTAATATTTTAAGTAAAACATTTTTATGTTTACTTAATTATGAAACTTAATAGTAAGTTTAAATGGATGATTATAATACATGAACTACGAACGTAAACTAATATTTTAAGTAGAACATTTTTATGTTTACTTAATTATGAAACTTAATAGTAAGTTTAAATAGATGATTATAATACATGAACTGCGAACGTAAACTAATATTTTAAGTAGAACATTTTTATGTTTACTTAATTATGAAACTTACTAGTAAGTTTAAATGGATGATTATAATACATGAACTACGAACGTGAACTAATATTTTAAGTGGAACATTTTTGTGTTTACTTAACTATGAAACTTATATAGATATGTTTAAATGGATATTGTTAATACTTGTACTACGGTTATTGTAACACCCCATTTTTATAATGGAATGTCACGCGTAATTTTGGCGTGTCATCAAAGCATACAAGGATAAATGTCTAAAACATTACATGACCATAGGGATAACCAGAATGAAACATCGGTTCCCAAACATAAGCCCAAAACATAATAAGCAAACGAAATGAATGAAAAACTAAAACATAATAAAGACTTAATTAGCAGCGGAAATGTATAAGTCCTGGAAAACCTGGAACATGTTCATAAAACTTGTTTTATAGTTTGAAAAGCCTTATGTTTATCTTATGAAAAATGTTTAGCATATTTTACCATTAGCCAATATAGGTCATGAAAATCCACCGTGCATGAATACTTGGAGGGGTGACCTCATCATGCAAATTAGAGGGGCTGCCTCTAATTTAATATACTGGTTCTGGGTAGGAGGGATCAGCTCCTTGTGAAGGATGCAAGGCACACACCACATTCACACTGAGTAATCTGCTGAAAAACATGTAACTAGGATGCACCCATACGCCCCACATAATAAATATAATAATATGGCCAAAAGCTGAAGGGACTCCACGAGTAATCACTCCGCCGTGGGGAAGTCATAACACCAGTGCCTCTAGTGTTATGGTTATGGTACCTCCATAACTAGGTGAAACTGGTCAAGCATGTATATGGCTATAGGTATTCTAAATTAAACATAAGAAAATCAAACATATAAACTTATACTACGGGAAAACAGTTGGCTGCATACGGGGAAATCCTAATAAAGAAAGAATGTCCATACTGAAAGGACGGGAATCCGTACCTTATGTCCAGTGAACGAAGAAGACGAACTGAGGAGAGTCCTACTTCAGTATCACTAATGCTACATAAATACATACGTGTATAAGTATCTGATTACTAAATACGTAACTGATTTTATGTCATGTCTTAGCTTATTTTATACGTTCATGTCATGTTTTACTGTTTGAAGCTTTATACTGTATTTATCTTACATTCTCTCTATTCTGATTAAGTATTACTTGTATTTTATGTATTATTATACTTACTGTGTAATAATAATTAACTCTCTAAAAATAGCAGGTTTCCAAAAAATAGAAAGTTTCCAAAAATAGAAAGTTACAAAAAATAGAAAGTTTCCAAAAATAGAAAGTTTCCAAAAATAGAAAGTTTCCAAAAATAGAAAGTTTCCAAAAATAGAAAGTTTCCAAAAATAGAATTACTGCTTAAAATAGATAAGTTTCTAAAAATAGAAAGTTTCCATAAATAGATTAGCTGCCTTAATTAAATAAGTTTCTAAAAATAGAAAGTTTCCATAAATAGATTAGCTGCCTTAATTAAATAAGTTTCTAAAAATAGGAAGTTTCCATAAATAGATATAAGCTGGTTAAATAAGCTAAGAATATAAGCTTAAGTGTTTTCTGATTATTTTTCTAAGTCATATTGATATAAGGTATAGTTTATTAATTATTATATGTAATTTAAATAAACTATAGGTTAAAAGTATTTAATTAAATATATCATGTTTTTAATTAAATAAAGTTAAATACTTAGGTTAAAACATGTATTATTAATTATTAATGATATAACCTAAGTCATGTTAATTAATTAATTATAGCCATGGTTTTTAATCAATAATTAATTATAAAGTCTAGAAAATATAAATACTTAGGTTAAAATGTCATGATCTAATAATTAAATTATAACCTAAGTCATGTTTTATTAAATTAATCATGTCATATTTTATTAATTTAATTTAACATATGATTATTAAAACATAACCTTAACATAAACCATGAACCGGGTCGTGACTAGAAACCATGAATCGGACCCGTAATCAACACCATACCCTGAACCACCTCGGGGTTCTCCCCTGTTTGCTGCTGCCGTGGGACCCACACCACCAAACCGAGACCTTGAGGTCTCGGTGGTGGTCCACATGCCAAGTCGAGACCCCTTAGGGGTTCGGTTTAGGCGTCGGCTAGACAAACACCCCTAAAAATCCTTGTTTTGATCTACCCCATCATCATAGACATGTTTAATAAATGTTTTTAATTAGTTTTTAAAAACATCATGATCTAATGTAATTTATTAAATCAAAACATAAAAGAAAAAGGTTAAAAAGGTTATACCGAATGCGTGGATCAATCAAGGATGAACACACACGAATGCTTGCACAAATTCCAAGATAAAAAATCAACCGAACACCCCTTTTTGATGATTATAGGTGGCGGTAAAAAAGGGAGGAAGAAGAAAGGAGAAGAAACTTTTTAGGGTTTTTATTATTTTTCTTGTTTTGTAAAAATGACACAAGATTTCTCCTTTTTCTTGTTTAGTAAAAAAAATTGATGGGCTAAGCCCTTTTCCTTCCTAATTTCGTGGCATATGGGGCCCACATGGGGTAACCCGATCATTTTTCTTGTCTAATTAATAAGTGTGTTCTCGTGTTCGTGTTTTACGTGTTTTAATTAATTATCGATCGTGACTTAATATATTTATTCGTGTTCGTAATAAATATATATATATACATATGTAATATTAATTCGTGATTAATTTACGTTCATGATTTCAAGTTCGTATGCTCGTGATTTTAATTATTATTGGAATAATTATCGTGTGTTCATACGTAATAAATACTTATCGTGTTCTAACACGTACGTAATACTTAAAATTCTTATACGTGAAACGTAACACGCTATAAAAGGAAAGTTTTAATCTTGTACGTACGATCTAAAGGGTACTACTCATGGTAAAAGTAGGCGGGTTTTACAACTCTTCCCCTCTAAAAAGAATAATTCGTCCCCGAATTATAGATAACTTAACTTAAAGAGAACCATACCTGAGTCAAACTGAGAGGGTATGTAAGATAAATGAACGTGTAGGTGACCTGGCAGAAAGAACGCGGAAAGTGACATGTCTTAAAAGGACATGGAACGTGACGTGACTGAAAAGACATATCTAATTGATAAGAGAAAAAAAACGGATAACAAGTCCGGATGAACTTGTCCGTTTGCAAGTGGCCTCCCTCTTGGAACGGTTCCTTCACAAGATCTCGACGCGAATGATAAATCTTGGTCCTCCTGACCTTGACTTGAAATACGAAGAAGTTCTTGGTTACCAACGTAAGGTAGATCCCCTAAATTTGATCGAGGGAATAAGAATTAACGTGTAAGGCAACTGAAACGTTATCGTGCAAAGCACTCTAACTTAACTGGTAATTAGCAACGATGCGCGAGACACAAAGAAACATAGTACGTGAAAAATTTTGAACTTGACACGCGAAAAGTTTTGAATGTGATACGTTGAGATATGATGAGTGTAGTATGAGTAAACATATCGTGACCATGATACGTGTAACATATCTTGATCATGATATGAGGAACGTGGAATGAACATGACATGTGAAACATATCGTGAACATAGAATATAATAGCGGTGACGCCAAACGCTATATGGTGAGACATAGAATATGACGAGAAACGTCTATCCGAGGATAGGGAGTTATACTAAACTTGGGTCTGGTCTCTCAACTTCTTGCAAAACTTCCCAGAATGAGAAAAATGAACATAAAATCGTAAGTTGAGATGCCATCATGAACGTGAATAGTGTCATGAACGCGAGCGCGAAAGCAAGTCGTGAAATTAGAACAAGGACGTGAAGTAAATAAGGAGCATAATTATGAATATTTGTCTTACCCGATAACTGAGGAATTGCCAAGTGATCGGATAAGCCTTGGATGGAACATGTCCGATCAATCTGTTGGTTTTGAAATCCTTTCGGATGTAAGGATTCTGCAGACTTGATCAAACTGTTCGCAATAACCCAGATAGCATCATGCTTCTTCTTAGTTTGCGTTAATCTGGTAACCAAAATCCGTGGAGAACTTGTCCCATTTCAATTCACAATTTCAGATGATGAAACATCCCAGTTTGTTGGTGTCCTATCTTAACCTGTTGGTATGTCAGGTACCTAGATATGAACGTAACTGTATCTTGCTTCGTAGAACTTGATACATAGGAGTTTGCGAAACTCAGAGTCTCTGAATCTAGACTTCTCCTAGCGTAGGATTTTATAGAACACCTAATGTAGTGTAGGGTTCTCTCCTTTACGCATAAGCTGAGTCATGGTAAGATTAACCGTAGAAAGCCATGTGATTCAGCGTCTCACTGTAATCAAACAGAATTGATATTGGAAAAAAAAAATTCCAAGGTAAAATTTCGCTTGTCATAGAATGTGCAACATAGTACAAATATGGTCTTCCTGTTCTTCTCTAGGCTTAGAGGGAAATCAGGTTATCCTTAGTGAAACACTGATGAATTTGCTATGAGTTCATGGAAACTCATTCTTATAATGCCGTTGGAGCATTGATGAGACTAATTCAAAATCATAAATCTAGCATGACCGAGTCGTGTACGAATAGCAGTCATGGACATGTCCTGCTCTTTCACTCGTCACTGTTGGACATGTTGTCAATACGTGGAGGAGAATAACGGTCATGAATGGTGATTTGTTTAAGCCAACGGTAGTCGACACATAATCTCATGGTACCGTCCTTCTCCTTGTAAGTTCTTCTGGAATGTACGGGAAGACTTTGGAATAATCAACTGGCTATTTAACACCCCCAAGTTTACACGCAGCGGAATACATCTTTGGGTGCTAAACAATGATACAACAACACATAATTTATAAAGAACGACTCGAAAAGAGACGTTTCAAATTTATCGTTCCTAAAACATTTATCAGAGTAGCGTAGTCCCAAGTAATCGTTACCAAAAGATAAGTTAAAACAACATATTAGTTTGTTTTAAAATGGAACGATAAACAAATCAAAGAGTTTGAACAACATAGCAATGCACAACTTCATTCCCGTGACCTCCAAGCTTTCACTTCCTGATTACCTGAAATACATGTGAGTAAAACAATTAGCAAAAATGCCGAGTGAATCCATAGGTTTATATAATCAATTTGAACACAAGCAAAGATTATAAGTTTGTGGCATGCTTATAAGCATCAAATAATAATTTGCATCAACAATGATAATTGTATATAGCATAAATTGCAATAAGCTCATGGAACCGAGCCCTTAAACACTCCTTTTAGAGGTCTGATAAGACAGGAGATTTATTAATTGTCGGTTACCTCTAGATTTTTGGTACATTGTCGTATACCTGACTTCTCAATACAATATGTCCAAACAGTGCGGAGGTCGGGCGTAAGCTTCTGTGACAAGTCCACACAAACTAAACCTGGGCGGCTTCCCCCATAGATCTATTAATTGTACTAGCGGCTAGCCCATCATAAGCTAGTTAACGGTCCATAATTGAGGCTTTAACAAAGGCAATCACTTAATGCAATTTAAAGGCAACCACGGGTCCATTCATAGAGGGACAAAGCATACCATAAAAATCTTGTGTTCTAAGTTTATAAAACATGTATTCCCCTCGCGGGTTTAAAATCATTCAATAACTAGTATAAAGCGAGGCTATAGACTCACCTTAGCCAATAGTGGTAATGAGACGATCGCCGACGATAGATGATGCCTTTCAAACACGAGAACCGCAACATATCAAATGAGGTGCGTTCATTAATAATGGACTCGAGAAATAAACCATACATAAGAATATAAAACTCGACTCATATAATCACGACAAACTCGAGAGAAAACGATACAAGTGATACTATTACACTCTCCTATATATTCATTTTATTGTTCTATGCCTTTAACAAAAATCTGCCAGAACATACCAAATGTCCAAGCCGTTTTCCCATACTTAGACAAATCAAATTTTTATGATACTACTCAGAGAACTTACTTACTATATGTATAAAGTCCTCTCAAGAGCCCATCTAAAGATTTTACTTCTAAAGTTCCCTGCCCGACTCATCTTTGAATCACAATATCCGGACAGTTTAGCGACCTTGACTTACGAAACCATTTTAACCATTCTAAACAACTCCATTTATAAAACCGACACTTGATTATAAAAATAGACTCAAAATGCTAAACTTTGAGCCTGAGAACAGCCCTTGAATCCTTTTGAAACTCATTTTATAGTCCCCGAGATTTGATCCAAATATCGACAACAATTTTCAGATTGTGTCGACACTCGTCTCCCGGTACACGAAAATCAAACTAGTGTAACTTCCACCTCGTTTGGAGTTGGAAGGCCTACTTTATATCAAATGAAAGCTAACGAAATTCTCTACAACATAATCCCATCATATCATCCTATATTCAGTCTTAAGACCCTCGAAAATGGCCTCAAACCTACTGCCCAAAACCACCTTTCAAAATCTCCCACAAAATCATGTTTTTGATCAAAACCAATCATTTTTATCATCAACCTAACATCCTAATATCACCATAAACCAATCCTAACACTTGTATCATCATCAAAATCAAAAACCCAAAAATTAAAAATCAACTTTTTAACAAAAACATTGCAATAACATCATTTGATAATCACTAGTAACATATGCATGATCAAAATTTCCACCTAACAATAACAAAAAAAAACTTGATGCATGTAGCTAAAACTAGTACCAAAATGTGCTCCTTTGAATTATAAGGATGGGACTTTGCTTGATTTTGGAAGATTCATACTAGAATTTGAGAAAATTGGAAGAAAAGGAAGGGTGGGGTGTATGGCTAAAGAAAGAAAAAAGGGAAAGGAAGTGAATTTTTGGTTGAAATGAATTAAAAAATGAATAAGTGCTAGTGGAATTTATTTATATAGTGTAAGGTTAGGGTAGTTTTTGCCAATTTGTGATAGTTTTGGTCTAAAATGGAATAAAATAGTTTAAAAGGGTAGAAAATGTAAATTGTAAACTTTAAAATATTTACGAGACTCGGGTTTCGTAAAAAAAATTTTTTTTTTAAGTTTAAACGCACACGAAAAATAATAATATAACGACTCGATACGTAATTAAAACGATATCGTCGAGAGTATTAAATATCGAAAAGATCGATAATAAAATATAAAAATTTGGGCATCCGTCGGTATCGCGATCACTAGTAGTCCTCGTTGTTCGTCAAAATATTAAAATATAATCTTTAATATCGGTTTCAACTTAAACCGTTAAACATAATAATATTTAACGTTATAAAATACTTCAAAATAATTGAAAATAGAATTAAATTATGACCTTATTTTTACGGGTTTTACATCCTCACCACCTTAAGGGAGCGACGTCTCGGCGCTCAACTCGCCTCATACACGAGTTGTTCACTACCCGGAAGGATGAGGGCATTCCTAATAAAGAAGTCTTCACGTTCCCACGTGAATCTCGATCCACGATCTCCACTGGTTCTTTTACAAAACGCAACTTGTCGTCAAGTTGTATCTCACCATAAAGGAATAAATAAATCCTTATCCACCAGTCACCCGTCAAGCTCGACACATGAAAATTTTATGAATAACACGAAGCTCATTCGACGACAAGAATAGATGACAGGGTTTACGGGTAAGTCGAGTTAAAAGAATGTTGCAAATTAAAGGATATCCATCGGCCGGATGGACACACATCAAAAAGAACTAACAAGAAAAACATTTTCGTCATCGGAGGGTGCTCACACGCAGGTCCCTACTCAAAAGATAATACAAAGACACCATCTCACTTTCGCCAACGCGCATTAAAGTCTCAATAAACATCGTCGTTGAAAGTCAAAAAGATATTACATAATATGTGTTCTATATGATCGGACGTCATCGGATGATGCCGTCTCAAGTTCTCACAACTTACGATCATTTGACTAGATCACATACCACATAAGTACATAAAAATAAAAGGTCGAACAATAACATCAAGTATAGATTTCCATCGTTAATCATCGAGAAAACCTTGAACGAACCCTTGATAATAACCACTTGATCACAAGAGTCTTTCCACTTGCGGTGTCGGCTTCAACATGCTCCTCGAGGTTGTAACAAATTTATTAACTCCATTCATTAAGAGATTCGGTCCTCAATCATTCCACAAGTACACGCATAAATCCTTGTGACACTTATCGTTTCTTCTTATACACTGCTTCCCGAGATTCATTTTAAACTCAGAATAAAATAGTAATCTTCAATACGAGGAACAGAACGAGATAAAAATGACTTCAATAAACGCATAAACGAACAAGATGTGGTAAAATGATTTAAGATTAACGATCGACGAGGGATCTCGAATCACGTAACCGTAAAACATAATAATTCACAATACTAGATAAATGAGAGCGAAGAATAAATTAAATATTAACATTAAAATAACGTTTGTCACAATTATCCGTCCCGAATTTGGTATTACCTTAAAACTCAGTTGAGGTACTTTCTTGATAAAGATGATATATTAAAGATAGAAGTTAAATAGCTTCATAATTTATTTTGGTTGTCTTAAGAAACTTTGAAAGAATGATATGAATTTATTAATTAAACTCGTATTGATGGTAACAATTAGAAAATATAATTTCCAAATTAAATCATCATTAGGAATATAAATTAAACCGGTAATTTCATTACATTAAAAGTAAAGTATGATAAATCAATTAGTTCAAAAGATAGAGCATAATTTCATTTTAAACATTAGTTTTAGTTATACAAAATATGATATATAAATTTGACCTTTTTCTTATGATAGTTATTTCGATAATTGAACATCATTGGAAAAATTTATAAAAGTTCCATGAAAATTTTATAATACGTTGTAGAAATTCATAAAGGTGTTTATTACTTCAAAATAAACATGGGATATATTCGGGTTTCAAAATGTGACAAGATAAAAAACGAATACGATGGAAATAATGGTCAACAACTAGTACGAAATCAGCGGTACAAAAGAGAACGAAGCAAATGTCATATGAATTCTTAAAGAGAATAATAAAATAAAGGCGTTGATGGTAAGACGACAAGAAATAATAGATTAAACAAGTTGTCAATTTTGTTAGTGCGGTCGTTGGTTCACCAATATCAGTTTGTTAACTTAGCGGTGGTCGATACATGATCAGAAATAAGATCCATACAAAACTTTAATAAAAGAAAATTCCTAATAATCACTTGTAATTAAAACAAATCAAATGAACGATATTAAGAGATAAGTCAAAGCACGGTTCACAAGAGTGGATTTCGAGACAAACGAGAGTGACGGACGTCATCCCGGATATACGAAAATCGCTCTAATGATACGTCATTATTCACGTGCGGAGACATTCCAAAGATCTACCCGGTCGCATAAAGAAGATTGGACGAGAAGGAAGGATAAAACATCGAGACTTTCAAGTCTTTTATCAACAGTCAGTAATCAGACGAACAGTCAAAAGAAATCAATTATAAGACAAAATGAAGTAACAAGTGGAAAAACGATCGTCGAGTAAAAACGTATTCGTAAGCGCGTAATTCGTTCAAGAAAAGGTAAGAAAACATATGCGGATGCATAGAAATTGCGCTACTTGCATGAAATATAAAGGTTTTTAAAACTTCTTTTCAATTTATTTCATTTTATTTATATTTCTCATAATTACAAGTAAAAAGTTGATTATTATCGAGATTTTTAAGGTGACTACTATTCAGCCTAGCATGGCTCCATCTAAATTAGACATAGGTGATCAGGCCATGTATAATTTAGGGCTAGCAATGCAGTGCTCCGTTTCGTCGAAAAGTATTACGTTTCTTATCTTTATATAAACCATGCCATTTGTAAAATGGAATTTAAAAATAGTTTATAAATTTATAGGATACAAGTAATTTGTGAGATAATCAATAAGCAACTTTTAATGTTACGAAAAGTATTAAGACCAAAGTAAAAACAATTGGTGAAAATAATCGTAAAATAATATCAGATTTATTTATAAGGTGACATCATGACAACGTATAAAGTAGCTAAAGATTTGCAAGAAGTAGCAAATAGTAGCTCGTAAAACAATCAATGAAATGGTTACAAGTTTTTAAGGTTTCAAAAGGTTATAAGGTTTAGACGAAAATGCCATGAGACATGTGATAAAAATGTCGACGAAGAATGTGAAGACAAAACTTCAAAACTCGACCCAAATTAGTGGAAGGTTAAAAGAAAACAAAAATAAAATAAAATCGAATGACAAATGAGTCTTATATATAAAAAGAATAAAACAATCCAAATGTGTACTCATCGTAAGCTACACGATACATACATGCTTTTAAGAAAGTATGTTATTCGTTTTTAAATTAAACCATTAATCCGGTAATTGCTAATCATGTACTGTTTCTATTTTTAAATATTTTCACATGCAACTAGTATGCGTTAGTTGTAAAATAATATTTGTTAAAATTTTACGATCTCAAATGAAATCAAAACAGCTTAGAAACATTTAAAACTCATGTTCTGAATTTTTTATCAGATTTAACTTTTAAATATGAGCCGATTAATTGACCCGATAAACGACATCTCCAAGACGCTGAGTCAAAAGCATTTTGATGCAAAACGACGTTTCAGACGACTTTCTAGTTTTACCCGAGACCTGAAAACCATTGTAAAATGACCAAAATACCCCTGCAAGTTCTGTGCAGGTTTGACTATTTTATTTTAAAAACGCAGGTTTTACTTTTAAGTTTTGACATGTTTATACTGCCCCTACAGTTTCTGCATAAAGTGTATTTTTCGACACTTCTTAACGGCTCAAAATATATACATATATACACACATGTCTTGTGGATTTTACAACAACAATGAAAAATAAATCTCATAATGAGCATCAAATAAAAATATAGCATAATGAATGACAGAAGATGCTTCAAGGTATTCAACACGAAATTTAGGAAAGAAAACGGTGAAAGACGTTCGTAATTTAAGTTTCAAGGTGCAAAGTAGGCAAATCTCCTTGGTGCCACGATTGTCAAAAGCACAAAACATAACAAGAAGAGAATGGAACATTAACGAGTTGCGTTCCGGGAGCAAGAAGGTTAATGAAAAAAAACAAATGATACAATTTTATAGAAGTAAAATCGTATTCCAATCTAGCGCCATAATCTAGACGATGATTTATAAAATGACGATGACGTTACCGAGATATAAGTGAACAATACTCTTCGGAGTCGATACATATAAATGTTAATAAATAGCGGTTAGTCTATTCCAAGGACACATTGAGCTACACAATGGTCTAGAGATTACGTTTCAAGACGTCCAAGCACAAATAGCCGGAAGACGATTTGAATATCTATATAGATATCTCAAAGGGTTAAGCAATAAAAGTAACGCGCGCAGATGAAGGTATGTAAGGTCATAATATAAAATTTGCAATAAAAGCAATTTAAATACTTCAAAAATAAATACAGAAAGATCTTGAAAATTCAATGTATTTATTTAAGTTAATCATTAATAAATGATAAACTTTTATCGAAAAGTTTAACGACATAAATATATATATATCGATTAAAGGATTATAGTATTTATTTAGAAATACTTAGCAATAAGGCATACATAATAATGTATACTAAAGTTGTAATCCCAGAAGTAGCTTGAACCTGAAGTCACGCGAAATCATGTGCACCGACTATTTGAAAAATAAAACCGACAGTTATAGTTTAGGTTTTTAAAATAAATACCTAGTTCTCTATAACTCATGGCTCTGGTACCAATCTTTAACACCCCCAAATTTACACGCAGCGGAATACATCTTTGGGTGCTAAACAATGATACAACAACACATAATTTATAAAGAACGACTCGAAAAGAGACGTTTCAAATTTATCGTTCCTAAAACATTTATCAGAGTAGCGTAGTCCCAAGTAATCGTTACCAAAATACATGTGAGTAAAACAATCAGCAAAGAGTTTGAACAACATAGCAGTGCACAACTTCATTCTCGTGACCTCCAAGCTTCCACTTCCTGATTACCTGAAATACATGTGAGTAAAACAATCAGCAAAAATGCCGAGTGAATCCATAGGTTTATATAATCAATTTGAACACAAGCAAAGATTATAAGTTTGTGGCATGCTTATAAGCATCAAATAATAATTTGCATCAACAATGATAATTGTATATAGCATAAATTACAATAAGCTCATGGAACCGAGCCCTTAACCACTCCTTTTAGAGGTCTGATAATACAGGAGATTTATTAATTGTCGGTTACCTCTAGATTTTTGGTACATTGCCGTATACCTGACTTCTCAATACAATATCTCCAAACAGTGCGGAGGTCGGGCCTAAGCTTCTGTGACAAGTCCACACAAACTGAACCGGGGCGGCTTCCCCCATAGATCTATTAATTGTACTAGCGGCTTGCCCATCATAAGCTAGTTAACGGTCCATAATTGAGGCTTTAACAAAGGCAATCACTTAATGCAATTTAAAGGCAACCACGGGTCCATTCATAGAGGGACAAAGCATACCATAAAAATCTTGTGTTCTAAGTTTATAAAACATGTATTCCCCCTCGCGTGCTTAAAATCATTTAATAACTAGTATAAAGCGAGGATATAGACTCACCTTAGCCAATAGTGGTAATGAGACGATCGACGACGATAGATGATGCCTTTCAAACACGAGAACCGCAACCTATCAAATGAGGTGCGTTCATTTATAATAGACTCGAGAAATAAACCATACATAAGAATATAAAACTCGACTCATATAATCATGACAAACTCGAGAGAAAACGATACAAGTGATACTATTACACTCTCCTATATATTCATTTTATTGTTCTATGCCTTTAACAAAAATCTGCCGGAACATACCAAATGTCCAAGCCGTTTTCCCATACTTAGACACATCAAATTTTTATGATACTACTCAGAGAAATTACTTACTATATGTATAAAGTCCTCTCAAGAGCCCATCAAAAGATTTTACTTCTAAAGTTCCCTGCCCGACTCATCTTTGAATCACAAAATCCAGACAGTTTAGCGACCTTGACTTACGAAACCATTTTAACCATTCTAAACAACTCCATTTATAAAACCGACACTTGATTATAACAATAGACTCAAAATGCTAAACTTTGAGCCTGAGAACAGCCCTTTAATCCTTTTGAAACTCATTTTATAGTCCCCGAGATTCGATCCAAATATCGACAACAATTTTCGGATTGTGTCGACACTCGTCTCCCGGTACACGAAAATCAAACTAGTGTAACTTCCACCTCGTTTGGAGTTGGAAGGCCTACTTTATATCAAATCGAAGCTAACGACATTCTCTACAACATAATCCCATCATATCATCCTATATTCAGACTTAAGACCCTCGAAAATGGCCTCAAACCTACTGCCCAATATCACCTTTCAAAATCTCTCACAAAATCATGTTTTTGATCAAAACCAATCATTTTTATCATCAACCTAACATCCTAATATCACCATAAACCAATCCTAACACTTGTATCATCATCAAAATTAAAAAACCAAAAATTAAAAATCAACTTTTTAACAAAAACATTGCAATAACATCATTTGATCATCACTAGTAACATATGCATGATCAAAATCTCCACCTAACAATAAAAAAAATAAAACTTGATGCATGTAGCTAAAACTAGTACCAAAATGTGCTCCTTTGAATTATAAGGATGAGACTTTGCTTGATTTTGGAAGATTCAAACTAGAATTTGAGAAAATTAGAAGAAAAGGAAGGGTGGGGTGTATGGCTAAAGAAAGAAAAAAGGGAAAGGAAGAGAATTTTTGGTTGAAATGAATTTAAAAATGAATAAGTGCTAGTGGAGTTTATTTATATAGTGTAAGGTTAGGGTAGTTTTTGCCAATTTGTGATAGTTTTGGTCTAAAATGGAATAAAATAGTTTAAAAGGGTAGAAAATGTAAATTGTAAACTTTAAAATATTTACGAGACTCGGGTTTGGTAAAAAAAATTTTTTTAAAAGTTTAAATGCGCACGGAAAATAATAATATAACGACTCGATACGTAATTAAAACGATATCGTCGAGAGTATTAAATATCGAAACGATCGATAATAAAATATAAAAATTTTGGCATCCGTCGGTATCGCGATCACTAGTAGTCCTCGTTGTTCGTCAAAATATTAAAATATAATCTTTAATATCGGTTTCAACTTAAACCGTTAAACATAATAATATTTAACGTTATAAAATACTTCAAAATAATTGAAAATAGAATTAAATTATGACCTTATTTTTACGGGTTTTACAGGCTATGCGTAAAAGACTTAAGTGGTCGTGTAAAACCCGTAAAAATAAGGTCATAATTTAATTCTACTTTCAATTATTTTGAAGTATTTTATAACGTTAAATATTATTATGTTTAACGGTTTAAGTTGAAACCGATATTAAATATTATATTTTAATATTTTGACGAGTAACGAGGACTACTAGTGATCGCGATAACGACGGATGCCAAAAAATTTATATTTTATTATCGATCGTTTCGATATTTAATATTTTCGACGATGTCGTTTTAATTACGTATCGAGTCGTTATATTATTATTTTTCGTGTGCGTTTAAACTTTTAAAAAAAGTATTTTTACGAAACCCGAGTCTCGTAAATATTTAAAAATTTGCAATTTACATTTTTACCCTTTTAAACTATTTTATTACATTTCGGACCAAAACTATCACAAATTGGCAAAAACTACCCTAACCTTACACTATATATATGTTTTCCACTAACACAATTCATTTAAAAAAATTCATTAAAACAAAAATCACCATCTTTCTTCTTCCTTTTCCATTTTGGCCTACACCACCACCATCCATTCCATCAATTTTTTTTGATGATCAACTTTGATCCATCCAAAAACAAAACAAGTCCCATTCCTATTTTTGAAAGGTGATTCTAATGATACCATTTTTACTTACATGCATTGAGTTTTGAATTTTGATAAAAAAATAGGCTTGTTAGGTGGTGATTTTGATCATGCATGTGTTAGAGATGATGATCAAATGATGTTTATGTAATGTTTTTGTTAAAAAGTTGAATTTTAATTTTTGGGTTTTTGATTTTGATGATGATACAAGTGTTAGGATTGGTTTATGGTGATGTTAGGATGTTAGAATGATGATAAAAGTTGTTGGTTTTGATCAAAAACTTGATTTTGTAAGAGATTTTTATAGTCAATTTTAGGCAGTAGGTTTGAGGCCATTTTCGAGGGTCTTAAGTCTGAATATAGGATGATATGATGGGATTATGTTTTAGAGAATTTCGTTAGCTTCGATTTGATATAAAGTAGGCCTTCCAACTCCAAACGAGGTGGAAGTTACACTAGTTTGATTTTCGTGTACCGGGAGACGAGTGTTGACACAATCCGAAAATTGTTGTCGATATTTGGATCGAATCTCGGGGACTATAAAATGAGTTTCAAAATGAGTTTCAAAATGATTCAAGGGCTGTTCTCAGGCTCCAAGTTTAGCATTTTGAGTCTATTTTTAGAATCAAGTGGCGGTTTTACAAACGGAGTTGTTTAGAATGGTCAAAATGGTTTCGTAAGTCAAGGTCGCTAAACTGTCCGGATTTTGTGATTCAAAGATGAGTCGGACAGGGAACTTTAGAAGTAAAATCTTTTAATGGGCTTTTGGGAGGACTTTCTATATATAGTAAGTAAGTTCTCTGAGTAGTATCATAAAAATTTGATATGTTTAAGTATGGGAAAACGGCTTGGACATTCGGTATGTTCCGGCAGATTTTTATTAAAGGCATATAATAATAAAATGAATATATAGGAGAGTATAATAGAACCACTTGCATCGTTTTATCTCGAGTTGTCGTGATTTTATACTTGAGTTTGATTTTATTAAGTATCATTTATTTCTCGAGTCTATTATTAATGTACGCACCTTATTTGCTAGGTTGCGGTTGTCGTGTTTTTCGGGCATCTACTATCGTCGGCGATCGTCTTCAACTACTATAAGTACTAAGGTGAGTCTATAGCCTCGCTTTATACTAGTTATTAAATGATTTTAAACCCGCGAGGGGGAATACATGTTTTTATAAACTTAGAACACAAGATTTTTATGGTATGCTTTGTCCCTCTATGAATGGACCCGTGGTTGCCTTTAAATTGCATTAAGTGATTGCCTTTGTTAAAACCTCAATTATGGACCGTTAATTAACCTATGATGGGTTAACCGCTAGTACAATTAATAGATCTATGGGGGAAGCCGCCCCGGTTTAGTTTTTGTGGACTTGTCATAGAAGCTTAGGCCCGACCTCCACACTGTTTGAACATATTGTATTGAGAAGTCAGGTATACGGCAATGTACCAATAATCTGGAGGTAACCGACAATTAATAAATCTCTCGTCTTATTAGACTGATATGGGAGTGTCTAAGGGCTCGGTTCCATGAGCTTATTGCAATTTATGCTATATACAATTATCATTGTTGATGCAAATTATTATTTGATGCTAATAAGCATGCCACAAACTTATACTCTTTGCTTGTGTTCAAATTGATTACATAAACCTATAGATTCACTCGGCATTTTTGCTGATTGTTTTACTCACATGTATTTCAGGTAATCAAGAAGTGGAAGCTTGGAGGTCACGGGAATGAAGTTGTGCACTGCTTTTGTTGTTCAAACTCTTTGATTTATTTATCGTTCCATTTTTAAAACAAACTAATATGTTGTTTTAACTTATCTTTTGGTAACGATTACTTGGGACTACGCTACTCTGACAAATGTTTTAGGAACGATAAATCTAAAACGTCTCTTTTCGAGTCGTTCTTTATAAATTATGTGTTGTTATATCATTGTTTAGCACCCAAAGATGTATTCCGCTGCGTGTAAATTTGGGGGTGTTAAAGATTGGTACCAGAGCCATGAGTTATAGAGAACTAGGTCTTTTTCTAAAAACCTAAACTATAACTGTCGGTTTTATTTTTCAAAGAGTCGGTGCACATGATTTCGCGTGACTTCAAGTTCAAGCTACTTCTGGGATTACCATTTAGTATGCGTTATTACGTATACCTTATTGGCAAGTATTTATAAATAACTACTATGATCCATTTATGGATATATATTTATATCTAGGATCTCTTTATCGATATATATTTATGTCGTTAAACTTTTCGATAAAAGTTTATCATTTATTTATGATTAACTTAAATAAATACAATGAATTTCAAGATCTTTCTGTATTTATTTTTGAAGTATTTAAATTGCTTTTATTGCAAATTTATTTATATTATGACCTTACATACCTTCATCTGCGCGCGTTACTTTTATTGTTTAACCCTTGTGATATTTATATAGATATCCAAATCGTCTTTCGGCTGTTTGTGCTTGGACGTCTTGAAACGTAATCTCTAGACCATTGTGTAGCTCAATGTGTCCCTAGAAAAGACTAACCGCTATCGTGTGAGTCACACATTTTGAAATACTTCTTATAATCGTGTTGAATAATATCATGGTTTTTCATAATATTTTGTTGATTTTTATTATCGTTTTACACGACATGCGAAGATTTAATTCGTTGACATTTATATGTATCGACTCCGAAGTGTATTGTTCGCTTATACCTCGGTAACGTCATCGTCATTTTATAAATCATCGTCTAGATTATGGCGCAAGATTGGGATACGATTTTACTTCTATAAAATTGTATCATTTGTTTTTCATTAACCTTCTTGCTCCCGGAGTGTAGCATGTTAATGTTCCATTCTTTTCTTGTTATGTTTTGTGTTTTTGACAATCGTGGCACCAAGGAGATTTGCCTACATTGCATTTTGAAATCTAAATTACGAACGTCTTTCACCGTCTTGCTTCCTAAATTTCGTGTTGAATACCTTGAAGCATTTTCTATCATTCATCATGCTATATTTTATTTGATGCTCATTACGAGATTTATTTTTCGTTGTTATAAAAATCCACAAGACATGTGTGTATATATGAATATATTTTGAGCCGTTAAGAAGTGTCAAAAAATACACTTTATGCAGAAACTGTAGGGGCAGTATAAAAAGGTCAAAACTTAAAAGTAAAACCTGCGTTTTTAAAATAAAATAGTCAAACCTGCACAGAACTTGCACGGGTATTTTGGTCATTTTACATTGGTTTTCAGATCTCGGGTAAAACTAGAAAGTCGTCTGAAACGTCGTTTTGCATCAAAATTCTTTAGACTCTGAGTCTTGGAGATGTCGTTTATCGGGTCAATTAATCGGCTCATATTTAAAAGTTAAATCTGATAGAAAATTCAGAACATGAGTTTTAAATGTTTCTAAGCTATTTTGATTTCATTTGAGATCGTAAAATTTTAACAAATATTATTTTACAACTAACGAATACTAGTTGCATGTGAAAGTATTTAAAAATAGAAACAGTACAGGATTAGCAATTACCGGATTAATGGTGTAATTTAAAAACGAATAACATACTTTCTTAAAAGCATGTTGTGTCGAGTATCTTACAAAGAATACACATGTGGATTGTTTTATTCTTTTCATATATATGACTCATTTGTCATTCGATGTTATTTTATTTTCGTTTTCTTCTAACTTTCCACTGATTTGAGTTGAGTTCTGAAGTTTTGCCTTCACATTCTTCGTTGACATTCTTGTCACATGTCTCATGGCGTTTTCGTCTAAACCTTATTAACTCGTGACCATATCATTGGTTGTTTTTGAGCTACTATTTGTTACTTTTTGCAAACCTTTGGCTACTTTATACGTCGTCATACTGTCACCTTATTAATAAATTTGATATTGTTTTACGATTATTTTCACCAACTGTTTTTACTTTGGTCTTATAAAATACTTTTTGTAACATTAAAAGTTGCTTATTGAGTATCTCACAAATTACTTGTATCCTATAAATTTATAAACTATTTTTAAATTCCATTTTTCAAATGGCATGGTTTATATATAAACATAAGAAACTTAATACTTTTCGACGAAATGGAGCACTGCATTGCTAGCCCTAAATTATACATGGCCTAATCACCTATGTCTAATTTAGAAGGAGCCATGCTAGGCTGAATAGTAGTCACCTTAAAAATCTTGATAATAATCAACTTTTTACTTGTAATTATGATAAATATAAATAAAATGAAATAAATTGAAAAGAAAGTTTTGAAAACCTTTATATTTTATGCAAGTAGCATAATTTCTATGCATCCGCATATGTTTTCTTACCTTTTGTTAAACGAATTACGTGATTATAAGTACGTTTTTACTCGACGGTCGTTTTTTCTACTTGTTACTTCATTTTGTCTTATAACTGATTTCTTTTGACCGTTCGTCTAATTACTGACTGTTGATAAAAGACTTGAAAGTCTCGATGTTTTATCCTTCCTTCTCGTCCAATCTTCTTTATGCGACCGGGTAGATCTTTGGAATGTCTCCGCACGTGAATAATGACGTATCACTAGAGCGATTTTCGTATATCCGGGATGACGTCCGTCACTCTCGTTTGTCTTGAAATCCACTCTTATGAATCGTGCTTTAACTTGTCTCTTCAAACACTAACATTGTTTATTTTATTTGTTTTAATTACAAGTGATTATTAGGAGTTTTATTTATTAAAATTTTTGTATGGATCTTCTTTCCGATCATGTATCGACCACCGCTAAGTTAACGAGCTGATATTGGTGAACCATCGACCGCACTAACAAAATTGACAACTTGTTTAATCTATTATTTCTTATCGTCTTACCATCGACGCCTTTATTTTATTATTCTCTTTAAGAATTCATACGACATCTGCTTCGTCCTCTTTTGTACCGTTGATTTCGTACTAATTGTTGACCATTATTTCCATTCGTATTCGTTTGTTATCTTGTCACATTTTGAAACCCGAATATATCTCATATATATTTTGAAATAATAAACACCTTTATGTATTCCTACAAAGTATTATAAAATTTTTATGGAACTTTTATACATTTTCCAATGATTTTCAATTATCGAAATAACCATTACAAGAAAAAGGTCAAATTTATACATCATCTTTTGTATAACTAAAACTAATGTTTTAAAATGAAATTATGCTCTATCTTTTGAACTAAGTGACTTATCATACTTTACTTTTAATGTAATGAAATTACCGGTTTAATTTATATTCCTAATAATGATTTAATTTGGGAATTATATTTTCTAAATCGTAACCATCAATATGAGTTTAATTAATAAATTCATGTCATTCTTTCAAAGATTCTTAAGACAACCAAAATAAATTATAAAGTTCTTTAACTTCTATCTTTAATATATCATCTTTATCAAGAAAGTATCTCAATTGAGTTTTAAGGTAATACCAAATCCGGGACGGATAATTGTGACAAACTTTATTTTAATGATAATGTATAATTCATTCTTCGCTCTCATTTTTCTAGTATTGTGAATAATTATGTTTTACGGTTACGTGAGTCGAGATCCCTCGTCGATCGTTAATCTTAAATCATTTTACCACATCTTGTCTGTTATTGCGTTTATTGAATTCATTCTTATCTCGTTCTATTCCTCTTATTGAAGATCACTATTTTATTCGGAGTTTAAAGTGAATCTCGGGAAGAAGTTATAAGAAGAAACGATAAGTGTCACCAGGATTTATGTGTGTACTTGTGGAATGATTGAGGACCGGGTTAGCAATGGCAACTTATCATGGATATGAAGTTTTTGTAATCTTACTTGCTACTATCGAAGGATCATAGAAGACTCTGGAGATCAAGTAGTTATTATCAAGGGTTCGTTCAAGGTTTTCTCGATGATTAACGATGGAGATCTATAATCGATGTTATGTTCGACCTTTTCTTTTATGTACTTATATGGTGTGTGATCTAGTCAAATGATCGTAAGTTGTGAGAACTTGAGGCGGCATCATCTGATGACGTCCAATCATGTAGAGCACATAATATGTAATATCTTTTTGACTTTCAACGACGATGTTCATTGAGTTTTTGAATGCGCATTGGCGAAAGTGAGATGGTGTCTTTGTATTATCTATTGAGTAGGGACCCGCGTGTGAGCATCCTCCGATGACGAAAATGTTTTTCTTGTTAGTTCTTTTTGACGTGTGTCCATGGCTATCCGGCCGATGGATATCCTTTAATTTGCAACATTCTTTTTAACTGGACTTATCCGAAAATCCTGTCATCTATTCTTGTTATCGAATGAGCTTCGTGTGATTCATAAAATTTTCATGTGTCGGGCTTGACGGGTGACTTGTGGATAAGGATTTATTTATTCCTTTTTGGTGAGATACAACTTGACGACAAGTTGCGTTTTGTAAAAGAACCAGTGGAGATCGTGGATCGAGATTCACGTGGGAACGTGAAGACTTCTTTATAAGGAATGCCGTCATCCTTCCGGGTAGTGAACAACTCGTGTATGAGGCGAGTTGAGCGTCGGGACGTCGCTCCCTTAAGGTGGTGAGGATGTAAAACCCGTAAAAATAAGGTCATAATTTAATTCTACTTTCAATTATTTTGAAGTATTTTATAACGTTAAATATTATTATGTTTAACGGTTTAAGTTGAAACCGATATTAAATATTATATTTTAATATTTTGACGAGTAACGAGGACTACTAGTGATCGCGATACCGACGGATGCCAAAAAATTTATATTTTATTATCGATCGTTTCGATATTTAATATTTTCGACGATGTCGTTTTAATTACGTATCGAGTCATTATATTATTATTTTTCGTGTGCGTTTAAACTTTTAAAAAAAGTATTTTTACGAAACCCGAGTCTCGTAAATATTTAAAAATTTGCAATTTACATTTTTACCCTTTTAAACTATTTTATTACATTTTGGACCAAAACTATCACAAATTGGCAAAAACTACCCTAACCTTACACTATATATATTTTTTCCACTAACACAATTCATTTAAAAAAATTCATTAAAACAAAAATCACCATCTTTCTTCTTCCTTTTCCATTTTGGCCTACACCACCACCATCCATTCCATCAATTTTTTTTGATGATCAACTTTGATCCATCCAAAAACAAAACAAGTCCCATTCCTATTTTTGAAAGGTGATTCTAATGATACCATTTTTACTTACATGCATTGAGTTTTGAATTTTGATAAAAAAAACTAGGCTTGTTAGGTGGTGATTTTGATCATGCATGTGTTAGAGATGATGATCAAATGATGTTTATGTAATGTTTTTGTTAAAAAGTTGAATTTTAATTTTTGGGTTTTTGATTTTGATGATGATACAAGTGTTAGGATTGGTTTATGGTGATGTTAGGATGTTAGAATGATGATAAAAGTTGTTGGTTTTGATCAAAAACTTGATTTTGTAAGAGATTTTTATAGTCAATTTTAGGCAGTAGGTTTGAGGCCATTTTCGAGGGTCTTAAGTCTGAATATAGGATGATATGATGGGATTATGTTGTAGAGAATTTCGTTAGCTTCGATTTGATATGAAGTAGGCCTTCCAACTCCAAACGAGGTGGAAGTTACACTAGTTTGATTTTCGTGTACCGGGAGACGAGTGTTGACACAATCCGAAAATTGTTGTCGATATTTGGATCGAATCTCGGGGACTATAAAATGAGTTTCAAAATGATTCAAGGGCTGTTCTCAGGCTCCAAGTTTAGCATTTTGAGTCTATTTTTAGAATCAAGTGGCGGTTTTACAAACGGAGTTGTTTAGAATGGTCAAAATGGTTTCGTAAGTCAAGGTCGCTAAACTGTCCGGATTTTGTGATTCAAAGATGAGTCGGACAGGGAACTTTAGAAGTAAAATCTTTTAATGGTCTTTTGGGAGGACTTTCTATATATAGTAAGTAAGTTCTCTGAGTAGTATCATAAAAATTTGATATGTTTAAGTATGGGAAAACGGCTTGGACATTCGGTATGTTCCGGCAGATTTTTATTAAAGGCATATAATAATAAAATGAATATATAGGAGAGTATAATAGAACCACTTGCATCGTTTTCTCTCGAGTTGTCATGATTTTATACTTGAGTTTGATTTTATTAAGTATCATTTATTTCTAGAGTCTATTATTAATGTACGCACCTTATTTGCTAGGTTGCGGTTGTCGTGTTTTTCGGGCATCTACTATCGTCGGCGATCGTCTTCAACTACTATAAGTACTAAGGTGTGTCTATAGCCTCGCTTTATACTAGTTATTAAATGATTTTAAACCGGCGAGGGGGAATACATGTTTTTATAAACTTAGAACACAAGATTTTTATGGTATGCTTTGTTCCTCTATGAATGGACCCGTGGTTGCCTTTAAATTGCATTAAGTGATTGCCTTTGTTAAAACCTCAATTATGGACCGTTAATTAACCTATGATGGGTTAACCGCTAGTACAATTAATAGATCTATGGAGGAAGCCGCCCCGGTTCAGTTTTTGTTGACTTGTCATAGAACTTAGGCCCGACCTCCACACTGTTTGAACATATTGTATTGAGAAGTCAGGTATACGGCAATGTACCAATAATCTAGAGGTAACCGACAATTAATAAATCTCTCGTCTTATTAGACTGATATGGGAGTGTCTAAGGGCTCGGTTCCATGAGCTTATTGCAATTTATGCTATATACAATTATCATTGTTGATGCAAATTTTTATTTGATGCTTATAAGCATGCCACAAACTTATACTCTTTGCTTGTGTTCAAATTGATTACATAAACCTATAGATTCACTCGGCATTTTTGCTGATTGTTTTACTCACATGTATTTCAGGTAATCAAGAAGTGGAAGCTTGGAGGTCACGGGAATGAAGTTGTGCACTGCTTTTGTTGTTCAAACTCTTTGATTTATTTATCGTTCCATTTTTAAAACAAACTAATATGTTGTTTTAACTTATCTTTTGGTAACGATTACTTGGGACTACGCTACTCTGACAAATGTTTTAGGAACGATAAATCTAAAACGTCTCTTTTTGAGTCGTTCTTTATAAATTATGTGTTGTTGTATCATTGTTTAGCACCCAAAGATGTATTCCGCTGCGTGTAAATTTGGGGGTGTTAAAGGTCGTGTCTTACTGACAGCTAGAAAATTTTTAGCGACTATGGCTAACAACGCACATGCTTGTAAGCATAGATAATTTGTACAGATTTTCCGATGGAAAATCAAGCTGAAAGTACTCAGGAGCCTGAACATTACTGTACATAATTATGAATCGTAGCATGGTGTGCTGTTCATAGTCCATAAATAGGATAAAATTCAACTCGTGTCTGTCCGAGGAAATGCGTTAGCAGCTTGGATCTCATCATTAAGCTGAAGGAAAACCTTCGTATACGTGGGAATACGAAAGGCGTCCTTCATGGTCATGAATATATGAAATATGGTGAAAGAAATGAAAGTAACATCGGCAACGTGATAGTTCTCACTGATGCGCGGGTAATGGTATTGAAATTCTTGTGGCCTGATTAATACATGGCACAACAAAATGGATATACCCTTGGAGGGTACCCTGAATTTCTTATAAATGTTCCATAGTTGGACATGAGTCATGTGCCTTGACTCGTGTCTTGAGAAATGTAAACGTGACATATGTCTTGACTGGTGTCTTGACATGTGTCTTCAGAAAGTATACGTGAGACATGTGTCTTGACTGATGTCTTGACATGTGTCTCGAGAAGTAAAACAATAGAACTATAATATTAGGTTATTATGCCAGAATTGGCGGATCGGTTAGACTACTGATCATTTGTATGTCTGATCACGTCCGTGGCCGGAGCCTCGGTTGTGATTTCTAGGATAGTTTCTGTCATAGTAGTGGTTACTATCGTCCTGTCTGTCAGTTCCATGACGATCATTCTTACGACCGTGATTCATGTAACTATTCAACTGAGTGGCCGGCTAGTAACGGTTTGCACTCATATGGCTGAAATGACAGCCGAATGACGTGTGACATGTAACTAAGAATTAGGGACAATGATTGATGGAAATCATCTGATGGTGAAGCATCTTCTCGTCCAATTTCTTTGCTCTAACGCCTTTGTCTTCGTCTTGTATGAGCTTCAGGTTGTGAACAGCATCACCATCTCGTAGCGTCTCCGAACGTCAACAGCATCAACCTTTAGTAACATCTCCAAGTTATGAGCGGCATCAGCAATATTGTAGAATATCAGCAATTTAAAATACGCCTGAGATGATTCAAAATCGACTAGCGAATACTCGTGAAGTATTGCAAGTGAAATAGACATGGATTTAGGTACGTGTAATACACATGGAATACGGTACATGGAGTACACAGGGAATGCACATGAAATGACCGGTATTGGGGTCGATCATTTTTCATGATTTAAGGAAAGTATATCGGTTAAACGGTTATGAAAACCATCATGATAACCTGGCAGTATTAGCATAGACATCATTATGGTTGTATCGAAAAACGTTAAAGTGTGGTTACACAAAATTCAACGATGATTTGCCTGACAGTATGATCAGTGAAAACCAACCATGACTATCATGAAAGCAGGATTCAATGAAATCCAACAATGCCTTGCATGAAAGCATAAATAACAAAAGAGGCGTAAGACGTAATCAACATGAAGACGGAATTATCATGAAGAAACATGAAACCATCTATCATGAACGAGTGTATAATATAATCAGCACCAAACTGGAGTTAACCATGACAGTATGAAAACATACTTGACATAAAAACATATTAAATTATGAGGGGACATGAAAAAAAATTTATGCTAGTAAATCATGAGAAAAATTTTATGCATGAAAAACAGTGCATGAATGCGTAATGTAGTTTATAAAAACCTTTATCTGTGCGAGGGGACGCCTATGGGTCGGTCCCAAAACAAAAGACATGACGAGGGGACGCCTATGGGTCGGTCCCAAAGTTAAAAGTTTTGATAAAAGCACATGCGACTAAATAGGGCCAGTCCTGTACCAACCATTACTTAGTCATAACTCCTGCAACAATGATACATGAAACATAAATAAATGAAACTCATCTGTCAAAACTTATCAGAATTTTTTTTTTGTGACTAATTATGAACTACTGGGGTTCAGTCCACATAGCCACAGTTCACGAAGAACATTATGCATGTAACACCCCATTTTGGAAATGGAAATATCACAGTAATTATGGCGTGTCATCAAAGCATACAAGGTAAAATGTCTAAACATTACTTGACCATATAAAGGAAAATACCGGAATCAAACATCGGTAGTCCAAAAGTAAAGCTCATCACACACAAACATAGTATAGTAAGGAATAAGGACGAAACAATGTCCAAAGCATAAGTATCAAAAGAAAAGAAATGCATAATGTAAAGAAGGATAGACAGCTTCCAGTCCATATGCACGTACTCTTAGTGTCTACGAGCGTCCCTGAGTACCTGCCATTTTAGGAGCATAGAAAAGGAAAACGGATGAGCAATACGCTCAGTGCACGGATGTATAATAAAGCATGAATAGGATAAACATATAACATAATAACAGCGGAAGAAAACTAAGTCCCGAGTAACCTGGTTAAGTCCTAATAAAACTGGTTTTATAGTTTGAAAGTCTTATGTTTATCTTATAAAAATTGTTTGTCATATTTTACCATTAGCTAATATAGGTCATGAATATCCATCGTGCATGAATAATTGGAGGGGTGACCTCATCATGCAAATTAGAGGGGCTGCCTCTAATTTAATATACTGGTTTTTTGGGTAGGAGGGATCAGCTCCTTGTGAAGGATGTAAGGCACACACCACATTCACCATGTAATCCTGAATAAAAACGTGTAACTAGGATGCACCCATACGCACCACATGATAAATATAAATAAATGGCCAAAAGCTGAAGGGACGCCACGAGCAATCACTCCGCCGTGGTGAAGTCATAACATCAGTGCCTCTAATGTTATGGTTATGGTACCTCCATAACTAGGTAAAACTGGTCATGCATGTATATGGCTATAGGTAATCGTATTTAAAACATAAGCAATCAAACTCATACTTATACTACGGGAAAACAGTTGGCTGCATACGGGGAAATCCTAATAAGGAAAGAATGTCCATACTGAAAGGACGGGAATCCGTACCTTATGTCCAGTGAATGAGAACGATGAATTGCGAGAATCCTACTTCCAAAACACTAGTGCTACCTAAATACGTACATGAAATAAGTATCTGCTTACTACATACATAGCTGGTTTTATATCATGTCTTAGCTTATTTTATGTGTTCTTACTACGTTTTACTGTTTAAAGCCTTAAACTGTATTAAATCTTATACTTACTGTGTAATAATAAGTAACTTTCCAAAAATAACAGGTTTCCTAAAATAGAAAGTTTCCAAAAATAGAAAGTTTCCAAAAATAGAAAGTTTCCAAAAATAGAAAGTTTCCAAAAATAGAAAGTTTCCAAAAATAGAAAGTTTCCAAAAATAGATTTACTGCTTAAAATAGATAAGTTTCTAAAAATAGAAAGTTTCCATAAATAGATTTGCTGCCTTAATTAAATAAGTTTCCATAAATAGATTAGCTGCCTTAAATAAATAAGTTTCTAAAAATAGCTGGTTTCCATAAATAAAATAGCTGCCTTATTTAATTAAGTTTCTAAAAATAGAAAGTTTCCATAATTAGAAATAAGTTGGTTAAATAAGCTAAGTAAATAAGCCTAAGTATTTTCATGATTATTTCCTAAGTCATATGATATATTATATAGTTTAATAATTATTTCATGTAATTTAATTAAACTATAGGTTATAATATTTAATTAAAGTATGACATGTTTTTAATTAAATATATTAAATACTTAGGTTATAATATGTATTATTAAATATTAATAATATAACCTAAGTCATGTTTAATTGATTAATTATATCCATGGTTTTTAAATAATTAATTAATGTTAAGTCTTAATAATATAAATACTTAGGTTAAAAATAACTTCATGATTATTAATAATTAATTAACCTAAGTCATGATATTAAATTAATCTCATCTTTTATTAATTTAACTTTTAACATAAGTTTATAACATAAACAACTAACATAATCATGATCCGGATCTAAGCCTAAAAACATGCACCGGATATGAAACAACACCGTACCCCGAACCAAATCGGGGTACCCCCTTGCTGCCGTGGGACCCACACGCACCAACCAAGACCAAAAAGGTCTTGGTGGTGGTCGGCTAAAACAAACCGAACCCCCTTGGGGTCGGTTGTACCTTGCGGCCCAAAACAAAACACCCCTTTGATTGACCCTTTGATTAATTAATGATCAAAACATGTTAGATCTAGGTTTAATTAATGTGTTTTTATAAACAACATCACGTGTTCTTAATTAATAAAAGATTAATTAAAAAGAAAAAGGTTAAAAAGGTTTTACCGTATTCGTCGATCAAGAGGGTGAAGAACAAACACGAACAAACACTAATTTAACAAGATCCAAGATCAAAGAAATCACCTTGATGGTGATTTGAAGGTGGCGACACAAACAGGGAGGAGGAAAGGGATTTTAGGTTTTTCTTAAAATCTTCTGTAACTTTAATTTGAGTAGTAAAAACTCTATTTATCCCCCTCTTAGTAAAATTGGTAATGGGCTTGGCCCATTACCTTGTTTTGGCCGCGGGTAGGGACTCCCTCAGGGGGTTCCCGTACCTTGTTTCGTGTCTTGTTGTTTAATACTCGTTTATGTTTAATTAAGTTCGTGTTTTAAATGTTCTCGTTACGTAAATACCATACTCTTATATATTTAATTACGCTCGTATTAAATATATATACGTAATTAATAATCGCTCGTGTTTTAATTACGCTCGTGATTTCGTGATCGTATGTTCGTGATTACTTATTGCTAAATAATTGTTACATGATCGTGCAAATAAAATACTTATCGTGTTCTAACACGTACGTAATACATAAACTCCTTACACGTAATCGTAATCATGCTATATTAGGAAAGTTTTTAACTAGTACGTACGATCCTAAGGGTACTATGCATGGTAAAATCATGCGGGTTTTACAACTCTTCCCCCCTAAAAAGAATAATTCGTCCCCGAATTATAGATAAAGTAAACTGGAAAAGAAGAACATACCCGAATTTAAAATATGAAATGAGGGTAAGAAGCCCGGATAGACTCCTCCGTTTCCCAAGTGGCTTCCCGCTCGGTATGATCCCTCCATAGAATTTTGACGAATGGAATCGTCTTCTTTCTCATGACTCGTTCTTGCCTGTCAAGAACTCGTTCGGGTTCTTCTATAAAAGTGAGATCTTCACGAATCTGTTCCAGTGGATACTGAACCATGTAAAGGGGATGATATTGGTACCCTCTGAGTAAGGACACATGAAACACATTGTGCACATGCGAAAGCTGCGGAGGTAACGCCAATTGGTAAGATACTTCACCGACTCGTTCAATGATATCAAACGGTCCGATGAAACGAAGACTGAGCTTCCCTTTAATCCCGAAGCGTCTAACACCACGTGTCGGCGAAACCTTAAGGAAGACGTGATCTCCTACGTTAAAGTGTAAATCCCTACGATGCTTATCGGCGTAACCCTTCTGACTTGACCGTGCCTCCTGAATCTTCTGCCAAGCTACTGCGATCTTCTCGTTTGTCATCTCTATGATTTCTGGTCCTTCGAGTGTTCGCTCGCCAACCTGATCCCAGCAGATTGGGGCGCGACACTTTCTGCCATACAACATCTCAAATGGGGCACACTTGATGCTCGCGTGCCAGCTGTTGTTGTACGCAAACTCCACCAAACAGATGTATTCGTCCCAATCACCCGTCCATTCCAACGCACATGATCTCAACATATCCTCCAATGTTTGAATGGTTCGCTCCGATTGTCCGTCCGTTTGAGGATGAAAAGCCGTGCTAAGCTTAAGTTGTGTTCCCCAAGCTTTCTGTAGACTTTTCCAAAAGCGCGAAGTGAAACGAGGATCTATGTCTGAGACGATGCTGGATGGTGCACCGTGGAGTCTCATGATCTCTGGTCTGTACGTATCTGCGAGTTTACTTACCGGATCTTCCTTGCAGATCGGTAAGAAATGAGCTGATTTGGTAAGTCGATCAACGATAACCCAAATTGCATCATGCTTCTTTTTGGTAGGCGGAAGACCGGTAACAAAATCCATGGTGATTTTATCCCACTTCCACTCTGGAATATCTAACGGTTGAAGGAGACCGCCAGATCGCTGATGCTCGATCTTAACCTGCTGGCAGGTAAGACATTTAGAAACATAAGTGGCCACATCCTGTTTCATACCACTCCACCAAAAGTACTGCTTGAGGTCATGGTACATTTTGGTTGAACCAGGATGTATCGAGAATGGGGAGCTATGAGCTTCTGCCAACAAAGCTTCCCGGATTTGTTGGTCGTCAGGAACACAAAGTCTAGTGCCCTGCCATACGATACCATCTACATCTACTCTGAATTCCGTCTGCTTCTCCAAATTCTGTACTATCGCCCAAATTTCTCCATCATCTTTCTGAGCTTCCTTAATCTTAGATAGTAACTCGGGTTCTACTCTAAGATAAGCCCAGTAACCGTGTTGTCCACGTACCATGATCTCGATGTCTAGTCGCTCCAAGTCTCTTATGATTTCCTCTTCGATTCTAATGCTGTTGATCATTCTGGACTTCCTGCTAAGGGTATCTGCTACTACATTTGCCTTTCCGGGATGATACTGTAGATTAATGTCATAATCCTTCAACAGCTCTAACCATCTCCTCTGCCTCATGTTTAATTCACGCTGAGTGAAGATATACTTCAAGCTCTTGTGGTCCGTGAAAAGTCACATGATTCTCCATATAAGTAGTGTCTCCATATCTTCAATGCAAACACGACTGTAGCAAGTTCCAGGTCGTGCGTGGGGTAATTCTCTTCATAAGGCTTAAGCTGCCGTGAAGCGTACGCGATCACTTTCCCATGTTGCATGAGAACACAGCCAAGTCCCTTCCCCGATGCATCGCTGTAGATTTTAAATCCACCCGTACCAGATGGTAGAGTAAGAATAGGTTCAGATACTAGCTTCTGCTTCAGGTCTTCAAAGCTCTTCTCTCGATCTTCAGTCCAGACAAATTTCTCCCCTTTCCGCATCAGTTTGGTCAATGGTAGTGCTAGGCGGGAAAAGTTCTCTACGAACCTACGGTAATAGCCAGCTAAGCCTAAGAAACTGCGGACTTCCGTCGCTGATGTCGGCCTCGGCCACTTAGTAATGGCCTCAACCTTTGCTGGATCCATAGTGATTCCTTCTGCTGATACAATGTGACCTAAGAATGCCACCTTGTCTAACCAGAACTCACACTTGGAGAATTTAGCATACAGCTGCTTCTGGCGAAGAATCTGTAGTATTATACGAAGGTGGTCTTCGTGTTCCTCCTTGGACTTAGAGAAAATCATGATGCCATCGATGAAAACAATGACGAATTTGTCCAGAAATTCATGGAAGATTATGTTCATCAGATCCATGAACACTGCTGGAGCATTTGTCAGGCCAAATGGCATAACTACAAACTCGTAGTGGCCATAACGAGTACGAAAGGCAGTCTTAGCAATATCCTGCTCCTTGACTCGTAACTGATGATAGCCTGACCTAAGATCGATCTTGGAGAAGTGTTTGGCCCCTTGGAGTTGGTCAAACAAATCGTCAATGCGTGGCAGTGGATACCTATTCCGAATGGTAATCTTGTTGAGCTCGCGATAGTCTATGCAAAGACGCATACTGCCGTCCTTCTTCTTAACAAACAAAACCGGTGCGCCCCATGGAGATGCGCTCGGTCGAATAAAACCTCGTTCAAGAAGTTCTTGCAGTTGATCCTTCAGCTCTATGGGAGCCATACGATAAGGAGCCTTGGAGATTGGTTCAGCTCCTGGAACCAGCTCGATAATGAATTCCACTTCTCGTGCAGGTGGTATGCCCGGAAGTTCTGCTGGAAACACGTCTTGGAATTCTGACACTATTGGTTGATCCTGAATCGATGGAGATTCAGCATCCATGTCGTGAACCGTAGCTAGATAACCCTCGCAACCATGTGACAGGAGTGCACGCGCTTGCAGGGTGGATATGATTTGTACAGACCGTCCGGGTATGAACCCGTTATGAATGTACTCTGGTGCGTTGACATCACCAAAGATAACTCGATATGAATGGCAGTCTATGGTAGCATGATACTTGGATAGCCAATCCATGCCCAAATCACGTCGAAGTCATTCATGTCCAGCGGAAGTGCGTCAACAGGTCGAACCTTATCATCAAATTCTAGGCGAAGACTCTTGTATACATGGGTGATTAATGAAGAGTCCCTCAAAGGCGTGGAAATAGTAAGCCTATTTTCTAGTGGCAAGGGAGGCATCCTAATGTTCTTAGCATAAACAATAGAAATAACCGAGTGAGTAGCACCCGTATCGAAAAGAACACATGCAGCGCGACCATACATATACAAGATTCCAGTGATGGTACCTGTAGACTTGTTGGCATGGTCTCGAGATGTCGTGTAGACACGCCCGGCAGTAGGAGGCGGCTTGGTATCAGCATGTTCCGATGTACCCTCCATCTCGCCCTTACGGCAATCCTTCATAATATGGCCAGGAAGACCACACTTGAAGCACGCATCAGTATTACGGCGACATGGTCCTGGGTGCCTACGGTGGCAAGTAGAGCAAAGAGGATGAGTGTATCCTCCAGCAGGTGCTCTGGCTGGCTGAGGACCTGATAAAAACATTTTACGTGAGACAGAATAGTTGGGTACAAAGGACGAAGTGGATAATCGTAAGATTGAATACCAGTGATAGCTGGACGGCTAGGCTGCGAACCTCTCTAGTTCTGGTCCCAACCGTTTCCATGGTTCCTGGTAGAAGTTTTCTAAAGTGTCAGAATATGAGTTATAACATAAAACATAAGAAATTTCGTAAGTATTAGAACCTGCTGTTGCTGGATTGCCGGGCGTTGTTACGGTAATTGTCATTACCGCCACGCCTATCCATAGCAGATCGGTCATTAGTCTGACCATTTCCTTTGGGCTGATGAGGCTGCTGCTGAGTAGCCGGCTGAGACCGGTCCCCAGTTTTCTGCCTGGAAGATACATTTAAAGAGATGAATAATTGACATATGAAAGGTATACGGATTGGTCACCGCTTGAATACGAAGGTTTACCTCTTGTCGGGTCTTTCAGCTTCCCCGGACTCATCCCTCTCCTGCAGCATCTCCAGTTTCCGTGCTGTATCGGCCACTTGTGCAACAGTATTGAACGTAGCACACACCAGATTGTTTGCGACCGATGTGCGAAGAGCCCATCTGAAGTGATGTGCCTGCTCTTCAGGAGTACCTGCTGCCGCACCAAGGAAAACAGCCAAGCAAAGAAAGCGCTGCATAAACTCATTGCTATTCTCCCCAAATCTCTGACGGATCCCATGGTACTCTCTCTTGAGTTTGTCCTGGTCAGCCTTGGGAAAGAACTGCTACATCACCCTGTCCTTGAACTGAGCCCAAGTCAAACCAGCAACCCACTCATCACCACCTTCAGATTGCATCAAAGCTAACCACCAGTTGAGTACATCGCCTTCGAACCGATAGCATGCCAACCTCGCCTTGTATGCGGGGTCACAGCCCATAGCGTTGAAGATCTTTTCGATGTGAGCCAACCAGCTTTCAGCATCGCTGGGGCTATCTGTCTTCTCAAAAGCTCGAGGGCGGAGCTTGTTGAATCTCTCCAGCCATACTGCTAATGTCACTGGAGGAGGAGGAGGAGGTGGCTGATTGTGTTGCTGCTGATTGTTGGCAGCTTGAACTTCAGCCCGGATGTCATTCCTCAGTTGAGGAAGCAAGGCTTGCATGGCAGCCTGAATTGCAGCATTGAGCTGCTCCTGTTCGCGTGTGAGAACCATCTGACAATATAACATAAAACATATGATTAACAGTTCAAAACATAAAATATAAAATATATACATGAATTTATACTAAAAATTTCACGAGAAAAATTTTATGCAAGAAAATTTTTATGTATGAATGCATGATGCAGTTTTATGAAAACTTCGTATGCTCGAGAGTGAGCGCCTTTGATCAGTTCACTCAAAACAAATGACATATCGAGGGGACGCCTATGGGTCGGTCCCAAATCTAAAAGTTTCGATAAAACACATGCGACTAAATAGGGCCAGTCCTGTACCAACCATTACTTAGTCAAAAACCCTGTAACAATGACATATATATGTATGCTTAAAAATGATTAATGCATGAAAACAACTGTCAGTTCTAGGAAGACCGTAGTGACTACCCACTACTCACAGGTCATATTTGAGAGCCTACAGGTCGAAACCTTGGCTCTGATACGATAATTGTAACACCCCATTTTGGAAATGGAAATATCATAGTAATTATTGTGTGTCATCAAAGCATACAAGGTAAAATGTCTAAACATTACTTGACCATATAAAGGAAAATACCGGAATCAAACATCGGTAGTCCAAAAGTAAAGCTCATCACACACAAACATAGTATAGCAAGGAATAAGGACGAAACAATGTCCAAAGCATAAGTATCATAAAGAAAAGAAATGCATAATGTAAAGAAGGCTAGACAGCTTCCAGTCCATATGCACGTACTCTTAGTGTCTACGAGCGCCCCTGAGTACCTGCCGTTTTGGGAGCATAGAAAAGGAAAACGGCTGAGCAATACGCTCAGTGCACGGATGTATAATAAAGCATGAATAGGATAAACATATAACATAATAACAGCGAAAGAAAACTAAGTCCCGAGTAACCTGGTTAAGTCTTAATAAAACTGGTTTTATAGTTTGAAAGTCTTATGTTTATCTTATAAAAACTGTTTGTCATATTTTACCATTAGCCAATATAGGTCATGAATATCCACCGTGCATGAATAATTGGAGGGGTAACCTCATCATGTAAATTAGAGGGGCTGCCTCTAATTTAATATACTGGTTTTTAGGGTAGGAGGGATCAGCTCCTTGTGAAGGATGCAAGGCACACACCACATTCACCATGTAATCCTGAATAAAAACGTGTAACTAGGATGCACCCATACGCCCCACATGATAAATATAAATAAATGGCCAAAAGCTGAAGGACGCCACGAGCAATCACTCCGCCGTGGTGAAGTCATAACATCAGTGCCTCTAATGTTATAGTTATGGTACCTCCATAACTAGGTGAAACTGGTCATGCATGTATATGGCTATAGGTAATCATATTTAAAACATAAGCAATCAAACTCATACTTATACTATGGGAAAACAGTTGGCTGCATACGGGGAAATCCTAATAAGGAAAGAATGTCCATACTGAAAGGACGGGAATCCGTACCTTATGTCCAGTGAACGAGAACGATGAACTGCGAGAATCCTACTTCCGAAACACTAGTGCTACATAAATACGTACATGAAATAAGTATCTGCTTACTACATACATAGCTGGTTTTATATCATGTCTTAGCTTATTTTATGTGTTCTTACTACGTTTTACTGTTTAAAGCCTTAAACTGTATTAAATCTTATACTCTGCTTAATCTGATTAAGTATTTCAGGTATTTCATGTGTTATTATACTTACTGTGTAATAATAAGTAACTTTCCAAAAATAACAGGTTTCCTAAAATAGAAAGTTTCCAAAAATAGAAAGTTTCCAAAAATAGAAAGTTTCCAAAAATAGATTTACTGCTTAAAATAGACAAGTTTCTAAAAATAGAATGTTTCCATAAATAGATTTGCTGCCTTATATAAATAAGTTTCCATAAATAGATTAGATGCCTTAAATAAATAAGTTTCTAAAAATAGCTGGTTTCCATAAATAAAATAGCTGCCTTATTTGATTAAGTTTCTAAAAATAGAAAGTTTCTATAATTAGAAATAAGCTGGTTAAATAAGCTAAGTAAATAAGCCTAAGTATTTTCATGATTATTTCCTAAGTCATATGATATATTATATAGTTTAATAATTATTTCATGTAATTTAATTAAACTATAGGTTATAATATTTAATTAAAGTATGACATGTTTTTAATTAAATATATTAAATACTTAGGTTATAATATGTATTATTAAATATTAATAATATAACCTAAGTCATGTTTAATTAATTAATTATATCCATGGTTTTTAAATAATTAATTAATTTTAAGTCTTAATAATATAAATACTTAGGCTAAAAATAATTTCATGATTATTAATAATTAATTAACCTAAGTCATGATATTAAATTAATCTCATCTTTTATTAATTTAATTTTTAACATAAGTTTATAACATAAACAACTAACATAATCATGATCCGGATCTAAGCCTAAAAACATGCACCGGATATGAAACAACACCGTACCCCGAACCAAATCGGGGTACCCCCTTGCTGCCGTGGGACCCACACGCACCAACCAAGATCAAAAAGGTCTTGGTGGTGGTCGGCTAAAACAAACCGAACCCCCTTGGGGTCGGTTGTACCTTGCGGCCCAAAACAAAACACCCCTTTGATAGACCCTTTGATTAATTAATGATCAAAACATGTTAGATCTAGGTTTAATTAATGTGTTTTTATAAACAACATCACGTGTTCTTAATTAATAAAAGATTAATTAAAAAGAAAAAGGTTAAAAAGGTTTTACCGTATTCGTGGATCAAGAGGGTGAAGAACAAACACAAACAAACACTAATTTAACAAGATCCAAGATCAAAGAAATCACCTTGATGGTGATTTGAAGGTGGCAGCACAAAGAGGGAGGAGGAAAGGGATTTTAGGTTTTTCTTAAAATCTTCTGTAACTTTAATTTGAGTAGTAAAAACTCTATTTATCCCCCTCTTAGTAAAATTGGTAATGGGCTTGGCCCATTACCTTGTTTTGTCTGCGGGTAGGGACTCCCTCGGGGGGTTCCCGTACCTCATTTCGTGTCTTGTTGTTTAATACTCGTTTATGTTTAATTATGTTCGTGTTTTAAATGTTCTCGTTACGTAAATACCATACTCTTATATATTTAATTACGCTCGTATTAAATATATATACGTAATTAATAATCGCTCGTGTTTTAATTACGCTCGTGATTTCGTGATCGTATGTTCGTGATTACTTATTGCTAAATAATTGTTACGTGATCGTGCAAATAAAATACTTATCGTGTTCTAACACGTACGTAATACATAAACTCCTAACACGTAATCGTAATCATGCTATATTAGGAAAGTTTTTAACTAGTACGTACGATCCTAAGGGTACTATGCATGGTAAAAGCATGCAGGTTTTACAATGCATGAAACAATGACACATAACTCAATATGAATGACGGTTGTCCATCCATATTAGTAAAACAATATCGATGAAAACATCAAGGTTAAAACCTCAAGGTGCTGAAAACATCATGGTTAAAACAACAATGCGCTGAAAACATCAATACGTGGAATAACAAACGTTGGCTTAGGAAGGTCATGTTTACTACCCACTAGTTACAGGTCGAGTTTTAGAGCCTACAGGTCGAAGCCTTGGCTCTGATACCATAATTGTAACACCCCATTTTGATAATGGAATGTCACGCGTAATTATGGCGTGTCATCAAAGCATACAAGGATAAATGTCTAAAACATTACATGACCATAGGGATAACCGGAATCAAACATCGGTTCCCAAACATAATGCAAACGAAATGAATGAAAGACTAAAACATAATAAAGACTTAATTAGCAGTGGAAATGTATAAGTCCTGGAAAACCTGGAACATGTTCATAAAACTGGTTTTATAGTTTGAAAAGCCTTATGTTTATCTTATGAAAACTTTTTAGCATATTTTACCATTAGCCAATATAGGTCATGAAAATCCACCGTGCATGAATACTTGGAGGGGTGACCTCATCATGCAAATTAGAGGGGCTGTCTCTAATTTAATATACTGGTTCTAGGTAGGAGGGATCAGCTCGTTGTTAAGGATGCAAGGAACACACCACATTCACACTGAGTAATCTGCTGAAAAACATGTAACTAGGATGCACCCATACGCCCCATATGATAAATATAATAATATGGCCAAAAGCTTAAGGGACGCCACGAGCAATCACTCCGCCGTGGTGAAGTCATAACACCAGTGCCTCTAGTGTTATGGTTATGGTACCTCCATAACTAGGTGAAACCGGTCATGAATGTATATGGCTATAGGTATTCTAAATTAAACATAAGCAAATCAAACATATAAACTTATACTACGGGAAAATAGATGGCTGCATACGGGGAAATCCTAGTAAGGAAAGAATGTCCATACTGAAAGGACGGGAATCCGTACCTTATGTCCAGTGAACGAAGAAGACGAACTGAGGAGAGTCCTACTTCGTTATCACTAATGCTACATAAATACATACGTGTATAAGTATCTGATTACTAAATACGTAACTGGTTTTATGTCATGTCTTAGCTTATTTTATAAGTTCATGTCATGTTTTACTGCTTGAAGCTTTATACTGTATTTATCTTACATCATGTCTATTCTGATTAAGTATTACTTGTATTTCATGTATTATTATACTTACTGTGTAATAATAAGTAACTTTCTAAAAATAGCAGGTTTCCAAAAATAGAAATTAACCAAAAATAGAAATTTTCCAAAAATATAAAGTTTCCAAAAATAGAAAGTTTCCAAAAACAGAATTACTGCTTAAAATAGATAAGTTTCTAAAAATAGAAAGTTTCTATAAATAGATTAGCTGCCTTAATTAAATAAGTTTCTAAAAATAGAAAGTTTCCATAAATAAATTAGCTACCTTAATTAAATAAGTTTCTAAAAATAGAAAGTTTCCATAAATAGATATAAGATGGTTAAATAAGCTAAGAATATAAGGTTAAGTGTTTTCTGATTATTTTTCTAAGTCATATTGATATAAGGTATAGTTTATTAATTATTACATGTAATTTAAATAAACTATAGGTTAAAAGCATTTAATTAAATATATTATGTTTATAATTAAATAAAGTTAAATACTTAGGTTAAAACATATATTATTAATTATTAATAATATAACCTAGGTCATGTTAATTAATTAATTATAGCCATGGTTTTTAATAATTAATTAATTATAAAGTCTAGAAAATATAAATACTTAGGTTAAAATTCCATGATCTATTAATTAAATTATAACCTAAGTCATGTTTTATTAAATTAATCATGTCATATTTTATTAATTTAATTTAACATATGATTATTAAAACATAACCTTAACATAAACCATGAACCGGGTCGTGACTAAAAACCATGAACCGGACCCGTAATCAACACCATACCCCGAACCACCTCGGGGTTCTCCCCTGTTTGCTGCTGCCGTGGGACCTACACCACCAAACTGAGACCTTGAGGTCTCGGTGGTGGTCCATATGCCAAGCCGAGACCCCTTAGGGGTTCGGTTTAGGCGTCGGCTAGACAAAGACCCCTAAAAATCCTTGTTTCGATCTACCCCATCATCATAGACATGTTTAATAAATGTTTTTAATTAGTTTGTAAAAAATCATGAGCTTATTTAATTTATTAAATCAAAATGTAAAAGAAAAAGGTTAAAAAGGTTATACCGAATGCGTGGATCAATCAAGGATGAACACACACGAATGCTTGCACAAATTCCAAGATCAAAAATCAACCGAACACCCCTTTTTGATGATTATAGGTGGCGGCCAAAAAGGGAGCAAGAAGAAAGGAGAAGAAACTTTTTAGGGTTTTTGTTATTTTTCTTGTTTTGTAAAAATGACACAAGATTTCTCCTTTTTCTTGTTTAGTAAAAAAAATTGATGGGCTAAGCCCTTTTCCTTCCTAATTTCGTGGCATATGGGGCCCACATGGGATCGCCTGATCATTTTCCGTGTCTAATTAATAAGTGTGTTCTCGTGTTCGTGTTTTACGTGTTCTAATTAATTATCGATCGTGACTTAATTTATTTATTCGTGTTCGTAATAAATATATATACATATATAATATTAGTTCGTGATTAATTTACGTTCATGATTTCATGTTCGTATGCTCGTGATTATAATTATTATTGGAATAATTATCGTATGTTCATACGTAATAAATACTTATCGTGTTCTAACACGTACGTAATACTTAAAATTCTTATACGTGAAACGTAACGCGCTATAAAAGGAAAGTTTTCATCTTGTACGTACGATCTAAAGGGTACTACTCATGGTAAAAGTATGCGGGTTTTACAGTTATTTAGATAAATGCCATAGCATAAATGAACTGACTAAAAATCTGTATAAGTATACACATATGTTCTTTGTACTATCTATTAAGATTGTACTATTTGATTAGGCATAACTTTTGGCGTGAGCATTATTTGGATATTCGTGTTATACAGCTATTGCCAACTCCCAGGTGAGTTTACAGCCCCATATAAACTATTGATAAACTTTTCCTCTACGAGGGAGAAAACATACAACTATTTTAAAATGGACATAACTGAATTGTATAAACTTGACTATGATTGACTATTATAGAAACTGTTAAATTGTTGTAAATCGCCCGAATGTTATAAATAGATCTATTAGGGATTGACCATCCCCATCTGGGTGAGTCATGCTCACTGTGCCTTGGCCGGGACAACACATGTATACCATGTTGGAACTGGGTTTGGGTGTCCTTTTGTAAGACACTATATCCTCATCTGTTGAGGACTATGGAAGGTTAAGCTTCAGTTTCGAGTAATAGCAAATGTAATCTACTTTTTAGTAAGAATGCTTTGTGCATTGTTACTTCTATGATTAATGTATGTCCAAACTAATTAATGTTAAAACCTGTAAATTCACCAACTTTATGTTGACCCTCTAAGCATGTTTATCTCAGGGAAATGAAGTTAGTACGTGGTGTGTGCATGGACTCAAACATCTATGTAATCTGCATTGTAGGAATCGTCAAGGGTTCCATTTAGGGAAAAGGAACAATCTACTTACGTCATGTTAAAGACAATTTTTATTAATTTATTTAATAATCTTGTAATCTGATTTGAATAACTCATTATCTTATGCTCTATGAACTATGTGCTATCGATCCACCCTTGTGACATCTCCGTTGATATTTCCACATATTTTGACCCTACCCGGTATGTCACAATGCTGATATCATTACTACTTTCCTTAGAGGTCTTGGTGATGCATGGAAAATTGAGGCTAGGTCAATCACTGCTACCAATGCCCATAAGAGTTCTTCCTTTGATGATGTCTACAATAAGTTAAAGATTGTGGAGAGTGAAATCTTACTTGATCATAGAAGCAAGTCAACATCTGGAAACACGTATTTCATCTCACATAGTGAAACTTAAACCAGTGAAAGAGATTCATATGTACATCCTGTTACTGGATCAAAATATGTTAGAGGTGGATCAACCTTTGTCAACGGCCTAAATTTTGACGCTGACACATACAATGTTGACTTACCAAAGCTTAAACCTGCTGGTATTGATTTGGATACAGTATGTGCATACATTGCTGCATTTCCCAATGGTTCCTTAATTACCTATGAGGATCTTGAGAAAATCAGTGATGAGAATTTGGAAGAGATGGATATCAAGTGGAATATGGCACTTACAAGCATAAGGGCCAACAGATGGAATAGGAGATTTGGAAGAAAGATGACCTTCAATGCTAAAGACACAGTTGGATTTGATAAATACAAGGTTGAGTGTTATAACTGTCATAGGATGGGTCACTTCATGAGGGAGTGCAGATCTCCAAGAAGATCTGATGCTGGAAAGACTTCAAGCCAAATTATCAAGGTTGAAGATGCTAAGCCAAAGGCTGTGGTCGCCATGCAAGATATTGATGGTGTTGTATGGGACTGGAGCTTTATGGCAAAGGACGTGGTAGAGAATCCGACTTTGATTGCTGAGAAGGAAGAAGAAGAGCATGTTCACTTTTCTCTCATGGCCAACTCCTCATCTTCATCAGATAATGAGGTATATGATTATGCTTTCTGTAGTAAAGGGTGTCGATTAAACACTGAAAAGCTTAACAAAGAAAACTTGAAGTTAAAATCAGATGTGTTTGATGTAGAATGCAGGCTAGCAAATTATAAAATGGCACTTGCACAAACTGAAGGGACTATAGAGGAATATAAGAAAATGGAATTTGACCTAAAAGATCAAATTAATGTTTTGTCTCATGATCTTAGTGTTAGTTTTGAACTTAAGGACACTCTAATGAGATCCAGAGCAGATGTGCAACTTAAGTTAGATGAAGCAATTAAAGATAAAGAAAATGTAGGGCTTAAGATTGAAAAGTTTGATAAAGCAAGTAAAACCATAGAAAAGTGTGTCAGTGAACAAAGAGATTCTAGGGACAAGTCTGGGATTCGGATGAATGAATATGTTGTTGTTCCTCCACCTACTGGGAACTTTTATGGTGTTCAGAGAAAAGATCTCTCTTGGACTGGTATACCAGAACTCTAAAAAGAGGAATTTATTCCTCCACCTAGAGTACTCACCCCAGTTGAGGAATATCAACAAAAGGTAACTGATCTTGAGCAATGGAAAGCAGACAACTCTTTTATTTTTGTCAAGGTTTGAATGCTTAGTGAGAGTCCATTTTTGCCTACACCCATTACTGTGACCAACCCCACTACTGGAAAAACCATTGACCTTGGTTCACCAATTAAGAGAAAACCTAGTGTTAAATACGCTAAAATGTATAGAAAACCTAGGTCACCCCAAAGCCAAGCTAGTGTTAATGGGACCAGGTTCTTTCATTCTCGACCTAAGTATATGTCTAGGAAAGCTTGTTATACATGTGGTAGTTTTTCTCATTTGGCTTACAAGTGTGTCAATGGCTCTAGATTCACCGCTGAAAACAGGTCAACCATGGTCAAACCCGGAACTTTTGTCCAATAAAGTCCCCAGGCCACTAGATCAACTCCTTTCTTCTCTAAAGGGGCTAACACTCATGGAAAAAGCCCCTTTCAAAAGGCCAACACTTGGTCTAACAGACAATGGCTTCCTCTAGCAAACCTTAATTTGGGCGTTGACAGGGATAAACCAAGCGCTGATAGGAACAAATTCAGCGTTGACAGCTCCAAGTTTGGTATGCGAATGCCACAACTAGCTGCTGTCAGACCTTATGTCAGACCAAATAATAGTAGGTATTTGAAACCTAAGGGACCAGGGTCTAAAGCCTCATCCAGTCTATGATGGAGACCTAAACAAGACCAAAACCCTAATTCTAATGGAATTTCTATAACCTACAACATATTTAATTATCTTTCAAAGGCTATTACTAAACCAATTAGGGTAAATTGGGTTTTCAGGCCACAAAGGGATGGACAAGGGGTTGTTAAAAGGACTAAGTATGTTCTTGTTGAACAACCACATGAATCCAAGTCTGCTCAGGGTTGGGTTCCCAAAGAAAACTAATTTGTTTTCTTTATGTGCAGGACATTAAAAATAGGTCAATGATCATGGATATTGGGACAGTGGATGCTCTAGGCGCATGACGGGGAAGGAAGATTATTTGACAAACTTTATCCCCATTAAAGATGGTGACAAAGTGTACTTTGGTGGAGGCTATGGGACTATTTCAGGCCAATGCACTCTTATCACCAACAATTTACGTTTTGAGGACGTTTTTCATGTAAAGGAACTTGATTATAACTTGTTTAGTGTGTCACAAGTTTGGGACAACAAAAATAAAGTTCTTTTTACTGATACTAAATGCTTGGTGTTGAGTAAGTATTTTAAAATACCTGATGAGAAGTTTATCGAATATAGAAAACCTAGGCATAGGGACATCTATAATGTTAATCTAAAAGGGATTAAAATGAACAAAAATCTGTCATGTCTTTATGCTAAAGCTTTAGTAGATGAGAGTAATTTATGGCACAGAAGGTTAGGGCAAATAAATTTTAAGAACATTAATAGACTTGTGAGACATGATCTTGTTGATGGTTTGCCTTTAAAAGCTTTCTACAATGACCACTCTTGTGTTGCATGCCCTAAAGGCAAACAACATAAGGTCTCCTTTAAGTATAAGATTGTGCATTCCAGTTCTAAACCACTTCACTTACTACATATGGACTTATTTGGCCCAACTAATATAGAAAGTCTCAATGGTAAATCCTACTGTTTTGTTATAACTGTTGGTTATTCTAGGTTTACTTGGACTTTCTTTTTGGCCTTAAAAAGTGATACTACCAAGGTTTTAATTAACTTTATTACCCAAATTGAAAAGAAAACGGGTAATGCGGTTAAAATTCTTAGAAGTGATAATGGTGGTGAGTTTAGAAATACACTGTTAGATACCTTTTGTGCTGATAAAGGGATTTCTAGAGATTTTAGCATAGATAGAACTCCACAACAGAATGGAGTGGCTGAAAGAAAGAATAGAACACTTATAGAAGCAGCTAGGACCATGTTAGCAGATGCTAAGTTTCCCATTGCCTTTTGGGCTGAGGCTGTGAACACGGCTTACTATGTTCAAAATAGAGCATTGGTTAACAAAATCCACAATAACACACCTTATGAGCTATTTTGGAACAGGAAACCCAACATAGGTTTTCTTAAACCCTTTGGATGTTATGTAGTGGTACATGATACTAGTGATGCCTTAGGAAAGTTCAGTGCAAAGGATGATGAAGGATATTTTGTGGGTTATTCTATGCAGAGCAAAGGGTATAGGGTTTACAACAAGAAGAAAAAACACATTCTTGAAAAAGTGCATGTTAAGTTTATAGAAAGTAAACCTAGTGATCCTGAGAGTGGATCAGTCTGGTTCTTTGATTTGGAACCATTATCTAGGACCTTCAATTATATGACTGTCACTAATCCAGAGATTGTGAAAAGGGATTCAAATGTTGTGGAAGAACCTATTGTT